>LR738715.1:191897088-191960786 GCA_902687465.1 Secale cereale | reverse complement strand
TTTTATTTTATTTTAGTTTAGGATTTACTTTTATTTATTTTCCTGTTTTAGTTTTAATTTATTTAAAACACTTAGGCATTTTTAGAAATTGCAAAACCTACACCAAAATTAATGGTGCAATATTTAGCACCGTATGAACATTTTTGTTTTACTTTTGGAAAACGTTTATTGTTGCATTTATATTTGGATTTTTAATTCGAACGGGTTTTCGATAACAGCGAGATTATCAACAGTAACACGATGACGTGTCACCATTAACGTGGGATTACTGTAGCTTAATTATCCGGGCGTTACAGAGAACCACATAACTATCCACCATATCAACAATGAATCATAAGCATGGCATACTGACTAGCATGAACATCATAAGTACATATTTTTCCGAAACATAGCATGACCACTAGCATCAACAATAAATATCATGCAAGAACGTATCAACAATACCAACATGCAAGCATTTAACTAACTGGATGCAAAGGAACATGCATAGCAACGGTACTCGGGATAGATGACACTCATGCACTGAAGACCATCACCACCAACAACATGTATTACTAGCAAGCATAAGCATATGAAAAGAATACTATCAACTAGCAGGGCATGATAACCAGGTGCATAACAACATAGGAAGAAAATAAGCATTAACCCCGAAGCATTACAAAAACAACGATAACCACATTTTAAACAAGCAATCATTTAATAAATATTCAAGTTGAAAACCATGGCTAATGCATGACTATCATGCAAGTGGGTATTGTGGCTTGCCTGGGGTGACGGAGACTCTGGGAAGAAGTGCGGTGAAGTCGTGGAACGAAACGCCGAAACGCTTCTCTCTCGGAGGGGGCTGATTAGATACAAGGACATAATGGTCATTTTCATAGTGTGAACACTTAGTGAAAATGGTACCAACAGAAAGAGCTCGACGAGACGAAGACGTGAGCGCTGGTTTCACCTGATTCGGAGTTACGGTCGCGAAGTTATGATGTGTTGAAGGAGAGGGACCAATCTGTGAATATTTCTTCAGCAAACAGGTCCCTGAGTGGATAAGGCAGAGGCAAAAAGTCAGAAATACGCTTTCTGATATTGAAAGCGTACTTTGGGCCGAAGAAGAACAGGAATACGCTTTCGTTGAAGGAAAACGCACGTACCGGAATACGTTTCCACTTGAAAACGTGCGGGCCCGAGGCTGAGTTAACGGATGAGGCTTACACGCGGGGCCCAGACGCAGGAGGTGGGGTCGGCCTGGTCGTTGTCTTCCTCCTCGCTCCTGTCCCGCACGGGACAGAGGAGGGAGACAGAGGAGAGGGGCGCCGGGATGGGCCGGCCGGCTCAGGCCATCTCCGGCCAGGGCGAGGCCACCGACGGGTTCGGGGCGGCGCGGCGTGCCCGTTCCCGAGGCCAGTGGATGCCGGGGCGGCCAGGAACCACGACGAGTGGTGAGGGCAGAGAAGGACAGAGAGGCGTCGGGCAATGGGGTAGCCGGCGATGAGGGATGACTCCGGCGAGGGCGAGGTGGTGGGGCGGACCGACGGAGCACGGGGAGTCGATTGGTGGTGGTGGAGAGACGAGACGATGCTCGAGGAGGTCGGACAAGAAAGTGGCCGAGAGGCGGAGGCGGCGGCCGAACTCGGGGCTTGCGGCCAAAGGCACTCCAGCGAGGGGAAAAGTGGTCGAGGTGACTCGTGGGCGTGTGGGGGAGACAGTGGACAACACCAGAGGAGAGGGGGAGGCTCGAGTTAGCCGGAACCAAGGAGGAACCGCGGCGGCCGAGGCGAACTCCGGCAAAAAGAAGAGGAGCCCGAGGGCTCTGGTGGTCGAGGAGGAGTGGGGAGAGGCTGGTGAGCTGCGAAAAGGCTCGGGGGTCCTTATATAGGCGCGGAGGAGAGCTCTGGACGATCGCTAGTGAGCTGGAGCAGTGCGCTAATGGAGGTCAGAGGTAGTGCATCGCAGTGGCACTGTTGTCATGGCGCAACGCTGGCGAGCCACGACGAGGTAGTGATGCAGGGCGATGCAGTTGAGCACGGGGGAGCTCCTAGACAAGGTTTGAGGTCGAGACGAGGAGGGAGGCGACGAGCACAGTGGCGGAACCGATCCAGAGCGCGCGCTGTGCATGACGCAAGCGTGATCACCACGTGCACTGGTGCAAGCGGCGCGCTTTGGCGTGGTCAACCATGTCCATTAGATGGACCTCAATGCCCTTAGTAAAGATGCAGAAAGAAATTGGTCCAGGGGCAAAGAAGAGATTTGCACTTAGCTCCAAAGTAAATCAACAGGAAGGTGCTTGTAACTTCCTGTGGTTAAACCAGCTTCGTAACTCAGTAACTGAGTTGTCTCGCGATGATCTTACACTAAGATGATGTAGATCACCAAAAATCAGACTAACATGACGAGTTTAGATGGGGGTTGCTGTAGAAAGTGCAAAACTGGACATATTAGGGCACTATGATGTTGCACTCACATACTTAAGTGTCATGAGCTGAAATTTGGTGGAGTGGAATTATTTGACCATATGGAGCTGCTGTAAAAATCTCATGCCATTTGAGGTTACCAAAGTGGCACTTCCTTCACAAAGCTCCATTCTGGACAGAATCTTGGAGAATTTACTAAGGGTAAATGGGTAACTGGATTGAGCCAGAACTTGGTGGAGGAGGTAGAGATAGTTGTAAGAATGCCCTGGTAAAATTGTAGCTCAAATGAAGCAAGGTAAAATAGTGTTGCTTCACAAAGTGAAATCTTACCAGACACCAAGATTTGGAGCTCATCTCACATAGATGATCTCCATGAGCTCAAATTTCGCAAAGATTCATGATTTGGTCAAATGAAGGATGTGACCAAGTTTCAACTTATTTGGACCTGCCTAGAATATACTTCCTTCAAAAAGTTCCTTTCTGGACATAAACTTTGGAAAATCACTGGAAAATAATTACTAGGCAAATGAGTATGAAAATTGGCATAGGACAATGATATGGACATGAAAAGATGTCCACACAGTTTGGGGGCAATTGGGCAAAGATAAATAGCACTTGCTTTACAAATTGCCATTTAGGGCAGAATAGGAAAATGATTATTGAAGGATTATTTTTGAACATGGCAATGAAATGTTTTGCCACATTTGAGCAAGAATGATTTATGAGAATTATGAGAATTATTTGGGAATTTTTAGAATGACAGAGATATAGGTTGCTTCACAACCTAGGGCAAAAAGAATTATTCCTTTAATAGAAAAGGAACATTCATTGGAAAAAGAATATTGTGTTAAGTCAAGGATGGAAATGGCAGGGTCTTGGGATGATTATGAGGATGGCAAGCCACTATAAAACCTAGGAAGACATGATCTTCCCAAGTTTCAGAACCACATAGCCACTAAAAAGCAAATAAATCAAGAAATCCAAGAAAACCAAAAGAAAAAGAAAATGGCAAAATCCAGGCTGTTACACCGACCGCCTGTAGGAATCCCTCTTTCCAACTCCTTGGCCAAAGACGAGTCTAGTCATTGAAAAACTTTTACTAACACGGTTGTGTAGCTTACGGGCCCAAGTCGCCATTGGATGGTATTAGGATCTTTATTCCTCATCTATACTCTAGGATCCTGATCTTCTTCTATTCGGGTTAAATGATTTTGTTAATGCTAACTCTAGGTTCTCGTAAATGATTTGTCCCGGAGAGCCCTTCGTTCAAGATGGTCCCCTGCTTCACCAGAAGATTTCGTAGATACTCTACGATGTTCTCCCGAGACACTTGTGCCACCGCCTTTGCAAATTCCCTACCACTATTATATCCGTATGGATAACTATATACACTTGCCTACATTCAATCCCATTGATCTTGTTATTACAAGATGCCCCGAACTTCTCTCTGTTGTTCTGAGAATCCTTTGAGCTTACTGCCACGCAGTTCTTGCCTCATGAATACCCCCAACAGATAATCCCTCGCACTTACCGAGTATCCGTTCTTCCCCTGTTGTTCATAGGTTTCACAAAATTCTTTGAAATACTAATCGGTCTTTTGAAAATCCTCAGCAGCCTATTGCTCTTGAAATTCTGGCCTGCTTGCATTATGGTTAATTCCATATGTCTAGTAGTCTTCGTTGACATCCCTTGTCCTTGTCATTTTTGAACCTAATGATTTATTGTGTGTGAATGCACACAATCATTAGTTGACCCTTATAAATTATCCTTCCGGCTCAGATGCCAATCCGTATATGAGCTGGTTCTTGGCAAATCAAACCATGATTAATTATCGATCTATGTCTATTCAACTTACTTATCTCTTGATTAGAGCCTCTGATTCTGATCCCTTGATTTGGAAATCATAAATTCCTTTGCATTTGAACTTTGAATTAGTCAGTTGCTTCTATAATCCAATGCCATCGCATTGTTTCTTCCTAAGGTTGTGTGTCGATGATCACATCAGCTCCACTATGGACCATCGGATCCCTTGTTGAAATATCATCCGACAGTGTCCTTCGTATACAAAAACCTCGAGAAGTTCTTTCCTTGATGCACAATACCTTCGTTAAATTGCATCCTCTGCTTTTGTAAACCATGCTCTACTATCGAGCTTGGGATAATTACTCCTAAAAGTTTGTGGTATATGTTCCTAAGTTGCCTTGATGGGTTGAACTTATGCCCCATAAATCCGAGTGAAACCAAAAGATTTCACGGGCCATACCCATGTGGTATTTCACCAGGTAAAACATTCAACACTAATGTCATTTTCGGAACAAGAAGTGAATGGAAGGTTATGCATTTGGAGAAGTGGGAGTCAAACTTGAACTTTGTGTTCATGCCAATGGACACGATGCAGATCTTATCATGAAAGCTTTTCATAGAAATAATTATCCCCTTGATATAAGTTCATCTTATACCTGGGATCTGGCCTTTTAAAATCATGGTTCAGACCATGTTCTCCTTTATATACCATTTCTCGTGCAAGTTTAAGCACTTGTCTTCCACAGGGCAATGCCCTAGTCCAACATTTACTCTGATATGTCGTCGAGTATTGCCCCCCTGGTATCTCGAGATTATCAAGGAGCTACGTAAATTCTCATGAGTTCTTCATCAAGTACTACATTCTCACTGATTCCAATTATTCACGGGCTCTAGGTTATTAAATACTCAAAAACACTGATAATTGAATCGAGTCCACACCACGATTAAACAACTCATGGTAACCTTCATTACTTACGAGTTTGAACTTGATCACGTCATTCCTAGCCTGCTCGGCTATATTATTATCGTGCCGATTTTAACTGTGTTACCTAGTCCTTCTTCCCGGGGCACAATTTTCAGCGATGAGCTAAGCTTACATCGATCTTCCTCGTCATATTGTTCGACCTTGAACAACTAGCTAGATCTCGAGTTGGTGTAGTATCCGTGGATCCAATAATCTGTCACTGCATCAGTCCTTTTGCTTGATGTAGTCGTTGCTCGATTGCTTCTTTGTGGAGCCTCTTGACAAAATTTGTTGAGATCATCATCAACATTCTGAACTCTTCCGGGATATCAACCGGATTCATGATGAGAAATACCATCGTTGCCCCTTGATGATTTGTGTTAACATCGACAACATTCTTGCATTCACTCCAACACAAAACTTGTCATTGTTTTGTGTTGTACCTTGGGCTCCTTGCTATTCAGCTTATGTTATGTTCTACCTTGGAGTATTACCATCTTTTATGTCAAGAATGTCATGAGAATTTCACCACCTCTTAATTATTCTTGATATAGTAATACTTCTCGGCATCTCCGTTCATATCTTGGTTCTCGTGTTGTTTCTAACCGAAATATCGACCATTGAAATGCGATGTGTGAATTCAAAACTTCTTGCAAACCTATTGCTTTGAAGTGAATGGCCGATAGTTTCATTCTAGGTCTTTTGATTATCATGTCACCACTCTAACATTGATCATGCTACCTAGTCCATCTTTCCAGGTGCACATTTCGATCAATGTTTACTCGTGGATGTTCTCCTCGAACATACTTCACTATATACTTCGGTATGTCCAATATTTTCACCCTGTTCACTTAATTGCGGAAATCCATGTTTATGGAAATCATGATGAGTTGTTGCTAATCCCATCGGCCACATCTTCATCTTCCCTTGCTGAAACTGTATGACGTATTTTTAAGTTGTTTCTGATGGATCCTTTGTGTATCCAAAGTCTGATCTTTGCTTGAAGACCATGTCAATGGTACCTCGGAGCATGTTTGAGGTACTCCGATTTTCAACAAGAACATTTGAAACACAATGCTAAATGTTTCTTGATCAGTTATCCAAACACCGTGTATGCATATCATGATTCTTATTTAGCCCTTTTATCCAAATGGTCATGTCTTTGATCTCCTGTCTCGTATATCATGCCCTGCTTATCGTTGGGAAGGATATACTCTCATTTCCTGTGTTTAAACACATTTTCTTTTCTATTGGTTTGTTTAACCTTTATTGTGATCTACATATAATCTAAACAGTAATGATTTTCTACTGATGTAAACACCTCGGTGTACGACTCTGTCGGTCAGACCCTGTTACTATTGTTGATAACATTTCGGTAACCACTGATGAACGAGAACTTTGACTACAGGTCTGCCTCGTTTCAACGAGCAGGAAAATGGTTCCCTTCATCCCTCGCCCTTGGTACCGATGTTGTTGCCAACATGACCGACAGGCTATCCTCTGACATGCATTACTTACAAGATCATGGAAGACATCATCACCCTTCCTACTTTTAACCCACATGATGGGCCCATAACCCACAGTTCCACAGGATCGAAACCTGACTCTCCTATACACCCCCTATTCACAAAGTTATTTCTCGCGCGTGGTCTCGTATGTAATTCACGAGCCACCTTCCGATGAGATCGTCAATTTGGTATCAAACACAATACTTATTCCCGTTGCTACGAACCCCTTTTCACACCCTATTTCAGGCACCGAACGATTGCCTCCCCTCTCGAAACTTCTCATGATACCTTCTTACTTTGCTCTCAATATTTTCTAAGGTTTCAATTCGAGAGTTACTTTCCGCCACCACCCCCGATGTTATCTACCAGGTAGTCAACCTTGCAGAGGTCCGTTGTTCCGGCATAACCCCCTTTGTTCTACCGTAAGTACGATGGAGATCCTAAAGACAGGATGCCAGCCTCATCATGATGACCTGAAGCAGAGCACTGAAGACATCAACGTAATGGATCGACCTCTTCAAGAACAGCAACCATGACCGAGAAGAATCGTTAGAATTTCGTGACCTAGTCTTTCCCCCTTGCTCCACCCCCTTAAATCTAGGGACGAGATTTCTTGTAGTGGAGGAGAATTGTGACGCCCGGGTAATCAAGCTACGGTAACTCTTTGGTAATGATGCCACGTCACTACGATAACTGTTTCTAATCTCGTGTTAGTTTAGAACATATCCAAATTCAAATTTGAATTAAAGTCAAACCATAAAATTTTCCAATTGGCAAATAAAAAATGTTCAAATTGTAGCAACTAAATCATAGATGATTATGGTGGTGAAACCACACCTTTGTAAAATATTTAAATACTATAAGATGAATAAAATAGTAGTGAAAGCTATTATTTAAATATTTCTAGGTATTAAATAATTACGAAACTATTTTAGCTTCGGTAGCAAGTTAATGTGCTGCAGGCATATTTGTTAACATCAAATTAGGTGTCATTATTATATTTGTTGCTGAAACAAAAATACAAGGAAACTAAAAGAAAGCAGAAAATAAAAATAAATAAAAGGTATAAAACAAAAAGGAGAAACCCCACTCGCCTACTCGACCAGACAGCCCGGCCAGCCGACCCACTAACCTGACTGGCCCATCCCCCAATCCCCATAACCCCCCTGGACCAAAACCCTAGCTGGTCCACCACACTCCCTCCTCTCTCTCGCTCGCTCCCTCCTCCCACCGATCCTGATCTGGATCAGGGCTCGACGCGCCGCCCGTTCCCCCCGCGACCCCGACGCTTCGCTTCGACGCCACCTCGCCGTCGCCCGGAGCACCACCGTCGTCGACCGCCGCCTCCTCATCCTCCTCACCACCGGGCCCCTTGACCCTTGCCTCCACCTTGCCCCCGTCGTCGATCTGCCTCGCCAGACCACCACGAGCCCGCTGCCCTCCCAGACCGGCCCCCTGTGAGCCGCCGCCTCTCATCCTCCCTCTCTGCTTCTGCAGCACGCGCCAGCCTACTGCGGCCCTTGCTGGCTGCGCCCGGGGCCGGCACCCACGCCCGCACGCGAACCTTGTCGCGCTCGCTGCGACCTTCATCCCCAGCACACTCGCGCGCGCACGCCACCGGCCGCGCATGCGCCCATGAACCCCTCCTCCAGCTCCGCTCACTGCCGCCCCCCCTGCATCCCGCCTTCGCCGCATTGCTCTCCCCGCCTGCTGATGCGCCGCTGCCGGCCGGCATCGTCACGCCCGCCTCTGGCTGCCGCGTCCATGCATCCGTCCGCCCGCCTAGCTAGCTCGTCCCGGTCCTCGACTCCCGCCTACCTAGGCGCCGCTCCACCATCGCTCCGGCCTGCCCCTGTCCTCGCACGCACTAGCCGTCGTCTCGCTCGCCTCCGCCTAGCCCCGCGGCAACCGCGCCGCGCCCCCGCCTCCTTTGCCTCCCCTCACCGCCCTCTCCTGCCGCTGACCACGGTCCCGGCCGCGCCCGCACCGACCGGCGGTGACCGCCCTGTTGTAGCGCTGATAGGTGATGACTGATGTCTACTACGCACCATTCTTCTTGTAGACGTTGTTGGGCCTCCAAGTGCAGATGTTTGTAGGACAGTAGCAAATTTCCCTCAAGTGGATGACCTAAGGTTTATCAATCCGTGGGAGGCGTAGGATGAAGATGGTCTATCTCAAGAAACCCTGCAACCAAATAACAAAGAGTCTCTTGTGTCCCCAACACACCCAATACAATGGTAAATTGTATAGGTGCACTAGTTCGGCGAAGAGATGGTGATACAAGTGCAATATGGATGGTAGATATAGGTTTTTGTAATAAGAAAATATAAAAACAGCAAGGTAGCAAGTGGTAAACGTGAGCATAAACGGTATGGCAATGATAGTAGGCAAGGCCTAGGGTTCATACTTTCACTAGTGAAAGTTCTCTCAACAAGGATAACATAATTGGATCATATTACTAGCCCTCAACATGCAACAAAGAGTCACTCCAAAGTCACTATTAGCGGAGAACAAACGAAGAGATTATGGTAGGGTACGAAACCACCTCAAAGCTATTCTTTCTGATCGATCTATTCAAGAGTCCGTCGTAACGTTCAATCCATCATAGAGTTCGTACTAGAATAACACCTTAAGACAGAAATCAACCAAAACCCTAATGTCACCTAGATACTCCATTGTCACCTCAAGTATCCTTGGGCATGATTATACGATATGCGTCACATAATCTTGAAAACATCTATTCAACCAGCACATATAACTTCAAAGAGTGCCCCAAAGTTTCTACCGGAGAGTCAAGACGAAAACATGTGCCAACCCCTATGCATATATTCCCAAGGTCACGGAACCCGCAAGTTGATCACCAAAACATACATCAAGTGGATCACATGATATCACATTATCACCACAGATAAACACGCGCAAGACATACATCAAGTGTTCTCAAATCCTTAAAGACTCGATCCGATAAGATAACTTGAAAGGGAAAACTCAATCCATTACAAGAGAGTAGAGGGGGAGAAGAAGATCCAACTAGAATAGCATAGCTCGCGGTACATAAAGATCATGCCATCTCAAGAACACGAGAGAGAGAGAGAGAGAGAGAGAGAGAGAGAGAGAGAGAGATCAAACACATAGCTACTGATACATACCCTCAGCCCCGAGGGTGGACTACTCCCTCCTCGTCATGGAGAGCGTCGAGATAATGAAGATAGCCACCAGAGAGGGATTCCCCCTCCGGAAGGGTGCCGGAACAGGGTCTAGATTGGTTTTTGGTGGCACCAGAGACTTTCGGCGGCAGAACTCCTGATCTAGGTTAATTTCCGAAGGTTTCAGTATTTATAGGAATTTTTGGAGTCGGGGCCAAGTAAAGGGGAGCTACGGGCCGTCCTCGAGATAGGGGGGCGCACCCCCCTACCCAGGGCGTGGCCCCCACCCTTGAGGGCAGCCCGTGGCTCTCCTGGCCCAACTCTTTTGCTTCGGGGGCTTCTTTTGGTCCAGAAAAAATCGTCAAAAATTGGCTCGTCAATTGGACTCCGTTTGATTTTCCTTTTCTGTAAAACCCTAAAACAGGAGAAAAACACAAAATGGCAGTAGGCTCTGGGTTAATAGGTTAGTCCCAAAAATCATATAAAAGTGTATAATAAAGCCCATAATACATCCTAGAAGGATAATATAATAGCATGGAACAATCAAAAATTATAGATACATTGGAGACGTATAACATCCCCAAGCTTAATTCCTGCTCGTCCTCGAGTAGGTATATGATAAAAACAGAATTTTTGATGTGGAATGCTAACCAACATAGTTTTTCAATGTAATTCTCTTAATTGTGGCATGAATGTTCAGATCTGAAAGATTCAAGATAAAAGTCTATATTGACATAAGAAATAATAATACTTCAAGCAATACTAACAAAGCAATGATGTGTTCTCAAAATACTATGGCTAAAGAAAGTTATCCCTACAAAATCATATAGTGTTGGCTATGCTCCCTCGTTATCACACAAAAATATTCATATCATGCACAACCCCAATTTCAGCCAAGCACTTGTTTTCATACTCTATCTTTTCAAACCTTTCAACTTTCATGCAATACATGAGCGTGAGCCATGGACATAGCACTATGAGTGGAATAGAGGTGGTTGTGGAGAAGACAAAAAGGAGGGAGATAGTCTCACATCGACTAGGTGTATCAACGGGCTATGGAGATGCCCATCAATAGATATCAATGTGAGTGAGTAGGGATTGCCATGCAACAGATGCACTAGAGCTAAATATGAATGAAAGCTCAACTAAAGAAACTAGTGGGTTTGCATCCAACTTGCTTGCTCACGAAGACCTAGGGCATTTGAGGAAGCCCATCGTTGGAATATACAAGCCAAGTTCTATAATGAAAATTCCCACTAGTATATGAAAGTGGCTAAACATGAGACTCTCTACAATGAAGAACATGGTGCTACTTTGAAGCACAAGTGTGGAAAAAGATAGTAGCAATTGTCCCTTTTTCTTTTTTTTCTTTTTTTTCTTTTTTTCCTTTTTCTTTTTTTTGGACCTTTCTTTTTTTCTTTGGCCTTTCTTTTTTTCTGTTTTTTGCAGAGGGGCTTTATAGATTTAGCCTTTCCTCCCATGGGACAATGCTCTAATAATGATGATCATCACACTTTCATTACAACACGATATTACAACTCGATACTACAACAAAGTACGACTCTATATGAATGCCTCCGGCGGTGTACCGGTATGTGCAATGAAATAAGAGTGACATGTATAAACAGATTATTCATGGTGGCTTTGCCACAAATACGATGTCAACTACATGATCATGCAATGGCAATATGACAATATGATGCGTGTCATAAGAACATAACAGTGGAAAGTTGCATGGCAATATATCTCGGAATGGCTATGGAAATGCCATGATAGGTAGGTATGGTGGCTGTTTTGAGGAACAATATATAGTGGGTGTTTGGTACCGGCGAAAGTTGCGCGGTACAAGAGAGGCTAGAAATGGTGGAAGGGTGAGAGTGCGTATAATCCATGGACTCAACATTAGTCATAAGAACTCATATACTTATTGCAAAAATCTATGAGTCATCAAAACAAAGCAATCAACACATGCTCCTAGGGGGGAGGTTGGTAGGAGTTAACTACCGCGCGCCCTCGACCTCCACACAAAGGTTGGCACTCTACAAATACCTCATGCTCCAACTTAGTCACACAACGGTTCACCATACGTGCATGCTACAGGAATCACTAACCTTAACACAAGTATTTCTCAATTTCATAATAACTCCACTAGCATGACTCTAATATCAATATCCTCATGTCTCAAAACAATTATCAAGCATCCAACATCTCATTCTATTCAATGCACTTGGTGTGATTTTTCTTACTACATTGACATTTGATGTCTATCATGTGAAGACTAGTTTTTTTAGCCTAAACACATTACCATGATGTTTTAATAGACTCTCAAATATATATAAGTGAAGCATGAGAGTTCAACATCTTCTACAAAATATTACCACCACCGTGCTCTAAAAGATATAAGTGAAGCACTAGAGCAAAAACTAACTACTCCGAAAGATATAAGTGAAGATCAATGAGTAGTTGAATAATCATGTAACTATGTGAAGACTCTCTAACATTTAAGAACTTCAGATCTTGGGATATAATTCAAACACTAAGAAAAACAAAATAAACTAAATTGACGCTCCAAGCAAAACATATATCATGTGGTGAATAAAAATATAGCTCCGAGTATAGTTACCGATGGATGAAGACGAAAGAGGGGATGCCTTCCCGGGGCATCCCCAAGCTTAGGCTTTTGATTATCCTTGAATTCCTAGGGGTGCCATGGGCATCCCCAAGCTTACGACTTTGCTACTCTTTGTTCCATAGTCCACCAAAGCAATACTCAAAACTTGGAAACTTCACAACACAAAACCTAGACAAAAATTCTTGTGAGCTCCGTTAGTATAAGAAAACAAATCACTATTCAAAGGTACTGCAATGAATTCATTCTTTGTTTATATTTGTGTTAAACCTACTATATTCCAACTTATCTATGATTCATACTTCCCAATACTACTCATAGATGCATTGAAATAAGCAAACAACACACGAAAAACAGAATCTGTCAAAGACAGAACAGTCTGTAGTAATCTGCAGGATTCGCCTACTTCTGGAACTCCAAAAAATTCAAACTAAATTGGCAAATTTGCGAAATTAGTCTACCAATCATCTGCAAATAGAATCAACTAAAAAGCACGCTTCAGTAAAATCCCACGACTACTTTAGCCAGCGCTAACGATTCTGTTTTTCACAGCAAGATCACATAAACTTCACACAAGTCTTCCCAAAGGTTCTACTTGGCACAAATACTAAACAAAACATGAAACCACATCTAATCAGAGGCTATATGCAATATTTATTCCTAAACAGAAGCAAAAACAAAGAAACTAAAATAAAGTTGGGTTGCCTCCCAACAAGCGCTATCGTTTAGCGTCCCTAGCTAGGCATAATAATGCTCACATAAAAGATAAGAATTGAAACATAACGGGAGCATCATGAAGCATATGAATAGCACATCTAAGTATAACCCACTTCCTATGCATAGGGATTTTGTAAGCAAACAACTTATGGTAACGATAATCAACTAGCATAGGAAGGGAAAACGAGCATAACTTTAAGATTTTAAGCACATAGAGAGGAAACTTGATAGTATTGCAATATGTAGAAGCATATGTTCCTCTCTCATAATAATTTTCAGTAGCATCATGAATGAATTCAACAATATAACCAGCACATAAAGCATTCTTTTCATGATCTACTTGCATAGAAATTTTACTACTCTCCACATAAGCAAAATTCTTCTCATTCGGAATAGTGGGAGTATCATAAGAGACTTGAATACTATAGATTGTTTCCACATTAAAAGAGTAATGTTCAGAGAAAGGGTAATAATAATCATGACAAGTTTTATTGGTATAATCATCACTACTTTTTATAGCATAAGTGGCATCACAATAATCATCATAAATGGGAGGCATGCTTTCATCATAATAGACTTGCATATCAAGACTTGGGAGGCTAAAAATATCATCTTCATCGAGCGTAGCACCCCCAAGCTTGGGACAAACATTAATTGCAGCAAATAAATTCTCAAATATATCATTCTCATCAAACATAGCATCCCCAAGCTTGAGCCTTTCCATATCATAAGTGTCGTGGAATTAACACGGCAGATGCCCGGTTTAGAGGACTTAGGTGTGGAGCCATCACGCGGGTTAGCTTGAAGAGGTTAAAGCACACAAAGAACACATAGGGTTTATACTAGTTCGGCCCCTTCGATGAAGGTAAAAGCCTACGTCTAGTTTGGTTTGGTATTGCTTGGGCGTCAATGAACAGGGAGCGGATTGCTTGCCTGTGTCTCGACGGGTTGTTTCTTGTCCTTCAAACCGTCGCCGGATCGTCCCTTTATATAGGAGCCAACGCCCGGTCCGGTTTACAGAGTCCCGAGGCCGGTTCATAATTGTGTCCGCCTCGGTCTATGCTCTTTCTATCTTACACTTCAAGTTACATGGTATGACGGTTTACAAACCGTAAGCTTTACATATGGGCCCTAAGCCTCCATGGGACGTAACCTCCGGTTCATATTCTACTGGGCTTATGATAATACAACTATGTAAGTGTAATCCGGATATTCCTAGCCGGTTTATACTTGCTAGTAATATCCCTGACATTAGGCCCCAGATTGATTTGAACTTGTTCATGTCAGTCTTCTAAGTCTTTGCGTAAATTTCTTCTTTGTAACTTCTCTGCTTTGTAAACCGGCTATGACGTCATCTCCAGAAATCATCTCAATCCGTCGTGACATCACCTCTGCATTTATTGCTCACCTCTATTTGTTACCTTTGTTAAATGCTATCCCGAAGATTGAGGCGACAATGGAATCGTTATCCAATCTCTGACCTCCTTGATTCCCGCGCTTGCCATTTCACCTCATCAGCTTATAAATACCGCGTCGGTCTGTTTCTTTTCTTCCTTCTTCCTTCATCTTCCTCCGTCGCCCGAAGCTCCACCGCCGTTCTTGGAGCCCGTCGCCGTCGTCAAGCCAGGCCGCTGCATCACCCTGAGCCGTGTCCAGAGTACTCCGCCGCCGTCTTCTTCTTCCTCAGGTACCCCTTTCTTCTCACTGTAGATCTTAATCTAGGGTTCCTCCATAGCTTCCGCCAAGACACCTTGAAGCTTTGCTATTTATCCCTGTGGGTTACGTTTGCCGTAGATTCAAACCTTGGATTCGTTTTCAATGCGCTCCCGCTCCGTGGTTCAAACCTTAGATTCAAACCTTAGATTTAAACCTTAGCTTCATTTGGTCTGTAGAAACCCTTCATGGTTCTTCCCGTATAAAACTTGCATATGTTTCCTCTTTTTCTTACGTCTCAGATCTATTTTTACTTTAGCTTTCTGTAGAAACCTGTTTCTTCGTCTTGCAGATTTGTAAGTTATTCACCGGTTTAACCAATCACATGCTCTTCTTATAAATAATCAGTCTTAAGCCCGACGGTTTAGCCTCCTCTTTTCCTGTTATCATAAACCGGTAGCTGCTAGCTTCACATCTGCTTCCGGGTTGTCAATGCCATTAGTCCCTTGTCTAAACCGTCGATGTAATTTGATGTTACGCTCCGGCTTATGCTTAAGTACTTAGTAATCCGGATTTTGCACTGTATCTTTCAGCGTTTCCTTTAGTCGAGATGACTGCCAAGCAGTTCGTTTGTTGCAACTGGGCTCCTTCCCGCATTACGGAAGAGGATTTAACCAACGCCGCTTCAATTGGTCTTCTGGGCCCCCAAGCGATTCTGAAATGGCGGGCCCCAGGAGATGAGTGTCCCCCTACCCCTAAAGAAGGAGAAGTCATCGTTTTCTTTGATCATATGGCCCGGGGTTTTAGCCCTCCCGGTTCAAAAATTTTCCGGGATGTGCTGGCCGCTTTTCAGCTTCATCCTCAAGATATAGGTCCAAACTCTATATCAAATGTCTGCAATTTTCAAGTCTTCTCTGAAGCATACCTTCAAGAAGAACCATCAGTGGATCTGTTCCGAGACTTCTTCCACTTAAACCGGCGGGCAGAGTTTACTGTCGGACCGCATCAAGAGTTGGGCGGCGTTAGCATTCAAAAGAGAAGAGATGTGACCTTCCCTCATGCTGCTCTCCATACACACCCCAAGGAATGGAACCAATCATGGTTCTATTTTAAAAACACCTCACCTGAAGGAGAAAACCCACTGCCGGGTTATCGTGCCCATCGTCTACCTGAGGATCATCCCCTGCCGCAGCGCCTTAGTGCTCCAGAGCGGGCCCGGTTTGCCCCTCAGCTTGCTAAGCTTAGGGCCTTTATGGCCAACGATTTAACCGGAGTAGACTTTGTTCGCTGTTGGCTCGCCTGGAGCATCCTTCCACTGAGTCGGTGATACGTCCAAAACGTATCTATAATTTATGCTTGCTCCATGCCTCTTTTGGGTGATATTGCTATGATATTTATACACTTCCATACACTTTTGATCATATTTGGACTAACCTATTAACTCAGTGCACCCCAGTGCCAGTTTCTGTTTTCGGCTGTTTTTGTATTTCAGGTTTTCACGTTACGAGAACTGCCAGGAAAAATCCAGAAAAATTATATAAAAAATCAGCGTTCCAGAACCTACCGTGCGCCCGAAGGACAGCCGGGGGGGGCACCAGGGCTCCAGGCGCCCTGGCGGCGCGCCCCCCCTGGGCCGCGCCGGGGGGCGCCTGGGCCCCCGAGGCTCCTCCGATGCCCCCCTTTGGCATATATTTAAAGCGTCTCCCGAAACCCTCGAAACAGGAACTCTTTTCGCGATCCCATCTCTGTTCCGCCGCCGCCGCCGCTTCCAAGATCGGGAGCACTAGGAGAACTCTTCCCGGCACCCTGCCGGAGGGGAGGATCACCACCGGGAGCTTCTCCACCACCATGGACGCCTCCCGGATGAGTTGTGAGTAGTCTCCCTTGGACCATGAATCCATGATCAGTAGCTATGTGATGTTCTCCTCCCGTTCTTGTGCTTCACTAATTAGTCCTCGTGAGCTGCCCTACATTATCGAGGCACATATGTAATCCTTATGCTGTTGCTATGATGAGTTTGCTAGGATCCGATGGATTATGAGATTATGTTCAGATTGTGTTTGAGTAATATATTTGATCTACCTCTTTCATATTAATGTTCGTAAGTAATTCTTGCATGTTCTCCGTTGTTATTTATTGCTTTGGCCAAGTAGTAGGTAGTGACTCCAAGAGGGAACGTTATGCTTGATTGTGGGTTCATGCCCCTCGATGACTAGCTTGAGTGACAGAAACATGAGTCTAGGGGATGTGCTGTTGCCACAAGGGGGAAAACAACGGTGCTTGTGCCCGCGGGTGCAAGGATTGTTTACTTTACGCAAAGTTCTTTTAATGCAGTTGTCTGTTGCATTGAGTTTACACTATGGGTGGGACTCGCAACTTAATACCAGCGAGATGTTCTGGATAGATATCTCAAGGTGGATGATTAGTAGTAGATATTGATGGATTTCGGTCTACTTACTTTGGCGTACCGCCCATGCTTTGAACCTCAACCTTTCTTGCAATGTAGTCAACATTGGTTTGCGTACATGGTCTTGTCAATTGCCCAGCTGTAATTCGTTTACCTCACATAGTTGTTTTATCGTCTTTTGGGAGAGAGACATTACTAGTGAACATCATGAGACTCCGGTCCATATCACCATCATTGATCACATCCGCTATTTACTTTTCCGCTATTTACTTACTATTGCAATTATACCTATCACTATTATCACTTGCGTTTGATCCTTTGTAAACTACAAGGCCGGAGGGATTGACAACCTCTCTGTATTCGTTGGGAGCAAAGTTATTTGTATCTGTGTGCAGGTCCACGTTGATTGCTAATATCCGGCGCCGTTAGCAGTTGACACCTTCTTGTTGAAACTGGGAGTCTCTGGGAAATCGATCCTTGGTAATACCAAGGGAAAACTTCTGCTACACTGCATCTCAAACCTTCCACTTGGGGTAACCAATGAGGGGTGAGAAGCCATCTAGCAAAGCAATTTCTGGGGCCGTTGCCGGGGACTCCACTCTTCAGGATAGGGGAGTTGCACGCTATCTTTTACCTTTGCTTTTAGTCTTGTTAGTTTACTTTTCAGTTTTGCTTTAGTATCTTTTATCGAAAATCACAAAAATAGTTATCTTGCTTGCTTGCTACAATGTGTTCCACCGAGAACACCAAGTTGTGTGACTTCACTAGTCACAACAACGATGACTTTATCAGCACACCTATCACTACACCTGCCACTTCAACACCTTCATATGAAATTAAACCTGCTTTACTGAACTTAGTCATGAAAGATCAATTCTCCGGTGCTGGAGATGATGCTGCTTTACACTTGAACAACTTTGTTGAACTTTGTGATATGCAAAAGTACCAAGAAATAGATGGTAATATTGTTAAGCTTAAGCTTTTTCCTTTCTCCTTGAGAGGAGGAGCTAAAATTTGGTTTCAGTCTTTGCCTAGAAATAGCATAGATTCATGGGACAAGTGCAAAGATGCTTTTATCAGAAAATACTATCCACCTGCTAAAATTATCCAACTGAGAAGTAACATAATGAATTTTAAACAATTGGATAACGAACACATTGCCCAAGCTTGGGAACGTATGAAATCTCTTATCAAGAACTGCCCTACTCACGGTTTGACTACTTGGATGGTTATCCAAACTTTTTATGCAGGCTTGAACTTTACCTCGCGGAACTTGTTAGATTCGGCCGCGGGAGGAACTTTTATGTCAAGTACACTTGGTGCTACCACAAAACTTCTCAATGAGATGATGACCAACTATTCCCAATGGCACACCGAACGCGCTCCAACAGGTAGGAAGGTAAACTCTGTCGAGGAGATTTCCTCCCTAAATGAAAAAGCTGACTTAATCATGTCCCTACTTTCCAAGCAATCTTCTATTGATCCTAGTTATGATCCTTTAGATTCTGTGATTGCTCATGCTTATAGGAGTAACTTTGGTAGCAATCCTAGACCGTTCCCCTCTAATTTCTTTGGGAACAACAATGCTTATCCTATCACCAAGAACTACACCCAAAAAGATAGAGACTTGCCTGACTACGAGAAACTTCTAGAAATAGAGAAGGCAACTAAGAATTACATGCACACCCAATATGAACAAAACAAAACCTTCTCAAGGCAATTAAATGAGCATACTGCTATCTTGCAAAACATTAGTAGACAATTAGAGAGCATAAATATTGAGATTTCTAACCTCCAGACTAGGCTCACTATCACTGAGACCCAAGTTTCCAACATGTCCCACACACAAGACACTTTGATAAACCAAATGGCAGCTAAACCCGAAGTGGTTGCACCCCTAAGGGAGGAAGATGATAGAATTAAGAGCCTTCCTACCCACCACACTGTTGCTACTATCCAAGTTGTTGAGGATATCCAAACTCTTAGCACCCAATGTACTCCTGGTCCCGATGGACCTATTAATGGTGATGCTATGACTATAGAAACTACCAAACAAGTGAACCTAAAGGACACCACCACCACTTTACTTGATGCTAGTGACCTTGATTTTGATAGTTGCACTCTTACCGAAGTTATTGATTTGCTTCACAAGATGTCTAGAGACCCCCACACTAGCACGCTTAACCTTGCCTTCACAGAGCATATCACTAATGCTCTCATCAAAGCTAGGGAGGAGAAACTTAGAGTAGAAGCCTCCATACCTAGAAAGCTAGAAGATGGTTGGGATCCTATGATAAAAATTAAATTGAATGACTTCTCTTGCTATGCATTATGTGATGTTGGAGCTAGTACCTCTGTTATGCCCAAAAGAATATATGATATGCTTACATTGAAACCTTTTGATTCTTGTTCTTTTGGTGTTCGTCTCGTTGATTCTTCCATAAAGAAACCTTTGGGGAGGATCGACGATGTTCTTATCGTGGTCAATGATAATTATGTTCCCGTTGATTTTACTATTATGGATATTGAATGTGATCCTTCTTGTCCAATTATTTTGGGACGTCCCTTTTTGCGCACCGTTGGTGCTATCATTGACATGAAAGAGGGTAATATAAAATTTCAGTTTCCTCTCAAGAAAGGGATGGAACACTTCCCTCGAAAGAAGATCAAGTTACCTTTTGAGTCCGTTGTACGGGCTAGCTATTCTTTTACTCTTGCTAAAACTTGATCTATATGCATTATGCCTAGCTTAAAGGCATAAAAGAAACCGCTTTTGGGAGGCAGCCCACATGAATAAATTTTTGCTTTTGTTGTGTATTGATGTTGTTTACTACTATAGCATCATCATTGTATCTTTGCTTTTCATATTTGTGCCAAGTATAGCCTCTGATTGCTAGAAAGTTCAAAAGTTGTGAGGTGCTGTCCAGGAAACAGATTCTGTCCTTGGATAGAAAAATTCGTATAAAATCACCAGGTCATCTTTTTGGTCTGAATGTTTTCGACAGCGTTCTCTATATAATTGTCTTTCGTGCGTATGTTCTGAGTTTTTTTATTTGAGTTGCAGAAGTGCCCTGAACAAATCAATTACTACCTGCTGTTCTGTTTTTCACAGATTCTGTCCTGTTTTGCTTTTCCTTCATTTTGCAAACCAAGAGCTTGCTTTTTCTTTGCAGAAACCTTTTGGCAATCTTGACAAACAGTAGACCTTCAAGAATATCTTTATTTCCATCAAGGTACAATTATTTTATTATGGGTACTAACCTCGCTAATCAGATTATGATGAGTTATGTATGAAGGGAGTTTTCAAGTGTGCGAGGGAAGATGATAAAAAGATTCAGGAGTGTCAAGCGCTCAAGCTTGGGGATGCCCCCATGCACCCGCAAGAAATATTCAAGGAGACTCAAGCGTCTAAGCTTGGGGATGCCCCCGTGCATCCCCTTCTCCATCAACATTATCAGTTCGCGTTCCACTATATTTTAATCACTTCATGTGTTATGTGCTACGCTTGGAGCGTCTTGCTTTTAGTTTTCTTTAGTTTTTCATAACGAGTCGGAACTCAGCGTTCTTTATGTGGGAGAGAAACACGCTCCACTTCTACCTAGAACATAACATAGAATTTTCATGTCTATCTTTGCTGTGTGTGTTCTTTATCTTTTAAATAGCTACTATCACGCTCTGCTCTTAGTATTCATGCTTATCTTTTTAAAGAGCTTTTGTTTAGTTGCTTCCTTGAACTCTCTTTAATTATCATGCTTATCTTATTAAGAGAGTTTGCTTCCATTGCATTGGTTAATATGTCTATGATAAAGATGCAACATGCACAATGGCGCTTAGTAGTTCATGTTTTCTTATGGTTAGTCTCAAATAGCTGCGGGATTCCCAATGTGTTATTGGAGTACCAACATGATTTGTTTGCCAATGATGTGGTATGGTTTAGTAATATCTTCCCTCAAGAATTTATTTTGATTGACTTGGCGTATGCTCACGCATATTAAAGACTGTAAAGAAAGTCTGTCAAGCCTTGATGATCTTTTGTTTCTGAGTAGCGATATAACTTCCATGCCTGATTCAATGTTGCTTTGTCGCTCTGCATGATTATCACCGTCATTGCTCTCTTACTTGGTCGCTCCCAGTCTTTTGCTAACCTCCACCTGTACTAAGCGGACTGACTGCTTGTGCATCCACATCCTTTTAAACCAGTTATGCCATATGAGTCCACCATACCTACCTATATGTGGTATTTCACCGCCACTCCAAGTAAATTTACATGTGCTACCTTTAAAACCTTCAGTTGCAATATATAGCTCATGGGAAAGTAGCTTAAAAACTATTGTGGTAAAGAATATGTTGCTTCTGTATCTTATTTTCTTATAAGTTGCTTGCTGAGCGGTAACCATGTTCTGGGGACGCCATCAACTGTTACACTTTTGTTGAATATCATGTGAGTTGCTATGCATGCTCGTCTTGTCTAAATTAAGGGTGATTTGCCATGAGTTGAATGGTTTGGGTATGAATATTGTTAGAGAAGAACATTGGGCCGCCAACCAAAGCCATGTATCATGGTGGAAGTTTTAGCTTGGACGTTAATCCTCAATCTCTTATGAGAATATGCTTAAGCATTTAAGAGGAGTCCATTATCTATTTTCTATGTTGTCCCGGTATGGATGTCCTCAAGTTGAGATCTATCAAAAACGAGAAATCAAATGTGATCTATCTCCTTGGACCTTTGTACAGGTGACATAGAGGTACCCCTTTGTGACACTTGGTTGAAACATATGTAATGCAATGACAATCCATGGAAATCCGAGCTAATTAGGACAAGGTGCGAGCACTATTGGTATTCGATGCATGAGGCTTGCAACTTATAGGATATCTTATGCATAACACATATGAAGTACTACTACCGTTGACAAAATTGTTTCTATGTTTTCAAAATAAAAAGCTCTAGCACATGAGTAATCCCTGCTTCCCTCTGCAAAGGGCCATTCTTTTACTTTTATGTTGAGTCTCCACCTTATTTTAAAAGCACCAACTACTGAGAGCATGATTGTCATTCTGAGTGTAATGTGCATTGTCCCAAAGTAGCATTGTCTTTTGCATGATTGTGATATCGTTTATTTTGAAATCATTGTATCTAGTCATCACTTAAACCTTGGAGGTGCCCCTGCATTTATGTTTTGCTTCACTAAAGGGGGCAAGCTAGATATCATTTTATCATATTGGCACATCATGTTCATTGCAAATCTATTTGATGTTTCAGTATCATATTGTAAAACTTTCAGTCCTTTGTGATTTTCTCATGAGGCAACTTAATTACTACAGATTCATTGTCTCAGTAAGCTTTTGTCATATGACTATGAAAAAGTCCTATATGGTTAATAGCATGTCACCACAGAAATTATTCTTGTTATCATTTACCTACTCGAGGACGAGCAAGAATTAAGCTTGGGTATGTTGATACGTCCAAAACGTATCTATAATTTCTGCTTGCTCCATGCCTCTATTGGGTGATATTGCTATGATATATATACACTTCCATACACTTTTGATCATATTTGGACTAACCTATTAACTCAGTGAACCCTAGTGCCAGTTTCTGTTTTCGGCTGTTTTTGTATTTCAGGTTTTCACGTTACGAGAACTGCCAGGAAAAATCCAGAAAAATTATATAAAAAATCAGCATTCCAGAACCTACCGTGCGCCCGAAGGACAGCCGGGGGGGGGGGGGGCACCAGGGCTCCAGGCGCCCTGGCGGCGCGCCCCCCCTGGGCCACGCCGGGGGGCGCCTGGGCCCCCCGAGGCACCTCCGATGCCCCCCTTTGGCATATATTTAAAGCGTCTCCCGAAACCCTCGAAACAGGAACTCTTTTCACGATCCCATCTATGTTCCGCTGTCGTCGCCGCTTCCAAGATCGGGGGCACTAGGAGAACTCTTCCCGGCACCTTGCCGGAGGGGAGGATCACCACCGGGAGCTTCTCCACCACCATGGACGCCTCCCGAATGAGTTGTGAGTAGTCTCCCTTGGACCATGAGTCCATGACCAGTAGCTATGTGATGTTCTCCTCCCGTTCTTGTGCTTCACTAATTAGTCCTCGTGAGCTGCCCTACATGATCGAGGCACATATGTAATCCTTATGTTGTTGCTATGATGAGTTTGCTGGGATCCGATGGATTATGAGATTATGTTCAGATTGTGTTTGAGTAATATATTTGATCTACCTCTTTTATATTTATGTTCGTAAGTAATTCTTGCATGTTCTCCGTTGTTATTTATTGCTTTGGCCAAGTAGTAGGTAGTGACTCCAAGAGGGAACGTTATGCTTGATTATGGGTTCATGCCCCTCGATGACTAGCTTGAGTGACAGAAACATGAGTCTAGGGGATGTGCTGTTGCCACAAGGGGGAAAACAACGGTGCTTGTGCCCGCGGGTGCAAGGATTGTTTACTTTACGCAAAGTTCTTTCAATGCAGTTGTCTGTTGCATTGAGTTTACACTATGGGTGGGACTCGCAACTTAATACCAGCGAGATGTTCTGGATAGATATCTCAAGGTGGATGATTAGTAGTAGATATTGATGGATTTCGGTCTACTTAATTTGGCGTACCGCCCATGCTTTGAACCTCAACCTTTCTTGCAAGGTAGTCAGCATTGGTTTGCGTACATGGTCTTGTCAATTGCCCAGCTGTAATTCGTTTACCTCACATAGTTGTTTTATCGTCTTTTGGGAGAGAGACATCACTAGTGAACATCATGAGACTCCGGTCCATATCACCATCATTGATCACATCCGCTATTTACTTTTCCGCTATTTACTTAGTATTGCAATTATACCTATCACTATTATCACTTGCGTTTGATCCTTTGTAAACTACAAGGCCGGAGGGATTGACAACCTCTCTGTACTCGTTGGGAGCAAAGTTATTTGTATCTGTGTGCAGGTCCAGGTTGATTGCTAATATCCGGCGCTGTTAGCAGTTGACACCTTCTTGTTGAAACTGGGAGTCTCTGGGAAATCGATCGTTGGTAATACCAAGGGAAAACTTCTGCTACACTGCATCTCAAACCTTCCACTTGGGGTAACCAACGAGGGGTGAGAAGCCACCTAGCAGCCGGGGCTCCGGCCTGATGTACCAGTATACCGGAAAACTGAATGACCCTCAATGCCACATTGACATAATACTTCCTGAGAAAGAAGTCACTGAATCCGCAAAGAAAATGCTCAACATCTCCCTGGAAGAGTGCAGCCAGACCGGATTGGCTCCATTCTATGAGAACAACAAACCGCCAGCGGTAAGTTCTTTCTGACCTCTTCTGCTTTTCCTGACCCGTCTACATCAATTGTCTTCAATTTATTTTCTATCTTCTGCACAGGCCGATGACCCCTTCTGGAAGAGAAAACCTCAAGATAAATCAGGCAAGCAGCCGCGCCGGAAAACGTATGCTGTCAAGAAGAAAAAGGTAGCCGCTGCCTCCGGTTCACATCCTGAGGAAGGTGATCCGGATTCTGAGGTATGAATTGATCCTGAAATGTTTAAATCTCCCTTTATCCAGTTTTATGTTAACAGTGTCTTTTCGCAGCATCTGGCTGAAGGAAGTAAAGCGGCGGAAATTGAGGTAATCTCTCTTTCTTCAGACTCAGAACCGCCGGCGCCCAAAATCCGTCGGGCGTCCTGGAAATACCCTTTTTCTCATCCTTACGCTCAATTGGATCCCAAATTTCTTTTGAAGAAGCAGCAGCATGAAGCACGCCGGACTACGCGCCATAGTGGCCACGTAGTAAAATCCTCCGGAATATCTCTTATTCCGGCTTGCAGGCGCCGCTCTGAGGTTTTACTTTTTCCAACTCTTCTTCATCCAAAGGCCGGACTTATACGAAAACCGCTTAAACCGTCTGATCCTAACTATCAGGAGGCTCCCTTGTCCTCTTTTGGCGAGTCAGCTGCCACACAGGTCCCTGTGCTGAAGACCGTGCCTGGGTAAGTCCTTTTCAACATCCGGTTCATCTTTGTATTTGCACCCTGATGATTCTCATTGTTCCTTTGATTTTTTCCAGCAAGCCGAAGCCTAGCAAAAGGGCGAAAGCGACCAAAGTAGCTGCCGAAACTGCTACTGTTGAACCGGCCGCTGATCCGGACGAAGTTATCCCTTCAGAAGACAATCCTGCAGCTCAGTTTGATGACCCTGCCCCCATGGATCATGAAGACATTGTTGCTCCGGAGAATATTAATACGGAGAATGTAGTTGATCCGGCTAGTCCAGTCCGGGTTAGCCCTCCTCGGGCTAGCCCGGCTCCTGTTAGTCTGGTGCCTACAGCTGCCCCAACTACTGCTTCTTCCCCGGACGTTCAGATAACCGGGTCAGGTTTTACCGCTCCTGCTGAGCCTATCATTTTGGCCAAACGCACTGCCAGAGAGGAGAAGCTTCAACAAGAAAAGGGCAAGTGGAGCACAGACTTGTCCAGCTATGCCCAATTGAGTGCCCAGGAACTTTATTCCAGGTATTTGAACCGGCTTCATACCAGCCGCGATTATGAATCCGGGTTGGTTAATATGATGAAGGATAAGTACGAGGTAACTTCCTTCACTTGTCTCTGTTTTATATTTTTTGTAATGCTGTCTTTAGGCCATAGTAGCCCCCAAGTACTAGTTTAGCTTCATTGTAGGTGAACCGGCACTTGCAATGTATCTGCAAATGAACTTACATTAGCCCCCAAGTGTCAAGTGGATAACTTGTTTATATGCTTGAGACTTGTCTGAATTCCTCTTTCGATACAGCAACTGTACATTAGCCCCCAAGTGTCAAGTGGATAACTTGTTTATATGCTTGAGACTTGTCTGAATTGTCTTTTACCCCGCTTGATTTTCTTGTAGGCTGACTTAACCCGGAGGGCTGCAGAGATAACTGAGCTCCGGAATAGACTGGCTGCTACTGAAACTGTTGCTGCCAAAGCCAAGGAAGAGCTTGCGCTGAGCTTAACCAGCGCAGAAAAATTGAAAAAGGACTTTGAAGCGGAGCAGTCCGCTTGGGAGGTGCAGCAGAATGCTCTTGAGAAAAGAGCAAAGGATGCTGAAGCTGCCCTTAATCCGGTAACGCAAGAGCTGACCGGTTTAAGACAACAAATAGAACTTATGACCTCTGCTATCTTTGGTGAGCACTCAATTTGCATGTATTTGTATCCCTGCAGTCTTTGTTCTGCTCTGGTTTAACTTTAACAATCATATTCAGGGCGACGTATAACCCATCTTGGGGATGACATCCGAAAGAAACTCAAGGCCTCTTATACTCTGGTGGAGCAGCTGTATTCCGGCGCTCAAAGGATTATAAGTGCAATGTCCCATCAGAAAGCGGCCCCCACTACTATCCAAGGTACTTTGGAGAAGCTATCTATACTGCCTATATGCTTGGTAGAAGTGAAGAAATCTGCTGCACGGGCCGGCTCTCTTGTAGCACTGACTAGGGCCAAGGCATGGGTTCCGGATTTTGATATGGAGGAAGCTATGAACGGATATCCCAGTAATAAGGAAGATGGATCTGCCTTCTCTGGCCCGAACCTCCGTGCTTTAACCAAGGAGATGCGCCCTCTTGCCAGCAAGCTTGCTGATGAAGCGGATCTGACCAGGTATCATCCGGCATATGACTTAGAAAATGAACGGGGTGGACCGGCTGGTTTATGATACCGAGAATCTGATCCCGCCAGTGCGCGCCCATACTTCGCTCCAGATATTGATCCGTCCGATCTTATTACTTAGGAAATGTACTTCCGTGCCCTATCCAAGATCGACTGGCGCGTTCCTGACTTCCAGCCGCTTCAAGAAGACGAAGAGGTTCCGGAACAAGCCGATCCTCAGCCGTTGCAGCAGGAAGAAGAATCATAAATTGCTCAGTTTAACTCTTAGCTGCTGAAATCTGTTGCCAAAAAACTTTAATCCATTCAGGCCTGTAAGTGCCTTGTAATAGGATAGTTCGAAACATTGTCTGTCTTAATCCGGATGTCACCGCTTGACTTGGCGTCTGCCAATTTTAATCCCTTGTCCGCTATGGTTGATCCTTTTATGTTATCTGTATCTGCATAGACAATGCTAAAAAGATGTCCTGGCGGTTTACCACCGGACCTATTACATTGCTCCCATAGGCATATATATAGAAAGAGTATCCGTTTTTATACCCAAAAATACTTCATACCTTTGATTAAGTGTGCCTGACCTCCTTAATCCGGTAGGCATCATTGAACGTGTAGATTGCGATGAGGCTCTTGGCCCATTTTGGCGTTTGCCCAATGATTGTTCCGGGCTATGATAAACGCCGGTTTGAATCATGCTGGTGTTCTATGATCTAGACTTTTGTAGATATGTGGTCAACTTTGAAGTTGCCCGGTTCCGGATTAAAAACTTGGTTATCCACAAAAAACTTTGAAAAATCGCAAAACACAAAACACTGTTGCAAATAAGACCATGTAGTCGAGGCTTTTTGTGAGCTGCCAGTCTCCATATTTTGCCAATCAATGGATGTGACCCAAGGAGCTATGATTCATTTTGCCAATCAATGGACGTGATCCAAGGAGCTATGATTCATGTTGCCAATCAATGGGTGTAATCCAAGGAGCAATGATTTATTTTGCCAATCAATGGATGTAATCCAAGGAGCAAGGACTTATTTTGCCAATCAGTGGATGTAATCAAAGGAGCAATGATTTCTTTTGCCAATAAATGGATGTAATCCAAGGAGCAAGGACTTATTTTGCCAATCAATGGATTTAATCCAAGGAGCAATGATTTATTTTGCCAATCAATGGATGTAATCCAAGGAGCAAGGACTTATTTTGCCAATCAATGGATGTAATCCAAGGAGCAATGATTTCTATACGATCACATAAACCAGACCCGAAGGGATTAAGCTAGGATTCGAATGCGATCCGTAGCCCCCTAGTGACCGTGGAGGTAGGGTACCTATAAGAGAGTTGCGCTTGAATGGCAAGTCCTAGTTGGTCCCTTATAGAATTGTCATGCATAGCAAAAATAGACTGATCAAAGCATCTTGTTTTCTTGATGAGCATGGTATATATCAAAAGAAGTAAACTTTAGATGGATATCACCTGAGTGAACTCCCATAAAACACTTATTTAGAAGAAAATGGCCGATCCCCCGGTTTACCAGGGGTGCCGGTTTATTCATTAATCATAATATATACAGGATACATGAAGCGGAGCTCTTGGCTCAAGTGTAGTAAGGCCGCAGAATAGCAATGTTCCATGGCCTCTTCCTCTCTTCCTCTGGTGTCCGTGAGTCTTTGTGTTCTCGAACGTCCACCAGGTAGTATGAACCGTTGTGTAGATTCTTGCTGACCACAAAGGGCCCTTCCCAAGGTGGGGATAGCTTGTGCATATCTGTCTGGTCTTGTATAAGCCGGAGCACCAAGTCGCCCTCCTGGAACGTCCTGGTCTTGACCCGGCTGCTGTGATATTTGCGCAAGTCTTGCTGATAAATTGCAGATCGTGCTGCTGCTATGTCACGCTCTTCATCCAGCCGGTCTAAGCTGTCCTGTCTTGCTTGCTCATTGGCCGCTTCAACATAAGCTGCCGCCCGTGGTGAGTCGTGTCGGATATCACTTGGAAGAACCGCTTCAGCACCGTACACCATGAAGAAGGGCGTGTAGCCTGTAGACCTGTTAGGCGTAGTATTGATGCTCCATAGGACAGAAGGTAACTCCTCAACCCAGCACCCTGGTGTTCTTTGCAAGGGAGTCATAAGCCGGGGCTTGATGCCTCGCAAGATCTCTTGGTTGGCACTTTCAGCTTGACCATTGGATTGAGGTGAGCTACTGAAGACACATCCAGATGAATATGCTCCCTTTGGCAAAACTCTTCCATCTCTCCTTTGGATAAATTGGTGCCATTATAAGTAATAATGCTGTGTGGAAAGTCAAACCGGGAAATTACCTTTTTGATGAATTTAACTGCTGTTGCCGCATCACACTTACTGACAGGCTCTGCCTCAATCCATTTTGTAAATTTGTCCACTGCCACCAACAGGTGGGTTTTTTGATCTTGGGATCGTTTAAAAGGCCCAACCATATCAAGCCCCCAAGTCGCAAACGGCCAAGTAATTGGAATCATCCACAGCTCCTGTGCCGGAACAAGAGCACGTCGTGAAAATTTCTGACAAGCGTCGCATTTTCGGACTAGATCCTCCGCATCAGCATGGGCTGTTAACCAGTAGAACCCATGACGGAAAGCTTTAGCTACCAAGGACTTTGAACCGGCGAGATGACCACAACCCCCTTCATGAATCTCTCGAAGAATATCACAACCTTCCTATGATGATACGCACCGCTGAAACGCCCCAGAAACGCTGCGGTGATGAAGTTCTCCGTTAACAATTGTCATGGACTTGGATCGCCGGTTATCTGCCTAGCTTCAATCTCATCATCTGGCAACTCTCCTCGGCTCAGGTACGCCAAGTAAGGGAGGGTCCAATCCGGAATAACATGAAGTGCCGCAACCAGCTGCGCTTCCGGATCAGGAACAGCCAAATCCTCCTCCGATGGTACCTGAACTGATGGACTGTGCAGCTCGTCTAAGAAAGTATTTGGTGGCACCAGTTTACGATGAGATCCCAGCCGGCTTAGAGCATCGGCCGCCTCATTTTTCCGCTAGTCTATGTGATCCACCTGATATCCTTTGAAACATCCTGCAACTGCTTCAACTTCTCGCCTGTAAGCCACCATGAGAGGGTCTTTGGAGTCCCACTTGCCGGACACTTGTTGTGGCACTAGATCTGAATCCCCAAAGCACTTGACGCGGCTCAAGTTCATCTCCTTAGCCATCCGTGGGCCGTGAAGCAGTGCTTCATATTCAGCCGCATTGTTAGTACAAGGGAACATTAGTCGGAGGACATAACAAAACTTGTCACCTCGTGGGGAAGTTAGCACAACTCCAGCCCCCGAGCCTTCTAATTGCCTTGAACCGTCGAAGTGGATAGTCCAATATGTGTGATCTGGCTTCTCCTCTGGTGCTTGCAATTCTGTCCAATCATTGATGAAATCTACCAATGCTTGGGATTTGATAGCAGTACGGGGTACATACTTCAATCCGTGTGGGCTAAGCTCAATGGCCCACTTTGCTACTCTTCCCGTGGCCTCTCTGTTCTGGATTATATCCCCCAATGGAGCTGAGCTAACAACAGTGATTGGGTGGCCCTGGAAGTAGTGTTTTAGCTTCCGGTTTGCCATGAACACTCCATACACTAGTTTCTGCCAGTGTGGATATCTTTGCTTTGATTCAATTAGAACCTCACTGACGTAATAAACCGGGCGCTGAACCGGATATTCCTTACCTGCCTCTTTGCGCTCCACCACAATTGCCACGCTAACTGCACGGGCATTGGCGGCCACGTATAACAGCACCGGCTCGTTGTCAACAGGGGCAGCAAGGACCGGCGGTTCTGCTAATTGCCGCTTCAAGTCCTCAAATGCAGCGTTCGCAGCATCGCTCCATATAAACCGATCTGTCTTTTTCAGCATCTGATAAAGCGGAATTGCCTTCTCTCCCAAACGGCTCATGAATCGGCTTAACGTTGTAATCCGGCCAGCTATGCGCTGGACATCATTGATACAAGCTGGTTTAGTCAAGGATGTGATCGCCTTGATCTTCTCTGGATTGGCCTCTATTCCTCTGTTTGATGCTAAGAACCCAAGGAGCTTGCCTGCAGGAACACCAAAAACGCACTTCTCCGGATTAAGCATCATCTTATAAACCCGGAGGTTGTCACAGGTTTCCCTTAGGTCTTCTATTAGCGTCTCCTCCTTCCTTGACTTTACAACAATGTCATCCACATAAGCATGGACATTTTTTCCAATCTGCCCCTTAAGACAGTTCTGTACGCAACGCTGGTAAGTTGCTTGGGCACTCTTGAGCCCAAAGGGCATAGATACATAGCAGAAGTCTCCAAAGGGAGTTATGAAGGCTGTCTTCTCCTGGTCCTTAACTGCCATCTTGATCTGGTGATACCCTGAATATGCATCCAAAAAACTTAACCACTCACATCCTGCCGTAGCATCAATGATCTGATCAATACGGGGGAGAGCAAAAGGATCAGTTGGACAAGCTTTGTTTAAGTCTGTGTAATCCACACACATCCTCCACTTTCCATTTTTCTTTAACACCAAAACCGGATTGGCCAACCACTCCGGATGGAACACCTCAACTATGAACCCTGCGGCCAAAAGCCGGGCCACTTCCTCACCTATAGCCTTGCGCCTTTCTTCGTTGAAGCGGCGCAGATACTGTTTGATTGGTTTGAACTTCGGATCAATGTTAAGACTGTGCTCAGCGAGTTCCCTTGGTATACCTGGCATGTCAGAAGGTTTCCATGCGAAGATATCCCGGTTCTCACGGATGAACTCGATGAGCGCACTTTCCTATTTGGGGTCAAGGTTAGCACTGATAGTGAACTGCTTGGATGAATCGCCTGGCACAAAGTCAACTTGCTTAGTTTCCTCTGCCGATTTAAACTTCAACGCCGGATCATGCTCTGTAGTTGGCTTCTTTAACGGGGACATATCTGCCGGATCAACGTTGTCTTTGTAGAACTTCAACTCCTCTATAGCACATACTGCCTCTGCATAGGCTGCGTCTCCTTCCTCGCATTCCAATGCAATCTTGCAACTTCCGTGAACCGTGATGGTTCCCTTGTGACCCGGCATCTTGAGCTGTAGATAAACATAGCACGGTCTAGCCATGAACTTGGCGTAAACTGGCCTTCCAAACAGAGCATGATATGGGCTCCGGATCTTTACCACCTCAAAGGTCACTGTCTCTAACCTGGAGTCCTGCTCGTCCCCAAAGTTAACTTCTAGATCGATTTTCCCAACTGGGTAAGCCGATTTACCAGGCACCACTCCATGGAACACCGTGTTCGATTGTCTCAACTTCTTGTTTGTCAACCTCATACGACGGAAAGTCTCGTAATATAAGATGTTGATACTGCTGCCGCCATCCATGAGCACCTTTGTGAATTTGTAGCCACCCACCTGTGGTGCTACCACTAAGGCCAACTGGCATGGATTATCAATCCGTGGCGGGTGATCCTCTCTGCTCCACACAATAGGTTGTTCCGACCAACGCAAGAAACATGGTGTTGCCGGTTCAACTGTGTTTACCACTCGCTTCAGGATTTTTTGATCTCTTTTGCACAAACTCGTAGTAAAGACATGGTACTGTCCACTACTTAGCTCCTTCAGATTACTCTGATATCCGGATTGCTGCTGCTGTTGACGCTGCTGATTGCCTTGGTTATTGTAACCACCCTGACCATGCTGGTGGTTGCCTTGGTTGTTATAACCGCCCTGACCATGCTGGTGGTGGTTGCCTTGGTTGTAGTTATTGTTACCGCCATGATATCCAGATCCGGACCCATTACCCTGATGACCTGGACGTTGAAAACCGGAACTCGAGACGCCGCCCGGTGGTCCATTGTTGTATTTGGCTTGTCTCATGGCCTCTACCATGATCCGACATTGCCCCCATGTATGTTTAGCTGGGTGTTCCGGCGTGCTATGTTTCGGGCAAGGCTCATTCAACTGTTGATCCAGACTGATGGATCCTCCTCCGCTCCATGTAGGTGGCCTACCCTTACGGCGCTGAAAGTTTCCTTGAACGTTGGTATTGGCCACAAACTCAAAGCCGCCCTCTGCCTTTCGCTTACCATTGAAATTTGTACCTGCCGAATTAGCTTGCGCCGGTTTACCAGCCTTGTTTGCTTTCCCGGACTTGTCTCCATCTGTCTCTGGGTACTTAGCGTTATCAGAGTCCCCATACTTCACCAGAGCGCTCATGAGTGTCCCCATGTCATTACAATCCCGCTTGAGCCGTCCCAACTTTAACTTCAGAGACTCAAACCGGCAATTGTTTTCCAGTGTCACTATCGCCGTACTGGGGTTGATGCTATTGGAAGAGTGCAAGATTTCTGACACTCGCCGCACCCAGGCGCTTGTCGGCTCCTGTTCTCCTTGAACACATGCCACTAAGTCTACTACTGACATTGGCTGCTTGCATGTGTCTTTGAAATTTTTGATAAACTGGCGACGCAGCTCACCCCATGATCCGATGGAGTTAGGTGGTAGGCCTTTAGCCATGTCCGGGCTATACCTCAAGCATCATGGTAAAATACTTGGCGCATGCCGCTTCATCCACATCTAGGATCTCCATAGCCATCTCCATAGCTCTCAATCCACGCCTTTGGAGCCAGTTCTGCCGTATAGTTGGGCACCTTGCGCGGACCTTTGAAGTCCTTGGGTAACCTTATGCTTCGTAAAGCGGGGACAAGACACTGCACTCCAAAGGAACTCGCCGTGACTCCTGTCTCTGCCGTGGTTGGGTGAACCGGCGTCATTTGACGGGTATCCTCGCGGGCGGTAGGTCTGGCCCGGTTCATCGCCTCCTGGGCATGCGCTTCTGCTCCTGCCGGATTATCATGCCTGTGATGGTGACGTCTCCGCTCGCTTCTAGACACCTCCGGTTCATCCCAATGCCTAGTATAACTTCTGCTGTGATGGGGGGTTGAATGAATCCTCTCCCTGCTGTAAGAGTACGCCTGCTGCTGTGTCAACGCCGTGTCCAGCAATTCCTTAGCCCGGCGCGCTTCCAACGCCACGGGGGATGTTCCCTCAATGGGTAAAGCGGCCAGCCGTGAAGCGGCGGCCACAATGTTATCCAACGGGTTTGAATAATGGACAGGAGGGGTGGGGATGTGCGGCGCGGGCATAACTTGCTGATTCCGCTCTGCGGCCGGCTGTTGAACCGGCACGCCTGCTCCTGGGGCTCCTCCCCGGTTTACTTCTAGGTTATTGCTGGCTCCCGCTCCCGGTGTGCCAAAGAGATTCATCGCCTCATAGACCGGCGGTAGACGAGTTTGATGCCTTCTGTTCCTTACCTCCAGCACAGAAGCTTGATCAACCCTGAGCCGGAAAGCTTGGGAATCCAGCTCTGCTTGTCTTGTAACCATCATGGCTTTCTCTGTGTCCAGATCCCGTTTAGCTTGCTCAATCTGGCCCTTCAGCTAAAGGATCTCCGCATCACATTGTGCCTTGTTGGCAGGAGCTACCTCTGCTATTGCGCGTGTTGTCAATTCCTCGACCAAGGTGGATAGGGTGTCAGCGGGTGAGAGGGCTTGGCTGCTCGCCCCTGCACCAGCTACCTCTGCTGTGAACGCCCCAGTCAACGTGGGTTGCTCCATAGACTGTGATCCGGCCATGAAGACAGCCACCCGGTTTGGCGGATCAAAGGGGTCCGGAATACTGTCACCATCGGATACACCCCCGGATCAGCCGTCCTGCAACAGATACAAAGATTCGGTCTCCCCGGACGAAGATTCATCATCAGAATATACAACTGTCTCTCCACCAAAATCCGATCTGTCCTTGGCTTGGACTCCATGTACCGCTCCAACGAAAACACGCTTCATGGCGGGCTGAATCCGGGCCGATCTCGCATGCTGAGCCGGCTCGACGGTGTTGGGGAAGGCGTCCGGCTCAGGTCCTGGTTCACCAATCTTGCCGATGAAGACGTGGATGCCGCCGAAGGGGACCCGGTACCCGTATTCGATTGAATCGGCCTCGGGGCCCCAAGCCTGCGTCGTCGATGTAGATCCGGCCGCGGCGACTCTTGGTCATCCGGCCAACTGTGTAACCCTTGAGTACTTCAAAGCTGCCCTTCAAGAACTCGAAACCATCATGCGACAGTCCCACGATGGGCGCCAACTATCGTGGAATTAACACGGCAGATGTCCGGTTTAGAGGACTTAGGTGTGGAGCCATCGCACGAGTTAGCTTGAAGAGGTTAAAGCACACAAAGAACACAGAGGGTTTATACTAGTTCGGCCCGTTCGATGAAGGTAAAAGCCTACGTCTAGTTTGGTTTGTTATTGCTTGGGCGTCGATGAACAGGGAGCGGATTGTTTGCCTGTGTCTCGACGGGTTGTTGCTTGTCCTTCAAACCGTCGCCGGGTCGTCCCTTTATATAGGAGGCAACGCCCGGTCCGGTTTACAGAGTCCCGAGGCCGGTTCATAATCGTGTCCGCCTTGGTCTCTGCTCTTTCTATCTTACACTTCAAGTTACATGGTATGACGGTTTACAAACCGTAAGCTTTACATATGGGCCCTAAGCCTCCATGGGCCGTAACCTCCGGTTCATATTCTACTGGGCTTATGATAATACAACTATGTAAGTGTAATCCGGATCTTCCTAGCCGGTTTACACCTGCTAGTAATATCCCTGACAATAAGCATAGTCAATCTCATCGTTAATAGTATGGATAGCACCAATAGTATAGCAATTATCATCATCACAACGAGTAATAGGAGCAAAATCATTTGGGAGAGATACCTCTTTACCTTTGCTTCTTCGTCTTTTCTTTTTCTTCTTCTCATTATGTGTGGGTTTAATCTTCGTTTTGGAGCTCCTTACTACTGAGATTGGTAGAATAGGAGGCTCCTCCTCATTACCTGATTCATCATAAGAAATAATAGGAGGATACTAGGAAATCTCTTCCCCTTAATTAGTATTCTCTTCATCTCCTATTTGTTTTCTTGACTTATGGTAATTGGCATTATAAGGATTTTCAATGCAATTCACCGCACAATACATATATATTTCCTCTATGTCAAACTCAAGGAGTTTATCAATGGCAAATCCTGGAAGAAACTTAGTTCTACGTTTAACTTCTTCATAACCCAAAAGCAAGATAAGTTCATTATGATGTGCAAGGGAAATCAAGTCATCACAAATTTTGGACACAATTCGATCATGAAACAATTCGCATTGGGTAATGAAATGACCACGTTCATTGCAAAGTTCACAAGTACGGCTAAGATATTTTAAATTTTCAGCACAATCATCTAGCATCTGTAGCAACCATTTAGTTTCTAAATACTTACGCCTCTTGCAAAATGTAATGCCCCGGATGTAATACTTTCCCTTTTGGGCAATATATATATCTCTGGCTTCTTCAATTCCATTCCGGGTTCTTCATCTTTTCGGGTTTTCGTCCTTTTGTCGTGTGCGTGTGTGCATTCATCCATATCATATAGTCATGTGCATTGCATTGCATTTGTGTTGTCGTTTGCATCCGGTCCCACTCGTTCCTTTCCGTTGTCCGTTTCGAGTTCCGGAGCTCTCTCACGTGCCCGTGGCATCCCCGTGGCCTACTTTGGTGTTTGGCCGTGTAACGTTTCCGGTTTGGCGTGAGACTTGTCGTGCGATGTTGTTTTGTTGTGTGCAACCCGCCTGTCAAATCTCGTCGCATTTGGAGTTCGTTTGCTACTCCAACAGTTATTCTCGTGGGCAGAAAGTACCTCCTCTTTGAGGCCCAAGACACCCCTCCAACAGCCCACCAAACCATCCCAAACCCCTCCCTTCATCTAGGCCATCCAATTTTGATCGCGTGGCCGAAAACCTCACCTCATTTGGACAACCCTAGCTCCTTGTGCCTATATAAACGTCCATCTTCCCCAATTTTCGGGTCCAGAAACCCTAATGCTTCCACAGTTCGACGCCGGTGCTTCCACCGTTGACGTGCGGTGCTTCCACCGTTCAGCCGCCGTGTTTCCGACGTCCCAGCGAGCCCTGCTTCCGAAGTCTCCGTCCGTGCTTCCGAAGTGCACTCACCGTGCTTCCACCCGACGCGCGGGCCCGCGGGGCCGAGGTCGTCTCCTACCTCAGATCCGCGCCGCCCGTCTTCCCCGCCGCCGGCCGAAGCTCCGCCGCCGCCTCCACTCACCTAGCCGTGCCGCCCGGCCTCCCATCCACTGCCGCCCGGATCCCCTCGCCTCCACCACCGGCCAGGCCGCCGCCCCGGCCTCCCAGGCTCGCCGCCGCGCCGGCCGGGCCCCCTCCGCCGCGTCGCTCCGGTCAGCCGCCGGCCGGGCACCGCCGCCGCCCCGGCATTCCCCCTCGCCGCCGCCACCGGGCCCGAGGCCTCCAGGCTCGCCGCCGCTCGGGACGATCGGGAGGAGCCCCGATCCGCCCCGGCTCCCTCGATCCGGCCGGGTGGGCCGAAACCCTAACGGGCCCAGCCCGTTAGCCTGTCTCCGCCGATCCGCTTCGGGCCGCCCCGCGAGCCCGTTTGACCGCCGCCGCCGTTGACCCCGCGTTGACCCAGATCTGACTGAGGTTGTTTTTTTCTCTAAGTCCCTGGAGTTTTTAGTGTCTGATGCTGTTTTATATTATAGATAACTTTTTGTGTGCATGTCCGATTTGAGCAAATGATATGTCGAAATGATCGTGGTGACTTGTACTACGTTTTGTTCCATTGTGCCATGCATGTTTGAGGTCATTGATGGCTTCTCGCCCTCGTTGGTTACCCCAAGTGGAAGGTTTGAGATGTAGCGTAGCAGCAAGTTTCCCTTGGCAAAGTTACCAAGGATCGAATCCCGTGAGACTCCGAGGGTCGACAAGAAGGTGTCAACGCCGCCAGAAACTTAGCGGTTGATAGGACCTGCACACAGATACAAATAACTTTGCTCCCAACAAGTACAGAGAGGTTGTAAATCCCTCCGGCCTTGTTGTTTACAAAGGATCAAACACAAGAGATAATAATGATAGGTATGACTGCAACTAGGAAATAAGAACAGGAAGTAAATAGCGGGTGTGATCAGTGGTGGTAATATGGACCGGGGTTCCATGACGTTCACTAGTGATGTCTCTCTCCCAAAAGACGATAAAACAGCAAAGCGAGGTAAACAAATTACAGCTGGGCAATTGACATGATTATGTGTGCAAACCAATGCTAACTATGCTGTAAAGAAATGTAGAGGCTCAAAAGCATGGGCGGTACGCCAAGGCAAGTAGACCGAAATCCATCTGAATCTACTACTAATCATCCACCTTGAGATATCTATCCAGAACATCTCGCTGGTATTAAGTTGGGAATCCCACCCAAAGTGTAAACTCAAAGCAACAGACAACTGCATTAAAAGAACTTTGCGTAAAGTAAACAATCCTTGCACCCGCAAGTACAAGCACCGTTGTTTTCCCCCTTGTGGCAACAACACACCCCCTAGACTCATGTTTCTGTCACTCAAACAAGTCATCAAGGGGCATGGACCCACAATCAAGAACGTCCCCTCTTGGAGTTACTACCTACTACTCGGCCAAAGCAATAAACAACAACGGAGAACATGCAAGAATTACTCAAGAACATAAATATAAAAGAGGTGAATCAAATATATTACTCACACACAATCTGAACATAATCTCATAATCCATCGGATCCCAGCAAACTCAGCAGAGCAACAGCATAAAGATTACATATGTGCCTCGATCATGTAGGGCAGCTCACGAGGTCTAAACCATGAAGAACAAAGAGGGGAGGAGAACATCACATAGCTACTGGTCATGGACCCATGGTCCAAGGTGGACTACTCACGACTCATCCGGGAAGCGTCCATGGTGGTGGAGAAGGTCCCGGTGGTGGTTCTCCCCTCCGGCAGGGTGCCGGGAAGAGTTCTCCTGATGCTCCTGATCTTGGAAGCGCGGCGGTGGCGGAACAGAGGCGAGATCGTAAAAAAGGGTTCCGTCCTCGAGGGTTTCGGGACGCGAGGAATATATATGCGAAGGGGGGTCACCAGAGGCGGAGAGGGGGCCCCAGGCGCCCCCCTGGCGCGGCCAGGGGTGGGGCCGCACCGGGTGGCCGCCTGGGCCACCCCTGGCTCCCCTCTGGCCCTGCTTTGGTTTTTCTTGAAGCTTCCTGTACGCTGATTTTTCCTGTATTTTTTCCGGAATTTTTGGAGCACTTTTAATATGGGGGAAAACTGAAATAGAAAAACAGCAGAAAACAGGAACTGGCACTATGGTGCACTGAGTTAATAGGTTAGTCCAAATATGATCAAAAGTGTATGGAAGTGCATAAATATTATAGCAATATCACACAAAAGAGGCATGGAGCAAGCAGAAATTATAGATACGTTTTGGACGTATCAACATCTCCAAGCTTAATTCCTGCTCGTCCTCGAGTAGGTAAATGATAACAAGCAAAATTTCTGTGGTGACATGCTTCCAACCATATAAGAACTTTTTTAAGTAAATTAATCAAGGCATGTAATTCAATTCAAGTCATAACAAGCAAGAGTCTATATTATCATTGTAACAAGTAACATAAGAACATAAAGGTGCAAGAGCTCTCGCTGTCCGTGACTCGAATGTCTCCAAATGGTGTTTGCGTGCAAGAAAGGGGATAGGGATATACGAGAGAGTAAAACATAGTTTTTGTATTGTTGAGAACTTAATCTACTAAAGTTTCACACTTGGTCTTCTTTGGAATCTTATCTTGACTCATCCCCAGACCGTCAGCCAGGTACAAGTCAAAATGATCCACTCCCTTTCGATATTTTGAGCACTCATGCAATGGATGAGCGTAAGCAAGAAAGTCGACACTTAGGATGGCAAAGAGAGAAAAATGATGAAGGGGGAAGACAAAAAAGGTGTGAAAGGCTCACATCAATGAGGACAATCATAGGCGAGAGAAAGCCAAATGATAGATATGATGTGAGGAGTAGGGATTGCCATGCAATGGATGCACATATGAGCTAAGGTAGGCTCTCCAATGGAACTAGTGGGGGTGCATCCAACTTGCTTGCTCAAGAAGACCTAGAGCTCTTTTGAGGAGGCTCGTCATTGGAATATACAAGCCAAGTTCTATAGTGTGAAGGTCCCCACATAGCTATATGCATGAATGATAATCTCTATGGAGTACAAGGTATAAGATGGAGTACGAGTGTGGATCTCTCAAAAGGAATAGTAGTGTGCCCCCTTCTCTCTTTTTATTTCTTTTTCTCTTTTTTTCTATTTTTTTATTTTTTGTGGCCTCAATGGCTCTTTCTATTTAACTCTCATTTGTCCTCTTTGGGATCTTTTGATTTTGTCCTCTTTGGGATCTTTCCCTCACTTTAGGAGCAACACTCTATTTATTACAAGAAGTATAGAAGATCTTTCACACTTTACAAAAGTACTCAACATAAAGAAAATGAAACTATCATGATGTATGCAAATGTATGCCTCTGCCAGTGTAGCAGGATATGCAATGATACTAGCGCGTCATGTAGCAATGATTAGGGCAAGGCCCAACTAGCATGCGGCTCATCGATCAAGCAAAAAGCATGTATGACATGAAGATCAAGTCATGAGAAGATGGATGTTGCATGGCAATGTATCTCGGAAAGGCTATGGAAACGCCTGATAGGTAGGTATGGTGGCTGTTTTGAGGAAGGATATAATTAGGCTAGCGTATCGTGGCAAGGATTTGGATGCACCGGCGAAGTATGCACCAACTCTCGAGGTGATAAAGGGCAATGCACGGTACCGAAGATGCTAGAAAAATATGGCTAGGTGGAAGTGTCAACTTTCGAATACTCACATTAGTCCGAAGAACTCATGCACTTATTATCGGTAACTCTCAATCTAATTAGGAGGTTCACAAAGAGACAAGTACCCCGAGGAGGAGTGTATGGGGGTTTGGTTATCCTTGCGCATCCTCGGCTCATGGTACGTGAGTGTACTCTAATATTCGATCCCTCCAAAGATTAGTGATACATTTAGTAGCTAAAGTTCTCAACTATTTGTAGGTTTTCGAAAATAAACACGGATTGCCCAAAATACGACATCTATCACTAATAGGCTAAAGCTCTTGACACCAAAAGTTCAGACATTACTCATGGCAATACCTCAAAACTATTGCAAGTTACTAATAAAATTAAATAGCAACCTCAATTACCTACTTTAAGTTAAGACACACAACTCAGTGCAACAGGCAAACTCTCTTAACAAGATAAACATGAAAACTCAAGAGAGTTCAGCAACCAACTAAAAAAAGCTCTTTAAAAAGAAAAGCATGAAAACTAAGAGCTAAACATGACATCAGCTATGGAAAGACAAAGAACACACACAGCAAAGATAAGCATGAAAATCCTATGTTGTGTTCTAGGTTGAAGTGGAGCGTGTTTCTCTCCCACACAAAGAAAGCTGGGTTCTAACTTGTTATGAACAGCAAGCAAAGCTAAAGAAAACTAAAAAGGAAACTAAGAGCAAGACGCTCCAAGCATAGCACATAACACATGAAGTGATAATTATAGTGGAACGAAAGACGAACTGATAATTGTTGATGGAGAAGGGGATGCATGGGGGCATCCCCAAGCTTAGACTCTTGAGTCTTCTTGAATATTTCTTGGGGGTGCACGGGGGCATCCCCATGCTTGAGCGTTTGACCCTCCTGAATCTTCTTTTATCATCTTCCCTCGCACACTTGAAAACTCCCTTCATACATAACTCATCATAATCTGATTAGCGAGGTTAGTACCCACAATAAAATAACTTTTCCCTACTGGAAATAAGGATAATCTTGAAGAGCTACTGTTTCTCAATATTTCCAAAAGGTTTTTGCAAAGAAAAAGCAAGCTCAAGGTTTGCAAAACGAAGAAAAGACAAAACAGGACAGAATCTATGAAAAACAGACCAGCAGGTAGTAAATAATTTTTTCGGGGCACTTCTGCCACTCAAATAAAAAAACTCAGAACAGATGCCCGAAAGACAATTGTATAGAGCACGCTGTCAAAAAAATTCAGATCAAAAAGATGATCTGGTGATTTTATACGAATTTTTCTGTCCAAGGACAGAATCTGTTTTCTGGACTGCACGTCACAACTTTTGAACTTTCTTGCAATCGGAGGCTAAACTTGGCACAAAGCTGAAAAGAAAAGATACAATGATGATGCTACTGTAGTAACAAACATCAAGACACAACAAAAGCAAAATAAAACCTAATTCGTTGTGGGCTGCCTCCCAAAAGCGCTTTCTTTTATGCCTTTAAGCTAGGCATGATGCAAAAAGAGAGGATCAAGTTTTATCAAGGGTAAGAGAATAGCTAGCCCGTGTAACGGACTCAAAAGGCAACTTAATCTTCTTTCTAGGGAAGTGTTCCATTCCTTTCTTGAGAGGGAATTTGAATTTTATATTCCCCTCTTTCATGTCAATGATAGCACCAACGGTGCGAAGAAAAGGACATCCCAAAATAATTGGACATGAAGGTTCACATTCAATATCCATAATAGTAAAATCAACAGGAACATAATTGTCATTGACAACGATAAGAACATCGTCGATCTTCCCCAAAGGTTTCTTTACGGAAGAATCAACAAGACGAACACCAAAAGAACAAGGATCAAAAGATTTCAATTTAAACATATCATATATTCTTTTGGGCATAACGGAGGTACTAGCTCCAACATCACATAAAGCATAGCAAGAGAAGTTATTCAACTTAATTTTAATCATAGGATCCCAACCATCTTCTAGCTTTCTAGGTATGGAGGCTTCTACCCTAAGCTTTTCCTCCCTAGCTTTGATGAGAGCATTAGTGATATGCTCCGTGAAGGCAAGATTAAGTGTGCTAGTGTGGGGATCTCTAGACATATTGTGAAGAAAACTAATAACTTCAGAAAGGGTGCAATTATCAAAATCAAGGTCATCACTATCAAGTAAGGTGGTAGTGGTGTCCTTTAGGCTCACTTGTTTGGTAGCTTCTATGGTCATAGGAGTTTCTTCTTCTACGGTTGAGGCCATAGCATCACCATTAATAGGTCCAATGGGACTAGAAGTGCATTGGGTGCTAAGAGTTTGGATATCCTCAACAACTTGGATAGTAGCAACAGTGTGGTGGGCAGGAGGGCTCTTAATTCTATCTTCTTCCTCCTTTTCTCTAGCCCATCTCTCTTTAAGTTTAGCCATCATCCTAATGTTTTCATTAATTTGTACTTGAATAGAATTCATAGGAGTGGTCTTCCTCTCCTCAAGAGGAGAAGTTCTAATTTTAAGCAACTCTACCTCATGGGCTAAATTGTCTACCTTCGAAGAGAGATTATCTAGTTTGTCTAGTTTTTATTCTACACTCTTATTGAAGGCTTTTTGGGTAGTGATGAAGTCTTTAAGCATAATCTCTAGTTCAGAAGTGGAGTTCTTGGTGCTAGGGTAAGCATTGTTGTTCCCATAAGAATTAGAGGGGAACGGTCTAGGGTTGCTACCAAAATTACTCCTATAAGCATTGTTATTGAAATTGTTTCTAGAGATAAAGTTCACATCTACTTGATCTTGAGCAATCAAAGAATTTAAAGGAACATCATGAGGATTAATAGAAGATTGCTTGGAAAGTATAGACATGATCAAGTCAACTTTTTCATTTAGGGAGGAAATCTCCTCGACAGAGTTTACCTTCCTACTTGTTGGAGCGCGTTCGGTGTGCCATTGGGAATAATTGGTCATCATCTCATCGAGAAGCCTCGTGGCAGCACCAAGTGTAGTTGACATAAAGGTTCCTCCCGCGGCCGAATCCAACAAGTTCCGCGAGGTAAAGTTCAAGCCTGCATAAAAAGTTTGGATAACCATCCAAGTAGTCAAACCATGAGTAGGGCAGTTCTTGACAAGAGATTTCATGCGTTCCCAAGCTTGGGCAACGTGTTCATTATCCAATTGTTTAAAATTCATTATGTTACTCCTTAGTTGGATAATTTTAGCAGGGGGATAGTACTTCCCAATAAAGGCATACTTGCACTTGTCCCAAGAATCTATACTATTCCTAGGCAAGGATTGAAACCAGATTTTAGCTCCTCCTCTCAAGGAGAAAGGAAAAAGCTTAAGCTTAACAATATCACCATCTATTTCTTGGTACTTTTGCATATCACAGAGCTCAACAAAATTATTTAAGTGCAAAGCAGCATCATCTCCAGCACCGGAGAATTGATCTTTCATAACTAGGTTCAGTAAAGCAGGTTTAATCTCATAAGAAGGTGCTGAAGTGGCAGGTGTAGTAATAGGCGTGCAGATAAAGTCATTGTTGTTATGACTAGTGAAGTCACACAACTTGGTGTTATCGGTGGAACCCATAGCAGCAGCAAGCAAGATAACTATTTTTGTGATTTTTGGTAAGGGACACTAAAGCAAAAACTGAAAGGTAAACTAACAAAACTAAAAAGCAAAGATAAAAGATAGCATGCAACTCCCCTATCTTGAAGAGTGGAGTCCCCGGCAACGGCGCCAGAAACTTTGCTTGATGGCTTCTCGCCCCTCGTTGGTTACCCCAAGTGGAAGGTTTGAGATGTAGCATAGCAGCAAGTTTCCCTTGGCAAAGGTACCAAGGATCGTATCCCGTGAGACTCCGAGGGTCGACAAGAAGGTGTCAACGGCGCCAGAAACTTAGCGGTTGACAGGACCTGCACACAGATACAAATAACTTTGCTCCCAATGAGTACAGAGAGGTTGTCAATCCCTCCGGCCTTGTTGTTTACAAAGGATCAAACACAAGAGATAATAATGATAGGTATTACTGCAACTAGGAAATAAGAACAGGAAGTAAATAGCGGGTGTGATCAGTGGTGGTAATATGGACCGGGGTCCCATGATGTTCACTAGTGATGTCTCTCTCCCAAAAGACGATAAAACAGCAAAGCGAGGTAAACAAATTACAGCTGGGCAATTGACAGGATGATGTGCGCAAACCAATGCTAACTATGCTGTAAAGAAAGGTAGAGGCTCAAAAGCATGGGCGGTACGCCAAGGCAAGTAGACCGAAATCCATCTGCATCTACTACTAATCATCCACCTTGAGATATCTATCCAGAACATCTCGCTGGTATTAAGTTGCGAATCCCACCCAAAGTGTAAACTCAAAGCAACAGACAACTGCATTAAAAGAACTTTGCGTAAAGTAAACAATCCTTGCACCCGCAAGTACAAGCACCGTTGTTTTCCCCCTTGTGGCAACAGCACATCCCCTAGACTCATGTTTCTGTCACTCAAACTAGTCATCAAGGGGCATGAACCCACAATCAAGCATAACGTTCCCTCTTGGAGTTACTACCTACTACTCGGCCAAAGTAATAAACAGCAACGGAGAACATGCAAGAATTACTCAAGAACATAAATATAAAAGAGGTGAATCAAATATATTACTCACACACATTCTGAACATAATCTCATAATCCATCGGATCCCAGCAAACTCAGCAGAGCAACAGCATAAAGATTACATATGTGCCTCGATCATGTAGGGCAGCTCACGAGGTCTAAACCATGAAGAACAAAGAGGGGAGGAGAACATCACATAGCTACTGGTCATGGACCCATGGTCCAAGGTGGACTACTCATGACTCATCCGGGAAGCGTCCATGGTGGTGGAGAAGCTCCCGGTGGTGGTTCTCCCCTCCGGCAGGGTGCCGAGAAGAGTTCTCCTGATGCTCCCGATCTTGGAAGCGCGGCGGCGGCGGAACAGAGGCGAAATCGTAAAAAAGGGTTCCGTCCTCGAGGGTTTCGGGACGCGAGGAATATATATGCGAAGGGGGGTCACCAGAGGCGGAGAGGGGGCCCCAGGCCCCACCTGGCGTGGCCAGGGGTGGGGCCGCGCTGGGTGGCCGCCTGGGCCACCCCTGGCTCCCCTTTGGCCCTGCTTTGGTTTTTCTCGAAGCTTCCTATACGCTGATTTTTCCTGTATTTTTCCCGGAATTTTTGGAGCACTTTTAATATGCGGGAAAACTGAAATAGAAAAACAGCAGAAAACAGGAACTGGCACTGTGGTGCACTGAGTTAATAGGTTAGTCCAAATATGATCAAAAGTGTATGGAAGTGCATAAATATCATAGCAATATCACACAAAAGAGGCATGGAGCAAGCAGAAATTATAGATACGTTTTGGACATATCAGTCATCTAGATGTCTTAATCTTCATGGGAAGATTGCTACTTGTTATAAACTGCTGTTAGTAGTTGTTTTCATGCCATGTTTGCAATGTGATATCTTGGTGCATGTTTATCCAAATGAAGCAAATGATATGTCCACGTGTTCATCATGATATGCTCTACATGTTGGTTGCTTTAGCTTGCATGTTAGATTTCATCTTGTCGTGTTTATCTCCTTTGCAAAAGTGCATGTGGCTGTTATTTTGTTTAACTTGTTACGAGATGCCTAGTTGAGGAGCTCGTTGCTATTGATGTGGTTGTTCCCATGATGCATGCTTATAGGTTTTGGACTCCCCATCATGTGTACTTTGCTGTGTTGCTTACCACTTACCATGCTTTGCTTTGAGGTGACATAAACTTGCTCGCAAAGATGCCATGATGTTACTACTGTTTTAACACTTAGTGAAATTTCACTAAGTCTGGAATTTGTAATTTCCAGATGCCATGTTTGCTTGTTGTTCTAGGCAAATCCATGCTAGTTTTGGGGTGACTCTTGATGATTCCTTGTTGTATATATTGTTGGCTATCCATTCATGCTCTCACATGCTTATTTGAGTGGCTTAAGCATATTTAACTTTTGCTCCCAAATTGCTATAAAATACTGCTGTCAGGATTTTGTTGTCAAGTTCAATATGTCATAGCTTGTTGCTATTGATCCATGGCTCCTTTGGAGATGCTCCAATGGAATTGTTTGCTGTAGGATATGTCTACTTTATGTCCATGCTCCTTGCCATGATGTTTGAGTGCTGTAGTCTATTTATTTTTTTGCTCCGAAGTTGCTATGTGGCTGTTAATTTCAGCTTGTGCATGTTTATTGTTTCGGGTGTAACTTTTAGCCCGTTGCTTCGTTTTGAGCAAGTCCTATATGTAACTTGTGTGTTTTTGCATGTAGATTCATAATATCCTATTGTTATCATGTTTTGAAGCATTTAGCTTGTTGCATATTGCCATGCTCCTTGTGATGTAACAATGTGCTTCCTATGTAGACTTTCTGTGCTTCCATAGTGCATCTGCATTGCTTCCATAGTGCATCAGCCATGCATCCAGTATTTTTTTGCGCATTGCATCTTGTTGATTTCGTGCCTCGTGTGTTTGGTGTTGGGTAGAACCGGGAGCTGAGTACGAGTACGAGCACGACGTTACTACCGAGGTTGAGAACGAGGAGCCCGCTTACGATCCCATCGACGACTCAACAGGCAAGATGACCGAACCTGGATATCATTACTATCTTTGCCTATTGCTAGAAGTATCGATCTATAGTTTTGCCTCGATGCCCATGTTTTTCCTGTCAGCCTCCTATTGTAACCATGAACCTGTTTAACCACCCTACCTATGCAAACCATTGATTGCCTATACGTAGGCTTCGCTCAGCCCCTCTTATAGCATTGATAGTTGCAGGAGAAGATTGAAGATTCTTGCTTCTTGTTGAAGCTTGTTGGGTTATCACACTATATTAATTATTAAATGAAATCATCTATATATTGGTAATGTGTGGAAGGCTATGCCTTTTCCTTGGTGATTTGTTCCACTCATGCCGCCTTAGGAACCGTATAAACCGGTGTTATGTTCCTTGATTATGCGTTCCTCACACGGTTGGGGTTATGGGACCCCCTCGATAAACCGCTAAGTGCTAAGTCTTTTCCAGCAAGTCCCAACATTGGTACTATTTGCCTAATAACTAAAACTTGCATAGGGACTAACTATCCCTTTTATATTTAATCAACAACCCGGGCTAGTGCTCCTCATGAGTGTTGGTCCAAACCGGGGGTTCTGCGGGGCCGCCTTGGGGAGACCCGAGATATCTGGTATACACCTGTAGAATCGCCCATCCGGTCATGGCCTGAGACTAGATACGCGCGGCTACTGTCAGGGTGTCGGCACGCCGGGAGGATTTGCTGGATTAGCCTTACCTTAGTCAGAGTATCTTGAGCACGGGATTCCGAGGATACTCGGGCCTTCCCACCTTGGAGTGCGACTCCGCGGATTGTGGGCTTGTTATGGGCCAACTTGGAACGCCCCTGCAGGGTTATGAACTTTCGAAAGCCGTGCCCGCGGTTAAGTGGCAGATGGGAATTTGTTAATATCCGGTTGTAGAAAACTTGACACCATGTTCCAATACACTACCAGCATGAGTACCCTGACGGTCATTTTCCGAAAGGGATTCGGGAAGTGAACACGGTGGGGTTATGTTTGACTTGCTAGTTAGGATCACTTCGTGATCATCTCTCGACCGAGGCACCTTCTCTTCTCGCTCTCTTTTACGTAAGCTAGGCTAGTGCTGCTGCAACCTCTTGTTCTTTGTTCAGCCTTGTTCCACACCCAAGGCTTGGATAGTCGTGTTACCCGGGAACGGGATTGCTGAGTCCTCTGTGACTCACAGTTACTTCAACACACCAGATGCAGGTACTATGGTGAGCTACACACGCGATGGCACTGAGCTAGACTGGGAGTACGACGAGGAGCGTAGTCGTTACTATGTGAACTATCCTGTTGATCAGTAGAGCTTCTACTAGGATTCGTTTCAGACCTGTGGTTCTAAGTTATGTTTGGTATCTTTCTTTTGGATCTTTTACCCTTAGATGGGCTGTGATGTTTATTTGAATGATGTTTGGACATGTAATGATTTGTGTGACGTGGCGAGTGTAAGCCAACTATCTTTTCAGCTTTCATCCCTATTTTACATGAGATGTGCAAAGGTACCAAACTTGCGATCATTCCAGAATGGGCTTATATCTTTAAGTCGTGCCTCGACACGTAGGAGATATAGTCCCATCCTGGGCATTACACAAAATCTATCTTCCCTCTTTGGTATGTACTTGCAAACTCTATACACTCCACAAAAATCAACATGCTTATATGATATATTTTCATCATGACTAGTGCAATCATCATTAGTACCATGGATATTCAAAGGATTCACACTAACAACATTGCAAGCATGCTCATCATTCAAGTCTTTAGTGCCAAGCATTCTATGTAATTCTTCTTCTAGTACTTGAGCACAATTTTCCTTTCCATCATTTTCACGAAAGATATTAAAAAGATGAAGCATATGAGGTAACCTTAATTCCATTTTTGGTAGTTTTCTTTTGTAAACTAAACTAGTGATAAAACAAGAAACTAAAAGATTCGATTGCAAGATCTAAAGATATACCTTCAAGCACTAACTTCCCCGGCAACGGCGCCAGAAAAGAGCTTGATGTCTACTACGCACCCTTCTTCTTGTAGACGTTGTTGGGCCTCCAAGTGCAGAGGTTTGTAGGACAGTAGCAAATTTCCCTCAAGTGGATGACCTAAGGTTTATCAATCCGTGGGAGGCGTAGGATGAAGATGGTCTCTCTCAAGCAATCCTGCAACCAAATAACAAAGAGTCTCTTGTGTCCCCAACACACCCAATACAATGGTAAATTGTATAGGTGCACTAGTTCGGCGAAGACATGGTGATACAAGTGCAATATGGATGGTAGATATAGGTTTTTGTAATAAGAAAATATAAAAACAGCAAGGTAGCAAGTGGTAAACGTGAGCATAAACGGTATGGCAATGATAGTAGGCATGGCCTAGGGTTCATACTTTCACTAGTGCAAGTTCTCTCAACAAGGATAACATAATTGGATCATATTACTAGCCCTCAACATGCAACATAGAGTCACTCCAAAGTCACTATTAGCAGAGAACAAACGAAGAGATTATGGTAGGGTACGAAACCAACTCAAAGCTATTCTTTCTGATCGATCTATTCAAGAGTCCGTCGTAACGTTCAATCCATCATAGAGTTCGTACTAGAATAACACCTTAAGACACAAATCAACCAAAACCCTAATGTCACCTAGATACCCCATTGTCACCTCAAGTATCCGTGGGCATGATTATACGATATGCATCACACAATCTTAGAAACATCTATTCAACCAACACATAGAACTTCAAAGAGTGCCCCAAAGTTTCTACCGGAGAATCAAGACGAAAACATGTGCCAACCCCTATGCATAGATTCCCAAGATCACAGAACCCGCAAGTTGATCACCAAAACATACATCAAGTGGATCACATGATATCCCATTGTCACCACAGATAAACACGCAAACACGCGCAAGACATACATCAAGTGTTCTCAAATCCTTAAAGACTCAATCCGATAAGATAACTTCCAAGGGAAAAATCAATCCATTACAAGAGAGTAGAGGGGGAGAAGAAGATCCAACTAGAATAGCAAAGCTCGCGATACATCAAGATCGGGCCATCTCTAGAACACGAGAGAGAGAGAGAGAGAGAGATCAAACACATAGCTACTGATACATACCATCAGCCCCGAGGGTGGACTACTCCCTCCTCATCACGGAGAGCGCCGGGATGATGAAGATAGCCACCGGAGAGGGATTCCCCCTCCGGAAGGGTGCCGGAACAGGGTCTAGATTGGTTTTTGGTGGCACCAGAGACTTTCGGCGGCGGAACTCCCGATCTAGGTTAATTTCCGAAGGTTTCAATATTTATAGGAATTTTTGGAGTTGGGGCCAAGTAAAGGGGAGCTACGGGCCGTCCTCAAGATAGGGGGGCGCGCCCCCTGCCGAGGGCGTGGCCCCCACCCTCGAGGGTAGCCTGTGGCTCTCCTGGCCCAACTCTTTTGCTTCGAGGGCTTCTTTTGGTCCAGAAAAAATCGTCAAAAATTGGCTCGTCAATTGGACTCTGTTTGATTTTCCTTTTCCGTAAAACCCGAAAACAGGAGAAAAATAGAAACTGGCACTGGGCTCTGGGTTAATAGGTTAGTCCCAAAAATCATATAAAAGTGTATAATAAAGCCCATAAGACATCCTAGAATGATAATATAATAGCATGGAACAATAAAAAATTATAGATACGTTGGAGACGTATCAATGACCCACAAGTGTAGGGGATCTATCGTAGTCCTTTCGATAAGTAAGAGTGTCGAACCCAACGAGGAGTAGAAGGAAATGATAGGCAGTTTTCAGTAAGGTATTTTCTGCAAGCATTGAAATTATAGGTAACAAATAGTTTTGTGATAAGGTAATTGGTAGCAAGTGACAAAAGGTAAAAGTAAATACGGTGCAGCAAGGTGGCCCAATCCTTTTTGTAGCAAAGGACAAGCCTGGACAAACTCTTATATAAAGGAAAGCGCTCCCGAGGACACATGTGAATTATCGTTAAGCTAGTTTTCATCACGATCATCTGATTCACGTACGGTACTTTGATAATCTGGTATGTGGGTGGGCCGGTGCTTGGGTGCTGCCTTTACTTGGACAAGCATCCGCAACTACAAAAGAGGTATTAAGGTAAACCTAATCATAGCCTGAAACATATGGATCCAAATCAGCCCCTTACGAAGCAATGCATAAACTAGGGTTTAAGCCTTTGTCACTCTAGCAACCCGTATCTACTTATTACTCCCCAATGCCTTCCTCTAGGCCCAAATAATGGTGTAGTGTCATGTAGTCAAGGTTCGCATGACACCACTAGAGGAGAGACAACATACATCTCATCAAAATATCGAACGAAGACCAAATTCAAATGACTACTAATAGCAAGACTTCTCCCATGTCCTCAGGAACAAAAGTAACTACTCACAAAACATAATATTGTTCATGACCAGAGGGGTATTAATATGCATAATGGATCTGAACATATGATCTTCCACCAAATAAACCAACTAGCATCAACTACAAGGAGTAATCAACACTACTAGCAACCCACAGGTACCAATATGAGGTTTGGGTACAAAGATTGGATACAAGAGATGAACTAGGGTTTGAGAGGAGATGGTGCTGGTGAAGATGTTGATGAAGATAGCCCTCCCCAAGATGGGAGAGTGGTTGGTGAGGACGGCGGTGACGATTTCCCCCTCCCGGAGGGAAGTATCCCCGGCAGAACAGCTCTGTCGGAGCCCTAGATTGGTTTCCGCCTTGGTTCCGCCTCGAGACGGCGGCGTCTAGTCCCGAAAGCCTCATGATTTTTTCTAGGTCAAAACACCTCATATAGGAGAAGATGGGCATCGGGGGCCTTCCGGCTGGCCCACGAGGCAGGGGGCGCGCCTTGGGAAGGGGGGCGCACCCACACCCTCATGGGCAGCCGGTGGCCGCATATTTTTTATATTTTCTGAAATGATGTTCTGGTGAGTTTCGGGGCTTTTGGAGTTGTGCAGAATAGGTTTCCAGAGTTTGCTCCTTTTCCAGCCCAGAATTCCAGCTGCCAGCATTCTCCCTCTTCATATAAACCTTGTAAAATAAGAGAGAAAAGGCATAAGTATTGTGACAAAACATGTAAGAACAACCCATAATGCAATAAATATCAACATATAAGCATGATGCAAAATGAACGTGTCAACTCCCCCAAGCTTAGACCTCGCTTGTCCTTAAGCGAAAGCCGATATCGAAAAATATGTCCACATGTTTAGAGATAGAGGTGTCGATAAAAACAAAATACGGACATGAGGGCATCATGATCATTCTCATAATAGCAACTTATATAAATATAGTCATATGATTCTTATGTTAAAGTAACAATTCTTCCATAATATAAAGTATGAATCATAAACTTCATTGGAAACTAACAAACTTTGATCTCGGTCATTGAAGCAATTGCAATTTATCGTAATATCGGAAAGAGTCAATATAAGAGCTTTTCAGCAAGCCGACATACTCAACTATCATATAGTCTTTCACAATTGCTCACACTCATGCAATACTTATGTTTATGGAGTTTTAATCGGACACAGAGAAATATAGGGGCTTATGGTGTTGCCTCCCAACCTTTTACCTCAAGGGTAATGTCAACAGTAATAGGTCATGAAAACTTACATCCGAGTGGGTATATATGTCAGGATCTTTCCAACAAAATGTGCTTGCCAAAGGATAAAATGTAAAAAGAAGAGGTGGATTTCACCTTGACACTTACAAGACATGAATAATAGATAGGTCCTTCATAGAGGGAAGCGGAGGTTGTCATGTGTTTTTATGGTTGGATGCACAAAGTCTTAGAATAGAAGAACTTCGCTTTATATTGCCACTTGTGATAAGGACCTTTATTATGCAGTCCATCACTTTTATTACTTCCATATCACAAGATCATATAAAGCTAATTTCTCCCACACTAATAAATCATACATATTTTAGTGGATTTGCAACATGACAACTTACTTGGAAGGATCTTTCTCAATCCATAGGCAGGTATGGTGGACTCTCCTGGCAAAATTGGGTTTAAGGATGTATGGAAGCACAAGTAGTATCTCTACTTAGTGCGAGGAGTTTTGGCTAGCATGAGGGGGAAAGGCAAGCTCATCATTTTGGATGATCCATGACAATATACTTTATTTCGGATATAAGAAGACATAACTCATTATGTTGTCTTCCTTGTCCAACATCAACTCTTTAGCATGTCATACTTTAATGAGTGCTCACAATCATAAAAGATGTCCAAGATAGTATATTTGTATGCGAAGCCTCTCTTCTTTTATTACTTCCTATTAATTGCAACGATGACCAAAACTATGTTTGTCAACTCCCAACAACTTTTATTTATCATACTCTTGTATGTGAAGTTATTACTTCCCACAAGATCGATATGATCTCTTTGATACTCTTTATGTTTTCTTTCTTTTTATCATGACCCAAGGTGAGGAAATCAAGCCCTTGATTCAACACAAATCTTTATTATATAGCTCACAGACTCGATTACAAAGGATAAAGCTCACAAAGAAAAAGCTCACAACTAGATCATGCTAACTTTATTCTACTAGACCAAGATACTACCAAAAGGATCGTACTAAGTAAAACAGTAAAGATAGGAGTGATGGTGATACGATACTGGGGTCATTCCCCCAAGCTTGGCGGTTGCCAAGGGGAGTGCCCATACCCATATGATAATGTCTCCTTCTTCGGGGGTGGTGATGATGGAGTTGTTGACGATGTAGGCTTGTTGTCCACCTTCCAAGGCATGGGTTCACCATCGTAGAAGGATGATCGAGTCTCCGGGATAGTCAAATCTGCAGACAAACTCATCTTCTTGAATCTATATTCATACTCACAATTTTGGTTCTGCAGATCATAGATTTGGGCTTGGAGGTGTTCGTTCTTCTCTTGAAGGTTGGAGATAGCTTCCCCAAAGATCCTTCAGTCCAGCTTGAGGTTGTTGGCGAGCTCCGAGATCATCATGCGGTTGGCGTTGAGTCCTCGTTCCACCATACATTGGCACTTGAAACTTGCTGATATGTCTCCAACGTATCTATAATTTTTGATTGTTCCATGCTATTATTTATGAAGTCTTGGATGTTTAATGGGCTTTATCATTAACTTTTATACCATTTTTGGGACTAACCTACTAACCCAAAGGCCCAGTCCAGATTGCTGTTTTTTTTTGCATATTTCAAGGTTTTGCAGAAAAAGAATATCAAACGGAGTCCAGACGGAATGAAACCTTCGCGAGGGATATTTTTGGAGAAAATCACACACAAGAAGCTTGAGAACCACGTCGGAGGATCAAGGAGCCGCCCTCGAGGGTCGGGGGCGCGCCCCCCTTCCCATGGCGCGCCCCCTACCTCGAGGCCTCCTCGAGTGGCCCTGGTTCCCTCCTTCTTCCTATATAAAGCCACGTACCCCAGAAACTCCATGAACAGAGAGAAAACCCTAATTCCACCGCCGTACCTTCTATTCCCGTGGAGATCCCATCTTGGAGCCTGTTCCGGAGCTCCACCGGAGGGGGGGTCCATCATGGAGGCCTTCATCATCAACATCATCACCCTCACCATGAGTTGTGAGTAGTTTACCACAGACCTTCGGGTCCATAGCTAGTATCTAGATGGCTTCTTCTCTCTCTCCGGATCTCAATACAAAGTTCTCCTCGGTCTTCGAGGAGATCTATTCGATGTAATCTTATTTTGCGGTGTGTTTGTCGAGATCCGATGAATTGTGAGTTTATGATCAAGGTTATCTATGAAAGATATTTGGTTCTTCTCTGAACTTTTTATGTGTGCTCATAATATCCTTGCAAGTCTCTTCGAATTATTGGTTTGGTTTGGTCTACTAGATCTATAATTCTTGCAATGGGAGAAGTGCTTGGCTTTGGGTTCAATCTTGCGGTGTCCTTTCCCAGTGACAGTAGGGGCAGAAACGCACGTATTGTATTGTTGCCATCGAGGTAAAAAAGATGGGGTTTACATCATATTGCTTGACTTTATCCCTCTACATCATGTCATCTTCCTTAAGGCGTTACTCTGTTCGTATGAACTCAATACACTAGATGCATGGTGGATAGCGGTCGATGTGTGGAGTAATAGTAGTAGATGCAGGCAGGAGTCGGTCTACTTGTCTCGGACATGATGCCTATATACAATGATCATGCCTAGATAGTCTCATAATTATTTGCTTTTCTATCAATTGCTCGATAGTAATTTGTTTACCCGCCGTAGAATATCCCTATCATGAGACAAGCCACTAGAGAAAACTATGGCCCCCGGGTCTATTCTCAACATATCAATCTACATCTACTTTACTTTTACCGCTTTTATTTGCTGTTTTATTACACTAAAAATACCAACAATATAAACTATCATCTCTATATGATCTCACTTTCGTAAGGGAGCGTAAAGGAATTGACAACCCCTTATCGCGTTGGCTGCGAAGTTCTTATTTGTTTGTGCAGGTGCGAGGGACTCGCGCGTGGTCTCCTACTGGATTGATACCTTGGTTCTCAAAAACCGAGGGAAATACTTACGCTACTGTGTTGCATCTCCCTTTCCTCTTCGAGGGAATACAACGCAAGCTCAAGAGGTAGCAAGAAGAATTTCTAGCGCCGTTGCCGGGGAGGCTTACGCAAAAGTCATATACCAAGTACCTATCGCAAACCCTTATCCTTCGCATTACATTTTTGCCTCTTGTTTTCCTCTCCCCGACTTCACCCTTGCAGTTTTATTTGCCCTTCTTCCGCCGTGTGTTTATCGTTCGCTTGCTTCTTGTTTGCTTGTGTGTGTTGGATTGCTTGCTTGTCACTATGGCTCAGAACAATACCAAATTGTGTGACTTCTCCAATACCAACAACAATGATTTTATTAGCACTCCGATTGCTCCTGTTACCGATGCTGAATCTTGTGAGATCAATGCTGCTTTGTTGAATCTTGTCATGAAAGATCAATTCTCCGACCTTCCTAGTGAAGATGCCGCCACCCATCTAAACAACTTTGTTGATTTGTGTGATATGCAAAATAAAAGGGATACGGATAACGATATTGTTAAATTGAAGTTATTTCCGTTTTCACTTAGAGATCATGCTAAAACTTGGTTTTCCTCTTTGCCTAGAAATAGTATTGATTCGTGGAATAAGTGCAAAGATGCTTTTATCTCTAAGTATTTCCCTCCTGCTAAGATCATCTCTCTTAGAAACGATATTATGAATTTTAAGCAACTAGATCATGAGCATGTTGCACAAGCTTGGGAGAGAATGAAATTGATGATACGTAATTGCCCTACACATGGTTTGAATCTATGGATGATTATTCAGAACTTTTATGCTGGCTTGAATTTTGCTTCTAGAAATCTTTTAGATTCGGCCGCCGAGGCACTTTCATGGAAACCACCTTAGGATAAGCTACCAAACTCCTAGATAATATTATGGTTAATTATTCTCAATGGCACACCGAAAGATCTACTAGTAAAAAAGTGCATGCTATCGAAGAAATTAGTGTTTTGAGTGGAAAGATGGATGAACTTATGAAATTGTTTGCTGCTAAGAGTGTTTCTTATGATCCTAATGCTATGCCTTTGTCCACTTTGATTGAGAATAACAATGAATCTTTGGATGTGAATTTTGTTGGTAGGAATAATTTTGGTAACAATGCTTATAGAGGTAATTTTAATCCTAGGCCTTTTCCTAGTAATTCCTCTAATAATTATAGTAATTCCTACAACAACTCTTATGGAAATATGCCTTATGAATTTTAAACTAGTGTTAAAGAGTTTATGATCTCGCAAAAGAATTTCAATGCTATGCTTGAAGAGAAATTGCTTAAGGTTGATGAATTGGCTAGAAGTGTGGATATAATTACTCTTGATGTTGATTCTTTAAAACTTAGATCTATCCCACCTAAGCATGATATCAATGAGTCTCTCAAAGCCATGGGAATTTCCATTGATGAATGCAAAAAAAGAACCGCTAGAATGCGCGCTAAAAGAGAAGATTATATTAAATCGTGTTCTTCTAGTTATCATGAAAATAAAGATGAAGATCTGAAAGTTATTGATGTGTATCCTATTAAATCCTTGTTTTCTAGTATTAATCTTGATGAAAATAGGATTGGATATGATTCTGCTTTAAGGTGTCCCAATGATTCGGAGTTTTCAGATCTTGATGCTAAAATTGCTAAAAGTGGGAGTGAATAGATTAAAACTTTGCATCGTGATGAACCCACTACTTTGGATTTCAAGGGATTCAATTATGATAATTGCTCTTTGATTTATTGTATTTCCTTGTTGCAATTCATGCTAAATTCTCCGCATTCTTATAGTCAAAATAAAGCTTTCACTAAACATATAGTTGATGCTTTGATGCAATCTTATGAAGAAAAACTTGAGTTGGAAGTTTCTATACCTAGAAACTTTATGATGAGTGGGAACCTACTATAAAAATAAAAATAAAAGATCATGAATGCTATGCTTTGTGTGATTTGGGTGCTAGTGTCTCCACTATCCCAAAAACTTTGTTTGATTTGCTAGGGTTCCATGAGCTTGATGATAGTTCTTTAAATTTGCATCTTGCGGATTCCACTATTAAGAAACCTATGGGAAGAATTAATGATGTTATTATTGTTGCCAATAGGAATTATGTGCCCGTAGATTTCATTGTTCTTGATATAGATTGCAATCCTTCATGTCCTATTATTCTTGGTAGACCTTTCCTTAGAACGATTGGTGCAATTATTGATATGAGGGAAGGAAATATTAGATTCCATTTCCGTTAAGGAAAGGAATGGAACACTTTCCTAAAAATAAAATCAAATTACCATATGAATCTATCATGAGATCCACTTATGGATTGCCTTCCAAGGATGGCAATACCTAGATCTATCTTGTATCGTGCCTAGCTAGGGGCGTAAAACGATAACGCTTGTTGGGAGGCAACCCAATTTCTTGTTTTTTTGTTTTTGTTGCTGTTAGGGAATAAATATTGCATCTAGCCTCTGATTAGATGTGGTTTCATGTTTTGTTTAGTGTTTGTGCCAAGTAGAACCTTTGGGAAGACTAGTGTGAAGTTTATGTGATCTTGCTGTGAAAAACAGAATCATTAGCGCTCGCTAAAGTAGTCGTGGGATTTTACGGGTGAATGCTTTTTAGTTGATTCTTTTTGCAAATGATTGGTAGACAAATTACTCAAATTACCAATTTATTTTGAATTTTTTGGAATTCCAGAAGTAGGCGAACCCTGCAGATTACTACAGACCGTTCTGTTTTTCACAGATTCTGTTTTTCGTGTGTTGTTTGCTTATTCCGATGCATCTATGAGTAGTATTGGAGGATATGAACCATAGAGAAGTTGGAGTATAGTAGGTTTAACACCAATATAAACAAATAATGAATTCATTGCTGTACCTTTGAGTAGTGGTATGCTTTCTTATACTAACGGAGCTCACGAGAATTTTTGTCTAAGTTTTGTGTTGTGAAGTTTTCAAGTTTTGAGTATTGCTTTGATGGACTCTGGAACAAGGAGTAGCAAAGGCCTAAGCTTGGAGATGCCCATGGCACCCCAATTAAATTCAAGATAATCAAAAGCCTAAACTTGGGGATGCCCCGGGAAGGCATCCCCTCTTTCGTCTTCATCCATCGGTAACTATACTTGGAGCTATATTTTTATTCGCAACATGTTATGTGTTTTGCTTGGAGCGTCTTGTATAATTTGAGTATTTGCTTGTTAGTTTTCCACAATCATACTTGATGGACACACCTATTTGAGAGAGTTAAATATGGCCTAGAAATTATTAGAACACTCTATGTGCTTCACTTATATCTTTTGAGTTGAATAGTTTTTGCTCTAGTGCTTCACTTATATCTTTTAGAGCACGGTGGTGGTAATATTTTCACTACTAGGAAAAGGGCTATAGATGGAATTGATACTAATGGTGCACCATACAAGCAGTGCGCCATTAGTATATACTAATGGTGCACCAACCTCTGATAAGCCATTAGAGTTCAAACTACTAATGGCGCACCTGGCCCAGGGTGCGCCATTAGTATCAAAAAGTTTTTTTTTGAACTAGTGCACCTGTCCAAACATACTAATGGCGCATCCAGACAGAGTGCGTCATTCCTAGTTGTAAATAGTAATGGCGCACCAGCAGTAAAGTGCGCCACTAATGTTCTTTTTTTATTATATTTCTTATTCTTTTTTTTTTTTGCAAAACTACTAATGGCGCACTAACTGAAGATGTGCCATTAGTAACCTTGATTACTAATGGTGCATTTATAGTGGGTGCGCCATTAGTAAGTGGGCAGAAACAAGATATTTTGGACAGCCTCTCCTACCCACACTCACTTTCTCCCCACTTCATTCTCTCCACCTCCTCCTTGTCTCGGGTCCCTCCTCTTTTTCACCTCATTTCCACCATAGATTCATTCAAATTAAGTGGTTAAATTACCTTGTTTTGATAGGTAAGTAAGGGGGGAAGCTATATTTATGTTGTTCTCCATACAACAATGTGCACATGCACTTTTTATGGCCTAGCTAGATCTATGTATGTTCGTGGTGTTGCATATGTTTGTTGTGTTGCATATGTGTTTGTGTTTGGAGGTGTACCGGTATTTGAAATGCGATGGTTGCCAATATTTTCCCGGAATGTTGATTCATTTCCGTTTCGGTGAGAATTTTGGCATTAAGCATTCTTTTTTGTCCTATTTTTAGGGAAAGTCATGGCAAATTTTTTCTTGGTTCTAAAATATTGTTTTGCTCTACCCCGCAGGCGACCATGGTGCGCACGATGACCGAAGGCATCGTGAATAGGTTTTTGAGGTCCGCGAAGGCCGAGATGCTTCAAAAGAACGAGACGGAGATAAGATGTCCGTGTCGAAGATGCAAGATGAAGAGCCTTATTGCGGACCCGGATTCTGGGCAGGTGCGGGACCACCTGCTCTTGCGTGGTTTCATGGATGGCTATCGGTGGCAAGGTGATGAAGATGACTACGAAGTCGTCCATGGGGGCCGGGCAAGAAATGAGGATGGGCAGCAAGACAACCACCATGGCTCGGGCGGGCGAGAAGACGAAGAATCCCCAGGAGATGATCACGACGGTGATGCTGTACACAGTCATCATGTAGAAGATGTAGGACATGATGATGAGGAAGATGCCGGAGCAGACGACGGGCATGATCATGAAGATGATGATGCCAGCGGAGCAGACGACGCTGGACCATCGATGGGCTGGGTGCAGAACCCTCATATTCAAGAGCTGCTTCTCAAGCAGACCGATAACGCAAGAGCTGCCGCCCGAGAGAAAGCCAAGATGGATCAACTTGAGTTAGACGCGGATACTCCATTGTATGAAGGATGCAGGCCCGAGGATACCCGCCTGAAAGTAACGCTCATGGCTCTGGAGATGAAGGTAAAACACAAAATGACCGACGCATGCTTCGACGAGAACATGTCATTCTGGCACGAACGTCTTCCCAAGGGGAACAAGTGCCCCACCAGTTTGGAGGAGGTGAAGAAAATCGTGTGTCCTCTGGATTTACCGCACGTGAAATACCATGTGTGCATGAACAATTGCATCATTTATCGGGACAAGCACGCGGAGTCTACCATATGTCCGGTGTGTGGCGTCACTCGATACAAGAAGAGGAAGAAAGCTCCTCGAAAAGTGGTGTGGTACTTTCCGATCACTCCTCGTCTGCAGCGGTATTTCACGGACCCTAAGGTAGCAAAGCTCCTGCGTTGGCACGCGGACAGGGAGGAGAAGAAGCAAGAAGATGACGCAAATGATCCGGAGATAGATAAAAAAGACAAGATGCTGAGTCACCCTAAGGATGCGAGCCAGTGGCAAGCGTTGAACTTCGAAGACCTAGAATTTGGGAACGATCCAAGGAACATCGTGCTGGGCGCGAGCACCGATGGAGTCTATCCGTTTGGCAGCCAGAGAAGCACACATAGTACCTGGCCTATGTTTGTGTGGATGTACAACCTTCCCCCTGGTTGTGCATGAAGAGGAAGTACATTCACATGAGTATGCTAATTGAAGGACCGAAACAACCAGGGAACGACATCAATCTGTATCTGGGGCTGCTAAAAGAGGAGCTAGACACGCTGTGGAAAACGCCAGCAAATACATGGGACGCCGCAAAGAAAGAATATTTCCCTATGAGAGCCGCGCTGCTCACGACGGTGCACGACTATCTCGGTTATGGATATGTCGCGGGGCAGGTGGTCCACGGATTTTCTGGATGCGTCAGGTGCATGGATGACACAACGTATCGCCAGCTAGATAGAGATCCCGGGTCTTCGAAAACCGTGTTCATGGGACATCGAAGGTGGCTTCGCGACGATGACCTGTGGAGAAAACGCAAGGATCTGTTCAATGGTGAAACCGAACCCCGAGGACGCCCGCGTATGAGGAGCGGCGAGGAAATAGACGAGCTGTTGAAAAATTGGAAAGATTGCCCAGTGCCGGGAAAGAAGCAAAAGGCGCTAGAGCCGGGAAAGAAGCGAAAGGCGCCAGAGCCGCTGCTGAAGGTATGGAAAACGAGGTCTGTTTTCTGGGACTTGCCGTACTAGAAGATCCACCGTGTGCCTCACAGCCTTGATGTAATGCATATCACGAAGGACGTGTGCGAGATTCTGCTTGGTACCCTGCTCAACATGCCAGAGCGGACCAAAGATGGACCGAAAGCAAGGGCAGACTTGAAATCAATGGGCATCAGGCAGGAGCTTCACGCTATATATGATGATCATGATGATGATGATGATGATGAGGCGAAGCAGGACACGGAAAGTCGTCGCAAAGGCAAAAAGGCCAAGAAGACCGAAAAAGACTACCCTCCCGCGTGCTTCACTCTAAGCCAGGAGGAGATTGAGCAGTTTTTCACCTGCCTCGTAGGAGTAAAACTTCCTTACGGTTACGCGGGGAAGATAAGCAGATACCTAGACCCAGCGAAGCTGAAGTTCAGCGGGATGAAGTCTCACGACTGTCACGTGCTGATGACGCAGATACTTCCAGTTGCAATCTGTGGGATCATCGACGCACACGTCCATGAAACCCTATTTGGCCTATGCAACTTTTTCGACGTCATCTCTTGGAAGTCTGTTGGCGTGAGGTAACTCAGAAGGCTACAGGAAGAGATCGTGGTGATACTATGCGAGCTTGAGATGTACTTCCCGCCCACATTCTTCGACGTTATGGTGCATCTGCTGGTCCATATCATGGATGATATCATCCAACTCGGGCCGACGTTCCTGCACAGCATGATGCCGTTCGAAAGGATGAATGGTGTCATCAAAGCGTACGTTCGCAACATGTCACGTCCAGAGGGAAGCATAACCAGGGGCTTTCTGACCGAAGAGCGCATCTCCTACTGCACGAATTATCTAGGCATCGAGAACCCCGTTGGTCTGCCCATCAACAGGCACCTCGGCAGGCTCGCTGGATGGGGTCATCGTGAGGGTCGCCGCGAAATGCATGTCGACTTCGAGGGTCGACTCACCGACTTTGAAAGAGCAAACCTAGTCGCGCTACAACACATAGACGTGGTCGATCCTTGGGTGGTAGAGCACAAAACCTTTATTGAGAAGACGTACAATGACCGAGGCCAACAGAGGACGGACGGAGATATAATCAAAGAGCACAACTCATGTTTCACCCGTTGGTTCAAGAAGAAGCTTCTGTCGTACCCTTTATATGAGGATTCTTCTGCGGAAGAACAACTCATATTCGCCTTGTCACAGGGCGCCGAGCACAACCTGATGACCTATGAGGCGTACGATATCAACGGCTACACATTCTACACCGAGGCCAAGGACATGAAGAGCGATGGTTATCAGAACTCCAGGGTGACGATGGAATCCTACACCGGTAATGACAAGGACAGATACTACAGAATGATCGAGGAGATCTGGGAGCTGAGCTACGCTGGAGAGAAGGTCCCGATGTTCCGTGTCAGATGGGCCAAGAGCGTCCTAAAAGAAGACCGGTATTTCACCACCATGGTTATACCCGAAGCCAAATCCAAGACCGCGGGCGCAAACGTCACCGCGAAAAATGAGCCATGGGTACTGGCTTCCCAAGTTGACTAATGCTTCTTCATTACCGACCCGTCAAAGCCCAGTCGTGTTGTCGTTAGGAGAGGCAAAGGAAGATCACCGGAATGGATGGAGTAGCCAATGAGCAAGACTTCGACAAGTACGGCGACCCAAGGATCGAACATGACGACGATGATGAAGTAGCAGCATACACCACAAGAAGAAGCAGGACCACCCTACCTAAAGGACGTTTGTTCCACAGAAGAACTCCATTTGCAAAAAAGAAGGGCAAGAAGATTGTGAACAGATAGCTAGCTAAGATCGATTGTATTTAAATCGTAGCCTTCATTTCTCCATTGTATTTCATGGGCACTTTTTGAACTCTTGAATGTTTTTAAATTTCATGGACACTCGATCTCGATCCCCCTCCATCTCGATCGCTATCCCACCTCGCCAGATCCGGTCCCCCTCG
>LR738715.1:191795780-191897078 GCA_902687465.1 Secale cereale | reverse complement strand
GACCCACCGCACCCTCCCCCGCTCCACCGGCCGCCGCCGCCGACCCATGAACTCATGATATATTCAAAATAATAAATTTGATGATATTTTTTCATATTCATAAATATTTTCAAATAACAAATTTGATGATATTTTTTAAAAAATTATTACTTTTTTATAAAAAAATATTACTGTTATGATTTAAACAAGTTTGAACATATTTAAACACAAATAAGTGTCAAACAGCATTTTAAATGCATAAAAAAAATTGGGGAGCATGGGAATCGAACCCAGGACCTCCTGGTGGGTGTGCTGCATGCTGACCAGTCAGGCTAGTGGGTGTGTTCTGATGGGTAGTGGGTTAGGTGGGATATAACCTAACCAGTCGGGCTAGTAACTAGAACACAATACTAATGGCGCACCAGGGGGTGGTGCGCCATTAGAATCTCCATACTTATGGCGCACTAAGGTGCGGTGCGCCATTAGTAATCGAACCCATCCATATCGCCCCCACCGCACCCTCCCTCTCTCTCCCTCGCCAGATCTCCCCTTCCCTCTCCCATCCTCCAGCGCCCCGACGCCGCCGCCCCCGCGCCACCCCCGCTGAGCCGAGCGCCGCGCCCCAGACGCCCTCGACGACCGCGCCCCCAACGCCCCCGACGTCCTCCCCCGACTTCCTCCCCCGACGTCCGACGCCCCCGACGCCATCGACGCCTCCCCACCCCCCGGACGAGCCCCTCGCCCTCTGTCGCGGCCTCGCCACCTTCGTCGAGCAGCAACGCCGCCGCCCGGAGCTACGCCGGCGACCAATCCATACGCAGGTAGCCATCACTCCTCCCTCCTTCCTCTCTAATCACCACCAAAAAATTTTAGGCGAATGATACATGCTATACTTAGTAGGTGAATGATACATGCTATACAAATTTGCTCTCACATCTAAGTTCAGGAACGTTTTTAGATCAGTGGCAGATTTTGATGGTGGGGATCAATGGGGCTTATTTGATAGGTGGGATGGGGGTCGGGGGTGGTGGTGGATCAGTATTGGGTTTGAACCCTAACCACTTTCCTCTCCTTTTTCTTTTTTCTGCAGTTCATGTTTGGCAGTAGACCATATCAGTAGCTGCAGTTCATGTTTGTCCATTTTTGTTTAAAAATTGAGTAAAATAGATGAGTATGTGTAGTGTTCTTTTTATGTGTTCATTTTCTGTCTTTTTGAAATAGGTTCAGTGTAGTTGCAAGACCTGAGAAATAGGTACCTTGTTTATTCCTATAGGAACAACGAATACGGTCTGTTTATTTCTATAGGAACAACGAATACGGTATGTTTTGTTTTGTTTCTGCACAAGGTACCTTGTTTTATTTCTATAGGCATGTAAAATTGTACAATCTGTGCGTAAATTTCAGTGTTAAATTTGTTCACCTACTGAATTTGTTCACAACCTGAATTTCAGTGTTAAATTTCAATTTTTTCACCTACTGCAGCAGCTAAAATCAGTTAGTACATTATTCTTCTACTCCTAAAATTTAGTTAACATTTGGTTAACTGAATTCAGTGTAAATTCAGTTCCTGTGGAGTACATTTGGTTATCAGCTGTGTAAATTTAGTTAACTCCTAAAATAAAAAATAAATACTCCTCGTTTATAGACCCTATATATATATATCTAGATGACGCAAAGACCAGGGCTATCCCATTTTCGAAAGCAGACCAAAGCTGTATCTTACTGAACGTAATTTATATTTTATCAAGTACAATGACTAAAACGAGGGAGACAGTCGATTTCAATGACTCAATCTTTCATATGGACTTTTGAAACAAGTACCCACTGGACGATAGCAGTCAGGCGAGCGGTGAGATCAGCCACCCACTAGTATTCATTATCTTGAAAATGGTCTCAAGATCTTGCCAAAAGTACTTTTGGAATAAAAGAAAGACCCTCTGCCACAGAAAACCAAGTAGTTTCTCATGTCTTTCTTCTTTTTGTCTCTGTGAAATAGGTTCAGTGTAGTTGAAATAGGTTTATAGTCTCATATATATTGTATTTATACATCTCTGTGGAGCTTAATTTGATCCTAAATAAAAGATGCTTGAACAAAGGTGGACCCTTACCTAATGCTCTTGTTCTCCTGTTTACCAGCTTCAACTCTAGTTAATTTGGAGTTAGGGTTGGTTACGTTTATTCGCTGTCATCCCAAGTGAGATCTTTAGTTCGTTTAGCCGGTTGGTGGGCTTGATGTTCTGTTGGGGTTTTAGGTTTTAGGTTTTTTTTTCATGTACACTAGTACTACTTGTATGTCACACTAGCACAATGATAATAATGGTGGTCATGTATTTGGTTCCTTGTTATAAATATTTGAACTTCAAAGTATTGTTTTACAAGCTTCTACAACTTTTTCTTAACTGTTGATGCTGCTGTTATGCCTGTATTCACTGTTGTTGCTGCTGTACTTGTGATGATGTTGTACTTGTGATGATGCTACTTGTGATCTTCTAAAATGACCCATTGGCGACTTCATTAGGCGGGGATAATGATTTTGCAGGTACCCCGAGAGGCCCTTGAGTTTGCTGGAATGTCGATTAACTTCCGTTCCGGCAAATTCGGGTACTCCATATGTCCTATTTTCAGCAAAGGTCATGCTGAAATTTTCCGTGATTTTTAGCATGACTTTGCTAAAAATAGGACATATGGGGTACTTGTGACTAATGCATGGGCCGGGGTATCTTAGTAGTTAATTAAGTAGGATCAAGTGCCCCTTTATTCTAGCTGCATTATACCATAGGCGGCAATAGAGCCAAGTGATTAGGCCCAACTTAGAATTCTCCTTCCCAGCTTAGCTTTTAGGATGCCTCGGTGTCGACAAACCATAAATTATAAAACCTTGGCTTTTAGGGTGCCTCGGTGTCGATAAAAACCGAAATGATGAAAGCTTAGGCTTTTAGGGTGCCTCGGCGTCGAAAAACCCTCAATTATGAAAGCTTAGCTTTTAGGATGCCTCGGTGTCGACAAACCCTAAATGATGAGACCATGATCTTGTTCCTTGACAATAACCAACTTTTTGACCAAACTTTGTTCATATTTAGAGAGAAACATGGCCAACAACGATGAGGCCGGGGGTTCGGGCGGCAAGGCATTCTGGGAGCTATCCCAGGAGATGGAGGAACAACCTCACTTGTATGAGGACGCTGCCTTCCCCACCGATCCTGAGACCACTGATGGTACCGCCGAGGATGACCCCACTGATGCCACCACTGATGGTGCCGCCGAGGATGCCACCACTAATGATGGCGGCGCACGCACAGATGGCAGCCAACCGAAGAGGCAACGGAAGGACCGGCGCCCGACCGTGCTCCGCACCCTCAAGGAGGAAGTTACTGAAGTGGACTCCGACGGGAATCCAACGGCGCCCGAACAAATAGTCAAGGGGTACTCGCTTCAGCTCGGGTGCATTCTCCGGAGCACCGTCTCGATCAACACCGAAAACCTGAGGCATCCTGACCAAGGGAATTTACGCAACCTCCTCTTCACGAAGGTCCACAAACGATACAAGTTCCCCGCTGAATTTGAAAACACAAGCCTCAAAGGGAATAAAGTGAACAATGCTGCCCTCACGAAGATGAGCAAGGCCCTGTCTACTTGGAAAATCAATGTGAAGAGAATGATCGAGAAAGGTGAGAGTTATGAGAAGATCAAGGAGAAAAATCCTTCGATCACCGAAGATGACTACAACGACTTCAAGATCAATTGCTCGAGCACCGCACACTCTGAATCAAGTCAGTGGGGGAAAGAAATGCGGGAGCTGAACTTAGGGGAACACACACTCGGTCCCGGCGGTTACAGAGTGGCGGAGCCTATATGGGACAAGGAGGAGGCGGACCGTTCCGAGCAAGGCCTACCGCCCCTCTTTGATAAATATGATGACAAGAAGACCAGGAACTTTGTCAGGGCCCGGTACAAGAAGGACCCGAAAACAAAGGAGCTTACCACGGATCCGAAGACCAGGGCGCTTGAGCTTGTGTTGGTAAGGAATACACCCCCCGCGTAATTAGCTCCATATGGTTGCATTCTAATTAATGAAGCCAAATTTCTAAATGGTTCACATTCCTTCCGCAGGCGACTGAAAGCAATAGCGCGGGGTCGACTAAGAGCAACCCTTGGGACACGACTCTAAATAGGGCGTTGAATGTAATGAAGAACAAGGATAAGCTCACTAAGCCGACGTCAGCTGGTCGTGTGGCCGGCAAAGGCTTGTCGACAAAATGATCGTCATACTATAACGCTGGTGGGCGAAAGGAGAAAAAGACCAGCTCGGAAAGCCAGGCGCGCGAGGTTCAAGAACTCAAGGCACACGTGGCTCGGATTCCGGAGATTGTCCAAGAGCAAGAGCAACAACAGCTTGGAGCGACATCACCGCCATTATGCCTACCTTGATCGAGGGGTTGAGTGCGTGGATTGCGGGCGGCCAACAGGGGCCGCCCCCGATTCCTAGCTTCACGGCCAGCAACTCGCAGAACGCGATGGCGGGGCCATTGGTGTCTCCGGCGGAGGCGGCATTGGTGTCTCCGACGCCGGCACGGGAGCTTAATGCACCCGAGTGTACGCCGGCCGGCACCTCTGTAGCAAGCGGCCCCTCCGTCAACTGCACGCCCGCCGTTGGCGGTGCCTCGACATTAGCCGAGCTCGACGCCATCATCATGGTAACTAATTAAGCCTCTGTCGGCCGAGGACTTCATCTCCTTGCCTTTGACTGGGCATCCCTGACGCCCTACATGTTTTCGCAGGGCGCCGCCGACGTTCCGTGCACTCTCCTGCACTTCGTGAACAACGAGTTGGTCGATGTCGCCAAGGGCAAAATCGTTCAACCGGGCAACCCCTTGTTCCACGGTACCCAGATGCCACCCAACTTGTTTAGGGTTCAACTGGTTCGGGTGCTGCCAGGCTGCGACGAGGTGTTACCTCCGATTTGACCCATCGGGGCCGACGATGATGACGTGATGACCCTCAGCGCCTGCCTGAGCTGGCCCCTGCTTTGGCCGAAGAGCCAGATTCGTTTGGGGGCGGGGGACACCACCCCAAAGACAACACCGCCAGTCGTGCCGGCGCCAAGTCGGCCCCATGGCAAGACCACCGCAACGGTGCCGGACATCCCTATGCCACTGGATCCAAACATGCATATGGCACAGGATTAGAACGACGACGACGACGATGCATTTGCCAATGTCGATCAGTACTTTGCCGATCATGGGTACGATGGCGACTTCATGGGGCCTCCTTCTCAAGAACCCAACCCAACAAAAGACATGCGCGATCTAGCTGGTACCGCGGAGAAGCCAAGTTGCAACAGGCGTCGTCTGCCGTTCAGCTCTCAGGAGACGCCTCCAGCTGCCGACTTCACTGAGCCTCAGATAGGCGAGGTGCAAAATATTATCAGCCCCAACACACTCAAGAAGGCGGTCTGTGAGCAGAACTCGGTCCCATTATAGGAGAATAAGAAGGCACGCAAAAGAAAGACTAACAAGGGTGCGAGCCAGCCGGCACCGAGTACGATCCGTGCTCAGGACGGGCCACCTTCACCTGAGGATGTAATGAGGAGGGTGCATGTGGCGAGTAGGCCGATGCTACCGAGAAATATGCTCGATGCTGCAACCGGTGCTATGCAGAGTCTGCATGACAGTGTTCTTTCTTTGGAGAAGCGGCGTCTCAGAGAGAAGGATGTGGAATACCCGGTTTTCGCGGCCAAGGTGCCAGAGGGCAAGGGCTTTGTGGATAACTCCATCAGGGGTACGATCGTCCTGCGGTTTGATGACATCCACGCTATGTTGAACCTTCATCCGCTGCACTACACCTTCGTTCGGCTATTTTCGCTGAGTATGGAGATGCAGATCATTCGCGACAAGACCCCGGACATCGTGATAGTCGACCCCTTCTACATGCGTGCCAAGATCTTGGGCAGCGCTGGGGACCGGCAAGTTGTGAGTTCTTACCTCGAAGGCGTCATTCTGGCAAACCGAGATAAGGATAACTTCCTCGTGCCTTACTTTCCCGAGTAAGTCCTCTGCCTCAACCGCCCCGTAACATATGAATTCTTAGATTTCGATCATTTTTCTTTTAACATTCCGTGTTTTCTGCAGTGACACACATTGCACGCTCATCCTCCTAAGCCCCAAATATTCCACGGCCACGTATTTCGACCCGGACCGTCAGTCGAACGTAGACTACACAAATGTCAAGAAGGTTCTTGATGATGTTCCCCCCGGCTACGCCAAATCTGGAGGCACCTTCACCAGGCCTATTCGTAAGTACGGCAGGCACGTGTTCTCCCACAATACGACGTTCTTCTGCGTCAAGCAGCCGCCTGGCGGTCAGAAGGGTGCTTACTACGCCATCCATCACATGCGGGCGATCGTACGGGACCATCATCAACTTCTGCTACCGAGTAAACTCAAAGATTGGGCCGCGAGCGTGTCGGCAATCCAGGACGCGGACATCAGACAAGAATTCTTTCGCATCTAGTCGGAGTTTGCGGAAATCATCCATCAAGATGTCCTTCGTACCTCGGGGCAGTTCTACCTCAGAAATCAACCGTCCAACAGTGACATCGACACAACGCTACAAATGCAGGCTGACAACGCCCGTGATTTCATGACTCCCACGATAGATGGCGGCTTCATCCACGCTCCGGTCCCTTGAGTCGAGTCGAAAGCAGTGATGCTGTGTCTAGTTCTGAAACATCGATTGGCTCATGTTGTAATTAAACTTTAATGAACTTGTAGTATGTCTCTTTGGTTTCGAGAGTCATTCAACTTAGATGTAATCGATGCTATTAATGTCTTGCTTTTCTCTTTCGATCATTCTGTTGCATACTTATATATTGCTTATGTATTGTCTGTGAATTGGTACTAACGTTTTGTTTGGCTAGTTCATAGCGATGCCGTCGTATGTCGTGTACAAGGGTAAGGTTCCTGGAGTCTACGACGGCTGGGAGGAGTGTCGGAGACAGGTTCACCGATTCAGCGGTAACAGTTACAAAGGGTACACCACTAGGGCCGAGGCCGAATCTAGATACGCCCGCTATCTAGCGGGAGAGGGGAGGGAGCGTTGGAGGAACCGGATGAAGACGAGTTTCATCATGATGATGCTCATCGTGATGACCGCAGCTCTCTTCTATGTGATGGTAGTTTAGATGATCGATATCGACTTGTAATGTGAAGACAAACTCGCTACTCGCGGTCTCGAGACTTGTAATATAATGTTCTATCTTTGTTCGGTCTTTTCAATTCGGAGACTAATATGATGAATTGTATTCGGAGACTAATATGATGAATTGTATTCAGAGACTAATCTTCTATTGTATTCGATGAATCTGTTGTTGATGTGTGCTGTCTATATTCTGTCCAATTATACATTTTGTAACCTGTGCAAAAAAAAAGAAAATTAAAAAATAAAAAAACCTAATATTCATACTAATGGCGCATCACATCAAAGTGCGCCATTAGTATGCCAAAGGATACTAATGGCGCATCATTAGACAGTGCGCCATTACTATGCCGAAGTTACTAATGGCGCATCTTGTTGCCGTGCGCCATTAGTATGCCAAAGCACCTGGGTATACATGGCCCCCTGGGAGGCATACTAATGGCGCACTGCTGTGTATACTAATGGCGTATCTGTGGTGCGCCATTAGTATACCAGATACTAATGGCGCACCAGAGGTGCGCCATTAGTAAAATATACTAATGGCGTGGCACTAATGGCGCACCACTAATGCGCCATTAATGGCCAAATTGGGTGCGCCATTAGTAGGCCTTTTCCTAGTAGTGTTTGTAGCAATTGTTGAACTCTCATGTTTCACTTACATCTATTTGAGAGTCTATTAAAACAGCATGGTAATGTGTTTAGGCTAAAGAAACTAGTCTTCACATGATAGACATACAATGTCAATGTAGTAAAAAATTTCACACCAAGTGCATTGAATAGAATGAGATGTTGGATGCTTGATAATTGTTTTGAGACATTAGGATAGTGATATTAGATTCATGCTAGTAGAATTATTATGAATTTGAGAGATACTTGCGTTAAGGTTAGTGATTCTCGTAGCATGCACGTATGGTGAACCATTGTGTGACTAAGTTAGAGCATGAGGTATTTGTAGAGTGTCAACCTTTGTGTGGAGGTCGGGGGCGCGCGATGGTTAATTCCTACCAACCTCCCCCCTAGGAGCATGCATTGATTGCTTCGTTTTGATGACTCGTAAGTTTTTGCAATAAGTATATGAGTTCTTATGACTAATGTCGAGTCCATGGATTATATGCACTCTCACCCTTCTACCATTGATAGCCTCTCTTGTACCGCGCAACTTTCGCCGGTGCCATAAACCGACTATATCCTTCCTCAAAACAGCCACCATATTGTTCCTCAAAACAGCCACCATACCTACCTATCATGGCATTTCCATAGCCATTCCGAGATATATTTCCATGCAACTTTCAACCGTTCCGTTCATATGACACGCATCATATTGTCATGTTGCCATTATATGATCATGTAGTTGACATCGTATTTGTGGCAAGGCCACCATGCATAATTTTTTATATACATGTCACTCTTGTTTCATTTCACATACCGGTACACCGTCGGAGGCATTCATATAGAGTCATACTTTGCTGTTGTAGTATCGAGTTGTAATATCGTGTTGTAATGAAAGTGTGATGATCATCATTATTAGAGCATTGTCCCATAGGAGGAAAGGCTGAATCTATAAAGCCCCTCCGCAAAAAAAAGGCCAAATAAAAAAAGGAAAGGCCCAAAAAAAAGAAAAAAAGAAAAGAAAAGAAAAAGGGACAATTGCTACTATCTTTTTCCACACTTGTGCTTCAAAGTAACACCATGTTCTTCATTGTAGAGAGTCTCATGCTTAGTCATTTTCATATACTAGTGGGAATTTTCATTATAGAACTTGGCTTGTATATTCCAACGATGGGCTTCCTCAAATGCCCTAGGTCTTCGTGAACAAGCAAGTTGGATGCACACCCACTAGTTTCTTTTTGTTGAGCTTTCATTCATATTTAGCTCTAGTGCATCCGTTGCATGGCAATCCCTACTCACTCACATTGATATCTATTGATGGGCATCTCCATAGCCCGTTGATACGCCTATTCGATGTGAGACTATCTCCCTCCTTTTTGTCTTCTCCACAACCACCTCTATTCCACCCATAGTGCTATATCCATGGCTCACGCTCATGTATTGCGTGAAAGTTGAAAGGTTTGAAAAGATAGAGTATGGAAAAAATGTTTGGCTGAAATCGGGGTTGTGCATGATATGAATATTTTTGTGTGATAATGAGGGAGCATAGCCAACACGATATGATTTTGTAGGGATAACTTTCTTTAGAAATAGTATTTTGAGAAGACATGATTGCTTTGTTAGTATTGCTTGAAGTATTATCATTTCTTATGTCAATATAGACTTTTATCTTGAATCTTTCAGATCTGAACATTCATGCAAAAATTAAGAGAATTACATTGAAAAACTATATTGGTTAGCATTCCACATAAAAAATTCTTTCTTTATCATTTACCTACTCGAGGATGAGCAGGAATTAAGCTTGGGGATCCTTGATACGTCTCCAACGTATCTATAATTTTTGATTGTTCCATGCTATTATTTATGAAGTCTTGGATGTTTAATTGGCTTTATCATTCACTTTTATATCAATTTTGGGACTAACCTACTAACCCAAAGGCCCAGTCCAGATTGGTGTTTTTTTGCCTATTTCAGGGTTTTGCAGAAAAAGAATTTCAAACGGAGTCCAAACGGAATGAAACCTTCGCGAGAGATATTTTTGGAGAAAATCACGGACAGGAAGCTTGAGAACCATGTCAGAGGATCGAGGAGCCGCCCTCGAGGGTGGGGGCGCACCCCCCTTCCCAGGGCGCTCCCCCCTGCCTCGTGGCCCCCTCGAGCGTCCCCCGGTGCCCTCATTCTTCCTATAGTGCCCTCATTATTCCTATATAAGTCTACGTACCCCAGAAACTCCACGAACAGAGAGAAAACCCTAATTCCACCGCCGTACCTTCTGTTCCCGTGGAGATCCCATCTTGGAGCCTGTTTCGGAGCTCCACCGGAGGGGGATCCATCACGGAGCTCTTCATCATCATCATCATCATCGCCCTCACCATGAGTTGTGAGTAGTTTACCACAGACCTTCGGGGTCCATAGCTATTATCTAGATGGCTTCTTCTCTCTCTCTGGATCTCAATACAAAGTTCTCCTCGGTCTTCAAGGAGATCTATTCAATGTAATCTCTTTTTGTGGTCTGTTTGTCGAGATCCAATGAATTGTGAGTTTATGATCAAGGTTATCTATGAAAGATATTTAGTTCTTCTTTGAACTTTTTATGTGTGCTCATAATATCCTTGCAAGTCTCTTCGAATTATTGGTTTGGTTTGGCCTACTAGATCTATAGTTCTTGTAATGGGAGAAGTGCGTGGCTTTGGGTTCAATCTTGCAGTGTCCTTTCCCAGTGACAGTAGGGGCAGCAAGGCACGTATTGTATTGTTGCCATCGAGGATAAAAAGATGGGGTTTATATCATATTGCTTGAGTTTATCCCTCTACATCATGTCATCTTTCTTAAGGCGTTACTCTGTTCTTATGAACTCAATTCACTAGATGCATGCTGGATAGCAGTCGATGTGTGGAGTAATAGTAGTAGATGCAGGCAGGAGTCGGTCTACTTGTCTCGGACGTGATGCCTATATACAATGATCATGCCTAGATAGTCTCATAATTATTCGCTTTTCTATCAATTGCTCGACAGTAATTTGTTTACCCGCCGTAGAATATCGCTATCATGAGAGAAGCCACTAGAGAAAACTATGGCCCCTGGGTCTATTCTCAACATATCAATCTACATCTACTTTACTTTTATCGCTTTTATTTGTTGTTCTTATAAACTAAAAATACCGAAAATATAAACTATCATCTCTATCAGATCTCACTCTCGTAAGTGACCGTAAAGGGATTGACAACCCCTTATCGCGTTGGCTGCGAAGTTCTTATTTGTTTGTGCAGGTGCGAGGGACTCACGCGTGGTCTCCTACTGGATTGATACCTTGGTTCTCAAAAACTGAGGGAAATACTTACACTACTGTGCTGCATATCCCTTTTCTCTTCGAGGGAATACAACGCAAGCTCAAGAATTAGCAAGGCATTTCTTGACGTCTACTAATATTACCTATTCTCTGACATTCATCACAAGATAAGACAAACTTACGGGCATCCTTGAAGAGAGTAGGCCAATAAAAACCGGATTGCAATACCTTATGTGAAGTTCTATCTCCCGCATGGTGTCCTCCATAAGCTTCGGAGTGGCACTTGCGTAGGATCTGTTCCTGTTCATGCTCAGGTACACAACGTCTAATGATACCATCTACTACTTCTTTATAAAGATGTGGGTCATCCCAGAAGTAATGTCTCAAATCATAGAAGAACTTTTTCTTTTGCTGGTATGTGAAGCTAGGAGGTATAAACTTAGCAACAATATAATTAGCATAATCAGCATACCATGGAGCAGGACGAGAAGTATTTATGACAGCTAATTGTTCATCAGGAAAGCTATAAACAATAGGTTGTGGGTCATCAAGTATATTTTCTAACCTAGACAAGTTATCTGCTACGGGGTTCTCAGCTCCCTTTCTATCAATAATATGCAAATCAAATTCTTGCAGCAAGAGAACCCATCTAATAAGTCTAGGTTTAGCATCATTCTTTTCCATAAGGTATTTGATAGCAGCATGATCAGTGTGAATAGTTACTTTAGAATCAACGATATAGGGTCTAAACTTATCACAAGAAAAATACAACTGCTAAAAATTCTTTCTTAGTGGTAGCATAATTTCTTTGGGAACTATCTAGAGTTTTACTAGCATATTGGATAACATTCAATTTCTTATCAACTTTTTTCCCTAAAACCGCTCCTACAACATAATCACTAGCATCGCACATAATCTCAAAGGGTAAATTCCAGTCAGGAGGCTGGACAATAGGTGCAGAGATCAATGCTTTCTTAAGTATTTCAAATGCTTCTAGACTATCATCCTCAAAGACAAAAGGAATATCTTTTTGTAAGAGATTAGTCAGAGGCCTGGAGATTTTGGAGAAGTCCTTAATGAACCTCCTATAAAACCTGGCATGACCAAGGAAACTTTGTATACCTTTGATGTCCTTACGGCATGGCATCTTTTCAATAGCATCAACTTTAGCTTTGTCAACTTCAATACCTCTTTTAGAAATTTTATGTCCCAAGACGATGCCTTCATTAACCATAAAGTGGCACTTCTCCCAATTCAAGACAAGATTAGTGTCTTCACATCTCTGCAAAACTCGATCAAGGTTGCTTAAGCAATCATCAAAAGAAGTTCCGTAAACGGAGAAATCATCTTTGAAAACCTCAACAATCTTTTCACAAAAATCAGAGAATATAGCCATCATGCATCTTTGAAAGTTAGCAGGTGCATTACATAAACCAAAATGCATACGTCTATAAGCAAAGGTACCGAAAGGACAAGTAAAAGTGGTCTTTTCTTGATCCCCTTTTGACACAGGTATTTGAGAGAAGCCAGAATAACCATCTAGAAAGCAGAAATGAGTATGTTTGGATAACCTTTCTAGCATTTGATCAATGAATGGCAAGGGGTAATGATCTTTCTTAGTAGCTTTATTTAACTTACGGAAATCAATTACCATCCTATAACCTGTAACTATTCTTTGTGGGATCAATTCATCTTTATCATTAGGAACGACAATCATACCTCCTTTCTTTGGGACACAATGGACATGACTTACCCACTGACTATCAGCAACTGAATAGATAATACCTGCCTCTAGAAGCTTCAGTATTTCCTTCCTTACCACTTCTTTCACCTTAGGATTTAACCGTCGCTGATGATCAATAACTGGTTTAGCCTTTTCTTCCAATTTTATCTTGTGTTGGCATATAATGGGACTAATGCCCTTAAGATCATCCAGAGTATATCCAATAGCAGCACGATGCTTCTTCAGAGTTTTCAATAGTTTTTGTTTTTCCTACTCTGAAAGGTTAGCACTAATAATAACATGATATATCTTCATTTCATCAAGATAAACATACTTAAGATTATCAGGTAAAGGTTTAAGTTCAAACACGGGATCACCCTTGGGTGGAGGAGGATCCCCTAGGATTTCAACAGGCAAGTTGTTTTTCAATACGGGTCCTTGTGTAAGGAATATTTCATCTATCTCCCTTCTCTCATTCATATGCATATCATCTTCATGGTCTAGCAAGTATTGTTCTAAAGGGTCATTAGGTGGCATGGCAATAGAAGCAAGACCAATAATTTCATCCTTACTGGGTGGTGCCTTTTCATGGGGTTGTCTACGGAATTTAGCGAAGTTAAAATCGTGAGACATATCACCTAATCCAACAGTAACAATATCTTTCACACAGTCTATTTTGGCATTAACAATATTCAAGAAGGGTCTACGAAATATAATGGGACATAATTCATCTTGTGGGGAACTAAGAACAAGAAAATCAGCAGGGTATTTAACCTTCCCCCCAGAAGACTTCAATATCTCTAACAATCCCAACTGGCGAAATAGTGTCTCTATTAGCAAGCTTAATAGTAACATCAATCCCTTCTAACTCAACAGGTGCAATATCATGCACAATTTCATTATACAAGTCAAGAGGGATAATACTCGCACTAGCACCTACGTCGCATAAACCATGGTAGCAATGATCTCCTATCTTAACGGAGATAATAGGCACGCCTACAACAGGTTTATGTTTATTCCTAGCATTGGGTTTGGCTATTCTAGCAGACTCTTCTTGGAGGTAAATAACATGTCCATCTAAATCTTCTACCAAGAGATCTTTAACCATAGCAAAACTAGGTTCAACTTTAATTTCCTCAGAGGGTGTAGGTGTTCTAGTATTACTCTTACGAACTACGGTTGAAACTTGAGCATGATCCTTTATCCTAACATAGAAAGGTGGTTTCTCAATATAAGCAGTAGGTATAACAGGATCAACATTATAGGTGATAGTGTTTTCTTCAACTATAATAGGTTCAACTACTTTTACTTCAATAGGGGGATGGTATTTAAACCACTTTTCCTTGGGGAGATTAACATGAGTAGCAAAAGATTCACAGAAAGAAGCTACTATCTCAGAGTCAAGTCCTTATTTAGTGCTAAACTCACGAAAAACATCGGTATCCATAAAAGCTTCAACATAATCAAACTTAGGGGTCATACCTGACTCCTTACCTTCGTCGAGATCCCAATCTTCAGAGTTGTGTTTAATTCTTTCCAATAAATCCCATTTGAAGTCAATATTCTTCATCATATAAGAGCCAGAACAATAAGTATCGAGCATGGAGCGATTATTAAGAGAAAGCCGAGAATAAATTTTTTGAATGACCATTTCTCTTGAGACCTCATGATTGGGGCATGCATATAACATTGACATAAGCCTCCCCCAAGCTTATGCGATGCTTTCTCCTTCGCGAGGCCAGAAATTATAAATATAGTTACGATCACGATGAACCTGGTGCATAGGGTAGAACTTCTGATGAAATTCCAACTTCAGACGATTATAGTTCCATGATCCCATATCATCGCATAGCCTAAACCATGTCAATGCATCTCCCTTCAAAGATAAAGGGAAGACCTTCTTCTTGATAACATCCTCGGGCATACCTGCAAGCTTAAACAATCCAAAAATTTCACCCACATAGATTAGGTGTAAGTCGGGATGCAGTGTTCCGTCTCCTGTAAAGGGATTTTCAAGCAGTTTCTCTATCATACCCGAAGGAATCTCAAAACAAACATTTTTAGTAGGTGCAGTAGGTTGAGGAGCAACTCTCTGCTCTTCTGGTTGGGGTGAAGATACCCCGAACAAGCCCCTCAAAGGATTTTGAGCCATAGTAACAAGTAACAATAAATTTCAGCACACTATATAAATTTTTCCTTACCAAATTCCGCTTACCAAAGGCGCTTCACTCCCCGGCAACGGCGCCCGAAAATAGTCTTGATGACCCACAAGTGTAGGGGATCTATCGTAGTCCTTTTGATAAGTAAGAGTGTCGAACCCAACGAGGAGCAGAAGGAAATGATAGGCAGTTTTCAGTAAGGTATTTTCTGCAAGCACTGAAATTATAGGTAACAGATAGTTTTTTGATAAGGTAACTGGTAGCAAGTGACAAAAGGTAAAAGTAAATATGGTACAGCAAGGTGGCCCAATCTTTTCTTAGCAAAGGACAAGCCTGGACAAACTCTTATATAAAGGAAAGCGCTCCCGAGGACACATGGGAATTATCGTCAAGCTAGTTTTCATCACGATCATCTGATTCGCGTTCGGTCTTTGATAATCTGGTATGTGGGTGGACCGGTGCTTGGGTGATGCCTTTACTTGGACAAGCCTCCCACTTATGATTAACCTCTAATGCAAGCATCCCCAACTACAAAAGAAGTATTAAGGTAAACCTAACCATAGCCTGAAACATATGGATCCAAATCAGCCCCTTACGAAACAACGCATAAACTAGGGTTTAAGCTTCTGTCACTCTAGCAACCCATCATCTACTTATTACTTCCCAATGCCTTCCTCTAGGCCCAAATAATGGTGAAGTGTCATGTAGTCGACGTTCACATGACACCACTAGAGGAGAGACAACATACATCTCATCAAAAATCGAACGAAGACCAAATTCACATGACTACTAATAGCAAGACTTCTCCCATGTCCTCAGGAACAAAAGTAACTACTAACAAAACATAATATTGTTCATGATCAGAGGGGTATTAATATGCATAATGGATCTGAACATATGATCTTCCACCAAATAAACCAACTAGCATCAACTACAAGGAGTAATCAACACTACTAGCAACCCACAGGTACCAATCTGAGGTTTCGGTACAAAGATTGGATACAAAAGATGAACTAGGGTTTGAGAGGAGATGGTGTTGGTGAAGATGTTGATGAAGATAGCCCTCCCCAAGATGAGAGAGTGGTTGGTGATGACGGCGGTGATGATTTCCCCCACCCGGAGGGAAGTATCCCCGGCAGAACAGCTCTGTCGGAGCCCTAGATTGGTTTCCGCCTCGAGACGGCGGCGTCTGGTCCTGAAAGCCTCCTTATGATTTTTTCCAGGTCAAAGCACCTCATATAGGAGAAGATGGGCATCGGGGGCCTTCCGGCTGGCCCACGAGGCAGGGGGCCAGCCCTGGGAAGGGGGGCGCGCCCCCACCCTCGTGGGTAGCCGGTGGCCCCCCTCTTGGACTTCTTTCACCAGATATTTTTTATATTTTCTGAAACGACGCTCTGTTGAGTTTCGGGGCTTTTGGAGTTGTGCAGAATAGGTTTCCAGAGTTTGCTCCTTTTCCTGCCCAGAATTCCAGCTGCCGGCATTCTCCCTCTTCATATAAACCTTGTAAAATAAGAGAGAAAAGTCATAAGTATTGTGACAAAACATGTAAGAACAACCCATAATGCAATAAATATCAACATATAAGCATGATGCAAAATGGACGTATCACTAGGCGCCTGCCGCGCCCACTCGGCGTCGCTCCATCCGCGCCTCGCTATCGGGCGGGATGCGGCTTCGCCCGCACCCGCCCGCTCGTATACCCGTTAGGCCCTTGGGGCCTATGACAGGTGAGCCTAGCCCCCCCAAGAATATTAAAATTATTAATATTAATTAATTAATTAGTTAAAGAATTAATTAATTTAATTAATTGTGTTTAATTAACTTAATCAGTTAACTAAACTAATTAAAAATGTTTAGTTAAAATGTGACAATGACATGAGGGCCCCACACACACTATTCACACCTTTGACTAGTCAACAGTTGACTTGGTCAACTAGGTCCCCTGGCTCCACATGTCATTGGCTGTGGCTAGCCCGTGCTGTGTACAAATGGTATATTCTGTTTTTAATACGATTTAATAATAAACCAAATAATTTCAAAAATTGAATGAAACTTTAAATATTAATATAAAATAAACCATATCTACGATGAAAATACTTTGTACATGAAAGTTGCTCAGAACGACGAGATGAATCTGAATACGCAATCCGTTGGTTCACCACACGTCCCTAGCTAGCATAGCAAACCTGGAACCGTCCCCCTCCGGTCCGTCTGTCCGAAAACACGAAACACCGGGAATACTTTCCCCGATGTTTCCCTCCTTTGCCGGTATCACCTATCCTTGCGTTAGGCCAACCTAACACTGTGTATTTCCATGTTATGCTTTGTGTTGCTGTGATTGCTCTATTATTTATTTGCGTTCCCCCTCTGTTACTTCTTTTCGATAGACCTCGAGACCGCCGTCGATACCCCCGTGATCGACTACATCGAGGACGACCCCTCCTTCTTGCCATAGCAACCAGGCAAGCCCCCTTGATCACCAGATATTGCCCATTCTCCTCTCTCTTATTCTTGCATTAAGTTTGCTACTATTGATGATTCGATAGCTCTTACTCTGTTGCATAGCCTGTCACTGTTGCTACAACTGTTGATACCTTTACCTGCTATCCTAATGCTTAGTATAGGATGCTAGTATACCATCAGTGGCCCCACATCCTTGTCCGTCTGCCATGCTATACTATCGGGCCGTGATCACTTCGGGTGGTGATCATGGGTATATACTATATACATACTTTACATGATACATGATGTGACTAAAGTCGGGTCGGCTCGTAGAGTACCCGCAAGTGATTCACGGATTGGGGGCTGAAAGGACAGGTGGCTCCATCCAGGTAGTGGTGGGCCTGGGTTCCCGACGGCCCCCGAGTGGATCTTTGTGGCGGAGCGACAGGTCAGGTTGAGACACCCAGTCGAGAGGTTGCCTGGCCCTGTTCGTTGTCCACGGTTATTTTATAATAACACGCTTAACGAGTTTAGATATTTGATCTGAGTCTGGCCACAAGCCTATACGCACTAACCAGCTATGTGAGGGTAGTTATGGGCACTCGACGTCGTCATATCAGCCGAAGCCTTGTTGACGTCAGCGACTGAGCGGCGTGCGCCGGGTTGGACCGTGTAACGTAACTTCCTAAGTAATGGAGGTTGCTAGGTCTGCTCACCGGCCGCGTACGCAACATGCATGTGTGCAATGGGCGATGGGCCCAGACCCCTGCGCGCTTACGGTTTAGACCGGCGTGCTGACCTCTCTGCTGTGCTTAGGTAGGGCTGCGATGTGTTGATCTTCCGAGGCCGAGCATGACCCAGGAAAGTGTGTCCGACCAAAGGGGATTGAGCGTGCTGGGTAATGTGGTGCACCCCTACAGGGAAGTTTATCTATTCGAATAGCCGTGTCCCTCGGTAAAAGGACGACCCCGAGTTGTACCTGACCTCATGACAACTAGAACCGGATACTTAATACAACACACCCATTCAAGTGCCAGATACAACCCGGTGATCGCTTTACCACAGGGCGACGAGGGGAGGATCACCGGGTAGGATTATGCTATACGATGTTACTTGGTGAACTTACCATCTGCTCTATTCTACTGCTGCAAGACGAAGGCTGCCAGAAGCGAGAATAATTGTTACCTTCTTGCTACTCTCTTCTACTACTGCAAGATGGAGGCTGCCAGAAGGGTAGTCTTCGATAGGACTAGCTATCCCCCTCTTATCCTGGCATTCTGCAGTTTAGCCCACAGATATTACCCCTCCCCCTTTACACAGATACCATTGCATATGTAGTGTAGATCCTTACTTGCGAGTACTTTGGATGAGTACTCACGGTTGCTTTGCTCCCCCTTTTCCCTCGGTTTCCCTTCTTCTCGGATGTTGCAACCAGATGATGGAGTCCAGGAGCTAGAGGATCCTGAGGATGTTTCTACGCGGAGTTCGGCTTTGAGGAGTAGTTAGGAGGTCCCAGGCAGGAGACATTTCCTTTTCGATCGTTGTTACTTTTGTACTAGCCTTCTTAAGGCAAACTTGTTTATCTTATGTCTGTACTCAGATATTATTGCTTCCGTTGACTCTTGTGTTTTCGAGCTTATGTATTCGACCCCTCGAGGCCCCTGGCTTGTAATATAAAGCTTGTATTATTTTAATTTGTGTCTAGAGTTGTGTTGTGATATCTTCTAGCGAGTCCATGATCTTGGTTGTACTCATTTGCGTGCATGATTAGTGTACGGTCAAATCGGGGGCGTCACATCCCGCCTTTGGGTGGCGGTGGCGGAGCGGGTGATGACTCCGGCGGTCGATGGTGGGCTGGTGGCTGCAGCGGTCGACGATGGGGTGACGGTCACGACCACCACCTTCCGCCTTCGGACCGCGGTGGCGGAGCGGGTGATGGCCATGGTGGCCGGCAGTGGGGTGGCGGCCACGATGGCCACCTCCCACCTTCGGGCCGTGGCGGCGGAGTGGGAGATGATCCTGCCTTTCGACGGTGGTGTGACGACAACGGCGGCCGACAACAGCTGCCGACGGGCAGCGTTGGCGGAGCGTGTGGTGGGTGTGCCGTGCACACCCAACAGGGACGCCACGCGCACTACACTACGCCTGGGACTGCACCGTCGCCGCGGTGTAGCCTCCCTGATGGAGCTGTCCTTTGATGACGACGAAGTGGTTGAGTGATGACGACGGACCGGTGCCATTGGCGATTGTGGGAGAAGCAGACGAGATAAGCTACAGGGAGGGTGGGGAAAATGCGACGCAGGACTCGCCGACCATGAACGTTTATATAGTAGGCCGGTAAGCATTGAGATTTTGGGGGAATTCACCGAGTCGGGCGGGAAGCTTGCGCGGGAACCTGCGAGGTTGCGCCGGAACGGGCTCACCGATGATTCATTGGTGCCACCGTTTGGCCCAAAGAATGCCCCCGCGCGCTACGCAAGCTTGCGCTGTAAGCCGTCTGCGGCAGCAGGGTGACAAGACGTGCGAGAGGAGGACGAAAGGCCACATACACATACGGTTAATAAAAATACGTTTGCGATTTAATTACCTACTATACCCCCATCCTGGTTTATAAGTATAATTTAACTAATAAAATATGAATGCATGTCGCCAAAGATTATATAGTTGGATTCGTATTTGAACATAGTTTCCAATTATATAATTTTTATAACATGCATTAACATATTGTTGGTTAAATTTGAGGGCAAAGTACGGCACAGAATATAAAGGGGACTATAGACTAGACGGAGGTAGTAGCACACGGTCGCTCTCTACGCAGCGACGCAACTGTCGTCCGGTTTGTAGGCGACCATTTTATGTGTGTTCAATTGCTCTATGTGTGTGGTTGCTTACGGTTCAGGCGGCCGCGGCGCGCTCTGCTCGCGTCACGCTGCGCGCGCTCTGCTCTCGCGTCCCTCTGGGTGCTCTACCCTCGTCCCTCCACGCGTGCTGCCAATGTTTGGGACCGATGCACGATCACACATGTTCGTGTGCATGCGGTTGCGCCGGGCACGGCACGACAATGCAGTTACCCACTGCAAAAACTGCCACGCGGACACGCAGAGAATACAAGCCCCCCGGCCCCCATTTATTTCTGCGGCCATTTACCTTCATCTCTCGCGTCACATGACACAATAAGCACACCCACGATGACACATACAGAGAGGACATCCAACGGTTCTAATGGCGATCGCCATGGCTCCAATGGCGCTCCCAGCGGCCGACGACGACAACGTTGGGCAGTTCACCACGCATCACCTAGTGGACACTCACGTGAGGGGGAAGGCCCTCTCGGTGGTGTACACGAATGATCTGGTCTCGGTGGAGAGCTCCATCCAAACTATGGAGCAGTTCCTTGCTGAGGACAAGTACCAAGTGGTCGGCTTTGACCTCGAGTACACCATTGGTCGTGCCGGGCACAATGAGAAGGTTGCCGTCGCCCAGTTGTGCGTGCAACATGACGTCCTCGTCTACCACTACCACCTTGTCACAAGGCCTTGCGAGCGTTTCTCCAGGTTTATTAACAGCTCCGACTACAGTTTCGCTATGGTGGACACCACCAACGATCTAAAAGCGCTCAAGGTTTCGGAATTGAAATGCCCGAATCTTGTCAACATCCAGCACCACTACAAGATCTTGGGCATCGACAAAAACAAACCGAACTCCCTGGTTGACCTCGCCTTGGCCATCATCGACCCCTACTACATGAAGATGAAGAATGAGAGCTACAAGACAAGAACGTCTGGCACAGTGTGTGGCATGAGAGACTGGATGAAAAACATGTCAAGTACGCGGCCAAGGATGCGTACACAAGCTACGAGATGTACATGCGGATTGTTGCATGAGGAAGTGTCTTCTTCCTACCCCAAACGAGGGATCGAGCCACAGAGTAGTGGTGGGAGTGTCACAAGAAATAGATGACTAGGCGATCGTTTCTCCTACTTTAGAATGCATGCAATTGTTCTAATGCACATGCTCGAATGATCTGTATAGTCACTTATGCAATTTATCTGTATAGTCATATATATATATATATATATATATATATATATATATATATATATATACACTAGTAAATGTGCCCGTGCGTTGCACCGGGAAAAAAGGTATCCTCATGCGCTTTTATCGACTTGTTTGTGTTGCCATTTCTCCTCCTCGATGTCATCGTCCATGGTTGTCATGTTTTCTACCTATTCTAGACTAAAGTGATCAATCTCAAGCTGATGTATTTTGTGAGCACTTGTTATAATAGCAAACATGCACGTGTGTTGCAACATTAGAAAAATCCATCACACTTCCCTAGACCAATAAGTATGGCCTAATACACCAATGATGGTTTTGTTTACTACCTCCGTCTAGGTGAATAAGTCATTCGCGTAGTTCTAGGTCATCATTTTGAGGAATTAAATATGTGTTATATGTCATGAAAAGTATATCACTAGATTTCTACACGGATGTAGTTTCTAAATATATATTTTTTGTCACATATAATACATATTTACATAGTTAAATCGTCGACCTAGAACTACGCGAATGACTTATTCACCTAGACGGAGGTAGTATCACCCTTGTCAATTATTTCCAACATGAATAACAGTTGTGATTTCAGCCATACCAGATTTGTGAAACGGTTGAGATGTATCTATTATTTGGCATGTGATTAGCATGACGAAAGAATAATCAATAATTGCTTTACTATCATAACATGGCCATGGCCAAGTAAACTATATCGACACACACCGTCCCTCCCCATAGTCCCTTGGAGACCGCCACCGCCTAGGGGCTCGATTTCCGCCATGCCCTCAACACGCTCCTTACGGTCCGCCATCGATACAACTCTCAGAGGCAAAAAAACTTATTAGCACCACGGAATGAGAAATTGCAGAAAAAACTATTGTTTGACAAAGATTATGATGTTGAAGAAGATGTTTGATGTTGAATAAGTCACATAGCTATTTTGGATGATGAAATACTTTTGGTTATCCAGTTCTTTTTGTTAACCTACAAATGTCTTGTATCACACGGAAGGCTACAATTACAGACTTCTTTTCTTACAGGAGTCAAAAAGTCAGTAATAGATGACAAAAAATATATTTTAGTACTTGCGAAATATAATTTTCAGCTCCAACAGTACCAATGAAGATAACATCTTTCAATAAATATTGGATATGATATTTTTCAACTACATATATCGGACATGAACCGACAATTGTTGATCGTCCTCAGCAAAAAATCATTCTATATAGACTGAATACCTTTGCTACAGACCTCATTTCACTACTAATTTTGCCGTCAACAGAAATCTCAGAGTAAAATAACCTAAAATTTATATCAATTTATTTCCTGGTCTTGCAGTTTTATTTATCCAATAATTATACGTCACCCAAAAGTTCAGCCAAATTTAAACAAAATTTCATATGTGTGGATCGCATCCAGAACACATAATACTTGGTTCAACAGATTATACTTAACACTTCAGTGTGTACAATTTATTCACCAATATAGCAACATAATATTTTCAATCTCTGAAACCTATCCACCCAAATATCTAAAAGAATCATGTTTAGGGTACTGTCCAGAGTGAGCAATGAATCTAAAAGAAAGCTATTTTCAGTTGATTTTGTTTATTATGGATTCAACAGGAAGTAGGTCAAGCCAAGTGAAATTTAAAGCAGAGCACCTTTTGGATATAACAGAAAGTTGTTTGTTGACTCTTTTCAGGTCAGTGTAGTAGTCGGCACAAATCGACAGAAATTGTATAAGGCTAAAAGCTCTTAATAGTGTGCAGTGATACTAATATTTAGCTTATAAAGCACACATTAGTAAATACACTCCGGCGACTACATGGAAATTGGGGAGAGACAAAAGTTAAAGCCGCAACTAATTTGATCCATCAAATGATTTTGCCATACATTTTTAAAAAAAACTTAAAATAAATTTTATATGAGTGGTGGACTGGTGGTTACACTCAAAATTGGGGCATGAATAAAACGAAAAGGCAGTGGGTTGATTCAGATAGGCAGTGCAAATTTTGTCAATGCCAATCTTGAAGACACCTCCATGGAGACCACATCCCTGGTAATACGTGATCCGCAGTGAAGATATACTGTAGCATCTACACGGTAACCTCGTCGGGCCTGCTCGTCACATCCGCATGGCCATCATGTGCGTGTTGACCGCAGACGCGCTCAGCCATAGCGGGCCATTGGCACTGTTAGTTTAACCTCGACGTATCTGCAGTTTCTGCTGCTTATTTTCTTCCGTAGCTAAATAAGTTCAGTTCAGTTACATGTGTTGTCGTACATATTAACTGAATAAGCCTGAAGCGAGTTGTATTCTCGCTGTGGCCCGGTCTATTTTTCAGTTAAGTTTGTTAGCTGTAGAACCAGCACGATCCAAGCTCGTGGGATGGCGCGCGCAACTATTGGATCTGGCAGGTTTCTCATTGTTTCTGTTATGCAATGGAATAGAAGGAAAGAAAGAAAAGACGCACAATTAGCGCGTCGCAAAACTCTCTCTCTGGTGACTGAGTTTCCTCTCTGTTCCCTTCCACCCCCGGTGCGTGTGTTGTGTTCTTCAGAGAGAGAAAATCAGAGAAAGGTGAGAGTAGATCACTGCTTGAAAACCAACAGGCATGCAGTGCAGCCTTGTATTACCGCGACACGCCCACTATGACAAACACCGACGGTGACAATGCGAGCGCGCCCATGAACACGCGGACGCCGTCCCTATCAATCACCATGCCCAATGCCGTGTACCACCGAGCAGCGCCTCCAGCCCTCCTCCTCAACCATGGCCATGGCGGCCTGCGCGCCAGTCACGCCTCGCCAACCCGGCAGCGGCAGACCACACGGGGGTGAACACAGGTCACACCAACAACTTTCGATCATCTCTCTGTTACAGGCCATGGCCTGTTTCCGACTCCGAGCTCGCTCGGTCCACCATGACTGAGCCGCCGTGCCGCGCTGGAGGTGGGGCGACCCCGAGCTAGCGCTGCCGGCCATGGCCTCGTTTTCGAACTTGAAGTGCCATCCATCATCCATGGCTCCGCTTCCGACCCATCATCTCACACACCGTCCGCCATGGCTGCGCCACCACACTCATGGTTCTGACTATGGCTTCAGTTTCAAGTTCACTCGAAGGCCTCTACTCCGGCATAGAGAAATTTATTGCTCCTCCGTCTTTTTTCCGTAGGATCATCTCTAGAATCAACAAGTCAAGTTTTTTCTTGCCTCGTGCTCTCGTCATGGACCTCCCTCGGGACCAGAGCATGACTGCATCCGACCAGATCATGATCATGACTGCATCCGACCAAGGTTCATGCTTCGTGGCGAGACGATGGTGGAAGGAGGAGCCACGAGCGGGAAGAACGGTTGCAGGGTCGGAGGGGGTCCGGTACTCCGGTTGGCTACTGGCTAGGCGGCTGCGCCGGGTTCGCTGAATAAGTAGCTGGGTGGCCGCTGTCGGGTTGGATGGATGCCGAAGCCATGTGTTAGAGTAGTCTTTATCGTATACGACTCCTAGTCCAAGTCATCTTTGTAACCTTACCCCAAGTCGGTTTGTACCCTCTTATATACACTTGTATGCCGCACCAAATCAATCAATAAGTATCAGTTTTATTCATCTATCATGGTATCAGATACCGGTCCTAGGGTTTAGGTTATGGCTTCGCCAAGGCCGCCGCCGCTGCCGCCGCCCGGCTACTTCGAGCGCCGGGCCGCGCTCATCGCCAAGGCTGCCAACGCCGCAGCCGCCTCTCTCTCGGCCCTCTCCTTAGCTCCACAAAACTCCCCTACACCCATCCTCGCCGCACCAATGTCTCTTGCTGACACAATCTCCGACGTCAGCCCATACATCCCCATAGTTCTTGATCTCGCCGCCCATAACTACTACCATTGGAGACATCTCTTCGATCTCCACCTCGGCCGCTGCAACCTGCGCTCGCATGTCGCCGCCAACTTTCTTCCCCGCCCCGACGATCCGCAATGGTTGAAAGACGATCTCGCAATCGTCCAGTGGTTCTACACCCGCATCACCACCGAGATCTTCAACATGCTCGATCACGACGGCGCCACCGCTGCCAACATCTGGCACTCCCTCCGTCAGCTCTTCCAAAGCAACACCGACGCTCGGAAAAACGCTCTCCACACCGAGCTTCGCAATATGGTGCAAGGAGACGCCCTGGTGAACCTGTTCTGCCAGCGCGTCAAGAACATTGGTGATGAGCTCCACGAACTCGGCGATACCGTCAGCGACTCACAGCTCATCAACATCGTCGTCGTCGGCCTCAGCGAGGATTTTGACAAGCAAGCCTCGTTCATACCAATGATACGGCCTCCTCCCACCTTCGCTGAAGTTCGTTCTCTGCTCCAACTCGCGGCGGAAACACAAGCTCGCAAGGACTCTCGCCCCAAGGTCTTTCATGCTGCGGCTCGCCCTCCTCCGCCGCCTACAGCAGCACCGCCTCCCATGCCGGCTCCTGTCGCCGGGCCATCCGCGTCGTCATCCGCTCAACCGCCCCCAGGTTGGCGCCCTAGTACGAACTACCGCGGCAAAAATCCTATCTACAGGCCGCCGTCGACTCGTTCAGTTCCGCCTACGACAGCACCGAGTCCTACGCCACCCACCAGTGCTCCATCGGCTGCATGGCGGCCTCCTCATGATCCTTGGATGGGGCTCGTTCAGGCGTGGCCCATGCCATGGTCCGCTCCGTCCCCGCTCGGTGCTCCACCGGCATACTCAGGTGCCTGGCAACCCGGCCTTCGGCCGCCTCCTGGTGCTCCCGGGGTTCTCAACCCCCGATAGCCGGCCAATGCCTATCACGCCGCCCCGACGTATGCTCCTTATGGTCATTACTCCACCGACGGCGGCGCCTACTACACACCTCAGTCGGCACTGCTCCCGACGCCACAGCCGGCCAATGCCTCTCACGCCGCCCCGACGTATGCTCCCTATGGTCACTACTCCATCGATGGCGGCGCCTACTACACACCCCAGCCGGCCTTGCTACCTTCACCATCATATCCACCGGCACTGCTCCCGACGCCACCCTCACCTGCGTCGCCGAGCTGGGATCAAGCTGCTTTTCTCCAAGCAATGAATAACTTTGCTGCGCAAGGAAACTCAGGTACGGATTGGATCTTTGATTCAGGGGCCTCTAGTCATATGTCTGCATCTAGTAATTGGTTATCATCTTGCACTACATCTCCTTTCCCTTCCATTACCCTCGGAGATGGATCATCTATTCCTATATATTGTGTTGGTCAGGCTCAACTTCCCTCTTCCACTAAACCTCTTCTACTTCGTGATGTTCTAGTTGCACCCGCCCTCATTAAAAATCTTATTTCTGTTCGCCAGTTTACTTGCGACAATCTAGTTTCGGCTGAATTTGACCCTTTTGGTTTATCTGTGAAAGATTACCTGACCAAAGCCGAGATCGCTCGCTTCAATAGCTCCGGTGATCTTTACTCTCTTAATGGAGTTCCTGCCGCCGCCCCTCCAACATCCATGCTGGCCTCCGTCGATCTCTGGCATCGTCGCTTGGGCCATCCCAACCCTGCTGTCTTAGCTTCTATGCTTAGTGAATTTACCATACCATGTAATAGGGATTCTCATAATTCTGCATTTTGCGAGTCGTGTCAATTAGGCAAACTTGTGCGTCTTCCCTTTAGTTCCTCTAGCTCTTGTAGCACTTATCCCTTTGAATTAATACATTGTGATCTATGGACCTCTCCCATTGCAAGTGTTTCGGGTTTTAAATATTACCTTGTTATACTAGATGATTTCACACACTTTGTCTGGACTTTTCCTCTACGCAACAAATCTGAGGTCCATTCTCTCTTTCTTAATTTTCAACGCTATGTGTCTGTCCACTTCTTTCTCCCAATTCGATTTATCCAATGTGACAATGGTCGCGAGTTTGATAACATTAAAAATCGTGCTTTCTTCTTACAACATGGCATCCTTCTTAGATTCTCATGTCCCTACACCTCCCCGCAAAATGGTAAAGCCGAACGTTCTCTTCGCACCCTCAATGATATAGTTCGCACTCTTCTCGTTCAATCATCTATGCCTCCCAAGTTTTGGGCTGAAGCCCTACACATGGCCACCTTCCTTCTAAATATTCGACCTTCTAAAACTAAACCCAACACTACTCCCTATTATTCCCTCTTTCTTTCCAACCCCGACTACTCTGCGGTTCGTGTTTTCGGCTGTCTCTGTTTTCCAAATGCCTATGCCACTTCTACAAATAAATTGTCACCACGATCTATCCCATGTGCTTTTCTCGGCTTCTCTGTCGAGCACAAAGGCTATCGTTGTCTCGACCTTCAGACAGGACACGTTCATGTCTCTCGTCATGTCACCTTTGCTGAGCATATTTGTCCTTTCTCACAATGCACTACTACATCATCCAACACCCCTAGCTCGGCAAACACCCCATCTCCCCGTCCTTTCCAACTATATACTCCCCTTCCTGCACCCTCTCACGATGAACACAACATACCACCAACAACTTTAACACCAGCCACAACCAATACCAACCCTCCCCCCACCCCACCCGAGACGTCCCCAACACCCTCGACCCCAACACCCTCGACCCCTGCTCCCTCCCCAACACCCCCGGTCCCTGCTCCCTCTCCACCACCCAACCATGCTCCTTCGTCCGACTCTTCCGCTGCGCCGGACTCACCCGTACCCACGTTACCCCCTCGTGCTATTCCTACAGCAGTCCCGATTAATGATCATCCCATGCGTACTAGGGCCAAATCAGGATTTCAACAACCCCAAGACCGCCTAAACCTTCATACCACCGTATCTCTCACTTCCCTCCCAAAGAATTACAAAACTGCTCTACTTGATCCCAATTGGGCCGCTGCCATGCAAGAAGAATATAATGCTTTACTTCAAAACAACACATGGCAACTTGTTCCTCGTCCTCCCAACACAAATATTGTTTCTGGCAAATGGATTTTTCGCCAAAAGTTTCACTCCGATGGGAGCCTCTCACGATATAAAGCCAGGTGGGTTTGTCGTGGCTTTTCTCAACAACAAGGAATTGATTACGATGAAACATTTTCTCCTGTTGTTAAACCTAGCACCATTCGTATCGTTCTTAGTGTTGTTGTCTCCTCTTCCTGACCTATTCACCAACTTGATGTTAAAAATGCTTTCCTCCATGGTTCCCTTCAAGAAACTGTCTACTGTCAGCAACCTCTGGGTTTTGAAAATCCATCCTTTCCAACTCATGTCTGTCTTCTTCAGAAATCTCTCTACGGTCTTAAACAGGCCCCAAGAGCTTGGTTTCAACGCTTCTCCTCCTTCATCCAAACAATAGGCTTCACTCCATCTCTCTCGGACACCTCTCTTTTTGTGTATCATCAAAATTCCGACACTGCCTATTTACTTCTCTATGTAGATGATATCATTCTCACCGCATCCTCTCAAAATTTCTTAGATCATATTGTCTCTCTTCTTAGATCTGAATTTTCTATGACTGACCTAGGACTCCTTCATCATTTCTTAGACATTACTGTTGTTCGAGATTCCTCCAGCCTTTTTCTTTCCCAACGCCAGTATATTCTTGATCTACTTAATCGTGCCGGTATGCTTGACTGTCAATCATCTCGCACTCCTGTCGATACTAGTTTTAAACTTTTGGCTGCTGGTGAACCCTTTTCACATCCTACTCTCTATCGTAGCCTAACAGGTGCTCTCCAATATCTCACCATTACTCGTCCTGAAATCTCTTTTGCTGTTCAACAAGCATGTCTCTATATGCATGATCCACGGGTTCCTCACTATAATCATGTTAAACGCATTCTTCGGTATTTAAAAGGAACTCTCAATCATGGTCTCCACCTAAATAATTCTTCTCCAAACTCTCTTACCGCATACTCTGATGCAGACTGGGCTGGTTGTCATGACACTCGAAGGTCCACTTCCGGTTTTTGTGTTTTTCTTGGTAACAATTTAATTTCTTGGTCCTCGAAAAGACAGGTTACGGTCTCACGTTCGTCGGCCAAGGCTGAGTATCGTGCCGTGGCACATGCCGTTGCAGATACAATCTGGATTCGGCAGTTACTATCCGAGCTACACAGGCCTATTGAGCAGGCCACTATTGTCTATTGTGACAACATATCAGCAGTCTACATGACCGGCAATCCAGTTCAACACCGACGCACAAAGCATATTGAGATTGATATTCATTTTGTTCGTGAGAAGGTCGCTCTTGGTCAGGTTCGGGTGCTTCATGTTCCCTCTACGGTTCAATTTGCTGACATTTTCACCAAGGCACTGCCTACTAAGCCGTTTCAAGATATCTGTTTCAGTCTCAACGTCGTTGAGCCTGCCGTTGATACTGCGAGGGGATGTTAGAGTAGTCTTTATCGTATACGACTCCTAGTCCAAGTCATCTTTGTAACCTTACCCCAAGTCGGTTTGTACCCTCTTATATACACTTCTATGCCGCACCAAATCAATCAATAAGAATCAGTTTTATTCATCTATCACCATGGAGAAGAGCACCAAAGCATATAGGTTTCTCGATAGACGGGAGACGACCAATGGCCTCTGCTCGGCCATGTTGTGGAGGAGTGAGGATGGAGTCGCGTACATATCACGGGCTACCTTGCTCGCTCCCGCGGCGCCACCACCCATCGACCTCTTTCGGCATCTCGTCGGGAAGGTGGCCACCATGTCGAGCCTCGTCCCTACCGTGACCCCTATCTACCCGCTGTGGGAGTGTGGGCCGCAATGAGCGTAGCTGGCGTCGAGGAAGGTGCTCGACGCTCGACCATGTCCTAGCCAAGGATGGACCTAGACAATGTCTGTTGCTCCGGCTCCATGGGATTACACCCTCGCCTCGCCTCGCCTCCTCTCTCCCGAACATATTTATGAAGAACATAGAAATTAAGGCAGCTAGAGACACGGATTTAGAATCCAACTCAGGTCCGAGGAGATAAAATTGCATGCGAACAGGAGGGACGGAAGGAGAAAATAAACTAATACAGTATATGCCATAGGATTAGGTGTGATTCAGGAAGAGAAACAGAATGCAACAACGTGGCCAATGCCAAGACCCACTACAGCGACAGATAGAAAACAATGCGGGTGACACGATCTTGGAGGACCACAGGTTGGCTCTCGTTGTCGACTATTTTTTCGACGTATCTTCATAGATCTACCTTTAAATCCTAGCCATCAATCTTTATGTTTAAGACAAAATCAACGGATATAAACAAATGACGTATGGAGAACTATGAAAGCATCCATCCTTTATTATTAGGTATATATATATATCTTTTTACCTAATAATAAAACACGGAAGCTTTTATAGTTCTCCATACTTCAGGTCACCCGTTTGGGCCTTCGTTATGTTAATTCGGGTCTGGGTAGCCCGACTGGGCCTTCGTTATGTTAATTGGGGTCTGGGTCACAACTGTTTAGTTTTGGTCTGTGAATGTTTGTACCAACAAAGCCAACTTGATTTTGCCTGGCCAGCCCATCATGTCTCTCTCCCGTCCGTGTCTCCCTATGCCTCCATGTCCCTCACGATCAAGGACTCTCCCTCCGATATGAGTCCAACCCATCTCTTACCCATCAAATAAATACGGAGAGTTGTCTAAAAAAAATACGGAGAGTCGTCGGACGAGGAGGCATAAGGCATACTTAAAGAAAAGAAACCCACACATTTACAACATCCTTCTCCATGCAAAGCGCGGCAAAAGAAACAAAAAAACGCCGCTACAATCAACCTAATGAAACTATCACTATCGTGAAGAGACCCCCGCTCCCCCGCTCACCCATTCCCCCGCTCCCCCGCCGGTGGCCGCTCCGGCCCCGGCGTCCACGCACTAGCGAACCTACCGTCGGTGGACCCTCCGGCCTGGATGTCCACCGCCCCGATCAGAGTCCCCTGCTCCAAGGACAACCTCGCAATGGCGCTCGCAGATCTCAACTTTGACAAAGGGCAAGACTTCGCCGCACAAGTTTGGGATAAATGGGGTGTACCCATCAACTACGAGGAGGGCAAAGCTCTGGATGAATTCCTACTAGTCGCCGAGTTCACCATATCACAGATCAGGCTCACAGAAGAATCGGTTAGTACCATTCTCCTCTCTTGTTTTGGAGGCAGAGCATCTCTGTTCAAAGTTAAACTCCTCCAAAATTGGTCCTTCAAATTCTCAGTTTCCTCCAAAGAAGTGGGTTTTTCTATCATCAAAGGGGGCAACATTTTTATCCCTCTCCTCTCTGTTAACTTCCTTCTTTGGGGAAATGGTGGTCCTAACTCCACCTGGGAGATGGATCAATATCTCCAAGAGAAAGAAGATGCCTGGACGCATGTTTTTCGCCACCACCCCAGGAAATCATACCTACAAGCTCTTAGAACTCCTGGCTCGTTCATCCATCCATCACAAACTGAGCGCAGATCCAGCCATGATTTCTCTTCCCATTCAAACCATGCGCCATCTCAGGCTAATCAGGGATATAATGATAATAACTCCAGGCCCACTACTGCGACTAATCAACGTGCGAGTCCTACGCCTTTTCAAACCGGCCCAGGAGCATTCTGTGTTTGTTGTCTTCTCTCTGGGCATTCGAGGCCCAGCTGCACCAATAGATTTAAATGCAGGGCCTGCAAAAAATGGGGCCACATAGCAAAAGATTGTTTCTCTAAATCGCAGCCCACTAGTGCAACCCGGCCCACTCCTTTGCCCACTTTTGCTGATAAGCCCACGATGACGATCGACATTCCGAGGCAACCATCCCCTGTTCCGGCGAGGGTGATGACTAATTTAATCGTCCAGTCCTGTCATGGCAATGAATCCCGCTCCTTGCTCGCACCTTCCCTAGTAGGTATCCGCCATTACTTAGACTCCTCCTTCTCTGCTAAGGATCGGCTCCAAGCAGCTATCATCCCCCCAGCCACCACAAATCACATCTCTTCATCGTCGCCATTGACCTCCTCACCCACCAACATGGCGTCCTTCCCATTCACCCCGAACCTTTTCTTCCACCAAACCACCACAGCGTCCAAGTTGACGGCAGACCAGCTAGGATTAAAGTGCTCGGCGGCGCAGTACCACCATTGCATGAGGAATGGCCATCTTCTCGATTGTTCCTATGCCCAATCAGCCGGTGGCTTTCAACACTGTCATAGAGGTAATCGTAGACTTTCTCACTGACAGGAGATTGGGGTTCTCGGATATTATCCCTTGTCCATTCGGCCAAGCGTATGTTAAGCTCAGCAGTGTCTTTGATAGAGACAGTCTAGTCAACAACAGCCCACACCTGTTCACTGATGTGCACTTCATCATTCAAAAGCACAATAGAGGTCTGAATTGGAGGAAGCTAGTTCTTACTAGGGAAGTTTGGATCCTTCTCTGTGGATATCCTTTTGATAGAAGGAACATTCAAGATATTAATGATACAGTTAGCAAGTTTGGTAAATTTGTCATGTGGGACAGAATGAGCAGCACTCGTGCCAACCAGATGGTTAAGATAAAAGTAGAGGAACTACATGATATCCCAGCAAGCATTGTATTTGGAGATGGGGATAATGCATATTCTCTGATAGTACCAATAGTTATTCTTCAACATCAGGTCTTAGGTGCTGAACCACATGATGAAGATCCCATTGATCCTCATGGGAATCCACATCCCATCCCAAATCAAGGTCACTTTCACCCGAATCAGCACAATCATTTCATTGGGCCCCTTCAACAACATGATATGGCAGCACTACAAAACATGGAAGCACAGCCTGCACCAAATTTAGATCTCAACCTTATGGTGCAGCCACAAGATATGGATGTAGAGGAAGAAGAAGAGGATCAAGCTATGCCAGGATGGGGTCACTGGGCTTTGCCAGTTAACAACCAGATTGACCAGGAGATTCAGCAGGGAGAATTTCTTGCTCTGAATGACATAATGGAACCTCTGGCAGATCCAATAGAGCCTGGTAATGTTGCACACAGTAGCTTAACACTGTCTATGGGAATGTCTGTTAACAACGACAATACTGGAGCTTCTGCTTATGGACCTTTGGCACCACTTTTACCAGATTTGAACCTCAGTGATGGGCCACATATTGCCCACAAAGCCCCCTCTCTAGGCCCTTTGGACCAACCCATTATTGATCTGAGTGTAGACTTCATGCTCCTGAACCAGGGTCACACTGATATTCAGAGGATGCAAGACCCCATGCAATTTGAGTGGATGGCCAACAATACAGATTCTGCATTGCTAGTTGCTCCTGCACAAAACAAGCTCATTTCAGATGCAGTTAACACTGATCAAACTCAAGATACACAGCTGCAGCATGATTCAGTATCAGATCTTCATGCTGACAAAGTGCAACCCACTTCAAACCTGCTACAGCTACATGATTCAGGTCCACATCTCCATCTGCCTGACAACCAAGACACAGGTGATTCCTATTCTTCAGATTTATCAGCTCCTCCTGGATTTCCTCACCCTACTTTCATTAATCAAAGACATACAATCAATGTACGGCTAATGCAAATCCCAGACCAGGCAGCTGACCCTGTTATTGCTGACTCTCTTAACAAAGAAGAGGATTACCTTGGAAAAGAAGGTGCTCTTATCTGGAAGGAACATTTTTCCCCCCACATGTCAGATAAAGATGTCATCTAGGTACCTGTTGATTGGGTCAATTTCTTATCTGTATCCATGTTAACCCCTGATTAATTTGACTGGGCTAAGAAATTTATCACCTCAAATGTTTGGGACATTATCACCCAAGGCACAGTGAACCCTACTCTCCCATTTGCCATTCCAACAGTTTGTCCTGCAGCTACAATCAATGACTCTCTGCTTGAACAGGAAAACCAGGAACAAGAGGTTACATCCCCCTTACAGTCAGGCTCAAAAATGTCCACCAGAGCTACTTCAACTCCAGCTGCACTTAACCACAAGAAGAGAAAGGAAAAAGTACCACTTGTAGATTCCGAGGTAAGAAGGAGCTGCAGATTGCAAAAACTATCTAAAGGTTTCAAAAAAAATCTATCTGTGTGGACAAAAACTGTCTTGCTTGTCATGCTTTGCCTCCTATGATCCCCACAAAAGTGATTAAAAACCTCAATACTTCCTTTTGCAAGGTGCCTGCCAAAGATACAACAGAAGAAAGGATCACCAGCAAGACCAAGAAAAGCAAGAAAACCCATTCTACAGTGAGCACTTCAAAAGAACACTCCCCAACAGAAGAACATGAGGAAGATGTAGAGGATAATAGCAAGTGATTAGTGCAGCAATAAGTCTAGCTATTTGTATCAGACTGTTTTATGCTAAGTGCATTATCATGTTATTTTGCTACTCTTTATTGGTGTGGTCTGTCTGCCAGTCTTGCTGCATCTAGCTGATTTGTAACATCATGGATATTAGAATGCTTTACCATCATTTTGTTGTTGCCCATATTCTACCAGAACCTGAGACAAAGCTGTCAGGTCATAATAGTTATGTACTCATTTATCTGTTTGTCAGTTCAGACAAGTTGGTTATCAAGGATCAGGATGCCAGTTTAACTGTAGGATCAAGTTACAGTTCCGCTCTCTTTCAACCTTCTTATGACTAAAGATTGGTCTATTCTTAACTGGAACATTAGAGGTATTAATGATCCTAAAAAATGGGCTGCTATAAAGAACAAGGTTGAGGAATCTCAGTGTGCCATCTTATGCCTACAAGAAACTAAAAGAGAAAATTTTGATACCAGATACATCAGAAATTTCTGTCCCAAGAGATTCACTAAGTTTGACTACCTACCCTCTATAGGTACATCAGGGGGTTTACTGGTAGTGTGGAATGCACAGGTATTCAAAGGACTACAATTTCATTGCAATGAGTTCTCCATTTCTATTAGATTCACTTCTACCCAAAATGGAGACTCTTGGATTTTATCAAATATTTATGGACCTTGTCAACCTACTGAGAGGAGTACATTCATTGAATGGTTCAAGAACTTCTAGATGGCAGATGATATTAACTAGCTAGTATTAGGAGATTTCAACTATGTGAGATATCCTCATAACAGAAACAGAGAAGGGGGAAATATCTTAGATATGCTAGCCTTCAATGAAGTAATCAGCAACCAAGCACTTGTTGAAATTCCTTTGAAAGGCAGACATTTCACTTGGAGCAACATGCAGAATGCTCCTCTTCTAGAAAAACTTGACTGGTGTTTCACTTCAGAAGTTTGGACCTCATACTATCCAGCTACCTTTGCTTACCCATTGGCCAGAACTACTTCAGATCATATCACCATCATGATTAAGATTGGCACATCCATCCCAAAAACTCACATCTTCAGGTTTGAAAATTATTGGCTGGAACATTCAGATTTTCATGAGGTGGTCAAAAACATCTGGACTCAACCTGTTCCAGAAGCAGATAGTGCTAAGAACATAGCCACCAAATTCAAGAGACTCGGGAAGGGCCTCAAGATATGGGCCAGAAACTTGTCTGCTCTAAAGAAAATCATTGATAACACCAATTTCATGATCCTCAACTATGATACCATAGAGGAATACATAACTCTGTCAACAGAGGAAACTAATGGAAGAGACATTCTCAAACAGCATCTTGCTACAATTCTGGAACATCAGAGGCTTTACTGGATGCAGAGAGCTACTATTAGGCAGATCAAAGTGGGAGAAGCAAACTCTAAGCATTTTCAAGATAAAGCCACCATCAAACTCAGAAACAACAATATTTCTATGCTTAAAGATGAGAATGGGATAGAACACTGCAATCAGCATACCAAGGCAGCCATACTTTATAGAGCCTTCAAGGATAGACTGGGCACCACTGGCAGCACCTCTAATCCTCTGCTCCTACAACACTTAATCCACCAACCCAACAACTTCATTGACCTTGAAGCCCCTTTCACCAGAAAAGAGGTAGATGAAGTTATCAAAAATATGCCTTCTGACAAATCTCCAGGGCCAGATGGTTTCAATGCTGCTTTTATGAAGAAATGTTGGGATATTATTGCACCTGATTTCTATAGCCTTATAGAGGACTTTCACAAAGGAGCAGTCAACCTTCAGAGCATCAACTATTCTTTCATTACCCTGATTGCAAAGAATGATGCTGCCTCTACACCTGCTGAATTCAGGCATATCTCTCTTGTGAATTGCTCACTTAAATCATCACAAAGTTATTGGCTAATAGACTTCAGAAGGTCATCCTCAAGATTGTCCATAGGAACCAATATGGTTTCCTGAACAATAGATGCATCCAAGATTGCTTAGCATGGGCTTATGAATACATTCATCAGTGTCATCATTCAAATAGAGAGATTATTCTTTTGAAGCTAGATTTTGAAAATGATTTTGATATGATCAACCATGATACCATCATTGAGATTATGCAGGCTAAAGGTTTTGGCAGTAGATGGATTAACTGGGTTAAGATGATATATGGCTCTGGTTATTCCTCTGTCTTACTTAATGGAGTTCCTGGCAAACAGTTCCACTGCAAGAAAGGTGTCAGACAAGGGGATCATTTCTCCCCATTGATTTTTGTCCTCACTGCTGATCTCTTACAATCCATGTTCAATGAGGCCATGACCCATAATATGATTGCTCCACCTCTGCAACACAGAACCTGTACTGAATACCCAATCATCCAATATGCTGATGACACCATACTGGTGGCAAATGTAGATGACAGACAACTCTCACACATCAAGAACCTACTACTCCACTATGAAGCATACACTGGTCTCAAAGTCAATTATGCCAAATCAACTTTGATATCCATCAATACCCCAGAAAACAAGATGACTTCCCTCTCAAATCTCCTGGGTTGCAAGATTGGCTCTCTGCCTCATACCTACTTAGGCCTTCCACTAAGTATATCAAAACCTACAGTGTTAAACTTTGTACCCATGATGTAGAGGATAGAATCAAGACTTCTCAGCTGCTCCACAATGTTGTCTACTGGGGATAAGCTGACTCTTATCAAATCCGTGTTCACCAGCATGCCCACTTTCTTTATGTGCACCCTCATGCTCCCCAAGACAGTTATTAAACAAATAAACATTAACTCAAACAATGTTTTTGGAGGAAATTTGGCTTACAGGAGACTGGACCAGCTTTGATCTCACGGGAGACAGTTTGTAAACCTAAGCATTTGGGAGGCCTTGGTATTCTAGATATCATCACACACAACCAAGCATTGTTGATGAAGTTTCTGCACAAATTCCTGAATAAATCAGACATTCCATGGGTCAATATAGTCTGGGAAACATATTACCAGAATAGCATTCCTGGAGATAGAATGGTGGGCTCTTTTTGGTGGAAATCTATTCTCAGACTACTACCTATCTACAAATCCAAGACAATCTGCAAGGCAGGAAACAGAGACAAAATTTTATTCCGGTCTGACAATTGGGCTGACATGCCACTACAACATAGTTTCCCAGAGCTTCACTCATATGCCTTGGATTCTAACTGTTCTCTTGCAGTCATGATAAACATACCTGATATCAGCACTCAGTTCCACATGCCACTATCTCAACAAGCCTTTCACCAATTCAACCAGGTAGTGTCTCTTCTCACTAACCTGACAAACTCGCAAGCAGCAGATCAATGGACATATAAGTGGGCATCAAATAAATACTCATCCATGAGAATGTACACAACACTTTCAGGAACCGAAACAGCTCATTGTATCTTCCACAAGCTTTGGAAGACAACATGCAGACTAAGGCATAAGATCTTCATGTGGCTACTTTTGTATGACAGATTAAACACCAGAAACCTATTGAACAGGAAAAGTATGGTTCTTCAAGACTATAATTGTGCTCTATGTCTGGATGCCACAGAGGAAACCTTGATCCATCTTTTTTGGAACTGCCCTTTTGCAATTGCCTGCTGGCAGAAAATACTCCCGAACAGACTTAGAGGTATATCAACTTATGATGAAATCATCCTGGCTATAACTCAATTACCAAAGGACATAGCAATGGAGATTATTCTATTGGGATGCTGGAGTATATGGTCGGTCAGAAATGATAAGATCTTCAGAGCAGCCCCCCAAAGTATTATGTCATGGAAGTATTATCTCAGAGAAAGCCTTTGGGCGGCACAACTCAGAGCCAATGAGCATAAAGCAGAGCATATCAGAATTTGGACTGAACTAAACCTGTAATTTATCTATGATTTTGTTTCCTAGATCTGGTATTGGCTGAATGCTACTATAACCCCTATTTGTACATATTTTATTTAATTTAATTAACTGTAGAACTATTGTTCTACGGTACAGGTTCAAAAAAAGGAGGCATAAGGCGAGGTCGATCCCACACGTACATGCATCCACGTCGAATCAGGGTAAGTAGGACGGCAGGCCGCCGTGGCTGCCAAGATATCTCACAGGACAAAAGAGCCTCACCGAGGCTGACAGCGATGAGGCTGACACCATCATCCTCCTCTCCTGCGTGGTCGCACACTTTAACCCCTTCCTCCACCTCTTGGTACGTCTCGCTCCTCACGCCAAAGCACAAAAAGTAGCAGCGGCAATCGCGAAACAGGAGACAACTCTGCCTCCAAGCACATAAACCGAATCAGAGACAAACATTTCTCTCTGTTCAACTTCGACCACGCCATGCCGGCGCTACGGGCGCTCAGATCGGAGGGAAGGCCAGCGGGGTCGCAGAAGGGTGCTCAGATATGGCCCTCTTGGGAATCCAGAAGGGGTGTCCATCTGGAGTTCCGAGGGGATATACGAGTTCAATTTTGACGGGACTGAATCAGAGAGTGGCGGCGGCCAAGGCACGAGAGTATTTCCGCCGCTGCTTCTTCGGTGAGTCTCTGCGAGATTACAGTTTTATGGTTCAGAATCTCACAGGTCACGGTTATCTGAATTCTCAGGTGACTTTTTCTTTCTCACTAGTAACAGTGCACGTGCAACGCACATGTAATCGAATGAATTTCCTCATTGTATGACATGCATGTGCTCATTCTTGGTCGAGGTAATCATTTCCTTTGACCAAATACATAAGTAATATTCCAACAGATAACACATTGATACTTGTGCATTATTGACATAACAACAGTACAATACATAGAAGCAACATAACACATAAACCTTACATCTACATTGTCAACAACATGTATATATGAAACCTCATGAGCTACCCAATGTATGTCCACACCAACGAATATGCTAGCCTAGCTAGAAATGAGATCGAGAAAGATGAAAAACATGGAACCCATTGTAGGGTCAGACAATAGAAAAGCATAGATGGATCGATCGTGGTAGAAGAGGAGCATGAAGACAAATTGTTGGATGATGTAGAGCTTGATTTTATACTCTCTCCACATAGTGCAAAGCAATAGTTCCAGTACTAAGAAGTTCTGTGCAAATGCTCTATATCACCCCAAATAGGACATAAGATAAGAGGAAAATCTTAAACATGTAGGTGTGATGTTAATTTACAACATATTAGACCGGGAAGTAGAAAATAGTGTTGCAATTTAACATAGCAGAATGGACGACAGGGTCACATCGATAAAAAAAACAACAATTTTTTCCTAAGTCAGGACTTTGACAATGATATGCGCTAAAGGGCTACCAAAATATGTCCCATGTTAAAACATGTTCAGAGACTTCAAACTTGAAAGCACGTCTTGAATTTTATGTTATATGATCTTGTAATTACTAACAAGAAAATATTGATGTGTAAAAAAATTGAGCTGCTTACTTCTTGTACCTAGATGCGGTGGCGGACCTAGGAATACGGCAAGCTCCAGGCCGCCCTAGGCCATCTTCGAGCACTGTAGCTACAATGCTATGCTGTGGCTATATTCAACGCAGGAAATCGTCGCCACGCCCCAGGCAGCAGCCCGGGCTGCCTGGGGCCTAAATCCGCCTCTGCCTAGATGGATGTAACGATAGTAGCTACATCATAGGTTGGACTGCACCGATTCTGTATGATATCTAAAGCATATGTCTCCATCAGCATAAGCAAACCATAAGAAAAATGTTAGTAAAAAAATAAACTGAAGAGTATAAGATTAGTATACTTTCTTTTGGATTTGTATCAGCATATTAGAGGAAAAGCAAGAGCTTTAACAGTTCAAAATCATGAGCAACCCATGTACTCAAAATATGATGTAAATGATGCAGTATCCTTGCTCGAGGTAATAAGTAAGTATGTATTAACATCACAAAATCAATATCAAACCTTCTGAAGAATGCATCAGACGTGTGAATGGCGTCAACATCATAATAATTTTTGGTGCATCATATCTAGTGGGGACCGAAAAAATGGACGTACCAGGTGACATGGCTGCTGGTGTGTTAGACGGAGTTTTCTTTCAATTGTGAAATGCAGTTGCAACTTACTTATGATTTGAGATTTTATGCCGCATTTTTTATATCTCATCTCTGTTTCGTGCATACCACTCCCTTTCCCTTTGTCTCTTTAATTCTTTCGAATCCGCCCTTGTGCTGCAGATAACATCGTTAGTATGTCGAAGCATGATGTACGCAAGATTGCTGATATATTTACCTAAATTGTCGTTGTTCATTAGGTCCTGAAATGGAGTACGAAACCCATTACTTGAGAGGCTGTCATAGGCAGCTGCGAGTCAACAATTGATGCAAAACATCAACTTGCAATGACATGTTAAATACAAAATCAGTGCTAACATGCTTTATAATGTTCACTCATTTGTCTACATGAATCATCTATGACATTATTAGTTTGTGACAAAATCAGACCCAAAGATCAATGCACCATCAACGACTTAGTTTACATTTAGAAAGGGAAAAAGTTTCAATTTCATTATCATGTTAAGAGAAATACACATTTTCTAATAGTAAGAGAAATACACTCTTGCATGCATTATCTACCCGTACGTCCCTCTCCTAGTCTCCTTAAATGACCTGGGTGTAATCTGCAAATTTAAAAAGTAGGTTGTAAACAGTCCGATCTCAATATAGCAGAATCAGATCATCTTCGCGCAGGGGGAAAAAGTGCTACCTCATACGAAATCGACAATGAAGGCACAAACTACAGAATACAGTTCATCCAATTAATGAAAACTGACCTTAAGTACTTAATTCAAAACTTGGCGCAAGGCGAAAAATTATACAATGGACGGCAGCGGAACCGAGGTAAAGCCGCACAGACACAACATCGAGCTCGGCCACGTCAGATGATTACTGTTGTTGTTATGTTGCCAGGCGAGTATAAAGTTGGCCTCGGTCCTTTGCTTTTAGATGTTTTTCACTACCAGTTTCCAAATTTTGTGTCTGGTATTCTCACATTGAAGAGACAAGAAGTAGAAAATGTGGCTCAAGATACAAATCAAAAGGTTGTTGGAAATGATAAGTAAGACCTGGGAGCCACAAACCAGTTGAACCTACAGCTCGCGATTACCCAACTAAAACAAAAGCTTAGAAATCGAAAGAAAAGATCAGCATCATGATTTCAGGAAAAAGGATAGAAGACAGCGATCAATATACTTTTGCCTTGTCATTTTATTGAACTTTCATCTTCTGAAATTGTTATCCACATTAGTAGAGTGTCGATAAGCTAAGATTTTGACATTTTGTCATCCATTAAACTTTGTGAAGACATGATTGAGATGCACCATAAGCCAGGTGAACATGTAAATCTAGACATGCCATACGTGCAGATCAATGGCGAGAAAATATACTCATTATGACTGAGGACAAAGATGTGAAGCTGCAGTTCCGTGCAAACATCATGTGAATATCCACAAGGCATATTAGATCATTCTTAAGTAAGCCGGATAAAATTACTAAAACACTGAAGTAATCGCGGAGGCCTCATTACCAATGAAAGGATTCCTTCATGTCCGTTTGAAGGAGGATTGCCTTTGGGTGGATTGAGGGTGGCTGGGCACGGAGACAGGCGCCAGGGCTAGCAGACGGGGACGGCACATGGAGGGCGGCTGCTGGCCGGGCGGTGGAGAGAGGCACCACAGCTAGCAGTAGCAGATAGGGACGCGTCGAGGGTCGCTCCTCGGCGGCGCAGAGAGGCGTCACGGCTATCCCCTGGTGGCGAGCCTCTGTTGCCACCGCATCACACCGGGTGAATCTACACCTCCGCGTACATCGTTGCCCCGCTATCCCGGTCGTCATGCGCGCGTCGACGCACTGAATTTATGCGCTATGTCGAGCCCTGCTCCCTGCCTGTTAGAGCCGTGCCATGTGCCGCACGAGTGCCAGCGTCGCGTCCCTGCAACCAGTCCCCGCCCGTGCCGAGACGTCGGCATCCGTGGGCTGCTGCACAAGCGCCGCGCGCCACCATGCAAGCCGCGTCGTGGCCGCCAAGCCGCAGTCGCACTCGTGCATCCCACCCATTGTTCGAATCTCATCTGGGGCAGAAGAGGAGGCGGGCGTTGGGGGCGAGCCGATGTAGTAGAGGGGGAGGCCGTCGGTGACCGAGGTGAGGTGCGAGTGGCAGCGACCAGGTGAGGGCGGCGAGCCAGGCCTGCGGGTGAGATGGGGACGCGGTGGTGACGCTCCATGGGGAGAGATGAGCGGGAGGTGAGGGAAGGGGTTGACCTGTTTGTGTAATCTTAATGGTTTGATCAATTTAAGCGATCCTGATCATGCGGCTGTAATTGGTCTTTGTTGTTATGTGTACCTTTGGCTGGGTGCACGTAGCGGTGAATATGTTTGCTTGTTTAATAGTAGTAGAGATACATTTATGTACCATCAAGGTAATCAGGCAAATCTAAGGAGGAAGGTCCGATTTGCGAGCTATACCAAGATTGTGTTAACCAAAAGCAAGTGTTTACCCCAGATTTGCTTATGGTTCCGAAATATAGATGATATCTCTATCTCTATCTTTATTTATATGGCTTATTATTCTGGTTTTCCCCATGTACGCTAGAACCTAAAGTCAGTACTCAACTTCACTTCGGGTACTTTGCTGTGGAATCTACCTTCATAATTCTGCCTTGAGAGCAACACCAACAAAGGGAATTTTTAGTGTCTATTTTCCTTGTTGTAATGAAAGAACATCGATCTTTTTCAGAGCACCTTCTCCACCTAGAAGACAACCTCCAACTATGGACGAGTGCTCAAGAAGAATTACAAGGAAACACCCGTCAAGGATATTTGTATTGCGGCAAGCTTACTTCCAATCTCTACTTGGTGTATACTGATAGTATAATTTTTTTCTGAACCTGTGTTACCTCCTCCTTATGCACTTCAGGATGTTAGATGATCAAAATATTGTTGATCTCTTTTGGTACTTGTGTAATTCTGGTCGAGACAAAGAGTTGTGTCTAACAATTTGTAGTAGGAACTTCATGCACACATCTGCTCCAACTTCCATCCATGGAATTCTCCATCCACATCTCTCTCTCTGTCAGTGCAAGAACGCCGCGCGCTGATCGATCCATAGCTTTGATAATGTTTCATGAAACGTCGAGGAGGCACATGCAAGGAGTCGACTCAGAGGGCCATCCGACTGAACAAGGCCTCCAATATTTTTCTGAATAAGTAACAACTACGGTATGTTGAGTGAACATATGTTTTTCTGTATTCAATTGGCATTCTAGCATTGGAATCATAAACTGCATCACTAGAAGCTATGTTTCCTAACAAAATTTTTATGCCAGACAAAGTTTCTTTCAGTTTTCAATTTTACTAGAAGTGCCTGGGGTTTATTGACTACGAGGAGTTTGTCACTGTCTCACTACAATGGTGCACATGAACAAAAGGGATGGGGAAGAGCACCTCTATACTGCATTTCAATACTTCGACAAGGACAACAGTGGGTAAGGTTCCAATACACGGAAGAGCAGAAGTTGTGCGATTGAAGCATGTCACCGCTAATGCCGATTCCGACGATGTAAGGAAGAAAAACTAAGTACATATGGTGCATCTACATGACTAAAACTATGTACTTACGATGCATATACATTACTTAGATGCCATGTGAGTATGTGACACATCAGTGTCATTTTAGATACAAAAATACTTGCATAACAATAGATGATAAATACATCAAAAGAATTGAAAGTAATTTTTTTTCACTGTATGTAGGATGGAGGATGGATTATTCACAGATCATGGGGATGATGAGGAAAGGAATGACAACATGGGAGGCTGTTAGAGAGACCGTGCTAGGCGGTCGTCCGCAAATTAGTCATGCATATAATGATTATCAAATTTATATATGTGGGTTTGATATTCGTGCACTAGAGAAAGGTGTGGCAGCTCCCCAACACAGTTTTGAAATAAGATGAAAAAGAATCAAATTATAATGTTACATTAAAAAAATTCTGCAAACTACATCGCCAATATTAAAATAGAGATTGAATGGGCGAGATGAACATAAGGAAACATCTGAATCAATTACGTTGTTCAGCTGATTTTTCTCAAAAAAATGAGAGTCGGTTGTTTGATGAATTGCCACAGTAGCTTTAGTTCAAAAAAGATGTGTTTATCCAAATCCATGTGATGGGGCCAATGCACCTGTGAACGAAAGCTAGATGTCATAGAATTACGGGTAAAAAAAGATGGCATATATATTGGTCTATTAATGATTTCAAATTCAAGGGCACCTTCCTATAGTCTTTGTTTAAAACACTACTTGCTTATTTGAATGAGAAGTCATGCATATGCCATAGCTGATGCTAGGGCTTTCTGTTGACGTTGTTCTCAAGTGGGGGTCATTCATTGAGTTTTGGTGTAAGCAAGATGTGACGTGGTTTTTCTGCAAAGTTTACAAGATGAGATGTAATGTGTTTGTCGCTCTCCTATATATGTTGTGTGATTTATATTTGATGCAATCATGCTTGTAGTTTGACACCCACAGGGTATGGAAATTGTTTGGTCACAAATAAAATCCATTATATCCTTAGTCTCCCTAGGGGTTAAAGGTCTCTCATTCAATTGAGTACGTTGGTTTTGGATTCGAATTCCAATTTTCATTAGGACAACAATTTTTAAAGAATCTGACAATATTGATTTGGCATTGTGAATGTTCATACTTTTTTCTACAAGTTTGGTCAAACTAGAGATACTTTGACTTCAAACAAAACTTATATGCAGACTAAAAGGGACCGGAGGGAGCAATATTAGTAGTTGTATCGCCGTTGCAACGCACGGGCATATATATATATACAGCCGGTCTATTCTCATAACATTATGAGAATAATATTTTCATAACACTTCCGAACTGCTTCGTTTTACTGCATTGGAAAGCTATGTGCACTGCACAGATACTGTAACAGAACCTCATGTTTGAAAAAACTGTATGTGTTGTTTTTTCGGTACCTTTTTCGCTCTAGCTTTTTAACCGTTTATCGGAATTATGCGTGTAATATACTGTTGAAAAGCTATGGAGTAGACGCAACTTCGCCATGTTGAACACTTTTCAAAATTCATCATAGTTTAAGAGCAGTTTCGAAAATCGGCTCACAACGAATGGCAGCGAGCGTTTTTTGCGTTTTTTCTAAACCGCTCGTCGGAATGAAACGTATGATACACCGTTGGAAAGGTATCGTCGGCGCGCATCTTTTTCATATCTATTATTTTTTTCTAATTCGCTACGGTTTAAGAGCAGTTTTGAATTTACTAAATCACGGAATTGTGTTTTTCGATTTTTTTTCAAATTTTAGGTACTGTTTTTACTCCAGTTTTTTAACGTTTGTCGAAACAAGGCATGTAATGTACTATTGGAAAACTACGAACGAGGCGCAACTTTCATATGTTGAAATGTTTTTGAGATTCCTTACGGTTTTTAGTTAAATTTGAAAATAGTGCGGCTGACTACGAAGGGCAGTGACCGTTTTTTGTGAAATTTTTACAAAACGTTGTTCGAAATGACCCAAATAATACACCGTTGAAAAGATATCGTCGAGACGCTACTTTTTCATGTAGAACACCCCCTCTAATTCATTACGGTTTAAGAGCAGTTTTGAAATTACAAAAACGCGGAAACTCTGTTTTTTGCGACACCCAAACCGACGCGTTTTTTTGCGCTTACGAACTGCATGTTACTGCAACACAGAGACCAGTGAACTGCATGTTTGAAAAAACTATACGTGTTGTTTTTTCGGTACCTTCTTTGCTCTAGTTTTTTAACCGTTTATCGGAATTATGCGTGTAATATACCGTTGAAAAGCTATGGAGTAGACGCAACTTCTCCATGTTGAACACTTTTCGAGATTCCGCACGGTTTAAGAGCAGTTTTGAAAACGGTGAACTGCATGTTTGAAAAAACTGTACGTGTTGTTTTTCCGGTACCTTTTTTGCTCTAGTTCTTTAACCGTTTATCGGGATTATGCGTGTAATATACCGTTGAAAAGCTATGGAGTAGACGCAACTTCGCCATGTTGAACACTTTTCGAGATTCCGCACGGTTTAAGAGCAGTTTTGAAAACGGTGCGACGGACGAATAATGGCAGAGAGCGTTTTTTTGCGCTTCCGAACTGCACAAGAAAACCGCACTACATCAGGGTAGGAGTCGGCGCGACGGGGCTGGGGGAAGGAGGCGGGGCGGCAGTGCGGGGGTAGAAGGCGAGGCAGTGGTTGCTGTCCTCGGGGCGCTCCGCGCTAAAAACCTATTTAAGTGGGGGTGTTGAATAAGGTCTTAAGGGGTGTTATAAGAATAGACTCATCCTATATATATATATATACATATATATATATATATATATATACATATATATATATATATATATATATATATATATATATATATATATATATATATGACTCCTTTTTTGTACTCTTGGGAGTATGTACTCCCATCCTCAATATACCTCATATACACATTAATTATACCTCTTTATCATTCTCAATATACTTCATTAAATATTCTAAGATACCGCAATACGAGTTTTGTTGAAAAAATATCATTTGCGACGTACTTTTTATAATATACCATTTTCACGTACAAACACATCAGTATATACGTAAACATTTAAAAATATGTAGACTCACATGAATTTTTTCATGAAACTCATTTTGGGGTATCTAATAATTACTAATTAAGTATATTAAAAATAATAAAAATGTATAAAAGATTCATCTATGTGGTATATGAGGAGCGAGAGTACACAACCATTTTCCTATATATATACATGTTATTACTCCGTAGACAGAGGAAATCACACGTCTTATTAGCAGCAATCGTCTGTGTCATTATTGGTCTTCGCACATATTTCTGATTACGGACCTGTTAGCGCGTATCACACACATCTTGTTCAGTTAAACCATTTCCATTCTGTTTCCTAATCACACATAGTTCATCCTAGTGAACCTTATGCTGTATATCGCACACACCTTCATCTGACTGCCCGTTTCTTTTGTTCCTCCTCATCGCAAACAGTTAATTGAACTAAACCGTATGCCCTTCATCGCACACGCAACTAAAATCTGAACCATGTTTGATGCATCCGTCATCGCAAACGTTTTGCACCTTTTGATCGTTTTTTTACACCACCGTTTGCGATTATGGCATGCACACAGTTTCATTGAAGGCTCTCTGATCGTAGTGTCACGTTTGGACCATCCTACAGTAGTGATTGCATTCGGGAATTGTTACCAAAGAGGTGAAGTACAAGTGGTTCACTCTATAGTTAGTAATTTCGAAGTGCCTAGGGAAAGATCTTTTCTTTTGCTCAGGTTACATATATACTTCCCCTTGTGGTAATATTGATTTCTTCATCTCCAATCTGTGAACCCAGATCAATATGCAATCTTCTTCTTCTCGTTTTCCCCATTTCTTTGTTTTGAAACACGTTTCCTTCATTAAATTGTTTTACATGCATCGTCATGTACTGCTATATATCATAGTTGCCAGTTGCTTTATTTATTCAAAAGGTAACTACAATGTCCAGTGACTCATCATCCGATTACTTGTCCAAACAACTTTTGGAATAATATGTATCTATGATGGATGCTCTTATTCCTGTGACTCATCATCCGGATATGATAGTAGATGAATGATTAATCATGGATTTCTTTTCGTATAAAATACTGACTTGACCCTTCTGGTAGTATCACGTTTCATCCCATTGTTAGATTTTGAGAAGAGATGGACCCTTCCCAGGGCATGTGCTCTCTGGACCGTCTGATTTCCTGTCCAAACGACTGTTGGCCGTCCGATCATCAGATGAAACTATCCTGGTAGTTGGATGAGAGTTGATGTGACTAGCAATGAATAGTGCCCAAACTTGCTACCACCACACTACCGCACTAGCTCACCATGACACGCGGGACCCAGGCATGGTGGCCCCTGGCTGTCATCGACCGCGGAGGTGGGCGTGACCGGTGCTAGTCATTGTGTGTGTCGGAGGCGTGCCACCGCCTGCAATTTTCATTGGCCCGCGAGGGCAGTTATTAGAATTTGTCTAACCCAGTGCCAAGTGGCTTATCCGAATTAGTTGACCCGTCCCCAATCGGGTGAGACGACTAAGGTTTCTCTCACTTCTCTCTCTCTCTCCCTCTCATCGACGTCGTCGCCCCCTCCCTTTCTCAACCCCTGCTCTCCTCTCTCTTCCTTTTATTTATTACGATGTTTTTGATTTTTAGTGTGCTTGGATTATGAAGGGGGCATGTAGTAAATTTGAATTGCACACCTACGAGTTGATTTTTCTATGGATTTATTTTTCTAAATGAGCTTTCCGTTCGCTTCACAAATATGTTGCTAGGTGAGGTTTCGAATTTATTTGGCAGAAACTGTTCTAAGACTACTATTGTAGTTCTATGTGAGAAATTTCTGTTAATGTTCAATCATTTCTGACAAATTTAAAATAAAAATCATGGAGATGATTGTTTGGAATGGATACTACTTCGCTGCTTAGGTCCGTCCCTTTTCCTGCATACATTATTTTTCTTACATGTTTGCTACCAAACTTTTGCAACGTCCTTTTTTATGCTCAATCCATTAACCTGACATTTGTTATGCTTCCTTTTATACTTAGTTTTAGATTTTTTTTATATGCACCATGGTTCATGCTTGCATTTTTTGGCTACTATAGCCATTTTTTGTGACACCAGCCTTCCGCACAACCAAGAAGGCCAAGCACTATGGAAGCTAAGGAAATATAGCAATGAGAATAAAGATCAATCCCATCCCTGACAAGATTATTGTATGATTTACTGGTTATTCTGGTATGATATATGGCCCATATAGTTCACTGGTTGGTGAAGTTAATTTCTGTAGGACTCACATTCATATTGCAGAATAGTATTATTTTAGCTCTAGCACATGGATGCAATTCTTCTCTTAAGATGTGTATATAAAATTAGAATGCATTCGTTTAATACTATAAGTAAATGTTGCCGGCATTCCATGTTTTCTTTATAAAAAATTAGGGAATGAAAAACTAAGTATCACAAAGTTGGACATCAGACACTAGCATTGCATATATCAAGCAGTAGATTTAAAATGGTTAATGAATTCCTCAAGTGAATCAATAGTTGAGAAATCTGATATGTTTTAATTTGTGTTTTCATAATATTTGATTGCACAGTATCTTCGAGTGGCATATTTGCGAATTGGATAGAGATTATTATATGTAATGTAGTGTTGGTTTCTTTTAGTTCTTTTGGACAGGCTGCTTTGCAATGTGTCATTTACCGAGCTCCATTTGTTATATCTGCAACTTCTACTGGATCTGTGGTAGAAATTGGCATAGTTGTCAGCAATCCAAACTGTCTTCTAGGGTTAGGATTTCTGTGGGAGCAATTTGATTTTGCTCAACATGTGAAATGAAGGAAGAAGTCCGGAAAAGTAAAATACGTCAATGAAGATTTTGGTGCTATTACCAGCAAAATTACGTGATGATCTATCTTATAACTGAAGAATATTGATGGAGAACATACTATTTTTGTACATAAAGTTGTGCTGGGGTCAGGACTACAAGTGCATGTCTGATTTTTGAGTTCCACAGTGATGGATTTTTTACAATAAGCATGGATGCATGAACTCAACGAGGATACGTCATTTAGTTTTTTGAGACTGGTCAGCAAAGCAAAACATGGCCATTGCTGAGCTGATGATTGTAGTTTCCCTTATTTTGTGACAATGTGATTTTCGTTGATTTGATTGTTTATCATCCAACTGAATCGTTGAATTTCTGAGACTGGTCAGCAAACCAAAACATGGCAATTGGTTAGGTGGTGATTGTGGTTCCCCTTATTTTGTACCACATGATTTTCATTGATTTATTATCTATCATCCATCTGAATCAGTTAATGTTCTATTACTGGGATTATTTGTGTGAAATTATTTTGTTTTGGAAGAGCTTTAAAAACAACAAACATTCATAAACAACTGACATTTATCTTTTGGTCCATATATTGTCTATTATCGGGTTAGCTAAATGTGGTGAGGTGGGGTGCGATGGGTCGCACTTCATATCTTGAGGCTCCATCAGAATAGAGGCATCATAGTTGTCTATGCTATTTTTTATATTTGTAATGCTTCCATGAGTGTATTATCGGAGTGGATATGACTTGTATTCGGCATCACCATTGCCGGGTGCGGCAAGCCGCACTTCCTACCTAGTTTATTACTGTGTTGACACTTAGCAGTAGCGCCCCCCTGACTTTGTGGTTGGGTAATGTTGATGACTCAGATATGCGGAGCGGGGTTAGGATTTGTCACTATGATCTAAAACAATGCATAGTTGAAGGTTCTGAACTGGAAACTTGAACAAACAGTTTTCCTTGAACACTTCACCTTTCTCATGTCTTCAGTTAGTGCCATCTTCACTAAGTATGATTCTGGTTTGTTGGTTGTGGAATTGAATTTTTAGAAGTGAACGTTCTTCACATTGGTGCTTCTTTAGTGGGATCTGGATCAGGGAATCTGTAATTGCATATGTTTGGTTGCTGGGGAACTTCCTAGTTTTAATTTGATTAACTAGCAAAACAGTCCAGCTAATTTGATGATTAATTCTTGCTGATTGTAAACTTTCAACTCAAGTTATGTTGCACCATATGCAAGTTTGTTTGGTACCTCATTCATGCTGGATTTTTAGACGCAATGCATCTAGATTTTAAAACAAGAAACAACATCTCTAACAAAATTATTCACTCAAAAGAGCATCCCCAAGATTGAATCTCTCATCTTTACAGTAAATTTGGACATCAGGGATGTTCAGTAGAAAAGCAATAATAGAATACATAGTTCAGAATATTCACAGGATGTGCAAGACAATCATAAGTACCATAAAAATGACCTGGTACTAATAAGAGAAACCAGGTAAGGATCAGACATAGAAATCCCAAGCACCCAAGAAACCAGAGAACATCCAACATTTTTTTCCATATGAGGTACTCTGGCTCCAGATTTTACAGCAAAGCATCCAAAATATGAACCAAGCAGCCAAATTATCTAACACCAGAGCCAACCATGAGCGACAGACCATAAAAATGCGAGCTCCAAAACCCAAACGCTAATGAGACAAGAACAAATCTACATCCTATCCTATTACAGGTCCCACCAGAATCACATTCTGAGCGACACATGGCATCTTCATGTATTATATGGAACTAGAGAAATGTGAAGCAAGGGAGAACATGTTGCTTCGTTGACACATTTAAGTTGCTGGCAACATTCAAGACCAATAAGGCTCTCGTCTCTGGTAGATAATGAAGGAAATATGCCCTAGAGGCAATACTAAAGTTGTTACTTGTATTTCCTTATATCATGATAAATGTTTATTATTCATGCTAGAATTGTATTAACCGGAAACATAGTACATGTGTGAATACATAGACAAAACATAATGTCCCTAGTATGCCTCTACTAGACTAGCTCATTGATCAAAGATGGTTGTGTTTCCAAGCCATAGACATGAGTTGTCATTTGATCAACGGTATCACATCATTAGGAGAATGGTGTGATGGACAAGACCCATCCTTTAGCCTATCAACTTGATCATTTAGTTTTACTGCTATTCTTTCTTCACGACTTATACATGTTCCTATGACTATGAGATTATGCAACCCCCGAATACCGGAGGAACACCTTGTGTGCTATCAAACATCACAACATAACTGGATGATTATAAAGATGCTCTATAGGTGTCTCCAAAGGTGTTTGTGGTGTTGGCATAGATCGAGAATAGGATTTGTCACTCCGAGTGTCGGAGAGGTATCTTTGAGCCCTCTCAATAATACACATAATAATAAGCCTTGCAAGCAAACGACTAATGAGTTAGTCATGAGATGATGTATTACGGAACGAGTAAAGAGACTTGCCGGTGATGAGATTGAACTAGGTATGATGATACCGATGATCGAATCTCGGGCAAGTAACATACCGATGACAAAGGGAACAACGTATGTTGTTATGTGGTTTGATCGATAAAGATCTTCGTAGAATATGTAGGAACCAATATGAGCATCCAGGTTCCGCTATTGGTTATTGACCGGAGATGAGTCTCGGTCATGTCTACATAGTTCTCGAACCCGTAGGGTCCGCACGCTTAACGTTCGTTGGCGATCGGTATTATGAGTTTATGAGTTTCGCTGTACCGAAGGTAGTTCGGAGTCCCGGATGAGATCACGGACATGACGAGGAGTCGCGGAATATTTGAGACATAAAGATTGATATATTGGATGGCTATATTCGGACCGGAAGTGTTCTGGATGATTTCGGAGAAAACTGGAGTGCCGGAGGGGTTACCGAAACCCCCAGGGGGAGTATTGGGCCATAGTGGGCCATGAAGGAAAGTGGGAGGCAGCCCATATGGGCTGGCCGCGCCCCCTCCCAAGGAATCCTAGTTGGACTAGGAGTGGGGGGAGGCGCCTGAGGGAATCCTGTATTCAGGGGTCCTCATGCGTCCGAGTCATTGAAGCTGGGCCGTATTGGTAGGCCGCGTGAAGAAGAAGCAGAAGACCCTCCCCCGTGTTTGGCCGGACTCTTACATACGTAGAAAGGCAAGTATAGAGTCCGGATGTATCAATTACTTCCTCCGCAAGTCACCACTGTAACCCTAGGCCCCCTATGGCGTGTATATAAGCCGAGGGGTTTGTTGGGGATCGTAGCAGAAAATCAAAATTTTCCTACGCGTCACCAAGATCTATCTAAGGAGTAATCTAGCAACGAGCATAAAGGAGAGTAAATCTACATACCCTTGTAGATCGCGATGCGGAAGCGTTACAAGAACGCAGATGAAGGAGTCGTACTCGCTGCGATTCAGATCGCGGTTGATTCCGATCTAAGCGCCGAACAACGGTGCCTCCGCGTTCAACACACGTGCAGCCCGATGACGTCTCCCACGCCTTGATCCAGCAAGGAGAGAGGGAGAGGTTGGGGAAGAACTCCATCCAACAGCAGCACGATGGCGTGGTGGTGGTGGAGGAGCGCGGGACTCCAGCAGGGCTTCGCCAAGCACTGCAAGAGACGAGGAGGGAGAGGGGTAGGGCTGCGCCAAGAGAGAGACTTTCTCGTGTGTCTGGCGGCCCCAAAACCCCCACTATATATAGGGGAAGGGGAGGGGCTGTGCCCCCATCTAGGGTTCACTCCCTAGGGGTGGCGGCAGCCCCCAAAACCCATCTAGGGTGCGGCCAAGGGGGGGAGAGAGAGGGGGCGCCCTAGGGTGGGCCTTAAGGCCCATCTGGACCTAGGGTTTGCCCCCCCTCCCACTCTCCACGCGCCTTGGGCCTTGGTGGGGGGGTGCACCAGCCCACCTGGGGCTGGTCCCCTCCCACACTTGGCCCACGCAGCCTTCTGGGGCTGGTGGCCCCACCTGGTGGACCCCCGGGACCCTCCCGGTGGTCCCGGTACGTTACCGATAGCGCCCGAAACTTTTCCGGTGACCAAAACGGGACTTCCCATATATGAATCTTTACCTCCGGACCATTCCGGAACTCCTCGTGACGTCTGGGATCTCATCCGGGACTCCGAACAACATTCGGTAACCGCGTACATACTTTCCCTATAACCCTAGCGTCATCGAACCTTAAGTGTGTATACCCTACGGGCTCGGGAACCATGTAGACATGACCGAGACAACTCTCCGGCCAATAACCAACAGCGGGATCTGGATACCCATGTTGGCTCCCACATGTTCCACGATGATCTCATCGGATGAACCACGATGTCAAGGATTCAATCAATCCCGTATACGATTCCCTTTATCTATCGGTACAGTACTTGCCTGAGATTCGATCGTCGGTATCCCGATACCTTGTTCAATCTCGTCATCGGCAAGTCTCTTTACTCGTTCCGTAACACATCATCCCGTGATCAACTCCTTGATCACATATTGTGCACATTATGATGATGTCCTACCGAGTGGGCCCAGAGATACCTCTCCGTCATACGGAGTGACAAATTCCAGTCTCGATTCGTGCCAACTCAACAGACACTTTCAGAGATACCTGTAGTGCACCTTTATAGCCACCCAGTTACGTTGTGACGTTTGGTACACCCAAAGCATTCCTACGGTGTCCGGGAGTTGCACAATCTCATGGTCTAAGGAAAATATACTTGACATATAGAAAAGCTTTAGCATTCGAACTACACGATTTGTGCTAGGCTTAGGATTGGGTCTTGTCCATCACATCATTCTCCTAATGATGTGATCCCGTTATCAACGACATCCAATGTCCATGGTTAGGAAACCGTAATTATCTATTGATCAACGAGCTAGTCATCTAGAGGCTTACTAGGGACATGGTGTTTGTCTATGTATCCACACATGTATCCGAGTTTCCTATCAATACAATTCTAGCATGGATAATAAACAATTATAATGAACAAGGAAATATAATAATAACCAATTTATTATTGCCTCTAGGGCATATTTCCAACAGTCTCCCACTTGCACTAGAGTCAATAATCTAGTTCACATCGTCATGTGATTAACACTCATAGGTCACATCGCCATGTGACTAACATCCAAAGAGTTCACTAGAGTCAGTAATCTAGTTTACATCAATATGTGATTAACACTCAATGAGTTCTGGGTTTGATCATGTTATGCTTGTGAGAGAGGTTGTAGTCAACGGGTCTGCAACATTCAGATCCCTATGTACTTCGCAAAACTTTATGTCATATCGTAGATGCTGCTACCACGTTCCACTTGGAGCTATTCCAAACTGTTGCTCCATTATACGTATCCGGTATCTCCACTTAGAGTTACCCGGATAGGTGCTAAGCTTGCATCGACATAACTGTTTACGTCGAACTCTTTATCACCTCCATAACCGAGAAACATTTCCTTATTCCTCTAAGGATAATTTTGACCACTATCTACTGATCCACTCCTGGATCACCTTTGTACCCTCTTGCCAGACATGTGGCAAGGCACACATCAGGTGCAGTACTCATCATGGCATACCGTATAGAGCCTATGACAAAAGCATAGGGGACGACCTTCGTCCTTCCTCTTCCTTCTGCCATGGTCAAGTTTTGAGTCTTACTCAACTTCACACCTTATAACTCAGGTAAGAATTCCTTCTTTAACTGACCTATTTTGAACTCCTTCAAAATCATATCAAAGGTGTGTGTTCCTTTCGAAAGTATCACCAGGCGTCTTGATCTATCTGTATAGATCTTGATGCCCAATATGTAAGCAGCTTTATCCAGGTCTTCCTTTGAAAAACTCATTTCAAATAACCCTTTATGCTTTCCAGAAATTCTACATCATTTCGGATCAACAATATGTCATTCACATATACTTATCTGAAATGTTGTAGTGCTCCCACTCACTTTATTGCAAATACAAGTTTCTAACAAACTTTGTATACCCAAAAACTTTGATCACTTCATCGAAGTGTATATTCCGACTCCGAGATGCTTGCTCTAGTCCATAGAAGGATCGCTAGAGCTATCATATCTTTTAGCATCCTTAGGATCGACAAAACCTTTCTGATTGTATCATATACAACCTTTCCTTACAAAAACAGCTAAGGAAACTTGTTTTGTCATCCATCTGCCAGATTTCATAAATGCAACTAATGCTAACATGATTCCGACGGACTTAAGCATCGCTACGGGTGAGAAAATCTCATCGTAGTCAACTCTTTGAACTTGTGAAAAACTCTTTGCCACAAGTCGAGCTTCATAGACGGTGACATTACCGTCCACGTCCGTCTTCTTCTTAAAGATCCATTTGTCTCAATGGCTTGCCGATCATAGGGCAAGTCCACCAAAGTCCATACTTTGTTTTGATACATGGATCCTATCTCGGATTTATCGGCTTCTAACCATTTGTCGGAATATGGGCCCACCATCGCTTCTCCATAGTTCGTTGGTTCATTGTTGTCCAACAACATGACATCTAAGACAGGATCACCGTACCACTCAGGAGTAGTACTTATCCTTGTCGACCTACGAGGTTTGATAGCAACTTGATCCGAAACTTCATGATCACTATCATTAGTTTCCTCTTCAACAGTCGTAGGTTCCACAGAAACATCTTTCTGTGTTGCACTACTCTCCGGTTGAAGTGAGGGTTCGACAACCTCATCAAGTTTTATCTTCCTCCCACTCAAATCTTTCGAGAGAAACTCCTTCTCGAGAAAGGACCCGTTCTAAGCGACAAACATTTTTGTCCTTGGATCTGAGATAGAAGGTATACCCAACCGTTACCAGTGGGTATCCCATGAAGATGTATTTGTCCGCTTTGGGTTTGAGCTTTTTCCGGCTAAAGCCGTAAGCATCGCATCCCCAAACATTAAGAAAACGACAACTTTGGTTTCTTGCCAAACCATACGACGTCGTCTCAATGGACTTACATGGTGCCCTATCTAAAGTGAATGCAGCTGTCTCTAATGCATAACCTCAAAATAACAGCGGTAGATCGGTAAGATACATCATAGATCGTACCATATCTCATAAGGTTCGATTACGATGTCCGGACACACAATTACGCTGTGGTGTTCCAGGGGGCTTCAACTGCGAAACAATTCCACAATGTCTTAAGTGATTGCCAAACTCATAATTCAGATAATATCCCCTTGATCAGATCGTAGGAACATGATCTTCTTGTTATGATGATTCTTAATCTTCACTCTGAAATTTTTTGAACCTTTCAAACGTTTCAGACTTTTGCTTCATTAAGTAAATATACCATATCTACTCAAATCGTCAGTGAAGATGAGAAAATAATGATATCCACCACACGCCTTAATTCTCATTGGATCACACACATCAGCATGTATGATTTCCAACAAGTCACTTGCCCGTTTCATTGTACCTGAAAACGGGGTCTTAGTCATCCTGCCCATGAGGCATGGCTCACATGTGTCAAGCGATTCAAAATCAAGTGACTCCAAACGTCCATCAGCATGGAGTTTCTTCATGCATTTTATGCCAAAATGACCTAAGCGGCAGTGCCACAAGAAAGTGGTACTATCATTATTAACTCTATATCTTTTGGCATTAATATTATCATCATGTGTATTACTATGATCGAGATTCAACAAACCATTGGGTGCATGACCATAAAGGTATTATTCATGTAAACAGAATAACCATTATTCTCTGACTTAAATGAATAACCGTATTGCAATGAACATGATCTAATCATATTCATGCTCAACGTAGACACCCGATAACATTTATCTAGGTTCAACACTAATCTCGAAAATAGAGGGAGTGTGCGATGGTGATCTTATCAACCTTGGAAACACTTCCAACACACATCGTCACCTCGCCCTTAGCTAGTCTCCGTTCAGTCCGTAGCTTTTGCTTCAAGTCACTAATAATAGCAACTGAACCGGTATCCAATACCCAGGTGCTACAAGGAGTACTAGTAAGGTACACATCAATAACAATATACTTTGTTGAAGTTTCCAGCTATCATATCTACCATGTATTTGGGGTAGTTCCGCTATCATGTGACCGTTCCCCATACAATAGAAGCACTTAGTCTCGAGGTTTGGGTTTAACCATGGGTTCCTTCATCAGAGCGACAACTGGTTTGCCATCCATGAAGTTTCCCTTCCATCCCTTGCCCTTTTGAAACCAGTGGTCTTGTTAAACCATCAACACTTGATGCTCCTTCTTGATTTCTACTTTCGCGGTCTTAAGAACCGCTAATAGCTCCGGGATCATCTCCATCCTTTGCATGTCATAGTTCATCACGAAGTTCTAGTAGCTTGGTGATAGTGTCTAGAGAATTCTGTCAACCACTATCTCACCTGGAAGATTAACTCCCACTTGGTTCAAGTGATTTTAGCACCCAGACATTCTGAGCACATGCTCACAAGTTGAGCTATTCTCCTCCATCCTTTTGGCAAAAGAACTTGTCAGAGGTCTCATACCTCTCAGTATGGGCATGAGCCTGAAATCCCAGTTTCAGCTCTTAGAACATCTCATATGTTCTATGGCGTTCAAAACGTCATTGGAATCCCGATTCTAAGCCGTAAAGTATGGTGCACTAAACTATCAAGTAGTTATCAGGACGTGTCTGTCAGGTGTTCAAAACATCCACAGACAACGTTGTAGGGGTTTGCACATCGAGCGGTGCATCAAAGACGTAAGCTTTCTGTGTAGCAGTGAGGACACTCCTCAGACTACGGACCCAGTCCACATCATTGCTTACAATATCTTTCAACTTAGTCTTTCTCTAGGATCGTATTAAACAAGAGCTACAACGCAGTTATTGGTCTACTACATAATTTGCGAAGACAACTTAGACTATTGTTCATGACAATGAAGTTCATCTAATGAACTCCCACTCAGATAGACATCTCTCTAGTCATCTAAGTGATACATGATCCGAATCGACTAGGCCGTGTCCGATCATCACGTGAGACGGACTAGTCATCAACGATGAACATCTTCATGTTGATCGTATCTTCTATACGACTCATGTTCGACCTTTCGGTCTTCCGTGTTCCGAGGCCATGTCTGTACATGCTAGGCTCGTCAAGTCAACCCTAAGTGTATCGCGTGTGTAAATCTGTCTTACACCCGTTGTATGCGAACGTTAGAACCTATCACACCCGATCATCACGTGGTGCTTCGGAACAATGAACCTTAGCAACGGTGCATAGTTAGGGGGAACACAATTCTTGAATTTTTTTAGTGAGAGATCATCTTATTCACTACCGTCGTTCTAAGCAAATAAGATGTAAAACATGATAAACATCACATGCAATCAAATAGTGACATGATATGGCCAATATCATTTTGCTCCTTTGATCTTCATCTTCGGGGCTCCATGATCATCATCGTCACCGGCATGACACCATGATCTCCATCATCATGATCTCCATCATTGTGTCTTCATGAAGTTGTCTCGCCAAACATTACTTCTACTACTATGGCTAACGGTTAGCAATAAAGTAAAGTAATTACATGGCGCTTTTTCAGTGACACGCAGGTCATACAATAAATAAGACAACTCCTATGGCTCCTGCCGGTTGTCATTCTCATCGACATGCAAGTCGTGATTCCTATTACAAGAACATGATCAATCTCATACATCACATATATATCATTCATCACATCCTTTTGGCCATATCACATCACACGGCACATGCTGCAAGAACAAGTTAGACGTCCTCTAATTGTTGTTGCAAGTTTTTACGTGGCTGCTATAGGTTTCTAGCAAGAACGGTTCTTACCTACGCCAAAACCACAACGTGATATGCCAATTTCTATTTACCCTTCATAAGGACCCTTTTCATCGAATCCGATCCGACTAAAGTGGGAGAGACAGACACCCGCTAGCCACCTTATGCAACTAGTGCATGTCAGTCGGTGGAACCTGTCTCACGTAAGAGTACGTGTAAGGTCGGTCCGGGCCGCTTCATCCCACGATGCCGCCGAATCAAGATAAGACTAGTAACGACAAGTAAATTGACATGATCTACGCCCACAACTACTTTGTGTTCTACTCGTGCAAGATACTACGCATAAACCTGGCTCTGATCCCACTGTTGGGGATCGTAGCAGAAAATCAAAATTTTCCTACGCGTCACCAAGATCTACTAAGGAGTAATCTAGCAACGAGCATAAAGGAGAGTGAATCTACATACCCTTGTAGATCGCGATGCGGAAGCGTTACAAGAACGCGGATGAAGGAGTCGTACTCGCTGCGATTCAGATCACGGTTGATTCCGATCTAAGCGCCGAACAACGGCGCCTCCGCGTTCAACACACGTGCAGCCCGATGATGTCTCCCACGCCTTGATCCAGCAAGGAGAGAGGGATAGGTTGGGGAAGAAATCCATCCAACAGCAGCACGACGGCGTGGTGGTGGTGGAGGAGCGCGGGAATCCAGCAGGGCTTCGCCAAGCACTGCAAGAGACGAGGAGGGAGAGGGGTAGGGCTGCGCTAAGAGAGAGACTTTCTCGTGTGTCTGGCAGCCCCAAAACCCCCACTATATATAGGGGAAGGGGAGGGGCTGCGCCCCCATCTAGGGTTCCCTCCCTAGGGGTGGCGGCAGCCCCCAAAACCCATCTAGGGTGCGGCCAAGGGGGGGGGAGAGAGGGGGCGCCCTAGGGTGGGCCTTAAGGCCCATCTGGACCTAGGGTTTGCCCCCCCTCCCACTCTCCATGCGCCTTGGGCCTTGGTAGGGGGGCGCACCAGCCCACCTGGGGCTGGTCCCCTCCCACACTTGGCCCACGCAGCCTTCTGGGGCTGGTGGCCCCACCTGGTGGACCCCCGGGACCCTCCCGGTGGTCCCGGTACGTTACCGATAGCGCCCGAAACTTTTCCGGTGACCAAAACGGGACTTCCCATATATGAATCTTTACCTCCGGACCACTCCGGAACTCCTCGTGACGTCCGGGATCTCATCCGGGACTCCGAACAACATTCGGTAACCGCGTACATACTTTCCCTATAACCCTAGCGTCATCGAACCTTAAGTGTGTAGACCCTACGGGCTCGGGAACCATGTAGACATGACCGAGAAAACTCTCCGGCCAATAACCAACAGCGGGATCTGGATACCCATGTTGGCTCCCACATGTTCCACGATGATCTCATCGGATGAACCACGATGTCAAGGATTCAATCAATCCCGTATACGATTCCCTTTGTCTATCGGTACAGTACTTGCTCGAGATTCGATCGTCGGTATCCCGATACCTTGTTCAATCTCGTCATCGGCAAGTCTCTTTACTCGTTCCGTAACACATCATCCCGTGATCAACTCCTTGATCACATATTGTGCACATTATGATGATGTCCTACCGAGTGGGCCCAGAGATACCTCTCCGTCATACGGAGTGACAAATTCCAGTCTCGATTCGTGCCAACTCAACAGACACTTTCAGAGATACCTGTAGTGCACCTTTATAGCCACCCAGTTACGTTGTGACGTTTGGTACACCCAAAGCATTCCTACGGTGTCCGGGAGTTGCACAATCTCATGGTCTAAGGAAAATATACTTGACATATAGAAAAGCTTTAGCATTCGAACTACACGATCTGTGCTAGGCTTAGGATTGTGTCTTGTCCATCACATCATTCTCCTAATGATGTGATCCCGTTATCAACGACATCCAATGTCCATGGTTAGGAAACCGTAACCATCTATTGATCAACGAGCTAGTCATCTAGAGGCTTACTAGGGACATGGTGTTTGTCTATGTATCCACACATGTATCTGAGTTTCCTATCAATACAATTCTAGCATGGATAATAAACAATTATCATGAACAAGGAAATATAATAATAACCAATTTATTATTGCCTCTAGGGCATATTTCCAACAGGGTTTAGTTTGTAGAGATCATCATCATCACAATATCCTCATAGGCTAGACTTCAGGGTTTAGCCATTACGATCTCGAGGTAGATCAACTCTTGTATTCATATCATCCATATTAATATAGCAGGAAGTAGGGTTTTACCTCGATCGAGAGGGCCTGAACCTGGGTAAACATCGTGTCCCCAGCCTCCTGTTACCATCGATCCTCTTAACGCATAGCTTGGGCCCCTACCCGAGATCTGTCGGTTCTGACACCGACACTAGTGCTTTCATTGAGAGCTCCACTGTGCGCTCGCAATGAGCGATCGATGGCTCGTCTTGTCATCAACGACGGGATCACCCTCGGAAACAACTTGACTATCGGCCAGGTTCTCCAGCTCGGCGAATTCGCTATATGCGCCAGCATGGCCTCTGGGCCGGCCGCACTCCCTGCGGCCATCGAGCACGACCTCTATGCCGATTCGGGCTACTTCGATGATGCAACCTCGGCAGAACTCTTGCCCTAGAACGAGCTGCTAGATCGCATCACCGCCCTAGGACTTTCATCGCCAGGAGACCTGATCGGATTTAAATCAGGCCACGATGAGATCGATCCCTCCCCGATCACTCACCTAGTGGCAGCAGTTGAGAACGGAGCCGAAAAGACTCCCCCTCTCGAGACGAAGATCGACACAGTTCGGATATCCGAACCCATCGAGCCGAACACACCCCTGTTAGGAGGCACCTCATGTTGTTTGAGCTTTGGGATTAGCACCGGGCCCAAGGTACGATTAGACCCCAACAAGCCCGGATCGCCCACATCGGAGGTTGTCAAGACTCCGAATATCACTTTGGGTTGGGATTCAAAATTTCCAGCACCCACCCACCCTAGGAAATATTCTCCAAGTAAATCCGGATTCCCGGACATAGATGATCTTGCGAACATACAGCAGCAGCCAGAGGAAACGGTCAACCACTTTTGGGCCAGATTCCTGCTTGGTAAAAACAAGATCAAGGACTATTGCGACTACGAGGCGGTCCCTCTATTTCACCGCAACTGGACGGACGAGGGAGTCTTGAACGCCCTCAACCGATGTCGTGTTCCGAGCTTCACAGAACTGTCGCATTTAGTAGAAAAGTACTGCGCAATGGAAAACACTTGGAAAGCCCAGAATACACCTCTCGAACTGTCCATACCCGGACAGTACACTATCAAGGCTAAACGGACATACCCTAGTAGGTCATCCGATAAGATGCCTATTGGCAAGAAGAACAAAACTTTTTCAAGGCACAAGTCCGTACTGGACGAACTGCTCGATACACCTTGACAAATACACACAACCCCAGATAATGTACCAAACCATAGCCTTAGAGCATGTTGGGTACTTTGGTAGGTAGAAAAAAGCGGTGCAGCAATTCTCGCCACCACTGTATCATGGGAGAAGGACGTTGATGTCTTCACTGTCTTCGAGACGTTCCCCTCAAATAACCGCCGCAAGAGAGCGAATCGCGAACTTGCCGAGGTTTACCAAATTAGCTCTGCAAGCCCATGGAGCGAGACGGCAATTAGTTTTTCTGCCGAAGACGCACCTCGAGTCCGGCCGATCCGAGCATCAGCAGCTCTTGCACTAGACCCAATAGTGGAGGGCTTCCGCCTCATGAAAGTACTCATGGACGGAGGAAGCGGACTAAACCTCATATATGAGGATACGCTTGCAAAAATGCAGATCGAGAAATCCCGCATTGAGCACACCAACACAAACTTCCGAGGAATTATACCAAGCCGCGAAGCTCGGTGTTCGGGAAGCATTAAGCTCGATGTAGTGTTCGGCACATCCGACAACTACATATCAGAGGAACTACTCTTCCACATTATACCCTTTCATAGCGGCTACCACGCCCTCCTAGGAAGGGGCGCTTTCTCACGCTTTCAAGCTATACCCCATTACGAGTACATGAAGGTTAAAATTCCAGGGCCCAATGGAGTGATCACATTAACAAGTGATCCGAATAGAGCACTCTGCACCGAAAACAAGACGGCATCCTTAGCCTTAGAGGCATTATGAAGCCCTCGCGGCCGAAGAATTAACCACCCTACGATCAAAGGTAGATAAGGATGATGTAATCCTCGCCAAAAGATCGAAGTCAACCTCCTTCAAGCCAGCGGATGAAATCATCAAATTACAAGTGCACCCAACAGACCCTAACAAGACAGTATCCATCGGGGCACAGCTGGATCGGGCGGTGGACATCATCGCGTTACGCACCTTCCTTCGGGAAAATTTGGATATATTCGCCTGGCACCCTTCAGATATGCCGGGGATCCCGCGCAGGCTGGCCGAACACAGCCTCAATATTATCAAAGGGTTCAAGCCAGTCAAGCAGTCACTGCGACGGTTTTCTGAACCCACAAGACAGCCAATGGGAGAAGAACTAGCCAAGCTATTGGAAGATGGATTCATCAGAGAAATTAAACAACCGGATTGGCTAGCCAACCTAGTCATGGTACCGAAGAAGGATAAATCCTGGCGCCTCTGCGTCGACTTCGCAGACCTAAATGAGGCCTGTCCAAAGGATCCCTTTCCCTTGCAGACCAAATTATCGATGCAACGGTCGGACATGACTCGTTATGCTTCCTAGATGCTTATTCCGGATACCATCAGATAAAGATGAAGGAATCCGATCAGGCTGCAACGACATTTATTACCCTGTACGGCCCCTTTTGTTTGAACACTATGCCCTTTGGACTTAAAAACCCTGGCGCCATATATCAACGCATGATTCAAACATGCTTAGAAAAGCAAATTGGCAAAACAATGGAGGCATATGTTGACGACATAGTCGTAACGACCAAACACGTCGAGACCTTGGTGGAAGATCTCCGCCTTACGTTCGCCAACCTTCGAGAGTATGACATAAGGTTCAATTCGGAAAAATGTTTTTTCTACGTTCCAGCCGGAAAGCTATTAGGGTTCATCGTATCACATAGAGGAATTGAAGCAAACCCAGCCAAAATCCAGGCCTTGTCAGAGCTAAAAATACCAACCGATCTCAAACAAGTGCAAAAACTAGCGGGCTGTGTAGCGGCCTTAAGCCGCTTCATCTCCAGACTAGGAGAAAAAGCATTGCCACTTTACAGACTGCTACGACACACAGACAAATTCGAATGGACTAATGCGGCTATAACTGGATTGGAAGAAATAAAAGCTCTACAAGCGAGCAACCCTATCCTAGCCGCCGCTGGTGTTGGCGAACCCATGCTGCTGTATATATCAGCTACTCACCAGGTAGTGAGTGCCGTGCTCGTTGTCGAACGAGCTGAAGAGGGACATAAATTCCCTGTTCAAAAGCCCGTATACTACGTATCCAAGGTTCTAACACCATGCAAATCACGGTACCCCCACTATCAAAAAATTGCCTATGCGGTCTTCATGTCATCTCGGAAACTCTGACACTACTTTCAAGAGTGTTCGATCACAGTGGCATCCGAGGTACCACTCAATGATATTATTAACAATAAATACGCCATGGGACGCATAGCCAAATGGGCCATTAAGCTCTTACCATTCGAAATATCTCATAAACCACGCCGGACTATTAAATCCTATGTATTGGCCGATTTTGTCGCAGAATGGACGGAAGCCGAACTCCCTAAAGAGTACGGCTCATATTCCCACTTGACAATGTACTTCGATGGTTCCAAAATGCTTGCCGGATTGGGGGCCGGCGTAATATTGATATCTCCAATTGGGGATGATGTCCGGTACATCCTGCAAATTATGTATACTGACTCGAACAATGTGGCCGAGTATGAGGCCCTATTACATGGTCTCCCCTAGCTGTATCCATGGGCATATGCTACTTCTCGAGCATGCGTTGTATTCCCTCGAAGAGGAAGGGGTTATGCAGCACAGTAGCGTAAGTATTTCCCTTAGTTTTTGAGAACCAAGGTATCAATCCAGTAGGAGGCCACGCGCGAGTCCCTCGCACCTGCACAAACAAATAAGAACTTCGCAGCCAACGCAATAAGGGTTGTCAATCCCTTTACGATCACTTACGAAAGTGAGATCCTATAGATAGGATAGTTTGATATTTTCGGTATTTCTGGATATAAGAACAGAAAGTAACAACAATAAAGTAAAGTAGATTGTAGATTGATATGTTGAGAATAGACCCGGGGCCCATAGGTTTCACTAGTGGCTTCTCTCATGATAGCAGAATTCTACGGTGGGTGAACAAATTACTGTCGAGCAATTGATAGAAAAGCGAATAATTATGAGAATATCTAGGTGTCGGTGTACTAAAGTAGGGGTACCCTAGTACCCCGAACTTGTATACGGGCAGTCGCAGCGCCCCGCGGCAAGGCTTGCCGGGTGACCGCCATGGTCCTCCGTGGTTCCTTTGGAGCCATCCAAGAACAAAGTGTTCAAGCCAAGGAGACAAGACCCCGGCAAGAGGAGCTTGCCTGGAAGGCCAACCAAGGCATCTCAAGGAACTTGCCGCAACGCGCCACGCGTCCCGGCAAGGCCCGGTGAGCGGCAAGCTCCCGGACACGACAAGACAACGACCGCGGCAAGGCGCTTGCCGCGACAATCTACCACTCGGTACCCGCGCTCCAGCGCATCCATCCACGTGTCGCTCTGGGACCCTTCCAGGCATACGTGGCGGGAGGCTGTGCAGCCAGGGGTACGCGGTGGCAAGCGGCGCTGACAAGGTTGCCATCGTGGCGAATGGTGGCGCCCCTGACGGCCCCTTTTTGCACTGTTTGGGCGACAGTGATTGGCATTTAATGCCCTTGTCCCCTGCCGTCAGGGTTAGGTATGGAACACTGTACCAACTACCACACTTTTTCCATTTTTACCCTCAATTGCGTTGCCACCTGTCGGTGACCCCTTGAGCATATAAAAGGAGGCCCATGCGCAACGTAGAGAGGGATTAAAACACTCTCATGCTCGGTCTGGTTAGTTGCTGAAGTGTACGGTAGCTCTCAGCGCTCCCGAGCAAGAACATCAATACAAACCAAAAAGCAGGAGTAGGGTTGTGGGGACCCCGACTTGGAAGTCGAGATCACCGAATGCACGTGTACAGTGATCCCAGAGATCAATGCTCACTGAACACACAGAAGCTGAAATAACAAGAGTCTTACATCCATACAAATAGTCTTACACGAAATAAGGTCATTATGGCCAAGTCTTACATAGACAGAGCCTCACGGGCTGAATAAATAACTCAAGTAGCGGAAGTCTTCGATAAACGGGTAGAACCCATGCCATCTGCCTTAACCCTACAGGCATTCTGACTGGGATAGCGTCCTAGTTCGCATGGTCGTCTCCAAAGAACTCTTCCTCATAATCTTGTTCTTCCATGCCTGGTCAATTAAATAACCAGTGGCAAGCCAATGACTATTTTGAATGTACTCGCAAGCAACCCATGATGTGGTTCAAGTAACAATGCAATTGAATAATAATGAACAATCTAGCAGGAGGCTAGAACAATATGCTATCATCAGGCTTATGCATCAATAATCTCGCGTAACCTCGTGAACAGGTTACCGATATCAACATGAATGTAATTCATCTCACCGAGTCAAGTCACCATCTTGACTCATCACACACAATGTATCACCAAAGAAGTAAAATTCTGGACATAGTTTAAGTAGCACCACCCAACTGTCCATGATCGTGGACACGGCTATTCGAATAGTTTTACACTCTGCAGAGGTTGCGCACTTTACCCACAAGATCCGGGGAACTTCCGTGTCATCCACGACCCGCGGTACCTCAAGTACCCGGGGTAAGCACCCGGTCATTACCTTTCCTTAGACGACACTAACATAGAGTCCACTCGTTGGCACACGGCCTTCGGGCACCAACAATAGATCACGGGACTTGCCCAATTTCAATGTTCACGCGTACCCGAAGGGACCAACGGTGTGTCCGGTGCCCTGTAAAAACAGTCATGGCCGTCTATCCAAGCACGACCCCGTCCCGGGAAAGACCTCAAGTCTTCCCGTCACTAGTAATGCGGGCACCATGCTAGTATCGACCTAAGTAATTAATAAAGCCCCGTCCCATAAGGGGTAGTGTGGTTGCACATGTTTGGTTGGGATGGTAGTCACACATAAATCTAATCCATCATTCCACCATGCACATGATATTACCGGCACATCACTTCTTTCTCAAGTGATGACCTATCACTTCATCACCCTCGGGCATTAGGGGCACCCGATGGGTTCATGCAAAGGTTTCAACTACGAGGGTTCATATCACACATGCATCATATAAGCATCATGACCAACTATTTGCATGTCATCTAGCACATAGCAAGATCAACAATAAGGCATGCAACTTGTGGTGGTTCATCTAGGTTACCATCGTAACCCTAATCATCATGCATCGGAAATAAACGGGTTCCGAGAACAAGTGTATCATGGTCAAAGGGCTGCTTGCCTGGATTGGCTTGGTCTTCAAAGTCTTCTAGTCCTTCTCCTTCTTCTTCCACAGCAACTTCGTCAAATACGGGATCTATACGTCGCATAATAATAACGGAAAAATAAGAATACAAATAAAACAGAAAAACCAAAATGCTTAGAAAAATGCCAACTCATTTTTGTAAAATACTAGAGGAATTTCTAAGATGGGGAAAAATCTTAGTTGAAGTTTTGGAGTTACAGAATAGGATATATTGATTTTTGAACAGGAGTTATACTGCTCAAATTTGAATTTAAATTTGAACAGTACAGAAAAGTTTCATGGATTTGAATGAAAGTAGTACCATTAAATAGGTTGGAATTTTACAAGATTTTAGGAGTTGGAAATAATTAATTTGGATCAATATTCTTTTCTGCATAAATGTTTAAAACATTAACAGAAAAGAAAAAGAGAAAAAGGGTCCTATGCACTGGGCCAGAAGAGGCCAGAGTGCACGGCCCAGGCGGACTGGCCCAGCCGCACGGAGCCAGCGCGCGCACGTCAGGTTTCAAACCTGACGGGCGGGGCCCGTGGGTCAGCGGCACAGAGGAGGGGAGAGAGGTGGGGGGATGACAAGCGGGGCCCGAAGGTCATCTCTAACCCCTCGGTCACGGCGGCGGCGAGCACACCGGCGACGATACCGGCCACGGCGACGGCAACGGAGGCCAGGAACGGACTCAGTGGCGTGTTGCGGTTGTAGTGGTGGTAGCGCGGCACGGCGGGGAGCCCTGGTTCGCCGGCGACGAGGTGCGACGGCGGAGGCTCGTCGGAGGACGGTGGTCGGGGTTGTTTCCGACTGCAAATGGAGGGGGAAAGAGAGGGGAAAGGGTCAGTGAGGTGCGGCGGTTCCAAAACAGGTGGAAGGAGAGGCAGGGGAGGCCTGTACCTCGAGATCGCCGGCGGCCCGACACGGCGGAGCTCCGGTCGATCCCGAGCACTGGGGTGCTCCGGGGTCGAACTAAGGGTGCAGGAGGGATCAGTGGAGTGGTGCGAGGCTGGTGGTGGTGTTGGAGGGGCTCAGGGAGGCCTATATGTAGGGGCCCGACGGGGACCCGTGGTCCAGTGCGCCGGCGAGCTCATCGGCGAGGCTACAGCGCACAGGAGGCGACGGGGATGAGTCTGGGGCGTTCCTGGACGAGCCCTACGCCCAGCTGAGGTAAGAGGGGGAGCGGGGGAGCGACAGAGAGGCGCGCGCGTGCGAGGCAGAGGAGTGGCTGCCGCGGGCGGCCAGCGCGCGTGCGACGGCGGCTACTAGAGGGCGCAGGAGGAGGGGGGACAGCGCCGGGGAGGTCGCGGACGTCGAGATGCCTCGACTGGCGCGAGGGGGAGGCCCGAGGCTGTCGGGGAGCGGCGATTGGCCCGAGCTAGCGTACGAGGTGCACTGTTCACGCGCTCTGGAGCGCGCGTATGACCGGCATCAGCGTGCTCTCGCTGGTTTGGCCCGTCCCAGTGTGTCCAACAGTGTCTGGGGTGATGAGGGGGTAGTAAAGAATTGCCCTGAGGCCTTGGATGCTCTGGGGTGCAGAGAGAGAGTGAGAGTGTTGGTAAAAATGGTGAAACATGGTTGCATAGCAAGGTAAAGCTGGGGTTTCACCCTCCAATAATGGAGCTGAGGTGCTGGGGGAGTTACTGGAGGTTGCTGGTAACCCAATGAGCTTGTGGTAAGAGGTTGAGGCTATGGAGAAAAGGGAAAGTGGTCAAAATGGAGGTTTTAGAATTTCTGCAAAAGGTGTTTGATCAGTGTTTGATCAAGTAAATGAGGTCCACTTGACATGGCACTTGACAGGGTTGAAAGACATGAGAAAATAGGGTGCCTCACCAAATTTGGGCTCATTTGAAGAAACTAGCCAATGCAACTTTGGTGAACCCTAGAAATCAACAGAAACAGTTTCATCTTGATTGAGTCAAGCTAATCATCTCCCCTTGATGCACCACTTGGTGTAGCATCATCATTTGGGGTATTGATCATGCTCACAAAGTTTGAGGCTCCAGATAAAAAGTTGGTAATGTAAAGTTGTTCAAATTTGCATTTGAACAGAAAGGGTTTTGAGGTGATCTGATCAAGTTGCTCTATTCCAAATCTTGTGCAATTTGGTCTAGGTGCCTTATTAGGCCATTCTAGCATGTGCACCAAGTTTGAGAGCATTTGGACAAGTTTGGCAATGTAAAGTTGCTCAAACTTCAAATATGGACAGAATGGTTATGAAGGGGTTTGAGGAGGTTTTCTTGCTTCCCAAGGCATGGGACTTGGCGAGATCATCAAATATGTCATATATGACATGATAGAATTTCCCTGGAATTTTTGGAGAAAAATTCCTTTGTAAATATTTCAAAAGCTTGAAATATCCAGAAAGGGTTTTAGAGAGTTTAGCCCATTATTTTGAACATGGCCAAGTGTTGAAACTCTCATATATGGACAATATATGTCCTATGAGTCTCTCTGAATTTTGGCAAATATTTTTGAAACAGTTAAATAATTTTCCCCTATTAAAGACCATTTCTGGCCTTAAGAAAAAGCTTTTAAATAAAATAGGAAAATAACTTTTAAAATTATACCTTTGTGGTTTCTGGGAGTCCTATGACTACTAGGTCTCAAATAAACCTTTTGAAATAATTTTCACACCCTTAATCAAGTACTTGCAGTGCAAATCTCAATTCAGGGGTTTTTGGAAAACTAAATTTATAAAATACCTTTTGGCCAAATTAATTTTGTAAGAAAATACTATACTGCTATATATCACTTGGCATGATCATTGGGCAGAAGTTTTGGGTGTGGAGATGAAATCTACAAGAGATCATAGTTGACTTTAATGAGCACATGAAAAAGCAAATGAAGAAAACTCAATTCCAAATAAAAGCCAAATGATGCTAAAAATTTTTTGCTGGTCCAAATTTTCATGCTCCAAAGATACAAATAACATGTTACAAAATGCAGGGTGTGACAGACCTACCCCCCTTACAAGAATCTCGTCCCCGAGATTCCCAAACTAGGGCTTAAAAGAGGTCGGGAAACTCGGATCTAAGATAGTCTTCTCGTTCCCAGGTTGCTTCTGCTTCGGTGTGGTTGCTCCACTGGACTTTGAAGTACTTGATGGTACGGCTTCGCGTACGACGTTCTGCTTCGTCCAGAATACGAATGGGCTTCTCGCGGTAGGTCAGATCAGGCTGCAGATTAATGGCTTGGTGATCCACATCTTTGTAGAGACTGGGCTTGTCTGGAACCTGGAGACATTTCTGGAGTTGTGACACATGGAACACATTGTGCACATCGGATAGCTCAGGTGGTAGTTCCAACTGATAAGCCACTTCTCCTCGTCGTGCAGTGATCTCAAAGGGTCCAATGAACCTTGGTGCGAGCTTCCCCTTGACATGGAAACGCTTGGTTCCCTTCAGAGGAGTTACCCGCAGGTACACATGGTCCCCAACATGGAAACTCATGTCTCGGCGTCGAGTGTCAGCATAGCTCTTTTGCCTTGACTTGGCTGCCTTTAATCGCTCTCTGACTAGTTGGACTTGCTCTTCTGCTGCACGGAGAATATCCGGTCCAAAAACTAGTCCTTCCCTAGTCTCTGACCAGTTGAGGGGTGTGCGACACTTGCGTCCGTACAACACCTCAAATGGTGCCATCTGAAGGCTTGACTGGTAACTGTTGTTGTAGGAGAACTCGGCGAAAGGGAGACAGTCTTCCCACTTGGCTCCATATGCCAGGACATAGGCTCGGAGCATGTCTTCGAGAATCTGATTGACTCGCTCAGTTTGACCTCCGGTCTATGGGTGGAAAGCTGTGCTGAAAGACAACTTGGTTGCCAAGGCTTCTTGGAACTTCTTCCAGAACCTTGAGGTGAATTGGGTTCCTCGATCTGACACAATCTCCTTGGGAACACCGTGAAGACTTACGATTCGGTCGATGTAGAGAGCTGCCAGCCGGTTGCCATCATAAGTGGTCTTGACAGGAATGAAATGAGCCACCTTGGTCAAATGATCGACTATGACCCAGATAGAGTCATGTCCTCGATTTGACCTTGGTAACCCAGTGATGAAGTCCACCCCGACTTTATCCCACTTCCACTCAGGAACTTTGAGTGGTTGAAGCAATCCAGCGGGTCGCTGATATGCAGCCTTGACCTTTTGGCACACATCACACTTTGCAACATAGGTTGCAATCTCTCTCTTCATACCGTGCCACCAGAATCGTGCCTTCAAGTCTTGGTACATCTTGGTTCCTCCGGGGTGGATGGAATACGGGGTGTCGTGGGCTTCTTGCAGAATCAGCGTCTTCAACTCGGTGTTGTTTGGTACGCAGAGACGACCTTTGTACCAAACAATCCCGTGCTCGCCTTCGGAGAATCCTGGGGCCTTGCCCATCTTCATCTTCCTCTTGATACCTTCAATGCTTGCGTGTCCATCTTGAGCCTTCTTGACGTCGTCCAGCAGGGTTGGTCTGACTTCCAAATGATCCAGAAATCCAGGGGTGACCAATTCCAGACTGAATTGTTCGATCTCCTTAAACAAGGCAGGCTGCCTTTCTTGAATAATGACATTCAAAGAGCAAGCCTTCCTGCTTAAGGCATCGGCCACCACGTTAGCCTTCCCAGGGTGATACTGAACACTGAGGTCATAATCTTTGATGAGTTCCAACCATCTCCGCTGCCTCATGTTCAACTCTTTTTGGGTGAAAATATACTTCAGACTTTTGTGGTCTGTGTAAATCTCACACCGTTTCCCTAGGAGGTAATGCCGCCATGTCTTCAAGGCATGAACTACTGCCGCTAGCTCAAGATCATGAGTAGCGTAGTTCTCCTCATGGGGTCGTAGCTGCCTGGAGAGGTATGCTATGACGCGGCCTTCTTGCATCAGAACGCTTCCCAATCCGGTTCGAGAGGCATCACAATATATCACGAACTCCTTGTGAATATCAGGTGTTGCCAGAACTGGGGCGGTGGTCAATCTCTTCTTGAGCTCTTGGAAGCTCTCTTCGCATTTTGGCGTCCACTCGAACTTCTTGTCCTTCTTGAGGAGCTGAGTCATTGGTCGTGCAATGCTAGAGAATCCTTCCACGAACTTGCGGTAATAGTCCGCTAATCCGAGGAAGCTTCTGACTTCCTTGACGGTCGTTGGAGATTGCCATTGGGTCACAGCTTCGATTTTTGCAGGATCAACAGATAATCCTTCCTCGGTCAAGACATGACCTAAGAATCCAACTTTGTGTAGCCAGAACTTACACTTGCTGAATTTGGCATACAGTTGGTGCTCACGAAGCTTGTCTAGGACCATCCTCAGATGTTGCTCATGCTCTTCCTCCGACTTCGAGAACACAAGGATGTCATCAATGAAGACAACAACGAACTTGTCCAAATATTCCATGAAGACTTTATTCATGAGATACATGAAGTATGCTGGGGCATTGGTTAACCCAAAAGACATGACCGTGCACTCGTACAGGCCATATCTGGTTACGAATGCCGTCTTCGGAATATCTTGGGGTCTGATCTTCAGCTGGTAATACCCAGATCTGAGGTCGATCTTGGAGAATACCTTGGCTCCGCTAAGCTGATCAAACAGATCTTCGATCTTGGGAAGTGGGTACTTGTTCTTGATTGTAACTTCATTGAGGGAACGATAGTCAATGCATAAGCGGATGGTACCGTCCCTCTTTGCCACAAACAGAACAGGAGATCCCCAAGGGGAGGCACTCGGGCGGATAAATCCTTTCCTTAGCTGCTCTTCTAGCTGCTTCTTCAACTCGGCTAGTTCTTCCGTCCCCATTCTATAAGGCTTCTTATAGATGGGTCCTGCTCCGGGCACGAGCTCGATGATGAACTCAATGTCACGGTCAGGGGGCATTCCCGGTAGTTCATCCGGAAAGACATCAGGATACTCACATACCACCGGTACTTGATCTAGCCCAACTTCAGACAGACAGTTGACTTCAGCGGCTTGAGCGGAAGAGGAGTTGGGGGCAAACTTGACTTCTACTCCTTGGTCATTGGTCACGGTGACTGTCCGATTGGCACAGTCCAACAAGCCTTGGTGCTTGCTGAGCCAATTCATTCCTAGGATCACATCCAAGCCTTGCGATCTCAGGACAATAAGGTCTGCTAGGAAGTCTACACCGTTAATGGTAATACTGACTCCTTTACAGCCTATCTTGGCTCTCATCTCGGCTCCGGGGGTTTGTACCACCATAGGGTTATTCAGGGGTGTAGGGGTCATGCCACTTTTTAATGCAAATCTTTGAGTGACAAATGAATGTGTTGCTCCAGAATCAAACAAGACAGTTGCAGGTGCTGAGTTGACAAGGAACGTACCCAGCACGACGTCCGGGTCTTCCTGGGCTTCTTCAGCAGTGACGTGATTCACACGCCCCTTCCCATAGTTCGGAGGATTGCGAGGAGTTGGGTTCCTTGGTGGCACTCCATGGCCTTGACCCTGGTTCTGCGCATTGGGGCGCGGGGCATCATGCTTCTTGTTGGGGCACACCCTGGAGATGTGTCCGGGCTGACCACATCCAAAGCAAGTGACTTGGTTTGGAGTGTTGATCTTGTTGCCACCATTGGTATTGGGGTTGAAAGCTGGCCTGGGGTTGGCATACTGCTGAGGCTGAGGATTGGCACGAGGTGCAGGAGCTCTTGGCTGCTGATAGGTTGGCTTGGCTGGGGCTGACTGCCACGGACGAGGCTTCTGGTTGCTGGAACTTCCCTTACTGACCAACTTGCGCTTGCGAGTGTCTTCCAATGCACGCCGCTTGTCTTCAAGCATAAGTGCCTTGTTCACCAGGTCAGGGAAAGACGGGCAGTCGCACACGACAAGCGAATACTGCAGAGTCTGATTAAGGCCTTCCATGAAGCGCTCCCTTTTGGCAGCATCAGTGCTGACATTGTCAGGGGCATACCTTGACAGAATACTGAACTTCTACATGTACTCCTTGACAGTGGCACTTCCTTGCTTCAGGGCTCGGAACTCGCGCTTTTTGATAGCCATGACTCCAGAGGGAATGTGGGCCTTGCGGAATTCCGCCTTGAAGTTAACCCAAGTGATGTCTTGTTCAGCATGCATGACCTTGAATCCATCCCACCAAGCTCTTGCGGTTCCCCCGAGGCAGTGGGCTGCATAAGCCACTTTCTCACGATCTTCGGTGCATCCGACTAGCTCCAGGATTTCCTCAATGGAACGGACCCAGTCATCTGCATCCAGGGGTTCAGCAGTCTCGATGAAGGTTGGCGGTGCATGCTTCTTGAACTCTGCCAACGTGGAACGTCCATTGCCATTCCCCGCCGGCTGGCGGTTGTTGGTGACAGCTTGAGCAATCAGCTGAAGAGCTGCAGTGTTGGCTTGGCGTTCCTCTCGGAAAGCTTGGAGAAGCTGAGCCATGTCCATGCTTGGAGGAGGTGGTGGTGGAGCTTGGTCGTTGGTTTGGTCGCGGTCTGCCTCTGGCTGAGAGGATGCTCCGGCTTCGGGCTGGTGGGTAGAGGTACCAGTACGAGTTACAACAGGCATCCTGGATTGGAGCGGTAAAAGGTCTCATGACTCGGAAGAGGAAAAGCAAGATAGATAGGTGCCTAGTAAGGGGGTGGGCGTGACACTAAATCAAATCATGCAAGGGCCGTAAGGCCAAAACATTTTCATTAAAAATCCAAATGGGTGATGTAGTCGTTTACACATTCCCGAAGGAAGATTACGACTTACATCTAGACACGACAAAAGCAAACACTAAATGGTTTCATATGAACCATACAAGGACTCGACTGCGCATAGGGGTTACACGACCTATCCTACCGTAGGGGTTACAACTGGCATATTCGAGTAGCGAATAATTCCTAAGCGGCGGAATGCTCGGTCGCGTATTCCGGCTCTTCTGGGTCTTCCTCCTTGTCTTCATCTGTCTGGGCTCCCTTGTCACCGGAGGGAGTGGGAGAGTGGAGGAGTTGGATACGACGGTGCTTCGACGGTGGTGCAGGGAAAAGCTTGCGGTATTCCCTTGCTGTCATCCGGCGTCGCCGAGGTGGCTCTTCACCCTTGGAAGACACATCCTCGGAGGGCCTTCCGCCTCGATATGCGATAGCGGATTGTCCAGAAGGTGCTCCTTCCTTCTTGATCCTGTTTGCCTTCTCTTGAGCTTGACGAAGAAGTGCCTTGGTCTTGTGAAGTTCTTCTCGAAGCTTCATTGATTCCGAGGCCAAGTCTTGTGCCAGACTGTCGGCACATAGACTGAAGTAGGTCTGGAACCAAAGCGAGAGTCCTTCCTTCAGTGGAGGGGCTAGCACGCTTCTTTCTTCGTCACCTTCCTTCCGGTAAGGTAAGAAGCGAGTTGCCACCTTGGCTGCCATTTCCGGAAGAAGCTCGCGGAGACGGGTTAGCGCCTTGAGTGCAGCAGCCTCGGTAGCGAGGGGTAGTGTCGCCATCTGGGGTCCCTCGAAGAACCAACTTGTGGGAGGATCGTTTGCCTTCACGATCACTTCCACATGGTACTCCACCTCAGTATCGCTCACCCAATGCTCAAGGTAGGTGAGGATGGGTGCTCGGTGGAACTGACACTCCTGGAGGCTATCCTCGAGAAGTAGGGGAAACCCAGTGGTCAGGTGCTCTTCGGGTACAGCGGCCATCTACAAAGGTGGAATAGGAGGGGTTAATAAGCTGAGGAAATCTCAGGTTTAGAAAAGAAGAGAGGTTCAGAAGGGTTTTGAAAAAAAAGGTCTCACCTAACTAACGCCCATGCTAACTAAGGCTTCCTACAGTCAGGATGGCTCTGATACCAGCTCTGTGGGGACCCCGACTTGGAAGTCGAGATCACCGAATGCACGTGTACAGTGATCCCAGAGATCAATGCTCACCGAACACACAGAAGCTGAAATAACAAGAGTCTTACATCCATACAAATAGTCTTACACGAAATAAGGCCATTATGGCCAAGTCTTACATAGACAGAGCCTCACGGGCTGAATAAATAACTCAAGTAGCGGAAGTCTTTGATAAACGGGTAGAACCCATGCCATCTGCCTTAACCCTACAGGCATTCTGACTGGGATAGCGTCCTAGTTCGCATGGTCGTCTCCAAAGAACTCTTCCTCATAATCTTGTTCTTCCATGCCTGGCCAATTAAATAACCAGTGGCAAGCCAATGAGTACTTTGAATGTACTCGCAAGCAACCCATGATGTGGTTCAAGTAACAATGCAATTGAATAATAATGAACAATCTAGCAGGAGGCTAGAACAATATGCTATCATCAGGCTTATGCATCAATAATCTCGCGTAACCTAGAGAACAGGTTACCGATATCAACATGAATGTAATTCATCTCACCGAGTCAAGTCACCATCTTGACTCATCACACACAATGTATCACCAAAGAAGTAAAATTCTGGACATAGTTTAAGTAGCACCACCCAACTATCCATGACCGTGGACACGGCTATTCGAATAGTTTTACACTCTGCAGAGGTTGCGCACTTTACCCACAAGATCCGGGGAACTTCCGTGTCATCCACGACCCGCGGTACCTCAAGTACCCGGGGTAAGCACCCGGTCATTACCTTTCCTTAGACGACACTAACATAGAGTCCACTCGTTGGCACACGGCCTTCGGGCACCAACAACAGATCACGGGACTTGCCCAATTTCAATGTTCACGCGTACCCGAAGGGACCAACGGTGTGTCCGGTGCCCTGTAAAAACAGTCATGGCCGTCTATCCAAGCACGACCCCGTCCCGGGAAAGACCTCAAGTCTTCCCGTCACTAGTAATGCGGGCACGATGCTAGTATCGACCTAAGTAATTAATAAAGCCCCGTCCCATAAGGGGTAGTGTGGTTGCACATGTTTGGTTGGGACGGTAGTCACACATAAATCTAATCCATCATTCCACCATGCACATGATATTACCGGCACATCACTTCTTTCTCAAGTGATGACCTATCACTTCATCACCCTCGGGCATTAGGGGCACCCGATGGGTTCATGCAAAGGTTTCAACTACGAGGGTTCATATCACACATGCATCATATAAGCATCATGACCAACTATTTGCATGTCATCTAACACATAGCAAGATCAACAATAAGGCATGCAACTTGTGGTGGTTCATCTAGGTTACCATCGTAACCCTAATCATCATGCATCGGAAATAAACGGGTTCCGAGAACAAGTGTATCATGGTCAAAGGGCTGCTTGCCTGGATTGGCTTGGTCTTCGAAGTCTTCTAGTCCTTCTCCTTCTTCTTCCACAGCAACTTCGTCAAATACGGGATCTATACGTCGCATAATAATAACGGAAAAATAAGAATACAAATAAAACAGAAAAACCAAAATGCTCAAAAAAATGTCAACTCATTTTTGTAAAATACTAGAGGAATTTCTAAGATGGGGAAAAATCTTAGATGAAGTTTTGGAGTTACAGAATAGGATATATTGATTTTTGAACAGGAGTTATACTGCTCAAATTTGAATTTAAATTTGAACAGTACAGAAAAGTTTCATGGATTTGAATGAAAGTAGTACCATTAAATAGGTTGGAATTTTACAAGATTTTAGGAGTTGGAAATAATTAATTTGGATCAATATTATTTTCTGCATAAATGTTTAAAACATTAACAGAAAAGAAAAAGAGAAAAAGGGTCCTGTGCACTGGGCCAGAAGAGGCCACAGTGCACGGCCCAGGCGGACTGGCCCAGCCGCACGGAGCCAGCGCGCGCGCACGTCAGGTTTCAAACCTGACGGGCGGGGCCCGTGGGTCAGCGGCACAGAGGAGGGGAGAGAGGTGAGGGGATGACAGGCGGGGCCCGCCTGTCATCTCTAACCCCTCGGTCACGGCGGTGGCGAGTTCACCGGCGACGATACCGGCCACGGCGACGGCAACGGAGGCCAGGAACGGAACCAGTGGCGTGTTGCGGTTGTAGTGGTGGTAGCGCGGCACAGCGGGGAGCCCTGGTTCGCCGGCGACGAGGTGCGACGGCGGAGGCTCATCGGAGGACGGTGGTCGGGGTTGTTTCCGACTGCAAATGGAGGGGGAAAGAGAGGGGAAAGGGTCAGTGAGGTGCGGCGGTTCCAAAACAGGTGGAAGGAGAGGCAGGGGAGGCCTGTACCTCGAGATCGCCGGCGGCCCGACGCGGCGGAGCTCCGGTCGATCCCGAGCACTGGGGCGCTCCGGGGCCGAACTGAGGGTGCAGGAGGGATCAGTGGAGTGGTGCGAGGCTGGTGGTGGTGTTGGAGGGGCTCGGGGAGGCCTATATATAGGGGCCCGACGGGGACCCGTGGTCCAGTGCGCCGGCGAGCTCATCGGCGAGGCTACAGCGCACGGGAGGCGACGGGGATGAGTCTGGGGAGTTCCTGGACGAGCCCTACGCCCAGCTGAGGTAAGAGGGGGAGCGGGGGAGCGACAGAGAGGCGCGCGCGTGCGAGGCAGAGGAGTGGCTGCCGCGGGCGGCCAGCGCGCGTGCGACGGCAGCTACTGGAGGGCGCAGGAGGAGGGGGGACAGCGCCGGGGAGGTCGCGGACGTCGAGACACCTCGACTGGCGCGAGGGGGAGGCCCGAGGCTGTCGGGGAGCGGCGATTGGCCCGAGCCAGCGTGCGAGGTGCACTGTTCACGCGCTCTGGAGCGCGCGTATGACCGGCATCAGCGTGCTCTCGCTGGTTTGGCCCGTCCCAGCGTGTCCAACAGTGTCTGGGGTGATGAGGGGGTAGTAAAGAATTGCCCTGAGGCCTTGGATGCTCTGGGGTGCAGAGAGAGAGTGAGAGTGTTGGTAAAAATGGTGAAAGATGGTTGCATAGCAAGGTAAAGCTGGGGTTTCACCCTCCAATAATGGAGCTGAGGTGCTGGGGGAGTTACTGGAGGTTGCTGGTAACCCAATGAGCTTGTGGTAAGAGGTTGAGGCTATGGAGAAAAGGGAAAGTGGTCAAAATGGAGGTTTTAGAATTTCTGCAGAAGGTGTTTGATCAGTGTTTGATCAAGTAAATGAGGTCCACTTGACATGGCACTTGACAGGGTTGAAAGACATGAGAAAATAGGGTGCCTCACCAAATTTGGGCTCATTTGAAGAAACTAGCCAATGCAACTTTGGTGAACCCTAGAAATCAACAAAAACAGTTTCATCTTGATTGAGTCAAGCTAATCATCTCCCCTTGATGCACCACTTGGTGTAGCATCATCATTTGGGGTATTGATCATGCTCACAAAGTTTGAGGCTCCAGATAAAAAGTTGGTAATGTAAAGTTGTTCAAATTTGCATTTGAACAGAAAGGGTTTTGAGGTGATCTGATCAAGTTGCTCTATTCCAAATCTTGTGCAATTTGGTCTAGGTGCCTTATTAGGCCATTCTAGTATGTGCACCAAGTTTGAGAGCATTTGGACACGTTTGGCAATGTAAAGTTGCTCAAACTTCAAATATGGACAGAATGGTTATGAAGGGGTTTGAGGAGGTTTTCTTGCTTCCCAAGGCATGGGACTTGGCAAGATCATCAAATATGTCATATATGACATGATAGAATTTCCCTAGAATTTTTGGAGAAAAATTCCTTTCTAAATATTTCAAAAGCTTGAAATATCCAGAAAGGGTTTTAGAGAGTTTAGCCCATTATTTTGAACATGACCAAGTGTTGAAACTCTCATATATGGACAATATATGTCCTATGAGTCTCTCTGAATTTTGGCAAATGTTTTTGAAACAGTTAAATAATTTTCCCCTATTAAAGACCATTTCTGGCCTTAAGAAAAAGCTTTTAAATAAAATAGGAAAATAACTTTTAAAATTATACCTTTGTGGTTTTTGGGAGTCCTATGACTACTAGGTCTCAAATAAACCTTTTGAAATAATTTTCACACCCTAAATCAAGTACTTGCAGTGCAAATCTCAATTCAGGGGTTTTTGGAAAACTAAATTTATAAAATACCTTTTGGCCAAATTAATTTTGTAAGAAAATACTATACTACTATATATCACTTGGCATAATCATTGGGCAGAAGTTTTGGGTGTGGAGATGAAATCTACAAGAGATCATAGTTGACTTTAATGAGCACATGAAAAAGCAAATGAAGAAAACTCAATTCCAAATAAAAGCCAAATGATGCTAAAAAAATTTTGCTGGTCCATATTTTCATGCTCCAAAGATACAAATAACATGTTACAAAATGCAGGGTGTTACAAGGGTTTTACGCATCCGTGTGGCCCGAACCTGGGTAAACTGCTCTTGTGCCTCGCCTCGATCTTCTCTTCGTGCGATCTCCGCCCCCTGCCGTACCGAAAGGGGCTCCATCCCCATAGGTGTTCGTGGGTGGATCAGTTTCCCCGACATCTTTGGCACGCCAGGTAGGGGGGCGTCGAGATTGTGTGAACCTGATCCGGCGTTCACACGAGCTAGATCTTCATCATCTTCATCGACATGACGCCGAAGAAGAAGGCTTCAGAGGCAGCTGTTCCATCCGCGTCGAACCCACCACCGCCGGAGCCAACGGCTAGTGGGGTAGACGCCGGCGGAAGAACGGGCGCCGACGAGGGAGCTCACGGTGCCGCCAGGTCCAAGGAGAAGACTGCGCTGCCCATCGGCGGCGTAGCCGGCTCCCACGATGACCGGGCGCACTCCAAGACGTCGGCATCCGTGCATGCACCGCGCCCATCTCAGGAGGCGCGGGACCGGCAGCGTCACTCACGGTACCATACGTTTGCTGGGCCAAGATCGAGCTGGCGGATCTCGGGATGCTCAAGACCAGCATGCACGCCAACATGCCGGCACGAGCAAGGCACGGTCACCTGGACGGGATACTGCTCCTTCTAACGTAGTTAGAAGTCCGAGCATATCCCGCTCCTCACACCGTTCGCCACCGCTACCCGGCACTCCAGCAGAAGTTCTGGCACGAGCTCAACTGCTCCTAGACTTCCCTCCAGCGGCAGACAAGGTCGACGACTGGAGGGCCACCATTCAGAGCCTCATCGCCTTCGCCAACGGCGACACTCCGCGGCAGCCGAGCACATCGCAGCCGCGGCAAGTCAGCCAGGCACGGGCCGATGGCGACAAGACCGGTGGGGGTGCAACCACCGTGCACTCCCCGCCCCGAAGGCCAAGATCGCTGACTCGCCGGATCGACATCAACGACGACTCCACTACGTCATCGGATCAACGAGCTCGTCGCGATCAGCGCCAAGTTCTTCACGAACGACAACAAGAAGACGCTCGCACCCGCATCGAGCGCCGAAGAGAAGCGCGGCGTCAATCAGACCAACGCGCTGGGCCCGATGTCGACATGCATGCGCCAGGGGAACCAGGCAACTTGCCGTACGCGGTAGGTTGTCCTACGTTCACTCGTGAGCTGCGGCAAGTCCAGTGGCCCAGCATGAAGAATTTCAAGCCAGACGTACCCGAGAAGTACGACGGCAAGACGCATCCGTCGGAGTTCCTCAGCATCTACACCATCGCGGAGCAAGCTGCCGGGGGGCTGGACGACAAGATCCTTGCCAACTACTTCCCGCTGGTACTCAAGCCCAACGTCAGGTCCTGGCTCATGCACTTGCCGGACAACTCCATATCCTCCTGGGCAGATCTATGCCATCAGTTTGTCGGCGCCTTTATAGGCGGCCACAAACCTCATGGCCAAGAGAGTAACCTTCACCTGCTCGCCCAGAAGGAAGGAGAACCCCTGCGCAAGTATATCCAGAGATTCAGCCGTGTACAGCACAACATCCCAGATGTCCACCCTGCCGCTGTTATCAGCGCGTTCCATCAGAACGTGCGTAACCATAGGATGAGGGAGGAGATGGCGATGTATAAGATCAGGGACGTCAGTGAGCTGTACGCCCTGGCCGACAAGTTCGCACGTGCTGAGGAGGGGAGGAAACTCCCCGGAGACGATACAGGAGCAGGAGGATCTGACAGTGAGGATGCTGCCCCGGCAAAGAAAAACCGGCGGCGGAACAACAGGGAAAATAAAAACAAAGAGGTGCTAGTCGTTGAGCAGTCCGGCAACGAAGGTGGTGCCAAGAAAGCCCAAGTTGGTAGCTCCGGAAAGGAGACTGCCGCATGCACCAACTGCCAGGCTGTGGCGGCCGCCGACAAGCAGGACGGCACCGACAAGCAGTACTGCAAGATCCACCGTACCAAGGGCCACGACCTCCAGAACTGCAAGAGGGTCGAGCAGCTTGTTGAGCAGCAGAAGGCTGAATACGAGCGGCGCGACAAGGAGAAGGCCCAAGGAGGTGATGGAGGATCCGGCAAGAAGCGGTCATTCAACGGCCGGGGAGGATGCCGCGGCAAGGCCAAGCAGCGGCAAGGTGACAGACCTCCCCGCGGCCGCGACAAGGATGAAGACGACGACGATGATGAAGATATGGATGATGTTGAGACCAGTGAGCAGGAGTTCCAGAAAGCCACAGAAGTCTTGTGCGTTGACGGCGGTGCTTCTCTGCATACTTCACACCGCCAACTCAAACAGTGGATGCGGGAAGTCAATGCGGCAGAACCACCTGTCGAATCGCGCAAGCTTCTGAAATGGTCCAGCACGCCTATCATCTTTGATATTGAGGACCACCCTGATCGCACAACTGCGGTCGGGTGCTTGCCGATGTTGGTTTCACCAACTATCCGCAACCTCAAAGTCACTAAGATGTTAGTTGACGGCGGGGCCGGCTTGAACCTGATCTCCTCTGCTGTACTCCAGAAACTCCAGATCCCTGACAGCGAGCTCGAAGAGACCGACACATTCCAAGGAATCAACCCGGGAAGGAGCAAGCCGAAGGGGAAGATCACGTTGCCAGTGACATTTGGCGGCGAGCTGAACTTCAGGACTGAGAGGGTCACTTTTGCCGTTGCTGACTTTCCATTGCCTTACAATGGGATACTTGGCCGTCCAGCACTCGCCAAGTTCATGGTGGCCTCTCACTACACATACAACATGCTGAAGATGCCAGGCCCGATAAGTGTCATCTCTGTCCCTGGCGACAAGAAGGATGCACTTATCTGCGCCAACAAGATCTACCGGGAAGCAGCAGCCGCAACAAATCGCAAGACACTTGCCGCTGAAGCTCCCGGGGGGGAGGAAGAAGACCAAGTCCGGCAAGAGCTCTGATGCCCACTCCGGCAAGCGCACCTCTTCGGAGTGCTGCGCTACCGTCGAGGACGCACCATCGAGCTCCACCGGCAAGTGTAAGAAGATAATGGCAGCTCCGCCAGCAACCAAGGTGTCCGCCAAGGAGGACGGCACTAGTGGTACCTTCACCATCAGTGCCACGCTTGACCCTAAATAGGAAAGCGCGCTCGTTGCTTTCCTGCGGGCGAATGTCGACGTGTTTGCGTGGCAACCGTCTGCCATCCCCCGTGTTCCCAGGAAAGTGATTGAGCACCACCTTGCCGTCTGTCCTCATGTGCGGCCCGTCAGGCAGAAAGTCAGGAAACAAGCAGTGGCGCGCCAAGAATTCATCGCAGAAGAAATCAAGAAGTTGGAAGCAACAGGCCTTGTCAGAGGAGTGCTCCATCCTACGTGGTTGGCCAATCCTGTAGTCGTGCGCAAGGCAAATGGGAAATGGAGGCTTTGTATCGACTTCACCGATGTGAATAAAGCTTGTCCCAAAGACCCATTTCCCTTGCCGCGCATTGACCAGATTGTTGACTCCACGGCCGGATGTGACCTGCTTTCATTTCTTGACGCATACTCAGGATACCATCAAATCTTCATGGCAGAAGAGGATGAGGAGAAAACCGCATTCATCACCCCACGTGGCACGTACTGTTTCATACGGATGCCTTTCGGTTTGAAGAATGCTGGTTCAACGTTTGCAAGAGTAGTCCATACAGCTTTTGAGCCACAGATTCACAGAAATGTGGAAGCCTACATGGATGACATAGTGGTCAAGAGCAAAGACATGACAACTCTGATTCAAGATTTAGACGAGATCTTTGCAAATCTGCGCAAGATCCAGCTCAAGCTCAACCCCGAGAAGTGTGTGTTTGGAGTCCCTTCCGGCAAGCTTCTCGGGTTCTTCGTATCTCAGAGGGGAATTGAAGCCAATCCCGACAAGATCAAGGCCATGGAGCAGATCGAAGCACCAAAGCGCGTCAAGGATGTACGAAGACTTGCCGGTTGCGTGGCTGCTCTTAGCAGGTTTATTTCTAAGTCTGCTGAGCGCGCCCTACCGTTTTTCAAAATTTTGAAAAAGGCAGGTCCAATGAAATGGACTCCAGAAGCGGAGGCTGCGCTGCAAGACTTGAAGAGGTACCTGTCCTCCACTCCAATACTTGTCGCACCTAAGCCACAAGAGAAGTTGCTTCTGTATCTAGCGGCAACCAATCAAGTGGTTAGTGCTACGTTAGTAGCGGAGAGGGAGGAAGATGATGAGCGAGCAACCGCGGCAGGAACATCCAGCGACAAGCAGGGGGCTTCCCCAACAAGCTCTGGTCCCGACAAAGATGGATCTGCGCAGGCGCAAGAGGAGATACGGAAGAAAATGGTGCAGCGCCCAGTCTACTTTGTCAGCTCCCTTCTGCAGGGGGTTAGGTCAAGGTACTCTGGTGTGCAGAAATTGCTTTTCGGCCTTCTCATGGCCTCGAGAAAGCTGCGCCATTACTTCCAAGCACATGAGATCACAGTTGTCACTCGCTTTCCGCTGAAGAGGATACTACAGAATACAGAAGCAACAGGCAGGATTGTTGAGTGGGCACTGGAACTGTCAAGCTTTGGCCTCAAGTTTGAAAGCACTTCAACTATCCAAAGCAGAGCATTGGCAGAATTCATAGCAGAGTGGGCGCCAACACCAGATAAAGAAATTCCAGAAACGAGCATCCCCGTCAAGGAAGCAAGCAAAGAGTGGCTGATGTACTTTGATGGTGCCTTCTCGCTGCAAGGTGCCGGTGCTGGCGTGCTTCTTGCCGCACCCACCAGAGAGCACCTCAAGTACGTAGTCCAGATGCACTTTCCCAAGGAGCAAGCAACAAACAATACTACAGAGTATGAAGGTTTGCTTGCCGGTCTCAGGATCGCGGCAGACCTTGGGATCAAGAAGCTTATTGACAGGGGTGACTCGCAGCTCGTCGTCCGCCAAGTGAACAAGAATTATCAAAGTCCGTTGATGGAAGCCTATGTTGATGAAGTGAGAAAGCTTGAAGAGCACTTTGACGGCCTACAGATGGAGCATGTTCCAAGAGCTCAGAACGACATCGATGATGGCCTGTCAAAGTGCGCCGCACTTAAGTTACCTGTGGAACCAGGGATCTTTGTGCTCAAGCCGACTCAACCATCCGTAACACCATCAACTGGACAGAACAAGAAGAGGAAGTTGATTTCTGGTGACTATCTACCAGCAGAGCTTCCCGAAGCCGCCTCCAAGAAGGTCCCCAAGATCAACGCCAAGAATGCTGAGGAGCAGTCTGCTCCGGCAAGCCCTAGGGTTTGTTCCGTTGAAGCAAACGCCCCCGACAAGTTTTGCTCCGGCAAGCTTGCCGGAAAGCATCAAGCTCCGGCTGAACCGCAGGTTCTCGCCGTAGAAGCGGATGTTCCCGCAACAGCAGATGTGCCTTTAGTCCTTGTTGTTGAGCCACAAGCTCCAGCATGGGCACAACAGATTGTCCGTTTCCTTCAGACAAGAGAACTTCCCGAAGAGCAAGAAGAAGCGGAAAGAGTAGCCCGGCAGTCAAGTATGTACAAGTTTGTCGACAACACACTGTACATAATAAGACTCAACGGTGTGAAATTGAAGTGTATTCCCCGGGAAGACGGACAAAAGCTGTTGGCAGAGATACATGGAGGCATATGTGGTCACCACATTGGCGCAAGAGCACTTGTCGGCAAAGCATTCCGGCATGGTTTCTTTTGGCCGACAGCCCTCCAGGATGCAACTGCACAAGTAACCAAGTGTGAAGCGTGCCAGTTCCATTCCAAACAGATACACCAGCCAGCTCAAGCTCTCCAGACGATCCCTTTATCCTGGCCATTTTCGGTCTGGGGGCTCGACATCCTCGGCCCCTTTCCCCGCGCAGCCGGGGGCTTTGAGTACTTGTACGTTGCAATCGACAAGTTCACAAAGTGGCCGGAAGTGGAAGCAGTGAGGAAGGTGACCGCACAGTCAGCAGTCAAGTTCTTCAGGTCGATTGTTTGCCGCTTTGGGATCCCTAACAGGATCATCACCGACAACGGTACGCAATTCACGAGCCGCACCTTCATGCAGTACGTCCAAGATCTTGGCGCCAAGGTCTGCTTCGCTTCTGTTGCTCACCCGAGAAGCAACGGTCAAGCGGAGAGGGCAAATGCTGAAGTGCTGCGTGGACTCAAGACCAGAACTTTCGACAGGCTGCACAAGTGTGGAAGAAACTGGATCGAGGAGCTACCGGTGGTTCTTTGGTCGATCAGGACGACGCCAAATCGAGCCACTAGACAGACACCTTTCGCTCTAGTCTATGGAGCAGAGGCAGTTCTCCCCACGGAACTCGTATACGGGTCACCTCGAGTGTTCGCTTATGATGAGCTCGAGCAAGAGCAGCTGCGACAAGATGACGCGCTGCTCCTTGAGGAAGACCGTCTTCAGGCTGCTGTACGAGCTGCTCGCTACCAGCAAGCTTTGCGCCGCTACCATAGCCGCAAAGTTAACGCCAGAAGTCTCGAGGAAGGCGACCTTGTTCTTCGGCGCGTTCAGTCCGCCAAGAATTCCAACAAGTTGACGCCAAAGTGGGAAGGCCCTTACCAGGTGAAACGAGTCACTAGGCCCGGCGTTGTCCGCCTTGAGACCGAAGATGGCTTTCCGGTGAGCAACTCCTGGAACATCGAGCATCTTCGCAAGTTTTACCCGTAAGGCGCGGTTGCCGGAACCCGTTCCGGTAACCACCTTTTGTACAAGTCTTGCCGCTGTTGCATGTAATCCTTTGTACAAAGCGGGGCGCAGACCCCGTGCATCAGTAAAGCTCATGTGCCCCGCACGTCTTGTCAATTTCATGCTTTCTACATTTTGCATGTGTTATCTGACACTTTGTGCAGCACCTACCCCCGGTAAGCAATAACGAGCCTTAAGGCTCCATATCTGTATTTTCTCTTCTTTCCTTTTTCTCTCAAGGAAGGGAAGGTTCCCTCGCGCACAAGTTTGCCGGGGGGAGGAGGAGATAGTGGTATGGACCAAGCGCCGTTCAAGAAAGTTTCGCCTTGCAGGGAAGCAAACAACAGAAAAGCTAAGTTGCCAAAGTTTGAGCAATCATATTTTTTAATTTTAAGTTATCTTCCTTGAACGACCATGCTTTGTATGGAAAACCTGTGCGCGGAGGAACCAACTCGTAGCTAGTTGCGCCCTTAACTTTGTTTCAAGTTCGCTCAACGACTTAAGTGTGCTGCGACTAGTGTCGCGCCCTTACTTTGTTTTCGAGCACGCTCAACAACTTAAGTGTGCTGCAACTAGTTGCGACAAGGTTTCTTGTCGGTAACGGCACCGCCAGCAGGCTGCTGATGTTCCGCACTCAGCGCTCGCGGCTAAGGTGCCTGCACCGGCAAGTTCCCTTAAAGCGTAGGGCGGAAACATACAAAGGAAGGAGTCAAGTAAAGGAAATAACAGTGCAATCATTACCCAAAATAGAGTTGTATTACAAGATAGCTTGTCGCAGCTCTAACAGATTGTTCTCATAACATGATCAGCAGCGACAAGGAAAGAAGAAAACGGGCAGCCTAATCTACGCGATCGCCCTCAACCCTCTTGATGCCGCTCACCTTGTCCACAATGGGTACGACAAGGGCCTTGAGCGCGTCCAGATCAGCATTCGATGGCAGGGACTTGAGGACGTTGATGAGGTTGAGGCCTGGATTGCGGAAGGCCACCTTCACCAACACCTTTTGAAGGGCTCCCACGCAGAGCTTGCGCGACTCGTCCGCCAGCTGCTTTGGGATCCTCTCCCGGAGTTGCTGGAGGGCCGTCGCCACGCCTCTGAAGAACAAGGTGAGCTTGGCGCTGGGGTGGAGGTTCTCATCGGAGGAATACCCGAGATACTCCGCCCCCAGCTGCGCCAGATCCCTGTCGATATCCGCGGCAGCATTGACGAGACCCTCCGTCCAGTGCTCCACAGTCTCCCAAAGGTGTTCTGGGTGACAGCAGCACTCGCCAGCAACGCCTTCTCGGCCTTGACCTCCTCCTTCAAGGCCGCCTCCCGCTCCTTGGCGCCGTCCAGCGTCTTGGTCAAAGTGGTCAGCTTCAACTCAAGATCAGCGTTGGAGTCCTTGGCGGCGGCAAGCTCCTTGCCCTTCTCGGCGAGGCGGACCTGCAGCTCTGAGTGGTTGTGGGCGTCTTTCTCCCGCTCAAGCTTGAGCGCGGCGATCTCTTCACCTCTCGCCTTGAGGTCGGCCTCCAGCTGCGCCACCTTCGCCTCCAGTTCCTTCTTGGCAGTCTCGGCAGCTGCGGCAGTGTCCTTTGCTTCCCGGAGAGCTCCGCCAAGTGATTGCTCGCACGCGGCAAGGTCCTCCTCGTGGCTGTCAAGGTTGACCTTCCGCTGCGCCAGCTCGCCCTCCTGCGCAGATAGCTTCTCGCCGGCAAGCCTATGTTGCTCTTCGACCTCGGCCTTCTCAAGGAAGAAGGCCGTCCGCTCCTCGGCAAGTTGCTCCCGCTCCTCTACCAAGGACCGGAGAGCTGCCTGGTGAAGACCCCGGAGCTCCTCTGTGCGCTTCTCAATGTCAGCTCCCGCCCTCGCGGCAAGCGCCTCTCTGGACTCCAGCTTGGCCTGCCAAGCGCGGTAGAGCGACAACAGCTTCCGCGGCAGCCGCTCTTCCTCAGACTCGCCGCTGCTGCTGCTCGGCGCGTCCACGAGCGTCAGCCCGACGGAGGCAAGTACCTCTCCGTCGAAGATTTCACCCTCGACTGGCGCCCTGGAGCTTGAGGCCCAGGGGAGTTTGATGAAGACGCCGTTGCCGGCCTTCAAGTAGGCGCCTGGCTCGGGCTCTTCGGAGCCTGGGGCCGCAGCAGGGGCGGAGGGCTCGGTGGTCGGTGTAGCGCCTGGCGCTCCTGCGGCCTCAGGGTCATCAGTGCGATCGCAGGACCCCTCGCCAGCTGCTGCGGCGACAGCCTTGGCGGCCTCGTCGCCGGCGGGATCGTCAGCACCGGCCGCCTCTTCGGTGGCAACGGCGTCACCGGTGTTGCCACGCGCGTTCTCTTCATCAGCAACCTCCGTCTCCATCGGCTCCGCAGCGGATGGATCTGACGGCAGGAAAGGGGAGAAAAATAGTCAAGCAAATATCCAAAAAAAGAAGAATCAAAAGAAGAAAAGCCCAAGGGAAGTTTGAAGAAGGGGATTACCTGCGCAGGCCGGCTCCTTGGTAAGGTTCCTTGCCGGGGAACTCTCCCTTGGCGACATAGTTGTAGTCCCCGCCGGCGGAGGGCCGCTGGTACTGTCCCTCGCCGGAGAGCTCCCCCTTGCCGGAGGACTCTCTCTTGCCGGGGAAACCCTTGCCGGAGAGCTTTCCCTTGGCGGCGTAGTTGAAGCAGATGGCACGTTGGGGGCGGTCTCCGGGCGCTCCTGGTGTGGCTGCTCTGCTCCTACACAAATGAACAAACAAGACATCAGCAAAGATAGAACACCCACGCGCGCCTAACAGCGGAAAGTAAACCATACACTTACGCTGGGGGCTGCTCTGAAGATCAGTTGCCGGGTCCGGCAAGTTTGTCTCAGGCGCACCCCCTCCTGGCACGGTGGGCTCGTCCTCGATGACAATCACCGGGACCTTGGCTCTCTTTGCCGCCCTCTGGGCCAGAGTTCTGAAAAAAGGAACAAGTTCAGAGTGAGGCAAATGAGATACAAGACAAAACAGCTGAAAATCGAAGAAATACAAGAACAACAAAGTCTTACTCTTCTTCTTCCTCGTCGGAGCTGAGCGCAGAGAAGTCGAAGTCCGGCTCACGCCCGGCGCGAGGAGGCGGAGGAGTAGGCTCCCTTGGCCGCTTGGCGGGAGCAGTGGCGGTGGTCTGAGACGACCCCGCTCCGGCTGCCGCCGTGGCATGAGGAGCGGCAGGAGCAGAAGCGGCGATCCGGGAAGACTCCACTCCAGTTGCCGCAGAAGCGCGGGGTGCTCCCACGGCGACCTTGCTTGCCGCGGTGGAGCGTGTTGCGCGGCGCGGCGGCTGTTGACCCGTCTGCCGCTCCGTTATGTCCCCGGCCTTGCGGAGACGCCTTCTTGGTGGAGCTGGAGGCTCTGCTGGTGGCGAGCTGCCTGAAGACGAGGAGGAAGAGGAGTCGATCTCCAGTGAGCCGCTCGTATCCTCGGCGGGCTCGCTCGACTCGTCGCCCTGCTCGATGGGCTCGCTCGACCCGACACCTTGCTCGACGGGCTCGCTCGACTCGGCGTCTTGCCCGGCAGGCTCTCCCTCGCCGACAAACTCCCCTCGCTCGGCAAGGCTTGCCGCCTTTGCTGCATCTGCCTCCTCCACGGTGAATCCGAACTCACCCGCGGCCCTGGCTGCCGCCGCCTCTTCCAGCCTAGTTGCAATGTACGCCATCTCCTTGTCGGTGATGTCGCGGGTGAGGCCTTTCTTCTCGTCGGAGCGGATCGGCACTTCCTCCAAGTTGTCGAAGAATGCCTGCACGGCGTCGGCGGCAGGCTCTTGCCAAGTTGGGTCGATCCCATGCGAGTCGCTCAGCGGCATCATCGCGCGAATGCGGCTGAGCGCGGAGTTATTGCACAGCGGGATGACACCCCTCGGCAACCTGAATACTTCGGGATGGTCGGGGTCATACTTGAACAGCTCCTGGAGCATTGCGTTGAGCTCCAGGATGGTGAATTTGAAGTTGAGGCCTGGGCGCAGCATCATGATGTCCGTCGCGTTTTCGAACTCCCAGGCGGGTCTCTTCCTCTCCTGCAGGGGGGCGATGCAGCGGCGAAGGAAATCTGCGCCAACTGCGCCTACAGTAAGCCCGGCAAGCCTGAGGCGTCGGATCCGGGTAGTGGCAATCTTCAGTCTACCGTCTTCCGGGGCCAGGTCACTCCAGTTGTTGCCGCACACTACCGGGGTTTGGCGCCGGGCGGTAAATGGCTGCGGGTTCTCCTCGACGATCCAGCACCAGTTGACCCTCCATTCCTGCCATTTGCTGCGGAGCTCTCCCTCCAGATAAGCTTCCTTCTTGTGGGCCCTCGAGATCTAGGAGACTCTGCCGGACAAAGGCTCTCCTCTCTCTACTCGAGGCATAAAGAAGTGGCGGAAAAGGTCTACATTGGGATGGACTCCGACAAAGTTTTCGCAGAGATGTGCGAAAACTGCCATGGTCAGAACGGCGTTGGGGGTGAAGTCAAGGAGGTGGAACCCGTAGGTGTTCATGAGGTCGCAGAAGAATTCAGAGAAAGGCGGGCAGAGCCCGCAGTAGAAGAACAAGGCGAAGAACGCATATTCGTTCGGAGCCATTTTACAAGCAACGGCTGGGAGTACCTTGGTGCGCGGATGCGCCCGCGTCTCCCCCGACCAGAAAAGGTAGTAGTTCTCCCTCAGCTTCCTCGCGGCAAGCTTGGGGGGAAGACAGCCCGCTCCTTTCGCAGTGCTGCGAGCCGTAGGGCCTCGGCCGACTTCGCGGCCTTCCCCTTCTTGCCTTTCGGAGCCATGGCGGAAGCGGTGAGGGAGGTCGATGGCGCTGGTAGTGCTGGTGGGGACGGGGGGTGGAGCGCTGCTATCTTTCGGCTTTGGGAAGAAGGGGAGCGGCGGAGGTTTTCGAGGATTGAAGCTGCAACGGGCGAATGGACGAACTGCGTCTGTTTCCCCTGCTTATAAGGAGGGAGGGGGCAGACGTTCTGCATTTCCGAATAAAGAAACCACCCACGATCTCTCCCACGACACCGTAGTTAACGCGTGTCGTTAAGGGAGGGCGCGGTGGATACGGAGTAAGATACGGCGTGGCCCAGGCCGTGCGTGCCCGTGCATTGTTTTGGGCCTGGCCCAACAGCGCTCGGCACCATGTATGGCCCAGGCCCGGGGGCTCCTGTCGGTGTACTAAAGTAGGGGTACCCTAGTACCCCGAACTTGTGCACGGGCAGTCGCAGCGCCCCGCGGCAAGGCTTGTCGGGTGACCGCCACGGTCCTCCGTGGTTTCTTTGGAGCCATTCAAGAACAAAGTATTCAAGCCAAGGAGACAAGACCCCGACAAGAGGAGCTTGCCGAGAAGGCCGACCAAGGCATCTCAAGGAACTTGCCGCAACGCGCCACGCGACCCGGCAAGGCCCGGTGAGCGGCAAGCTCCCGGACACGACAAGCCTTGCCGCGACAAGCTACCACTCCGTACTCGCACTCCAGCGCATCCATCCACGTGTCGCTCTGGGACCCTTCCAGGCGTGCGTGGCAGGAGGCTGTGCAGCCAGGGGTACGCGGTGGCAAGCGGCGCTGACAAGGCTGCCATCGTGGCGAACGGTGGCGCCCCTGACGGCCCCTTTTTGCACTGTTTGGGCGACGACAATGGGAATTTAATGCCCTTGTCCCCTGCCGTCAGGGTTAGGTATGGAACACTGTACCAACTACCACACTTTTTCCATTTTTACCCTCAACTGCGTTGCCACCTGTCGGTGACCCCTTGAGCATATAAAAGGAGGCCCATGCGCAACGTAGAGAGGGATTCGAACACTCTCACGCTCGGTCTGGTTAGCTGCTGAAGTGTACTGTAGCTCTCAGCGCTCCCGAGCAAGAACATCAATACAAACCACAAAGCAGGAGTAGGGTTTTACGCATCCGTGCGGCCCGAACCTGGGTAAACTGCTCGTGTGCCTCGCCTCGATCTGCTCTTCGTGCGATCTCCGCCCCCTTCCGTACCGAAAGGGGCTCCGTCCCCATAGTTGTTCGTGGGTGGATCAGTTTTCCCGACACTAGGCATGATCATTATATATAGGCATCACGTCCGTGACAAGTAGACCGAAACGATTCTGCATCTACTACTATTACTCCACACATCGACCGCTATCCAGCATGCATGTAGAGTATTAAGTTCATAAGAACAGAGTAATGCTTTAAGAAAGATGACATGATGTAGAGGGATAAACTCAAGCAATATGATATAAAACCCATCTTTTTATCCTCGATGGCAACAATACAATACGTGCCTTGCTGCCCCTGCTGCCACTAGGAAAGGACACCACAAGATTGAACCCAAAGCCAAGCACTTCTCCCATTGCAAGAACTATAGATCTAGTAGGCCAAACCAAACCGCCTCCTTCGTTCCCTCGCGTGTACTCCAAGTCTTCTGTGTTGATTTCGTTCCAAAAATAACTCTCGTGAAGGTTATTCCGTTTGGACTCCGTTTGATATTCCTTTTCTGTGAAACCCTGAAATAGGCAAAAAAAACAGCAATCTACACGGGGCCTTTGGGTTAATAGGTTAGTCCCAAAAATAGTATAAAAGTGTATGATAAAGCCCATTAAACATCCAGAACATCATATATAATAGCATAGAACAATAAAAAATTATAGATATGTTGGAGATGTATCAAGCATCCCCAAGCTTAATTCCTGCTCGTCCTCGAGTAGGTAAATGATAAAAACAGAATTTTTGATGTGGAATGCTAACCAACATAATTCTCAATGTAATTTCTTTTTATTGTGGCATGAATGTTCAGATCCGAAATATTCAAGACAAAACTCTATATTGACATAAGAAATAATATTAATTCAAGCATACTAACAAAGCAATCATGTCTTCTCAAAGTAACATGGCCAAAGAAAGTTATCCCTACAAAATCATATAGTCTGGCTATGCTCCCTCTTCGTCACACAAAAAATTCATATCATGCACAACCCCGGTTTCAGCCAAGCAATTGTTTTCATACTCAATTTTTTCAAACCTTTCAACTTTCACGCAATACATGAGCGTGAGCCATGGATATAGCACTATAGGTGGAATAGAGTGGTGGTTGTGGAGAAGACAACATGGAGGAAGATAGTCTCACATCGACTTGGCGTATTAACGGGATATGAAGATGCCCATCAATAGATATCAATGTGAGTGAGTACGGATTGCCATGCAATGGATGCACTAGAGCTATAAGTGTATGAAAGCTCAACAAAAGAAACTAAGTGGGTGTGCATCCAACTTGCTTGCTCACGAAGACCTAGGGCATTTGAGGAAGCCCATCGTCAGAATATACAAGCCAAGTTCTATAATGAAAATTCACACTAGCATATGAAAGTGACTAAACAAGAGGCTCTCTATCACGATGATCATGGTGCTACTTTGAAGCACAAGTGTGGAAAAGGATAGTAGCATTGTCCCTTCTCTCTTTTCTCTCATTTTTTAGAGGGGCTTTTCTCTTTTTTTTGGCCCCTCTATATTTTTTTGGGCTATCCCTTTTTTTATTTGGCCTTTCCTCACTTGGGACAATGCTCTAATAATGAAGATCATCACACTTTTATTGACTTACAACTCAAAGATTGAAACTCGATACTAGAACAAAATATGACTATATATGAATGTCTCCGGCGGTGTATCGGGATGTGCAATGAATCAAGAGTGACATGTATGAAAAATTATGCATGGTGGCCTTGCCACAAATACAATGTTAACAACATGATCATGCATGGCAATACGACAATATGAAGCGTGTCATATGAACGGAACGGTGGAAAGTTGCATGGTAATATATCTCGGAATGGTTATGGAAATGCCATGATAGGTAGGTATGGTGGCTGTTTCGAGGAAGGTATATGGTGGGTGTATGGTATCGGCGAGAGTTGCGCGGTACAAGAGAGGCTAGCAATGGTGGAAGGGTGAGAGTGCGTATAATCCATGGACTCAACATTGGTCATAAAGAACGCATATACTTATTGCAAAAATTTATGAGTCATCAAAACAAAGCAATCGACGCATGCTCCTAGGGGGGAGGTTGGTAGGAATTAACCATCGCGCGCCCCCGGCCTCCACACAAAGGATAAAACTCAACAAATACCTCATGCTCTAACTTCGTCACATAGCGGTTCACCATACGTGCATGCTACGGGAATCACAAACTTTAACACAAGTATTTCTCAAATTAATATTTACTCCACTAGCATGACTCTAATATCACCATCCTCATATCTCAAAACAATCATCAAGTATCAAACTTCTCATCATTTTTAGTGCACTTTGTATGAAAGATTTTACTACATTCATCTTGGATGCCTATCATATCAGGACTAGTTTTATAACCAAAGCACATTACCATGCTGTTCTAGAAGACTCTAAAAAGGATATAAGTGAAGCATGAGAGATCAACAATTTCTACAAAATAAAATCACCACCGTGCTCCAAAAGATATAAGTGAAGCACTAGAGCAAAACTATTCAGCTCAAAAGATATAAGAGAAGCACATAGAGTATTCTAACAAATTCTAGACCATATTTATCTCTCTCAAAAAGGTGTGTCCAGCAAGGATGATTGTGGAAAACTGACAAGCAAAGACACAAATCATACATGACGCTCCAAGCAAAACACAAATCATGTGGTGAATAAAAATATAGTCCCGAGTATAGTTACCGATAGATGAAGACGAAAGAGGGGATGCCTTCTAGGGGCATCCCCAATCTTAGGCTTTTGGTTGTCCTTGAATTTTACCTTGGGGTGCCATGGGCATACCCAAGCTTAGGCTCTTGCCACTCTTTGTTCCATAGTCCATCAAAGCCATACTCAAAACTTGAAAACTTCACAACACAAAACTTAGCCAAAAATCTCGTGAGCACTGTTAGTATAAGAAAACAAACCACCACTCAAAGGTACTGTAATGAACTCATTCTTTGTTTATATTGGTGTTAAACCTACTGTATTCCAACTTCTCTATGATTCATACTCCTCAATACTAGTCATAGATGCATCAAAAATAAGGAAACAACACACGAAAAACAGAATCTGTCAAAAACAGAATAGTCTGTAGCAATCTGTAACTTTCGAATACTTCTGTAACTCCAATTTTTTTGAAATAAAGTGGTAAATGTGACGAATTTTTCTATTAATCATCTTCAAAACTAATCAACTAAATAGCACTCTCCAGTAAAAGCTGGTGACTCTTCTCGTGAGCACTAATGTTTCTATTTTTTACAGCAAGATCATATAAACTTCACACAAGTCTTCCCAAAGGTTCTACTTGGCACAAACACTAATTAAAACACAAAACCACATCTAAACAGAAGCTAGATGCAATATTTATTCCTAAACAAAAGCAAAAATAAAGAAAATAAAATTGGGTTGCCTCCCAACAAGCGCTATCGTTTAACGCCCCTAGCTAGGCATTGATATTTCGATGATGCTCATATGAAAGATAAGAATTGAAGCACACAAAGAGCATCATAAAGCATGTGACAAACACATCTAAGTCTAACATACTTCCTATGCATAGGAATCTTACAAGAAAACAAATTGTTGAGGCAAGTAAAAACTAGCATATGCAAGGAAAAAGACAGGAACAACAACAATCTCAACATAACAAGAGGTAGTTTAGTAACATGAAAATTTCTACCAGCATATTTTCCTCTCTCATAATAATTGCATGTAGGATCATAAGCAAATTCAACAATATAGCTATCACAAAATGTTTCTCAACACGATCCACATGCATACGAAGTTGACACTCTTCCAAAATAGTGGGAGCAACATTAACTAAAGTCATGACCTCTCCAAACCCACTTTTATCAAAAATTTCATAAGATTGATCACACTCGAAATAGGTGGGATCTAAAGTTGACACTCTTCCAAACCCACTTTCAATATTATTGCAAACATTATTATCAATCTCATATTCATCATGGGGTTGAAATAAATTTTCAAGATCGTAAGAAGCATCACCACAATCATGATCATTTCAACAAGTAGTGGACATAGCAATACTAGCATCCCCAAGCTTAGGGTTTTGCATACCATAAACACAATTGACATTAATTGAATTTACAAAAGTATCATTGCAATCATGTTTTTCATTAAAAGAGCTATCATGAATCACTTCATAATTTCCTTCTTTCAACACTTCATCACAATTTTTAGATTCACGAATTTCAAGCAAAACCTCATAAAGATAATCTAGTGCACGCAACTTACTAGCAATTGGTTCAACATAATTGGATCTTTTAAAAAGATTAGCAAGTGGACGAGGATCCATAATTTAGCAAGCGAAGATGCAAGCCAATAGAGGCACATGGCAACACAAGCAAACAAAAAGGCGAATGGAAGAGGGCGAATAAAATGGCAAGGGTGAAGTGGGGAAGAGGAAAACGAGAGGCAAATAATGTAATGCGAAGGAGAAGGGTTTGTGATAGGTACTTGGTATATGACTTTTGCATACGCCTCCCCAACAACGGTGCCAAAAATTCTTCTTGCTACTTCTCGAGCTTGCGTTGTATTCCCTCGAAGAGGAAAGGGTGATGCAGCACAGTAGCGTATGTATTTCCCTCAGTTATTGAGAACCAAGGTATCAATCTAGTAGGAGACCACGCGCGAGTCCCTCACACCTGCACAAAAAAATAAGAACTTTGCAGCCAACGCAATAAGGGGTTGTCAATCCCTTTACGATCACTTACGAAAGTGAGATCTGATAGATAGGATAGTTTGATATTTTTGTTTTTTTGGATATAAGAACAAAAAGTAAAAACAACAAAGTAAAGTAGATTGTTGATTGATATGTTGAGAATAGACCCGGGGGCCATAGGTTTCACTAGTGGCTTCTCTCATGATAGCAGAATTCTACGGTGCGTGAACAAATTACTGTCGAGCAATTGATAGAAAAGTGAATAATTATGAGAATATCTAGGAATGATCATTATATATAGGCATCATGTCCATGACAAGTAGACAGAAACGATTCTGCATCTACTACTATTACTCCACACATTGACCGCTATCCAGCATGCATCTACAGTATTAAGTTCATAAGAACAGAGTAATGCTTTAGGCAAGATGACATGATGTAGAGGGATAAACTCAAGCAATACGATATAAACCCCATCTTTTTATCCTCGATGGCAACAATAGAATACGTGCCTAGCTGCCCCTGCTGTCACTGGGAAAGGACACCGCAAGATTGAACCCAAAGCCAAGCACTTCTCCCATTGCAAGAACTATAGATCTAGTAGGTCAAACCAAACCGATAATTTGAAGAGACTTGCAAGGATATTATAATCATACATAAAAGAATTCAGAAAAGAACCAAATATTTCTCATAGATAATCTTGACCATAAACCCACAATTCATCGGATCTCGACAAACACACCGCAAAAGATTACATCGAATAGATCTCATCGAAGACCGAGGAGAACTTCGTATTGAGATCCAGAAAGAAAGAAGTAGCCATCTAGGTACTAACTATGGACCCGAAGGTCTGTGGTAAACTACTCAAAACTCAAGGTGTGGCGATAGTGTTGATGTAGAAGCACTCAGTGGAAGATCCCCCCTCCGGCGGAGCTCCGGAATAGGCCCCAAGATGGGATCTCATAGGAATAGAAGGTTGCGGTGGTGAAATTAGGGTTTTCTCTATTGCCTCGATGTTTTCATGGTATATGGGTATATATAGGAGGAAGGAGGGCATCGGGGGAGCCAGAGGGGGCCCACCAGGGTGGGGGGCGCGCCCTGGACCCTCGTGGCCGCCTTCTTTGTTCCCTCGCGTGTACTCTAAGTCTTATGTGTTGATATCGTTCCAAAAATAACTCTCGCGAAGGTTTCGTTCCGTTTGGACTCCATTTGATATTCCTTTTCAGCGAAGCCCTGAAATAGGCAAAAAACAGCAATCTGCACTGGGCCTTTGCGTTAATATGTTAGTCCCAAAAATAATATAAAAGTGTATGATAAAGCCCATTAAACATCCGAAACATCATATATAATAGCATGGAACAATAAAAAATTATAGATACGTTGGAGACGTATCGGCATACAACGCCTCGAGGTACGCGGACACTCAAACCTCGCTATCTCCCAAATTAATGGAGATTTTGACGCAAAAGATTCAAAAATGGCAGCTTATCGCAATGCCATATTGAAAATGTCGGCTCGATTTGAGGGGTTGGAATTCCATCACGTAGCCCGGGATAGTAACCAGGCCGCGAACGTACTCGCTCGTATGGGCGCTAAACGTGACCTCGTCCCACCTAACACATTTGTGGAAAGGCTATTTAAGCCATCAGTAACATGGCCGGACACGAGCAGCGATACGAATTCGGATTCGAACACACCCCCGGCCGAACTTAACCAAGACGTCATCGGAGACCCAGACATGGAGATAACTCCTTCAGCTCACGAAATCATGGCTATCATTGCCTCCTGGACAGAGCCCTTCCTAGCTTATCTTGAAAGGCAGGAACTCCCCGATGACCAAAATGAGGCCCGCCGCATAGTCCGGTGATACGTCTCCAACGTATTTGTATTTTTTTGATTGTTCCATGCTATTATTTATGAAGTCTTGGATGTTTAATGGGATTTATCATTCACTTTTATATCATTTTTGGGACTAACCTACTAACCCAAAGGCCCAGTCCAGATTGCTGTTTTTGCCTATTTCAGAGTTTTGCAGAAAAGGAATATCAAATGGAGTCAAAACGGAATGAAACCTTCACGAGAGATATTTTTGGAGGAAATCATGCTTGGGAACCTTCGGGACCAAGTCAGGGGATGAAGGGCCAGCCCTCGGGTGGGGAGCGCGCCCCCCTTCCGAGGGTGCGCCCCCTGCCTCGAGGCTGGCCCACACGGCCCACGGTGCCCTCCTTCTTCCTATATATACCTACGTACCCTAGAAACTCCATACACAGAGAGAAAATTCTAATTCCACCGCCGTAGCTTCTGTTCCCGTGGATATCCCATCTTGGAGCCTGTTCCGGGAGGGGGATCCATCACGGAGGCCTTCCTCATC
>LR738715.1:191771240-191795770 GCA_902687465.1 Secale cereale | reverse complement strand
AAGGCCCAGTCCAGATTGCTGTTTTTGCCTATTTCAGAGTTTTGCAGAAAAGGAATATCAAATGGAGTCAAAACGGAATGAAACCTTCACGAGAGATATTTTTGGAGGAAATCATGCTTGGGAACCTTCGGGACCAAGTCAGGGGATGAAGGGCCAGCCCTCGGGTGGGGAGCGCGCCCCCCTTCCGAGGGCGCGCCCCCTGCCTCGAGGCTGGCCCACACGGCCCACGGTGCCCTCCTTCTTCCTATATATACCTACGTACCCTAGAAACTCCATACACAGAGAGAAAATTCTAATTCCACCGCCGTAGCTTCTGTTCCCGTGGATATCCCATCTTGGAGCCTGTTCCGGGAGGGGGATCCATCACGGAGGCCTTCCTCATCATCATCATCGCCCTCACCATGAGTTGTGAGTAGTTTACCACAGACCTTCGGGTCCATAGCTAGTATCTAGATGGCTTCTTCTCTCTCTCTGTATCTCAATACAAAGTTCTCCTCGGTCCTCGAGGAGATCTATTCGATGTAATCTCTTTTTGCGGTGTGTTTGTCGAGATCTGATGGATTGTGATTTTATGATCAAGGTTATCTATGAAAGATATTTGGTTCTTCTCTGCACTTTTTATGTGTGCTCATAATATCCTTGTAAGTATCTTTGAATTATTGGTTTGGTTTGGCCTACTAGATTTATAGTTCTTGCAATCGAAGAAGTGCTTGGCTTTGGGTTCAATCTTGCGGTGTCCTTTCCCAGTGACAGTAGGGGCAGCAAGGCACGTATTGTATTTTTGCCATCGAGGATAAAAAGATGGGGTTTTCATCATATTGCTTGAGTTTATCCCTCTACATCATGTCATCTTGCTTAAGGCGTTACTCTGTTCGTATGAACTCAATACACTAGATGCATGCTAGATAGCAGTCGATGTGTGGAGTAATAGTAGTAGATGCAGAACCGTTTCGGTCTACTTGTCTCGGACGTGATGCCTATATACAATGATCATGCCTAGATAGTCTCATAATTATTCACTTTTCTATCAATTGCTCGACAGTAATTTGTTTACCCGTCGTAGAATACCGGTATCGCTATCATGAGAGAAGCCACTAGAGAAAACTATGGCCCCCGGGTCTATCTTTATCATATTACTTTCCGTCAACTAGCCAATTTCTGTCGCCGTTGTTTATCTGCTTTCTTTACTTTCTGTTTCTATATCAAAAATACCAAAAATATTATCTTATCATCTCTATCAGATCTCACTCTCGTAAATGATCGTAAAGGGATTGACAACCCCTTATCGCGTTGGCTGTGAAGTTCTGATTTGTTTGTGCAGGTGCGAGGGACTGGCGCGTGGTCTGCTACTGGATTGATACCTTGGTTCTCAAAAACTGAGGAAAATACTTACGCTATTGTGTTGCATCTCCCTTTCCTCTTCGAGGGAATACAATGCAAGCTCAAGAGGTAGCAAGAAGAATTTCTGGCGCCGTTGCCGGGGAGGCTTACGCAAAAGTCATATACCAAGTACCTATACAAACCCTTATCCTTCGTATTACATTTATTTTCCTCTCGTTTTCCTCTCCCCCACTTCACCTTTGCCGTTTTATTCGCCCTTCTTTTGCCGTGTGTTTTTCGTTCACTTGCTTCCTGTCTGCTCGTGTGCTGCTTGCTTGCTTGTCATCATGTCTATTATACCTATCATTATCACCACTCCCGAGAGTGAAGTCCTCAACTTTAAACAATGGGAGGAAGAAAACTTAAAACATGCCTGGTATAGAATTTGCAATGCTCAAAACAGATCTAATCGGATGCTTTCCACTTCTGTGCTTCTTCACAATTTTTATGTTGGCATAACTCCTTGGAATAGATTTATCTTAGATACCATTACCGGAGGGAACTTCTTGGGTAGCCACACCGTTGATTCTTATAAAGCTATGACTGAATTATTTGGCTCACCACCTCTTATGGTTAATGGGACCGTTTTAACTTTGGAGCATGTTATGCAAAGGTTAGAAATTATTGAGAACCAAGTTGCTACGGTAGAATTGGTATAGAACTTGGATAGAAAAATTCACAATGAAATTACCCAATATGGATCTAAGGTAGGAGTTGTTCTGAAAAATCTTAAGGAAAGAGAACCCATAGTTAAAGAAAAGTTAGATCAGGATTCTACTAGAATCAATAAGCTTGAGGATGTTATCACTAATATGGGTTCTGATCTTTCCTTTATAAAAACCACTCCAAACACCTCTACCACCAAATTATCCAAGAGCATGTATGTCCCTAAGGACAAGGGTGAAACATCTAGACTTGCAGATCTCAAATCCATAAGTGTTCATCCTAATTTTTCTTACTTTTGCAACAGACCCTTTTGACACTTTAGAATTTCTTGATTTCTTGCCCAAGAGTTTGATTATTCATAGGGACAAATAAGTGCCCAAAATTCACAAGTTCTTAATTAAAGAATTGCCTTCCAAGGATGGCAATACCTAGATTTATCTTGTATCGTGCCTAGCTAGGGGCGTAAAACGATAGCGCTTGTTGGGAGGCAACCCAATTTTAAGTTTTTTTCTTTTGTTTATGTTAGGGAATAAATATTGCATCTAGTCTCTGATTAGATGTGGTTTCTTGTTTTATTTAGTGTTTGTGCCAAGTAGAATCTTTGGTAGGACTTATGTGAAGTTTATACGATCTTGCGGAGAAAAAACAGAATCGTTGGCGCTCGCTAAAGTAGTCTTCAGATTTTACTGGAGCGTGCTTTTTAGTTGATTCTTTTTGTTGCTGATTGGTAGACAAATTTCGCAAATTTACCAATTTAGTTTTAATTTTTTGGAGTTCCAGAAATAGGCCAACCCAGCAGATTACTACAGACTGTTCTGTTTTTGACAGATTCTGTTTTTCGTATGTTGTTTGCTTATTCCGATGCATCTATGAGTAATATTGGAGGATATGAATCATAGAAAACTTGGAGTACAGTAGGTTTAACACCAATGTAAAGCAAAGTATGAATTCCTTGCTGTACCTTTGAGTGGTGGTTTGCTTTCTCTTACTAACGGAGCTCACGAGAATTTTTGTCTAAGTTTTGTGTTGTGAAGTTTTCAAGTTTTGAGTACTGCTTGGATGGACTATGGAACAAGGAGTAGCAAAGACCCAAGCTTGGGGATGTCCATGGCACCCCAAGTAAAATGAAGATAATCAGAAGCCTAAGTGTAATGGCCCGGATGTAATACTTTCCATTTTGGGCAATATATAATATCTTTGGCTCCATCTATTCCATTCCGGGCTCTTTGTCTTTTCGGGTTTTCGTCGTTTTGTCGTGTTGCATGTGTGGCATTCATTCATATCATGTAGTCTTGTGCATCTCATTGCATTTGTGTTGTCGTTTGCATCCGGTCCCACTCGTTTCTTTCCGTTGTCCGTTTCGCGTTCCGGAGCTCCTCTCACGTGTCCGTGGCATTCCCGAGGCCTAATTTGGTGTTTGGCCGTGTAACATTTCCGGTTTGGCGCAGGACTTGTCGTGTGTTGTTGTTTTGGTGTGTGTAACCCGCGTGTCAAATCTCGTCGCGTTTGGAGTTCGTTTGCTACTCCAACAGTTATTCTCGTGGGCTGAAAGTACCTCCACTTTGAGGCCCAAGACAGCCCTCCAACAGCCCACCAAACCAACCCAAACCCCTCCCTTCATCTAGGCCATCCAATTCTGACCGCGTGGCCGAAAACCACACCTCATTTGGACAACCCTAGCTCCTTGTGCCTATATATTTGTCCAACTTCCCCAATTTTTGCCCTAGAAACCCTAGTGTCTCCTTCCTCCATCATCTTCTTCCTCCAGCCGCCGGAACCCTCGCCGGAGTTCCCCGCCGCTCGCCGGAACCCTCGCCGGAGTTCCCCGCCGCTCGCCGGAATTCCTCGCAGGAGTTCCCCGCCACCGCCGGAATCCTCGCCGGAGCTCCTTCTTCTCCACCGCCGCCTCCACCTCCGGTCAACGCCGCCGCCGCTCCGCCCGACCGCACCTCCGCCGCCCGGCCTCTTCCCCGCCACCGGCCGGGCACCTCGCCACCTCGCCGGCCAGCTCCCGCCGGAGCTTCGCCGCCGGGTCGCGCTCTGGCCGCCGCGCCCCTCCACCGCCGCCGGGCGCCGCGCCGGCTCCCTTCTCCGACCGGGCGCCGCCGGCCCCCGCCTCTCCTCCCGCCGGGCTTCCCCGCCTCCTCGAAGCCAGCGCCGCCGCCACCTTGGATCGGGAGATCGGGACCCCGATCCGGTCGCCTCTCCCGTCGGCTGGAACCCTATCGGGCCGGAGCCCCAAGGCCCGTTAGCGCACGGCCCGACCCGCTCCAATCGCCGCGCCCGTCAGCCGCTTCGGGCCGAATCCCGCCCGATCCGCCAGGCCACCCGCGGCCCGTTTGACTTCCGGTCCGTTGACCCGCCGTTGACCACCCTGAGGTTGTTCGAAATTCCACTAAGTCCCTGTTATTTCAGATTCTGGAGCAGTTTTGCAATGTGGATAACTTTTTCTGTGATGGTCCGATTTGAGCAAATGATATGTCAAAATGTTCGTGGAGACTTGTACTACGTTTTGTTCCATTGTGCCATGCATGTTTGAGATCATCTAGATGCTTAAATATCTGTTGCAAGAGTGCTACTTGTTAAAAACTGCTGTTTGTAGTTGTTTTCATGCCATCTTTGCAATGTGATAACTTGGTGCATGTTTACCCAAATGATGCAAATGATATGTCCACGTGTTCGTCATGAAATGCTCTACATGTTGTTTGCTTTAGCTTGCATGATAGATTTCATCTTGCCATGTTTAACTCCTTTGCAAAGTGCTATGTGGTTGTTAAGTTGTTAAACTTGTTACGAGATGCCTCGTTGAGGAGCTCGTTGCTATTGATATGTTTGTCCCCTTGATGCATGCTTAGATGTTTTGGATTCACCATCATGTGTACTTTGCTGTGGTGCTTACCACTTGCCATGTTTAGCTTTGAGGTGACTTAAACTTGCTCTCAAAGATGCCATGATGAAACTGCTGTTTCAACACTTAGTGAAATTTCACTAAGTCTGGAATCTGTAATCTCCAGATGCCATGTTTGCTTGTTGTTCTAGGCCAATCCATGCTAGTTTTGGGGTGACTCTTGATGATTCCTTGTTGTATAAGTTATTGGCTATCCATTCATGCTCTCACATGCTTATTTGGGTGGCTGTAGCATATTTAACTTTTGCTCCCAAGTTGCAACAAATTACTGATGTCAGGTTTTTGTTGTCAAGTTCAATATGTCATAGCTTGTTGCTATTGATCCATGGCTCCTTTGGGGATGCTCCAATGGATTTGTTTGTTGTAGGAGATGTCTAGTTTATGTCCATGCTCATTGCCATGATGTTTGAGTGCTGTAGCTTATTTATCTATTGCTCTGAAGTTGCTATGTGGCTGTTATTTTCAGCTTGTGCATGTTTATTGTTTCGGGTGTAACTTTTAGCCCGTTGCTCCGTTTTGAGCAAGTCCTATATGAAACTTGTGTGATTTTTCAGGTAGATTCATCATATCCTATTGCTATCATGTTTTGAAGCATTTTTGCTTGATGCATATTGTTGTGCTGTAACACTGTGCTTCCTATGTAGACTTTCTGTGCGTCATTAGTGCATCTGTTTTGCTTCCATAGTGCATCAGTCATGCATCCAGTATTTTTTTGTGCGCATTGCATCTTGTTGATTTCGTGCCTTGTGTGTTTGTGTTGAGTAGAGCCGGAAGCTGAGACCGAGTACGAGTACGAGAACGAGGTTACTACCGAGGTTGAGAACGAGGAGCTCTCTTACGATCCCATCGACAACTCTTCAGGCAAGATGACCGAACCCGGATACCATTACTATCTTTGCCTATTGCTAGAAGTCTCGCTCTATAGTATTTGCCTCGATGCCCATGTTTTCCTGTCAGCCTCCTATTGTAACCATGATCCTGTCTAACCACCCTACCTATGCCAACCATTGATTGGCTATACGTAGGCTTCGCTCAGCCCCTCTTATAGCATTGTTAGTTGCAGGTGAAGATTAAAGATTCTTGCTTCTTGTTGAAGCTTGTTGGGATATCACACTATATTAATTATTAAATGAAATCATCTATATATTGGCAATGGGTGGAAGGCTAAGCCTTTTGCTTGGTGTTTTGTTCCACTCATGCCGCTAGGAACCATATAAATTGGTGTTATGTTCCTTGATTATGCGTTCCTCACACGGTTGGGGTTATGGGACCCCCTTGATAAACCGCTAAGTGCTAAGTCTTTTCCAGCAAGTCCCAACATTGGTACTATTTGCCTAATAACTAAAAACTTGCATAGGGAGTAATTAACCCTCTTCTTAATCAACAACCCCCGGGCCAGTGCTCCACATGAGTGTTGGTCCGAAATGAGCAGACTGCGGGGCCACCTCAAGGAAACTAGAGGTGTGGTAAAAACCCGTAGGATGACTTATCCGGTCGTGGCCTGAGACGAGATACGCGTGGCTACTATCAGGGTGTCGGCACGCCGGGAGGATTTGCTGGATTAGCCTTACCTTAGTCGGAGTATCTTGAGCACGGGATTCCGAGGATACTCGGGCCTTCCCACCTTGGAGTTGCGACTCCACGGATCGTGGGCTTGTCATGGGCCAAGTTGGAACTCCCCTGCAGGGTTATGAACTTTCGAAAGCCGTGCCCGCGGTTATGTGGCAGATGGGAGCTTGTTAATATCCGTTTGTAGAAAACTTGACACCATGTTCCAATACACTACCAGCGTGTGTACCGTGACGGTCATTTTCCGAAAGGGATTCGGGAAGTGAACACGGTGGGGTTATGTTTGACTTGCTTTAGTTAGGATCACTTCGTGATCATCTCTCGACCGAGGCACCTTCTCTTCTCGCTCTTTTTACGTAAGCTAGGCTAGTGCTGCTGCAGACTCTTGTTCTTTCTTCAGCCTTGTTCCACACCCAAGGCTGGGATAGTCGTGTTACCCGGGAATGGGATTGCTGAGTCCTCTGTGGCTCACAGTTACTTCAACACACCAGATGCAGGTACGATGGTGAGCTACACATGCGATGGCACTGAGTTAGACTGGGAGTACGACGAGGAGCGTAGCCGATACTATGTGAACTATCCGGTTGATCAGTAGAGCTTCTACTAGGATTCGATCTAGACCTGTGGTTTAATGTTATGTTTGGTATCTTGTCATTTGGATCTTTACCCTTAGATGGGCTGTGATGTTTATCTGAATGATGTTTGAACATGTAATGTATTTGTGTAACGTGGCGAGTGTAAGCCAACTATCTTTTTCAGTTTTCCATCCCTAATTTTTACATGAGATGTGCAAAGGTACCAAACTTGCGATCATTCCAGAATGGGCTTATATCTTTAAGTCGTGCCTCGACACGAAGGAGATATAGTCCCATCCTGGGCATTACACTAAGCTTGGGGATGCCCCGGGAAGGCATCCCCTCTTTCGTCTTCATCCATCGGTAACTATACTTGGAGCTATATTTTTATTCGCAACATGCTATGTGTTGTGCTTGGAGCGTCTTGTATAATTTGAGTATTTGCTTGTTTGTAATGCCCAGGATGGGACTATACCTCCTACGTGTCGAGGCACGACTTAAAGGTATAAGCCCATCCTAGAATGATCTCAAGTTTGGTATCTTTGCACGACTCATGTAAAAGAGGGATTAAATTGCAAAAGGAGATAGTTGGCTTACACTCGCCACTTCACACAATACATTACATAAGCAATACATCATTCAAAACATCACAACCCGACTACGGGTGAAGATCCAAAAGAAAGATACCAAAACAACATAAAGCCACAGGTCAGGATCGAATCCTAGTAGAAACCACTACTGATCGTCGAAACATCACAAGCATACAGTCAAACTCTTCATCGAGCTCCTGGTGAAGCACTGAACCAGCTCCTGCTTCGTACAAGGCTGAACCTGCATCTGGTGTGGTGAAGTAACTGTGAGCCACAGAGGACTCAGCAATCCCGTTCCCGGGTAACAAGATTATTTAAGCCTTGGGTGAGGACAAGGCTGAAGAAAGAACGAGAGGTGAAGGAACAACAAGAGTCTGCAGCAGCAACTAGCACTAACTTACGTAATAGAGAGCGAGAAGAGAAGAGCAATGGTCGACAGATGATCACGAAGTGATCCTAACTAAAGCCGGTCAAACATAACCCCACCGTGTTCAACTCCCGAATCCCTATTCGGAAATTGGCAGTCACGGTACACACGCTGGTAGTGTATTGAATCATTGTGTCAAGTTATCTACAACTGGAATTAACAAGCTCCCATCTGCCACATAACCGCGGGCACGGCTTTCGAAAGTTCAAACCCTGCAGGGGTGTTCCAACTTGGCCCATCACAAGCCCACGATCCGCGAAGTCGCAACTCCATAGGTGGGAAGACCCGAGTATTCTCGGAATCCCGTGCTCAAGTTAAACCGAACTAAGGTAAGGCTAATCCAGCAAATCCTCCCGGCGTGTCGACACCCTGATAGTAGCCGCGCGTATCTAAGTCTCAGGACACGACCGGATGGGCGATGCTACAGGTTATACCAGATACCTCGGGTTGCCCCAAGGCGGCCCTGCAGGACCCCCGTTTGGGACCAACACCATCAGCGCTGCCCCCCCTGCTATGTAGAATTAAGAATCCTCGGGGACGCGACCCCCTATGCAAATTTAATTATTTAATTAAGTTGTTATTATGAGGCAAATAGTACCAAATGTTGGGACTTGCTGGAAAAGACTTAGCACTTAGCGGTTTATCAAGGGGGTCCCATACACCCCAACCGTGTTAGGAACGCATAATCAAGGAACATAACACCGGTTTATACGGTTCCTAACGGCATGAGTGGAACAAAACACCAAGCAAAAGGCTTAGCCTTCCACCCTGCCAGTATATAGATGATTTCATTTTTTAAGCATTTATATAGTGTGATATAACCCAACCAAACTTCAACATGAAGCAAGCATCTTCAATCTTCACCTCCAACTAACAATGCTATAAGAGGGGCTGAGCGAAGCGTACTTAGCCAAGCAACGGTTTGCATAGGTAGGGTGGTTAAACAGGTTCATGGTTACAAGTAGGAGGCTGACAAGAAAGACATGGGCATCGAGGCAAAACTAAAGAGCGGATCTACTAGCAATAGGCAAAGATAGTAATGGTATCCGGGTTCGGTCATCTTGCCTGGGATCCACAAGGGAGAAGAACGGATCCACGAAGAAGACGAAGCAACAGACGAGCAAATCCTCACAACTCCGGAACAAAACCGAAGCTAACAAGAGAAGCAACCGGAAAGAAACAAACAACTCGGTAAACACACAAATCATAACATGGCATACGATGCACAAGCAAGCATGATGCTTGTCCGGTTTAAAAATAAGCATGGCATGGCAAGTGCACAAACAAATACTACAAGTTAAGTGGAGCTCAATATGCAACGAGTTGCATATTGACGAAACACCACATATTAATTATTTAGTTGACTCTCGTTATTTACAAGACAAGATTAAATGTTTTTAACATGGCAAGAGGTGAAGCATAAAGAAACTACACTATCTAGGCAATTTCAATGAGGCCGGAAATTACAACAACATATCCGGAAAATCCCCATGAGCATGTTTAATAATTATAAGCAAACCACAATTAAACATTCTCATGTTGTTATCATGATGCGGATGACATGATCAAGTTTATGCAATTTTATTAAAAGGTTAACAAGAAGATGATATGAAGTATTTGTCACCGTGGTGGAAAGAAAAGAGTGCCACGCAACGATTCCGAAAATGATGCAACGCATCATATCGGTTCCGGTAACTCGTTGAGAGACCGGTGCAAAAGGGAAGAATCGACGTGAGCAAGTCGAACAAGATGGAAGTGGTTTGATCCCGTTACCGGGTTCCCACGAGTCGGTGACGAGGCAACCGAGGAACATGACAAAAGGTGAAACGGCACGATGCACACAAGGGAGACATTTCATACAACACAACAAACATCTCACGGGTCATCGTCTCGGGTTATACCTTCGAAACACTCGTTTCGGGACGGTTCGAGAGCGTCGAGGAAGTAGCCGTAGTAGTGGAAGTAGAGGAAGTAGTCGTTCACGCGGGTCGTAGAGGAAGGAGTCGTTCTCGTTTCCGAAGAGGAAGTAGTGGTTCACATAGCGGTAGTGGAAGTAGACGTTCTCGTAGATGTACATGTCGACGGTAGACGTTCGGGCGACGGTAGACGTTCGGGCGACGGTAGACGTTCGGGCGACGTAGTGGTACTTGGTGCTTCCGGGCGTCGGTAGTCGTACACGGGGCGACGGTAGTGGAACTCGTTCCGTAGTGGGAAGTAGTTGTTCCGGCGACGGTAGTCGTTCACGTTCGTGTCGTGGTACTTGCGACGTCGGGGTACTTGGTCGAAGACGTTCCGTAGTGGTACACGGGCGACGGTAGGGGTACTTGGGGTCTCCGAGTAGTCGTTCATGTAGTCGTTCTCGAGCTCGTAGTCGTTCGGTCATCGTTAAGTAGTTGTACTCGGGTCCGACCTAGTGGTTCTTGGCGCTCCTGGCACTTGAAATAACAAAAACAGCAACAAAACAACAAAAACAAAAAAAGGGGAAAAAGGCTGCGGGTTGCTCGGGACGACGCCGATCTGGAAAAGGACAGGGCCTTGGAAGCCGGCGCTGCAGCCGCTGTTGCTGGAGGACGGGAAGGGAGGCCACGCGAGGCGGCAGGGCCTCTGGCCGCGGCGAGGACGGGACGGGCGCCGGCCTGTGGCGCACTGGAGAGGACTTGGAAGGGGCGCGCTTGGAGGTGACGAGGCAAGGACCTGGCCCTGCCCGCGGGTCGGCGAGGAGAACGGGGCCGCACGGGGCCCTTGCCGCACTGGGGAGCTGGGGCCTCGAGGAGGATGGCCCTGGCCGACGCTGCGAAGCGGACGAGGGGGCGCGGACGCCGTCGATGGCAGTGGGACGGTGGTCGGCCGGAGAGGACGAGGGCCGCACGAGGGACGGGAGAGCTCGGGCCGGCTGCTGGGAGCCGCAGAGGAGGGCGTCCTGGAGATGAAGACCGCAGCAGCGGCCTTGGCGCTGCCCGGCTGCGCTGGAGCGACGCACGGGAGGAGAGGAGGGGCGCCCTTGGCGCTGGGAGCCGGGGCAGAGGGAGCCGCAGGGGCGCCATGGCGAGGAGGCCCCTCCGCTGGGCGCTCGGGAGGAGGCCAGGGAGGCGGACGAGGGAACGGGGAGAGCGAGGGGAAAAAATCGGGAGGACGCGGGGAACGGTCGCTGGCGGCAGCTGGGAGCGAGCGAGGGAGGAGCGAGATGAGTCGAGCGCTGGGGGCTCGATGCTAGGGTTAGCGGGAGTTGTCGGGCCAGGGTGGCCAAAGTGGGCCGGGTGGGCTGGTGGAAGCGGTTGGCCTATAGGGCCTAGCAGGCTGGCTGGCCTAGAAGGCTGCGGGGGAGATGGCCTTTGCTTTTATCTCTTAGACAGAAAAAAAAAACAAATAAGGAGAGAGCCAAAAAATAAAAAGAAAAGAGACAACGAACAAGAATAAAATGATGGATATTTTTGTAAGGCTTTACGGAATAATTCCAACCTCACAAAAATAGTTCCAACAAAAGGGAAGTGCAAACTAAAATAATAGCTTGCCTCGAGGAGTTTGAAAAGAGTCTAGATATTAGAGGAGCCTCGAAAATAGGAAAAGAATTATTGGCAAGATTTAGAAGTCAAACTTGATATGGAATAGGCATGGGGAAATATTGCAAGTGTGTTACGGTGATTCCGAAGCAATGGAATAATTAATAAATATAGCTCCCTAAATATTGAGAGGCTTTTATATGTTTTAAAGAGAAGACATCCTTCCCTCGATTTAAATGGACCGAAGGTCCACACAATTTAATTAAGTTGAGATGCAAAAATAAATATGACATGATGGCATGATGACATGATGCAATGCCAAAATAAAAACACAAGCACAAAAGAAACACACGGGCAACCCAGAACATCTGGAAACTTCTGGAAACTTCTGGGACGTCGGTCTCGGGCGTCACAACTCTCCCACACTAACAGAGGATCTCGACCCGAGATCCTAGAGATATCACCGGGTAAAAACAGACGAGGAAGAGGTAAAACAAAGTTGCTTCTTTGACAGAGGAGTGAAACCAAGAACCTTGAGAGGTTAAACAAGTTGAAAGAAAGAAAGCAACGGAGATGAATGAAGATGAAACACTCCGTTGGAAAGAGGAACAAGGAGCATTATGAGAACCTTGAAGGCTGAAAGACATGAAACAAGAGCTTACGGACGGAAAGAATATGAAACCGCAATGGTATAGCCAAGGAATAAGAATGACAGAATTTGGACAGCACTCCGTCTGAAAATGGAAGGAATTAACAAGAATTACAGAAGATGGAGTGATACTTGATGAAAACAACAACATACTGCCTCCGAAACAATTAAAAGAATGGCACAAGGGGTAAGAAAGATTCAGACAACACTCCGGTTGAAAAGAGAGGCAAAACTTTGTAAATGACGGAACTTGAATGAAGAATACAATACTCCGGTTAAATAGACAAGCAAGGAAGAATATGATCTCGATAAAAAACGAGATGATGGTTTGGAGAGAGCAACATCACAAAGCCTCCGGAATGAAAGAATATATGCTAGAACGTTGGGAAGAAAGAATGGAGAAGAAAATGACAACTTCTATCAAAATTGAATTGAAGAGCATCCTTACGAAGAAGTGTTGAACGTGGTTGATGGAAAATCAACAACGAAACGAATGAGGTTCATGTGGGCTTATGGAAAACATCTCAAAATTATGAGGTGACAACCAACCACTAACTTAAACAATTGAATGCATTGAGATCAACAAGGAGACGATAAACTTAATTCACCGGAATGAAAAATGAAGAACTTGGGTCATTTATAAGCACCATAACAGCGACAATCCTTAGGGAAAGCTTTAGGTGAAATACAACCCAAGATAACTCCAACGAATAATTGAAGGGTTGAAAAGATCTCTTGAACAAGGAAAATGATGGGTTTAAATATCTCATTCTTAAAAACTCGTGAATCGTAATCCATGAAGGAATTGTCAAAAATGACATAACACCATCTCAAAGATAAGGTAGAAAGGATTGCTATAGGAATGCATGATGAACCACAATGAAAACTCCGGTATTGAAAGCATGAGAAGTGAAAGATGAAGAGAATAAGATTCAAGGCCTGCGATGAATAGATTGAGCTTGAAATGATATAATTGAAATAACTTGGAGCTCCGGAAAAACAAGATGAAGAATTTAGAACCAAGGATATAATATGATGAACAAGCTCCAGAAAACAGAGATTAAATCACCTTGAAGGAATAAGAATAAGAATTATGTCATGCATCTCCTTCACCAATTTAAATTGATGACAACCAAAGGATTTGGCATACTACTTATTCTCGTTGCAATAATTAAAGAGGGATCTAGCACAAGCTTGGGTAATCTTGAACGAACCACCGGTAGGATTATGAAAGGAACGAGTGAATTAAAACGATAACAACGGAAGAGTAAACTTGAAAGAACCACCGTAAGAATTAGGAGACGAACGAAGAGACATCAGTGAATAATATTCGGAGGACGAAGTTGAAAACTGAGAACGAAGAAGTATTCTGAAATGATGGCCTTCGGAGGATCACAAAGAAAAGAATGCATGAAATGCTTCGGATGGGTATAAGGAATTCCTCACAATCTGCACAATAACGAGGATGGCATGAAGGTAGAACCACGAATCTTCACAAGAACGGGCCAAGATTTAAGAGAAACACTTCTCCGGTCTTCAGATGTTGAGAAAGAAGACGAGAATTGTCATGAAGAATTGTTGAGCACTCCGGAATGAAGAATTAAAAAGGTTGAACCAATGATGAACTTGAATTTGAAAACGATCTTGGAGAAGGCATGTGACTGATGGAAAACATTCTTACGTCACACTTTGAAAAGAATTTGAGTATAACTCCAGAAAAAGAAGAGTCAGTTAAGATCCTGGAAAAAGGCCTGTGGGTTAGGGCCCACTAAAGAAATCACGGTTGGAAAATAAAGATTGCTTGAGATATATTACACCGGTTGAATTAAATGGCTTGAATAAGATGATAATCCTCAAGAAATAATTTGAACGGATTAGGAATGGAATTATGAATCTTCAGCACTCCGGATATGAATAGCAAGAGGAGAATGATTACTTGGTGCACCGGAATAAGAAAGCATTGTGAAAAGAGGAAAAAGATAAGATCAACACCAAAATCTTGAATTACATCCACCGGAAGAATTATGAAAACAAAAGAATGATGAACTTGAAGCTCTTGAGCATCTTCATGATAAAGCACCGGATAAGAACAATGAAGGAAAGAATGAAGAACCATCACATGAATAAAATGGATATTTCCTTTGAGAATCTCTGGCTCCAAGAAGAAGAAGGGTGGGAGGGTGGGTAAAACAAAGACAACTTGAGACGAACAAAATGGACACCGGTTGAAAAGAATTAACATGACAATCTTGATGGTCAAGAAGAATTAGCACTCCCATAGAAATATGAGAACACCGATTAAGAAAGGTATGGAATCAACATTTGACATCGAAGCAACTCGAATACCAGAATCAAAGCGAAACAAAGGATAGATATACAACATGATCTTCACAATATCATTCGAACAGAGACTTGAACGAATGAATTCCGCAGGTACATCAACTTGTCGAGAAGCCACTTGGAGAGCAAAATGAAAATAAAAAGGAACAAGGAACAGATAGAACAAATACAAGATAGAAGCTTCGTTCGACATCTTCGTGCTGAAAGCTCATGGAACGTGTTACAAAAGGGTTTTGCAATCCCCGGATCAGCATAGCCAAGGACCCTTTAAGATGCAACTCCCGATCAGAACAAGTCCATAAAACCACTTCACTCAATGTAGAACCCCGAACTTCATATCGTGCATCCGTTGGAAGAATGCCTAGAACTACTGGATGAACCCACCTATAGATTTCCGAAAGTTTCCAGTTATGCAATCAGGTGTTGGGGATACACGGGAAGCACCGCGCAATCAACTCTAAACCTATATCCAGGTGTATCCATCCTTCAACACATAACCAGTCTTTCTCGGAAACTGTTTACCTCGGACCTTCGAAAAGCATCCACTATAACAAGCTATGGCAATACTCTCGAACTACCTCCCCAGTACTGGGTGATGTCGGGGTTATCTTGCCACTGGCCGTATAGGAGAGATTTTCGATGTCGGCCGTCTTAAGTATTTAGTACTGTCGCGATATGCTTGTGTCAATGATACCCCGAAGCTCAACTCCTCGGTAACAGGAGGCATCGAGAACAATATCCTTGTCACAAGAACATCGAAACAATCCCAGAATACTCGCGGGATCCTAAAAAAAATTTGGTCCAATTTTTGAAGATAGGAGAGACAAGAGTAGACGTCAGGAGTCCTCACCAGAGAGAAAGGGGATGAGAAGCAAAGAAATCCTACTCTCCGATATAATATAGGACTCAAAAAGTTTTCAGTGTGTGTCTAGACTCAACCGTCAACGATTCGATCAATCAGTGGGGGCTTCTAGGTCGGAGAAGGCTCTGAATACCAACTTGTAATGCCCAGGATGGGACTATACCTCCTACGTGTCGAGGCACGACTTAAAGGTATAAGCCCATCCTAGAATGATCTCAAGTTTGGTATCTTTGCACGACTCATGTAAAAGATGGATTAAATTGCAAAAGGAGATAGTTGGCTTACACTCGCCACTTCACACAATACATTACATAAGCAATACATCATTCAAAACATCACAAACCGACTACGGGTGAAGATCCAAAAGAAAGATACCAAAACAACATAAAGCCACAGGTCAGGATCGAATCCTAGTAGAAACCACTACTGATCGTCGAAACATCACAAGCATACAGTCAAACTCTTCATCGAACTCCTGGTGAAGCACTGAACCAGCTCCTGCTTCGTACACGGCTGAACCTGCATCTGGTGTGGTGAAGTAACTGTGAGCCACAGAGGACTCAGCAATCCCGTTCCCGGGTAACAAGACTATTTAAGCCTTGGGTGAGGACAAGGCTGAAGAAAGAACGAGAGGTGAAGGAACAACAAGAGTCTGCAGCAGCAACTAGCACTAACTTACGTAATAGAGAGCGAGAAGAGAAGAGCAACAGTCGACAGATGATCACGAAGTGATCCTAACTAAAGCCGGTCAAACATAACCCCACCGTGTTCAACTCCCGAATCCCTATTCGGAAATTGACAGTCACGGTACACACGCTGGTAGTGTATTGAATCATTGTGTCAAGTTATCTACAACCGGAATTAACAAGCTCCCATCTGCCACATAACCGCGGGCACGGCTTTCGAAAGTTCAAACCCTGCAGGGGTGCTCCAACTTGGCCCATCACAAGCCCACGATCCGCGAAGTCGCAACTGCATAGGTGGGAAGACCCGAGTATTATGTGCTCAAGTTAAACCGAACTAAGGTAAGGCTAATCCAGCAAATCCTCCCGGCGTGTCAACACCCTGATAGTAGCCGCGCGTATCTAAGTCTCAGGACACGACCGGATGGGCGATGCTACAGGTTATACCAGATACCTCGGGTTGCCCCAAGGCGGCCCTGCAGGACCCCCGTTTGGGACCAACACCATCAGCGCTGGCCCCGCTGCTATGTAGAATTAAGAATCCTCGGGGACGCGACCCCCTATGCAAATTTAATTATTTAATTAAGTTGTTATTATGAGGCAAATAGTACCAAATGTTGGGACTTGCTGGAAAAGACTTAGCACTTAGCGGTTTATCAAGGGGGTCCCATACACCCCAACCGTGTTAGGAACGCATAATCAAGGAACATAACACCGGTTTATACGGTTCCTAACGGCATGAGTGGAACAAAACACCAAGCAAAAGGCTTAGCCTTCCACCCTGCCAGTATATAGATGATTTCATTTTTTAAGCATTTATATAGTGTGATATAACCCAACCAAACTTCAACATGAAGCAAGCATCTTCAATCTTCACCTGCAACTAACAATGCTATAAGAGGGGCTGAGCGAAGCGTACTTAGCCAAGCAACGGTTTGCATAGGTAGGGTGGTTAAACAGGTTCATGGTTACAAGTAGGAGGCTGACAAGAAAGACATGGGCATCGAGGCAAAACTAAAGAGCGGATCTACTAGCAATAGGCAAAGATAGTAATGGTATCCGGGTTCGGTCATCTTGCCTGGGATCCACAAGGGAGAAGAACGGATCCACGAAGAAGACGAAGCAACAGACGAGCAAATCCTCACAACTCCGGAACAAAACCGAAGCTAACAAGAGAAGCAACCGGAAAGAAACAAACAACTCGGTAAACACACAAATCATAACATGGCATACGATGCACAAGCAAGCATGATGCATGTCCGGTTTAAAAATAAGCATGGCATGGCAAGTGCACAAACAAATACTACAAGTTAAGTGGAGCTCAATATGCAACGAGTTGCATATTGACGAAACACCACATATTAATTATTTAGTTGACTCTCGTTATTTACAAGACAAGATTAAATGTTTTTAACATGGCAAGAGGTGAAGCATAAAGAAACTACACTATCTAGGCAATTTCAATGAGGCCGGAAATAACAACAACATGTCCGGAAAATCCCCATGAGCATGTTTAATAATTATAAGCAAACCACAATTAAACATTCTCATGTTGTTATCATGATGCGGATGACATGATCAAGTTTATGCAATTTTATTAAAAGGTTAACAAGAAGATGATATGAAGTATTTGTCACCGTGGTGGAAAGAAAAGAGTGCCACGCAACGATTCCGAAAATGATGCAATGCATCATATCGGTTCCGGTAACTCGTTGAGAGACCGGTGCAAAAGGAAAGAATCGACGTGAGCAAGTCGAACAAGATGGAAGTGGTTTGATCCCGTTACCGGGTTCCCACGAGTCGGTGACGAGGCAACCGAGGAACATGACAAAAGGTGAAACGGCACGATGCACACAAGGGAGACATTTCATACAACACAACAAACATCTCACGGGTCATCGTCTCGGGTTATACCTTCAAAACACTCGTTTCGGGACAGTTCGAGAGCGTCGAGGAAGTAGCCGTAGTAGTGGAAGTAGAGGAAGTAGTCGTTCACGCGGGTCGTAGAGGAAGGAGTCGTTCTCGTTTCCGAAGAGGAAGTAGTGGTTCACATAGCGGTAGTGGAAGTAGACGTTCTCGTAGATGTACATGTCGACGGTAGACGTTCGGGCGACGGTAGATGTTCGGGCGACGGTAGACGTTCGGGCGACGTAGTGGTACTTGGTGCTTCCGGGCGTCGGTAGTCGTACACGGGGCGACGGTAGTGGAACTCGTTCCGTAGTGGGAAGTAGTTGTTCCGGCGACGGTAGTCGTTCACGTTCGTGTCGTGGTACTTGCGACGTCGGGGTACTTGGTCGAAGACGTTCCGTAGTGGTACACGGGCGACGGTAGGGGTACTTGGGGTCTCCGAGTAGTCGTTCATGTAGTCGTTCTCGAGCTCGTAGTCGTTCGGTCATCGTTACGTAGTTGTACTCGGGTCCGACCTAGTGGTTCTTGGCGCTCCTGGCACTTGAAATAACAAAAACAGCAACAAAACAACAAAAACAAAAAAAAGGGGAAAAAGGCTGCGGGTTGCTCGGGACGACGCCGATCTGGAAAAGGACAGGGCCTTGGAAGCCGGCGCTGTAGCCGCTGTTGCTGGAGGACAGGAAGGGAGGCCACGCGAGGCGGCAAGGCCTCTGGCCGCGGCGAGGACGGGACGGGCGCCGGCCTGTGGCGCACTGGAGAGGACTTGGAAGGGGCGCGCTTGGAGGTGACGAGGCAGGGACCTGGCCCTGCCCGCGGGTCGGCGAGGAGAACGGGGCCGCACGGGGCCCTTGCCACGCTGGGGAGCTGGGGTCTCGGGGAGGATGGCCCTGGCCGACGCTGCGAAGCGGACGAGGGGGCGCGGACGCCGTCGATGGCAGCGGGACGGTGGTCGGTCGGCGAGGACGAGGGCCGCACGAGGGACGGGAGAGCTCGGGCCGGCTGCTGGGAGCCGCAGAGGAGGGCGTCCTGGAGATGAAGACCGCAGCCGCGGCCTTGGCGCTGCCCGGCCGCGCTGGAGCGACGCATGGGAGGAGAGGAGGGGCGCCCTTGGCGCTGGGAGCCGGGGCAGAGGGAGCCGCAGGGGCGCCATGGCGAGGAGGCCCGCTGGGCGCTCGGGAGGAGGCCAGGGAGGCGGACGAGGGAACGGGGAGAGCGAGGGGAAAAAATCGGGAGGACGCGGGGAACGGTCGCTGGCGGCGGCTGGGAGCGAGCGAGGGAGGAGCGAGATGAGTCGAGCGCTGGGGGCTCGATGCTAGGGTTAGCGGGAGTTGTCGGGCCAGGGTGGCCAAAGTGGGCCGGGTGGGCTGGTGGAAGCGGTTGGCCTATAGGGCCTAGCAGGCCGGCTGGCCTAGAAGGCTGCGGGGGAGATGGCCTTTGCTTTTATCTCTTAGACAGAAAAAAAACAAATAAGGAGAGAGCCAAAAAAAGAAAAAGAAAAGAGACAACGAACAAGAATAAAATGATGGACATTTTTGTAAGGCTTTACGGAATAATTCCAACCTCACAAAAATAGTTCCAACAAAAGGGAAGTGCAAACTAAAATAATAGCTTGCCTCAAGGAGTTTGAAAAGAGTCTAGATATTAGAGGAGCCTCGAAAATAGGAAAAGAATTATTGGCAAGATTTAGAAGTCAAACTTGATATGGAATAGGCATGGGGAAATATTGCAAGTGTGTTACGGTGATTCCGAAGCAATGGAATAATTAATAAATATAGCTCCCTAAATATTGAGAGGCTTTTATATGTTTTAAAGAGAAGACATCCTTCCCTCGATTTAATTGGACCGAAGGTCCACACAATTTAATTAAGTTGAGATGCAAAAATAAATATGACATGATGGCATGATGACATGATGCAATGCCAAAATAAAAACACAAGCACAAAAGAAACACACGGGCAACCCAGAACATCTGGAAACTTCTGGAAACTTCTGGGACGTCGGTCTCGGGCGTCACATTGTTAGTTTGCCACAATCATCCTTGCTGGACACACCTATTTGAGAGAGTTAAATATGCCCTAGAAATTGTTAGAACACTCTATGTGCTTCACTTATATCTTTTGAGTTGAATAGTTTTTGCTCTAGTGCTTCACTTATATCTTTTAGAGCATGGTGGTGGTAATATTTTGTAGAAATTGTTGAACTCTCATGCTTCACTTAGATCTATTTGAGAGTCTATTAACAGCATGTTAAACTGTTTAGGCTAAAGAAACTAGTCTTCACATGATAAACATCCAATGTCAATGTAGTAAAAAAATTCACATCAAGTGCATTGAATAGAAAGAGATGTTGGATGCTTGATAATTGTTTTGAGACATGAGGATAGTGATATTAAAGTCATGCTAGTGGAGTGATTATGAAATTGAGAAATATTTGTGTTCAGGTTAGTGATTCCCGTAGCATGCACGTATGGTGAACCGTTGTGTGACTAAGTTAAAGAAGCATGAGGTATTTATAGAGTGTCAACCTTTATGTGAAGGTCGGGGGCGCGCGATGGTTAACTCCTACCAACCTCCCCCCTAGGGGCATGCGTTGATTGCTTTGTTTTGATGACTCGTAAATTTTTGCAATAAGTATATGAGTTCTTATGACTAATGTTGAGTCCATGGATTATATGCACACTCACCCTTCCACCATTGCTAGCCTCTTTTGTACCGCACAACTTTCGCCGATGCCATAAACCCACTATATATCCTTCCTCAAAACAGCCACCATACCTACCTATCATGGCATTTCCATAGCCATTCCGAGATATATTGCCATGCAACTTTCCACCGTTCCGTTCATATGACACGCATCATATTGTCATATTGCCATGCATGATCTTGTAGTTTACATCGTATTTGTGGCAAGCCCACCATGCATAATTTTGATACATGATACTCTTGTTTCATTGCACATACCGACACACCGCCGGAGGCATTCACATAGAGTCGTACTTTGTTGTTGTAGTATCGACTTGTAATTTCGTGTTGTAATGAAAGTGTGATGATCATCATTATTAGAGCATTGAACCATGGGAGGAAAGGCTGAATCTATAAAGCCCCTCCGCAAAAAAAGAAAAAAAGAAAGGCCAAAGAAAAAAAAGAAAGGCCCAAAAAAAGGAAAAAAAAGAAAAGAAAAAAAAAGAAAAAAAGGAAAAAAGAAAAAAAGGGGACAATTGCTACTATCTTTTTCCACACTCGTGCTTCAAAGTAGCACCATGTTCTTCATTGTAGAGAGTCCCATGCTTAGTCATTTTCATATACTAGTGGGAATTTTCGTTATAGAACTTGGCTTGTATATTCCAACGATGGGCTTCCTCAAATGCCCTAGGTCTCCGTGAGCAAGCAAGTTGGATGAACACCCACTAGTTTCTTTTGTTGAGCTTTCATTCATATTTAGCTCTAGTGAGTCCGTCGCATGGCAATCCCTACTCACTCACATTGATATCTATTGATGGGCATCTCTGTGACGCCCCCGATTTGACCGTACACTAATCATGCATGCCAATGTGTACGACCAAGATCAGGGACTCACTTGAAGATATCACAACACAACTCTGGACACAAATAAAATAATACAAGCTTTATATTACAAGCCAGGGGCCTCGAGAGCTCGAATACATAAGCTCGAATACGCAAGAGTCAGCGGAAGCAACAATATCTGAGTACATACATAAGTTAAACAAGTATGCCTTAAGAAGGCTAGCACATAACATCAACGATCGAAAAGGCAAGGCCTCCTTCCTGGGACCTCCTAACTACTCCTGGTCGTCGGCGGTCTTCACGTAGTAGTAGCCTCCATCGGGGTAGCAGCAGTCGTCAAATGTGGCATCTGGCTCCTGGACTCCACCATCTGGTTGCATCAACCAGCAAGAAGAGGAAGGGGGAAAAGGGGGGAGCAAAGCAACCGTGAGTACTCATCCAAAGTACTCGCAAGCAAGGATCTACACTACATATGCATCGGTATCAATGAAAAGGGTAGTATCTGTGGACTAAGCTGCAGAATGCCAGAATAAGAGGGGGGGAAGCTAGTCCTATCAAAGACTAGCATCTTCTGGAAACCACCGTCTTGCAGCAAGAGGGGAAAGTAGAGTAGTATAACATAAGTCATATTTATGTTGTTGTTCCAACGCTCCGGGATCCTTTCTCGACTCCCGAAGCAACATATCCAAATAATGCCTCAGCATCCAGTTCTAGTTGTAGCGATCGGGATACAACTCCAAGTGTCCGTTACCGTAGGACAGGCTATCGATAGATGTTTTCTTCCCTGCAGGGGTGCACCAACTTACCCATCACGCTTGCTTAACTCCGGTCGGACACACCATCAGGTCATGCCCGCCCTTGGCCAAACAATACGCCGCAACCCGACCTAGACTTAATAGAGAGGTCATGCACGCCGGACTAAACCCTATGCCCCCAGGGGTCATGGGCCAATCACCCCGGGAACTCCTGCACATTGCGTACGCGGCCTGTGAGCATACCTGGGCAACCTCCTTAAAAAGGTAGGTGCTTACGCAGTCCAACCCGGCGCGCGCCGCTCAGTCGCAATGACGTCAGTTAAGCTTCGACTGATGCATACCACGCAGAACGCCCATACTATGCCCACGTGATGGTTAGCGCTATCAGGCCAGAGGCCCCTCGGATCAAATATCCAAACAGTTTAGTGTCTTGGGAAGGCGCGGTAACGAGCAGAGACTCACGAACAGGTGACCCCATCGCCCCGTCTCGAGAACTTGCGGCAAGGGCGAGTGCCCGGGCCACGCCTCGTATTATCTCGCGGGCACCTTCCAGGTCAACCCGACTACACATCACTCGCAATTAAGCTCGCACGGGTACCCCTCAGGGTCGACCCGTCTTTAGTAACCAGGTTCAGTGTAAAGTCATAGTAACCATAGTAACTGTGTGTCTGACACCAAAGGAAAACCTGAGGAAATCACCCTCGATGGAATTCCACCTGATGTTTATCGTCAAGGTCAACGAAAGAGGAGTCACCTTCGAGGTCCACTCTTGAGCAGTTGCATGACAGTGTCGTTATCGGGAGTGGAGAAAGAGGAATCACCCTCGATGACCACAACCGATGAACTAACCTACAAGGTTAACATCAAAAGTGCTGATGAGGTCTCACCCTCGGCGCTCGATAGTAACCCAGTAGTGTCGAGCAACTTAGGGGAAAGTGATGTGCGGTGCCGGGTCCTGGTCTTCGATCCGGTTGATCGGGTCTTCTGATAATCCAGAGGGGCAGTCGGGACATGGTAGGGGGTCACTGGTGGATCTCTAACCAGCCTATACTAAGCAGTTTGGTATAAACATGTAAGGTATGAAAGCAGTATCAACAACAGGCTATGCATCAGAATAGGATCATAGAAAAAGCAGTAGCAGTTCTAATGCAAGCATAAGAGAGAAGAGAATGGGCGATATCGGAATGATCAAAGGGGGGTTGGCTTGCCTGGTTGCTCTGGCAAGAAGGAGGGGTCGTCAACACTGTAGTCGATCACCGGGGCATCATCGGTCTCGGGGTCTACCGGAGAGAAGAGGGGGAAGAAACAGTAAATATAAAGAAAATAGTTGCCACAGAGAAGCACGACATGTCAGCACGCAGTGCTAGGGTGCTCTTACGCGGTGGTACACGGTACCGGCGAAGGGGGATAACACTCGGGAAAGTATCCCCGGCGTTTCGTGTTTTCGGTCAGATGAATCGGAGGGGGAAAGTTGTAGGTTCACTATGCTAGGGACGTGTGGCGGATGGACGGACCGCGTATTTGGATTCGTCTCGTCGTTCTGAGCGATTTTCATATATAAAACTTTTTCATCCGAGTTACAGATTATTTTATATGATTTTCTAAAGTTTTAAACATTTTCTGGAATTTATTTAATTAATTTAAATCAACATTATCCAGAATAGTGAAAGGTGATGTTAGCATGACATCATCATGACGTCAGCAGGTCAACAGGTTGACTGGGTCAAACCTGACATGTGGGGCCCACCTGTCAAAGAGTGTTTAGTTAACTAATAGTTAATTATATTAATTAATGATTAAGTTATACTAAACAGAATTAATTTGGTTAATTAATTAATTAATTAATTAATATTTTAATATTTATTTAATATATATATATATATTTTTTAACAGGGGCTTGGGCGCTTTGGCCCATGGGACAGTGGCACAGGCCAGCGGGACGGGCTTTTAACGGGCGTGCGCCCATGTGCCCGCACGGGGCGACACAGGGCGCCGGCGGGGCGGGGCCGCGGCCTCGGCGCGGCCAGGGGAGGGCGCCGGCCGGCCGGTGCCGTGGCTGGCGGCAGGCGGCGAGCGCGCGTAGCAGCGAAGTGCTGCCGCGGCACCTGAAGTGGCCAGAAGAGGCGGGGAGGGTCGCGGTGACGGGCGCCAGCGCCGGGCGCGGCCTCGCCGGCCAACGGCGGCCGGAGAAATC
>LR738715.1:191721583-191770358 GCA_902687465.1 Secale cereale | reverse complement strand
GGGGGTCCGCGGGCATGATCCACGTACGAGCCACGACCGGCGGGGCTAGGCGGGGTGTGGCAGGGCGGCGATGCAGCAGTACGCAGCGGCGGCGGCGATGCTACGCAGTAGGACACAACGGCAATACGTGAGCGAGCGGGCGGGCGTCGCCGGGCACGGCAGGGCGAGTGGCGCAGGAGGGATGCGGGGCGGAGGCAAGGTGCCGGCGAAGGGGCAGTGGCCGCGGGCGCGGTCAATGGGCAGAGGCGGGGCTCCGGCGACGCGCGGGGAGCAGGAGGTTAGCGATGGATGGTTGTGGCTCAGCCGGAGAAGGCACAACAGGGTGGAGGCATCGGCGAGCAGCACCACCAAGGGCGCGCGGGGTGCAGACGGACGAGGTATGCCAAAAGCGTGGGGGCGAGACGGGGCAGACGACGGTGGACGGAAGCGCGGGCCACGGTGAGCGGGGCAGGTGCGGTTGGCGGCCTACGACGAGCAGCGGCACTAACGCGAGCTAAATCGAACGGAAACGAAGCCGGCGACCACTTCCCGCGGAGGCCGACAGTGGTCCATCGCATAACTAACTATAGAGGGAGCTACCGAAGCCGAGAGATGGAGCAGGGGGGGTGCGCGGCTCACCTCGAGGTTAGGGGAAAACTCAGGGGAGCTTGGGTTGTCGGAGTCGTGGGGATCGACGACGGAGCATAGGTCACATCTGATGAAGGACATCGACGCGGACGGCGTCCCTGCTGCACCACAGGCTCGATCCAGTGGCGGGGACGAAAGAGACGACCACACCAGAGCTCCTGGACATCGCGGAACGACGTATGGTGGCCGGTGGACACGTGGACGAGCATCGACGACGACGGCCATCTCTCTGTTGGCTCGTATTCAAGGGAGGGAGGGGGCGAGGAAGAAAAACAGAGAGAGCTAGGGTTCGGGGGAGGGGCGTCGTTGCTAAGTAGGGCGAGGGGGGGCCGTGGATGCGCGCCATGGCGCCATGGCATCGGTGGATGTGCTCCATGATGCCTCACTACTAGAGGTTGAAGAAAACCAGTGTGGGCTGGGCCTTCATGCACTGTAGCACTTAGGTCCAGTGGTAGTGTAGCATATGGGCTTTTACTTCTTCTTTTCTCATATCTTTTGTCCCTGCTTTGCATTTAGTTGAGCTAGAAAATGGATTTAGTTGAACCCAATATTAAGCATATAAATACTAGACTATGTAATTATCTAGCGCGACAAGTTTCAAATATTTTTGAATAGTTTAAATATTTTTTTAGCTTTAAATGGTTAATTTAAAAGATGTTGGTTCTGTTTTGAATATTTTAGGGTCATTTAAATATCCCAATTGATGTTTTTTTACTCATGAAAATTAGTTAGTGAAAAACTGGAAACTAATGAACAATTTTGTTTTGCTATTTTGAATAAATATTAATTTGACTTTATTTTAAATTGAATTTGAATTTGGCTTGGAACAAAGTGAGGTTTTAGAAAAATAATTGAGATGACATGGCATCATTACTGAGTGGTTACTGTAGCTTGATTATCCGGGCGTTACAAATCTCCTCCACTACAAGAAATCTCGTCCCGAGATTTAAGAGGTGGAGTAAGGGGGAAAGACTCGGGAAGGACGGAGCTCAACACAAGATAGGTACGTGGGGACTATCTCAGTGAACGTGGCATAGAGGCATCTCTCGAGTTGAAATTCAAGAAAGTCATCGAGAGCAAGGTGAGGTGCGATAAGAAGCTTCAACCGGGTAGACATTCGTTTGTTGCCTTAAACAAAGGGTGAAAGGGGTTCAGAAAAATGGGAAAAGTATTGCGTTTGATACGAGAATAAATCGCCTCTCGGAAGGCGGCTCGGGATTTTCATATGAATCCAAGCGTGAGAAATGACCTTAGAAACAAGGGTGTACAGGAGAGTCAGGTTTTGATCCTGTGGAACTATGGGTCATGGGCCCACCATGTGGGTTAAAAGTAGTAAGGGTGCTGACATCTTGCACGGTAATGAAGAGAAGGCATGATAGGGGATTGCCTATCAGTTATGCTGGCAACAACGTCGGTACCAAGGCGAGGAACGAAGAGAACCATTTTCCTCCTCGTTAAGACGAGGCGGACCAATAGGCAAAGTTATCGTCCATCAGTGTTACCGGAATGTCATCAACTATAGTAACAGGGTTATCATTGACAGGGTTATACACTGAGGTGTTTACATAAGCAGGGAATCATCACTGCTCATATAAGTCAGATTGCAAGGAAGGTTAAACAAAACAATGGAAAGGAAAATGTGTTTATGCTCGAGTATCAAGAGTATAACTTTCCCCAAGGAAAGGCAGAGCATGATTTACATGATAGGGCTCCAAACATGTAACCATTTAGACAAAAGGGGCGAGGATATTCATGATGTTATCCATACAATAGTGCTTGGATAAGTGATCAAGAAACATTTAGCAATGTGCCTCCAATATTCTTAATGATATTCGTAGTACCACAGTCTTGCTTCGGAATAGCATTGACATGGTCCTTAGATAAAGGTCGGTCCTTGGGAACACAAAGGATCCATCAAGAATATCTAGAGAACCTCATGCAATTTTATCAGGGAAAAGATGAGGATGTTGCTGATGGGTTCAGCTGCAATCCGTTGACATGTCAAAAAGGATGTATTTCCAAAATTATACGAACTAGTTTGTGTTGGGGGAGGGGAAGGCTAGAATGTTGTCGATGATAACACAATCATTGAGGGGTAATGATGGTATTTCTCATCATGAATTCAATTGATGTCCTGGAAGATCTTGGAATGTTGATGATGATCACGTCACATTGATGTAATCGATCGACGATGACATCAAGTCATGGGAATAATGAAGTGAAGGGTTATTGGAACCACGGGTACGACACAAACTCGAAATCGAGCTTGTTGTTCAAGGCAAAATGATATGACGAGGAAGATCGACGTAGGCTTAGCTCATCGTCAAAATTGTGCTCCAGGAAGGACCAGATAGCACAGTTAAAAAGATGCACGATAATGATAGAGCTGAAGAGGATAGATATAACTTGAAGAATTAATAAACTCATATGCAATGGAGGTTACTTAGAGCTACTGAATCGGAGTGCGGAATTGATTCACTTATCGGGGTCCTTGATTGTCAAACATCTCAAAACCCGAGGAAAATTGCAGTCACATAACGAAAAACTTATAAGAAGCTATGCAGTTCCATGATAATCTCGAGATACCAGGGGGGTAATACGTGACGACAGTTCAAACAAAGGATCCGGTGGCCTACAAGGGATCTGATGTGAGCATTGGTACTCAACCAGAAGAAGAAAGAATGCAAGGGTATCAGTTTATATAAACAACTGACTAATTCAACACTCAAATGCAAAAGGGATTATGATTTCCAAATCAAGGGATGAGAAGCAACGCTCTGATTAAGGATGGGTAAGTTGAAATGACTTAGGGGTGCAATCGACGACAATTTGGTTGGTCGAGAACCACCTCATATTTGGAATGACGTGTGAGCTGCAAGAACGAATTCTAGTTTGACTGACGATTGCGAGTATTTGCATCCTATTGAAACAATAAGATCAGAAAGTCAAACCGAAAGGATTTTAATCAATATTGATATACATATGGTATTAACCATAATGCAAGCAGGTAATACTTTCCAGAGCAATAGGTTGCTGAGGATTTCAGAAGATTGAGTAGCGTTTCAAAGACCTTTGTGAAACGCATGAACAACTGGGGATGAACGAACCCCTAGAGAGTGTGTGGAATTATTCATACATGTATTCATGCGGAAAAGGAGCTATAAGGCAGCGGGAAAAAGAATTCTCGAAAGTCAAAGAATACTTTCGGGTATCTTGTAATAACAAGAAAAACTAGGGATGGAAGTATGAACGGCGAGGGTATGCAGTTATCCATAAGGATTCAACGGTAATAAGGGTTTGCAAAAGAAATGAACACAAGTTCTCGGGAGTAGATCGGAGAGTATCTTCGAAGTCTTCTCGTGAAGCAGGCAACCATCTTGACTGAAGGGGCTCTCCGGAAGGAAGTATTTTCGAGAACCTAAAGTTAGATTTTAGCAAAATTATTTAACCCGAGTAGAAGAGAGATCAGAATCCCAGAGGAAAGATGAGGAATAAAAGATCCTAATACCACCCAATGGCGACCTGGACCCGTAAGACACACAGCCATGTTAGTAAAACAATTTGTAGTGACTAGACTCGACTTCGGCCAAGGAGTTGGAAAGGGGGTTCCTACAGGCAGTCGGCTCTGATACCAACTTGTGACGCCCTCGATTTGACCGTACACTAATCATGCATGCAAATGTGTAAGACCAAGATCAGGGACTCACTGGAAGATATCACAACACAACTCTAGACACAAATAAAATAATACAAGCTTTATATTACAAGCCAGGGGCCTCGAGGGCTCGAATACATAAGCTCGAATACACAAGAGTCAGCGGAAGCAACAATATCTGAGTACATACATAAGTTAAACAAGTATGCCTTCAGAAGGCTAGCACATAACATCAACAATCGAAAAGGCAAGGCCTCCTGCATGGGACCTCCTAACTACTCCTGGTCGTTGACGGTCTTCACGTATTAGTAGCCTACATCGGGGTAGCAGCAGTCGTCAAATGTGGCATCTGGCTCCTGGACTCCACCATCTGGTTGCATCAACCAGCAAGAAGAGGAAGGGGGAAAAGGGGGGAGCAAAGCAACCGTGAGTACTCATCCAAAGTACTCGCAAGCAAGGATCTACACTACATATGCATCGGTATCAATGAAAAGGGTAGTATCTATGGACTAAGCTGCAGAATGCCAGAATAAGAGGGGGAGAAGCTAGTCCTATGGAAGACTAGCATCTTCTGGAAACCACCGTCTTGCAGCAAGAGGGGAAAGTAGAGTAGTATAACATAATTCATATTTATGTTGTTGTTCTAACGCTCCGGGATCCTTTATCGACTCCCGAAGAAACATATCCAAACAATGCCTCAGCATCCAATTCTAGTTGTAGCGATCGGGATACAACTCCAAGTGTCCGTTACCGTAGGACACGCTATCGATAGATGTTTTCTTCCCTGCAGGGGTGCACCAACTTACCCATCACACTTGCTTAACTCCGGCCGGACACACCATCAGGTCATGCCCGCCCTCGGCCAAACAATACGCCGCAACCCGACGTAGACTTAATAGAGAGGTCATGCACGCCGGACTAAACCCTATGCCCCCAGGGGTCATGGGCCAATCGCCCCGGGAACTCCTGCACGTTGCGTACGCGGCCGATGAGTAGACCTGGGCAACCTCCTTAAAAAGGTAGGTGCTTACACAGTCCAACCCGGCGCGCGCCGCTCAGTCGCAATGACGCCAGTTAAGCTTCGGCTGATGCATACAACGCAGAACGCCCATACTATGCCCACGTGATGGTTAGCGCTATCAGGCCAAAGGCCCCTCGGATCAAATATCCAAACCGTTTAGTGTCTTGGGAACACGCGGTAACGAGCAGAGACTCACGAACATGTGACCCCATCGCCCCGTCTCGAGAACTTGCGGCAAGGGCGAGTGCCCGGCCACGCCTCGTATTATCTCGCGGGCACCTTCCAGGTCAACCCGACTATACATCACTCGCAATTAAGCTCGCACGGGTACCCCTCAGGGTCGACCCGTCTTTAGTAACCAGGTTCAGTGTAAAGTCATAGTAACCATAGTAACTGTGTGTCTGACACCAAAGGAAAACCTGAGGAAATCACCCTTGATGGAATTCCACCTGATGTTTATCGTCAAGGTCAATGAAAGAGGAGTCACCCTCAAGGTCCACTCTTGAGGAGTTGCATGACAGTGTCGTTATCGGGAGTGGAGAAAGAGGAATCACCCTCGATGACCAGAACCGATGAACTAACCTACAAGGTTAACATCAAAAGTGCTGATGAGGTCTCACCCTCGGCACTCGATAGTAACCCAGTAGTGTCGAGCAACTAAGGGGAAAGTGATGTGCGGTGCCGGGTCCTGGTCTTCGATCCCGTTGATCGGGTCTTCTGATAATCCAGAGGGGCAGTCGGGACAAGGTAGGGGGTCACTGGTGGATCTCTAACCAGCCTATACTAAGCAGTTTAGTATAAACATGTAAGGTATGAAAGCAGTATCAACAACAGGCTATGCATCAGAATAGGATCATAGAAAAAGTAGCAGTAGTTCTAATGCAAGCATAAGAGAGAATAGAATGGGCGATATCGGAATGATCAAAGGGGGTTGGCTTGCCTGGTTGCTCTAGCAAGAAGGAGGGGTCGTCAACACCGTAGTCGATCACCGGGGCATCATCGGTCTTGGGGTCTACCAGAGAGAAGAGGGGGAAGAAATAGTAAATATAAAGCAAACAGTTGCAACAGATAAGCACGACATGTCAGCACGCACTGCTAGGGTGCTCTAACGCGGTGGTACACTGTATCGGCGAAGGGGGATAACACTCGGGAAAGTATCCCCGGCGTTTTGTGTTTTCGGTCAGATGAATCGGTGGGGGAAATTTGCAGGTTCACTATGCTAGGGACATGTGGCGGATGAACGGACCACGTATTCGGATTCGTCTCGTCGTTTTGAGCGATTTTCATATATATAAATTTTTCATCCGAGTTACAGATTAGTTTATATGATTTTCTACAGTTTTAAACATTTTCTGGAATTTATTTAATTAATTTAAATCAACATTATCCAGATAGTGAAAGGTGATGTCAGCATGACATCATCATGACGTCAGCAGGCCAACATGTTGACTGGGTCAAACCTGACTTGTGGGGCCCACTTGTCAAAACTGTTTAGTTAACTAATAGTTAATTATATTAATTAATGATTAGGTTATACTAAACAGAAATAATTAGGTTAACTAATTAATTAATTAATATTTTAATATTTATTTAATTTTTTTTAAACAGGGGCTTGGGCGCTTGGGCCCATGGGTCAGTGGCACAGGCCAGCGGGGTGGGCTTTTAACGGGCGTGCGCCCGTGTGCCCGCACGAGGCGACACAGGGCGTCGGCGGGGCGAGGCCGTGGCCTCGGCGCGGCCAGGGGAGGGCGCCGGCCGGCCGGTGCCGTGGCAGGCGGCGGGCGGCGAGCGCGCGGAGCAGCTGCGTGCTGCCGCGGCACCTGCAGTGGCCAGAAGAGGCGGGGAGGGCCACGGCGATGGGCGCCAGCGCCGGGCGCAGCCTCGCCGGCCAACGGCGGCCGGAGAAATCGCCGGTGACAGCGTGCGCGCGGGGTGGGGGGGGGGTTCTGCGGGCCTGGTCCACGTACGGACCACGACCGGCGGGGCTTGGCGGGGTGTGGCAGGGTGGCGATGCAGCAGTACGCAGCGGCGGCGGCGGCGATGCTATGCAGTAGGACACAACGGCAATACGTGAGCGAGCGAGCGGGCATCGCCGGGCACGGCACGACGAGTGGCGCAGGAGGGATGCGGGGCAGAGGCAAGGTGCGGACGAAGGGGCAGTGGCCGCGGGCGCGGTCTGTGGGCAGAGGCGGGGCTCCGGCGACGCGTGGGGAGTAGGAGGTTAGCGATGGATGGGTGTGGCTCGGCCGGAGTAGGCACAACGGGGTGGAGGCGTCGGCGAGCAGCACCACCAAGGGCGCGTGGGGTGCAGGCGGATGAGGTATGCCAAAAGCGTGGGGGCGAGGCGGGGCAGACGAAGGTGGACGGAAGCGCGGGCTGCGGCGAGCGGGGCCGGTGCGGTCGGCGGCCTACGACGAGCAGCGGCACTAACGCGAGCTAAATCGAACGGAAATGAAGCCGGCGACGACTTCCCGTGCAGGCCGACAGTGGCCCATCACAGAACTAACTATAGAGGGAGCTACCGAAGCCGAGAGATGGAGCAGGGGGTGCGCGACTCACCTCGAGGTAATGGGAAAACTTAGGGGAGCCTGGGTTGTCGGAGTCGTGGGGATCGACGACGGAGCATAGGTCGCATCTGATGAAGGGCATCGACGCGGATGGCGTCCCTACTGCACCACAGCCTCGATCCAGTGGCGGGGACGAAGGAGACGACCACACCGGAGCTCCTGGACATCACGGAACGACGTATGGTGGCCGGTGGACACGTGGACGAGCATCGACGACGACGGCCATCTCTCTGTTGGCTCGAATTCAAGGGAGGGAGGGGGTGTGATGGCCTGGCTTATTAGGGATGATAGACTACTCATAATAATAAGGAATTCCTTCTTTTCCGGGAGCCCATTCGGATAGAACTCCAAAGTTAAGCGTGCTCAGCTTGGAGTAGATTCAGGATGGGTGACCGACCGGGAAGTTTCTCCCGGGTGCGCACGAGTGAGGACAAAGTGCGCGGAAAAGACTAGTATTGATATGTGAGGCCAGCCTAGATCCCGCCAGGAGTAACGACCACCGGCGGGTGTGTCCGGGGCGTTACAAGTTGGTATTAGAGCCGACCCTCACGATTACACAGATGTTTGTGGACAGTTTGCAGTCATGTTGTGCATGACGTTTGTGACCCGTCGTGGCACACGGCATGGCATATGTGCTGTCCTGGAAGCACAGACGGTTGTGCCAAGAGGGAACGTTCCTGTGGCCCGACGAGGACGTGGGTTCCTCTGAGTGAGGGTGTATGTGATGGCCTGGCTTATTAGGGATGATAGACTACTCATAATAATAAGGAATTCCTTCTTTTCCGGGAGCCCATTCGGATAGAACTCCAAAGTTAAGCGTGCTCAGCTTGGAGTAGTTTCAGGATGGGTGACCGACCGGGAAGTTGCTCCCGGGTGCGCACGAGTGAGGACAAAGTGCGCAGAAAAGACTAGTATTGATATGTGAGGCCAGTCTAGATCCCGCCAGGAGTAACGACCACCGGCGGGTGTGTCCGGGGCGTTACACAACGGTAAAAGGCAACCACAGGGGGTGAGTGTCGGTGTATTGGAAACGACACCTATGGGATCACAAGAATCCCTACTACAGTTGCGAGGCGCGGGGTTGAGAGAAGAGCGGATCAAACAGGCAGCACACAGTTCCTTTACCCAGGTTCGGGCCGCGAGGATGCGTAAAACCCTACTCCTGCTTTGGTGGACTGTATTTCTGTGTTCTTCAGCTAGCTATGCGGCGTGAGGAGCTCCAATAAGCCGAATCCTCCTCATGGTCACCTCGGGCCTCCTTTTATAGGGAAAAGGGGTTGCCACAATGGCACACAGGAGGTGGAAAGGGTATAGTAATGCGAGGTTATCCCTCGCATTACATGACAAGGCGCATTTAATGCGTCTTGCTTAGGTGTCCATGCTTTATCGGGGACGGGGGAGACATCCGTCTTGTCTGTCACCGCTCCTTCTTGTGTCGTTACGCGCCCTGGCCAGCGATGCCTGAGATGCCATGTAGGCAGGCAGGCCGCTGAGGTGGCCCAATGGTGGGTTTCCACGAAGATCTGCATGTCGCCACGCAGGTGCCTGCCCAGCTGGTTGGGTTGGCAGCTGCATATGGCGGTGGAGGCTTAGTTGGCGTGGGCCTGATGGTGGCCCTGTGGACATCCTCGGCAAGGGCCTTGCCGGGGGCCCCGGCTAGGGTCTTGCCGCGGCGCTTGCTGTCATCCTCGGCAAGGTGCTTGCCTGAGGTCTTGCAGTCTTCCTTGGCTAGAATCCCGCCAAGGGTCGCCGTCTTCTCAATGTGTATCTGATCTTGAATGTCTTCACAAAGATCTGCATGCCATCACGGAGATGTCTCCCGAATCCTTGCCCCATGGGGGCAGTGGACTGAAGGGGGATTTGCTCCGTAGGCGTGGGGCGGATTGCCGCGGCTGTTAAAACCGGCCCCAGCAAGGATTTTGTCGGGGCTGCTAAAACTGGCCCCTGGCAAGGATCTTGCCGGGGGAAGCCGCTTCGTCCCTTTGCTCTTTGTGGTCTTGGCTTTGGGCTTCAGTTCCATCGAGCTTTGGCCTTACCCTGGCTCACCTCCCTTGCCGTGCTTGGTGTGGTGGTGCCTGTGGCTCAGACTACCCGTGCACAGTCATAGGGGGTACAAAAAGTGTACCCCTCTTTTTGTACACCGACAGGAGCCCCCGGGCCTCCCATGACCCGCGCGCGCGGCTCTGCGTGGAGGGGTGTGCGTGATGTGGGCGGCATGCGCGAGACGGTTTCCGCAGGCATGCGTCACGTCGCACTAAAGAGGCGGCTTCGCGTCTTCCCCATAAACGGGGGGAGGCGTGGAGGCGCGGCCCATTTACTGAATAGGGCCGAGGCGCGGTCCTCAAGGCGTCCACTCCCCACGATCACGGGGTGGGGAGAGGTCGCCTCACCCGTCCCCTCGGCTCTGCACGTCTACCACGTGCCTCCCATGCGCTTGGGGTGGCGCACGGTGGAGGCGGGAAACCGGGCCGTCGCTGGTTGGGGTGGCGGGTCGGTCCTGGCTCCCTGTGCCCTCCGCGTCTGGATTGGCCGAGCGGGGTGGTCGAGCCCCAAGCCCGTTCCTTTATAAAGAGCGGGGGGGAGGGACGACGTCTCGCACTCTTCCATCTTCTCCCTCCTTGAGCTTCTGGTCCCCTCTTCCGTTCGTCACGGAGAGAGGAAATCCCAGCCCTTCAACGGTGACGGCGAGGGTTGCCACTCGACAACGCGTCCCTCCTTCTCTTGCACCTGCGGCGGCAGAGCCGGCCACGAGGGGAAGGGGGAGATGGCGAGGCCGTGGGCGAGGCTGGGGCGCTCGGGGAAGAGGAGGACGGGGCGGCCCGCCGGCCTCGCCCCCGCCAGCAGCTCCTCCTCCAGTGGGGGGCCACGTTGGGGATGACCCTTGCGAGTTCTTCGTCAGGTTGCGGCGGCCGCCGCGCCGTCGCCTTCGTCTCCCGACTCCATTTGCACGGGAGATGGAGCTGGATCCGCCTGAGTCATTGCGGCTGCACATGAGGGGCTGTGGGATTATTGGCACGCAGGTCCGCGTCGACTTCCCTGCTCCTCATGTGATGTATCTTCGTCAGGGATGGAAGACGTTTGCTCGTATCCACAGCCTGACGGATGGGCTCACGCTCCATTTTAAGTTGATGGAGGGTGGCCTTCTCTCCGTCAAGGTCTTCGGGCACTTTGGGACTCGTGCAAGGTGCTGCGTGGAGAGCTCCTCCAATGACGAAGACTCCTCCTCGAGCGAGAGGGTGACGAGGAGGACAGCGGCAGCGACGACGAGGGCGGTAGGCGGTAGAATGACGGGTCCGACTAGGTGTCGGGCACCGCTCCTGGTGGCACCGATGACCCCACCATCCGCGTCACCGGCTCCTTGAACTTCTCGGGGCCGTCCCCTTGGCGACTGGCGTAGGGAGGCTGCGGAAGGGGAAGAGGAAGAGGGCGGGCGGCAAGGTCGTCATGTCGGAGTACGCGGGCACCGACGCCGTCGACACGTACAGACGTCCTGCCGCCTCGTCTTCGAGCTCTGCTTCCGGCGCCACCATCACCATCCAGCCTTTGGGCGGCCACCAAGGTGTCCTCTTGGTGTCTTCTGCCACTCGTAGCTCGCCTAGGCGCTCCTTTTGCCCTTCTCGCCTCCTTGACCTACCTCCTGAGGAGAGGGACAAGAAAAGCATTACGGGCATCTTATCTCTTTTTAGTTTGTAAGCCTTCGGGCATCTGTTAAATTTAAAACTTGTAATCCCCTTGTTCATGTTTTTCATTCCCTATGGACTGTACCTGAGTGGAATGTTTTTAATGAAAAAGGGATGTTTGTCGGACCATTTGTTCGCAGGTAGAATCCACAACAGGGAACAAATCCCTCATATCTCTAAGATAAACATTTTCTCGACCGGCAACAGGCCTTGCCATCTCCCCACTCCGCTCGATCTTTCTCACGCCTTTGGCGGGGGCAGGGATGAAGTGGATTTAGGCTCCTTGCTTCATCCTTTCGCCGCCGTGACTACGACCAAACTTGGCCCCAGGAACAAGTCCTAGGGCCTAGAGTTATGGGAGCACGGTAGTTTTTAAGGAAAGAAACAAGGTTTCATATACCTTAGCCCATAGTGGAATACATGACAAGGAATGAAGAACTTATGTGAAGCTGCAGCCCCCGGCAACTCTGGTTTTCCGTGGGTGAATCTTTGCTCTTGTAGCCCCCCGGCAACACTGGCTTGCCGGGGCCTAGATGCTAGTCTGTCCCTTTTTCTTCTCCCCAAGTGGATTCGGCAAGGATATCTGTGTGTCCTGTGAACCAAAGAGGATAAAAGAAAGACAAAGGGATGCAAACTCGACCTCTAAGCTAGGGATTAGCCGCTGCTAAGCATTCTCAACCCTAACCAAGGACGAGACTCGACTCAGCATGCATGCTATAACTTAGGGCGCCAGCGCTTCATTTATTTATGCTCAGGGTCTGCGCCTGGCTTTGTACAAAGGGTTACATGCCTTGCCGGTAAGGCTTGTACAAAAGGTGGCTTGCCGGGGGGCCCGACAAGCCGCGCCTGATGGGTAAAACTTACGAAGATGCTCAATATTCCAGGAATTGCACACCGGAACGGCATTTTCGGTCTCCAGGCGGGCTGCGCCAGGCCTGGTGACTCGTATTACCTGATGAGGGCCTTCCCACTTCGCCGTCAACTTGTTTGTATTCTTGGCCTATTGAATGCACCGAAGAACAAGGTCGCCTTCCTCAAAGCTTCGGGCATGGACCTTGCGGCTATGGTAGCGGCGCAAGGCCTGCTGGTAGCGTGCTGCTCTCATAGCCGCCCGAAGACGATCTTCCTCAAGGAGCATTGCGTCATCTTGCCGCAGCTGCTCTTGCTCAAGCTCATCATAAGCGAGCACTCGAGGTGACCCGTATATGAGTTCAGTGGGGAGAACTGCTTCTGTCCCGTATACTAAGACAAAGGGTGTCTGGCCGATTGCTCGATTTGGCGTCGTTCTGATCGACCAAAGAACCGCGGGCAATTCATCAATCCAGCGCCTTCCACTCTTGCGCAGCCTGTCAAAGGTCTTTGTCCTTAGGCCTCGCAGCACTTTAGCGTTTTCCCTCTCAGCCAGAGCATTGCTTCGGGGGTGAGCAACGGAAGCGAAACAGACTTTGCTGCCGAGGTCTTGGGTATATTGCATGAAGGTGCGGCTTGTGAACTGCGTGCCGTTGTCGGTGATGACCCTGTTGGGTACACAAAAAACGGCACACTAGTCCCTTGAAGAACTTGACGGCTGACAGAGCTGTGACCTTCCTCACTACCTCCACCTCCGGCCACTTTGTGAACTTGTCAATCACAACGTACAAGTACTCAAATCCCCCGACAGCGCGGGGGAAAGGGCCCAGTATGTCGAGCCTCCAGACCGAGAAGGGCCAGGAGAGAGGAATGGTTTGAAGGGCTTGAGCTGGTTGATGAAGTTTCTTTGAATGAAACTGGCACGCTTTACACCTGGTGACCAGTGACGTCGCATCCTGGAGGGTAATGGGCCAGAAGTAGCCTTGCCGAAATGCCTTGCCAGCAAGGGCTCTTGACACTATGTGGGATCCACATATGCCTCCATGTATCTCTACCAACAGCCCGAGTCCTTCCTCTCGAGGGATACACTTCAATTTCATGCCGTTTGGTCTCTTTCTGTACAAGACATCATCGACGAACTGGTACATAGCAGACCGACGGGCTACTTTTTCTGCTTCTTCCTTTTCCTCAGGAAGTTCCCCAGTCTGGAGGAATCAAACAGTATGTCGTGCCCACGCTGGAGCCTGGGGCTCGACGGCGAGGACTAAAGGCATTTCCTCCGCCATGGGAGCGGTTGTCTCGACAACAAGAGCTTGACGCTCCGCCGGAGCCAGCCGTCCCGCGGCGGGCTCAGTGTCCCCGGCAACATCCTTGACGGCGGCTCCGAGGAGCTTGGCGGGAAAGTACTTGCCGGGCCCTGATTTCCTTATCTTGTTTTGCTCTGTTGATGGATCACCGGATGGCTGAGAAAGCTGAAGCACAAAGGTACCTGGTTCCACAGGTAACTTGAGGGCAGCGCGCTTTTACAGGTAATCGGCGATGCCGTTCTCCGCTCGGGGAACGTGCTCCACCTGTATACCATCAGAGCGCTCTTCCAACTTTCTCACTTCATCGACGTAGGCCTTCATCAAAGGGCTCTAGTAATCTTTGTTGACTTGTTTGACGACAAGCTGCGAGTCGCCCCTGACAATGAGTTTCTTGATTCCGAGTGTAAGTGCATCTAGTGCCACCCCTAGTTGGTTTTGGAGTATTGACGACAAACCTGGTTGAGGGACTAATGTGTTTGTGAGAATTGCAGGATAACACAGGTAGTAGTCCCTCATTGATTCGGTTAACCTACCGGAGATGACCCCTAAAAATGTATGAAGACATTGATATCAGTGGTGGTATATGAAGATAATCATATTGAAGACTATGACATGAGAAGACATTGTGTGAAGACTATGGAAAGCGAAGACGTAGAAGTTTTGTTGTTTCCTTTTTCTTCTTTGTTGAGTCATAGGAACCAGCGTACTATTAAGTGGGGTCCAAGTGAACTAAGTCAGAGTGACTGAAGTGATGCTCAACAAAATCCTATGTCTTCGAGCGAAGACTATGAGAGCAAATCTTATCTAGAGTCGGATGAGTCAGCTTTACTTGTAGCTCAAGTAAAGTTGATGTGTGTGTTTGAAATTTGACCGTTGGAACACGTGTCAGTTCCATAGTGACCCAGGGTCACTTCGGACAAATCAGGTCGGGTTGCCCAGTAGCTATAAATAGCCCACCCCCTACACCATAAATTGGTGGCTGCTCAGAGTTATTGCATGGCTTTTGTCGTTTGAGAGCAACCCACATCTGAAGCATTTGAGAGAGAAATCCTTGCGAGGACAAAGCCCAAACATCTAGAGCCAAAGAGTGTCAGGCATCACTGAAGTCTTTCTGTCTGTGTGACCTGAAGACTTATTACACTTGAGGACTGTGTTTCCTCCAGCCGGTTAGGCGTCGCGTTCTGAGCATCCAAGAGTCATTGTGGATCGCCGGTGAACAAAGTCTGTGAAGGTTTGGAAGTCTACCTTGAAGACTTACCAGAGTGATTGGGCGAGGACTAGGTGTCCTTAGCTCAAGGGGAACAACGTGAAGATGCGGTCTTCTGAGTTAAATCTCAGCCTCCCTAACCAGACGTACAGTTGTCACAGCAATTGGAACTGGTCTAACAAATCACTGTCTTCCCCGAGCTACTGGTTCTATCCTTCCCTTCCTTTTACTTACTGCTATACGTTGTGAAGTCATTGCATGCTTGCCTTATCTGATTGACTTCACTGAGTATCTACTAGTTGTGATTGGCTTCATTCCTTCTTCCATCTTGATCCCTACTGCCTAGCTGTTGTTAGTCTTCGTGGTTTCACTTCATTGAATATATGACTATGGCTTATCTAGTGTAGTCCACTTTCTGCTGCATACTAATACGATTGGGTTTATCTTTTGTCTTCGAAACTACCATGTTTTGAAGCATTTCATAAAAATCGCCTATTCACCCCCCTCTAGTAGATATACTGCACTTTCAATTGGTATCAGAGCAAGGTACTCCCTTGTTCTGTGTGATTCGGTTTAACCACCTAGAGTTTTAGCTATGTCGACTGCAGGGATAATCAAAGTCTTCGCTGCGTGCCCCGTCTTCGATGGCACCGAATATCCCTACTGGAAGAACAAGATGCGCATGCACCTTTAAGCCATTGATGTGGACCTCTGGTTTGTCGTCAAGAACGGCGTTCCCAAGACTGGTGAAGGTATCACCCCTGCTGATGTCAAGAGGCTCGTTCAATTGGATTCAACGGCCAAGAACATCATCTGTGGTCATCTGACCAAAGGACAGTATGGTCGTGTAAGTTCTCTGGACACGTCAAAGGAAGTTTGGGACTGGCTCTCAAAGGTCAATGAAGGAGTCTCTACCCAGAGAGATCAAAAGATCAGCGTCCTTCGCAATCTCTTCAATCGCTTCAAGTGACATGACAATGAGAATGTACAGCACACATTTGATCGTCTCACTGACATCACAAATGAGCTTCAAGCATTTGGCGCCACTGAGATTACCAAGCATGAAATCGTCAAGACTCTCCTGAGATCACTCGACAGCTCATTTGATATCCTTGCCCTGATGATTCAAGAACGCCCTGACTTCAAGACTCTCGATCCGTCTGACATACTTGAGAGGCTCAACACACATGAGTTCTAGCTATCTGAGAAACGTGACATCTATGGTCCCAACTATGGCCGATCTCGCGCCTTAAAGGCAAAAGCTGTTTCTTCATCTGAAGAAGAATCTGACTGCAGTTCTGATGATCCTGAAGACATTGGAAAGGAGCTTGCCATGCTTGTCAAGAAGTTCCAGAAATTCACTAGGAAGAAAGGCTTCAGAAAGTCTTCACGATCCAGCTCAAGAAATGATGAAGCTTCTACTCATGACTACAAGAAGAGAACATGTCATAAGTGCAAGAAACCTGGTCACTACATCTCTGAGTGTCCTCAGTGGGACAATGAGAAGAAGAAGAAGAAGAAGAAGAAGAAGAAGAGCAAGGAATATGATTCTGATGACAAGAAAAAGAAGAAATACTCAAAGTCTTCTTCTAAGTCTTCATCAAAGTATTCATCACACAAGATGAATTCATCTGGCAAGGCTCGCGCATTTGTTGGCAAGGAGATGGATTCTGAGGAAGAGTCTGCTTCTGAAGAGGCGGAGGTGGAGTCGGAGGAGGAGTCTGATTCTGGTGCTGCAAGTCTGGCTTTAGCCACTGCCTACGTGGGCAAGTCCATCTTCAACACTAAAGACAATGGCCCCGTCCCCAACATTGATGATGAGGACGACGACTCTGCTCCCACCTTCTGCTTCATGGCACGCGGTGCCAAGGTAAAATCATGCGATGCTTACTTTTAAACATCTAGTGAAGATGACTCTGATTGTGAATCAAAACCTAGCTACAAAACACTTGCTAAAATTGCCACTGAACAACAGAAAGCCATGGAACATATTCAAAAACTGATAGACAAAAGCGATGACCTGTTGGATGCGGAAATGACCCGTTCTCAGTCCTTAATTCAAGACATATAAAATCTTCATGTTAAGTACAAGGAACTTGAAGGTCTTTATGAATCGCTCTCAAAAACTCATGAAAAGCTTTCCCACGATTACATTCAAAGGAAACGAGAACTTGAGAAATTGAAAGCGGCTCATGAAGATCTTCAAAAGGAAAATGAGTCACTCCACGCGCAACTAATCAGCTCCACTCATGAAGAGTTTGAACCACCATGTCTGAAATGCATTGAACGTGATAATGCTACATCTGTTGCTGGATGTTCTACTGCTGCCACTGTTGCAATATCTTCAACTACTGATGTGGTAACTAACCCCTCTGCTGAGGATACCACTACTATTGCTGATGAAAATGCTAGGTTGAAGAGTTTGCTTGAAACAGGGATGTACAAAAGCCCCAAAGGGCATCAGACTCTATGTGATGTCCTAAAAAAGCAGGTACTGAACCGAAACCCTAGGAAAGAGGGTGTTGGGTTCGACAGGAAAATGAATGTTGATGGTTCATACAGGAAGCCTGAGCAGTATCCCAAAACCACATGGGTTGCTGCAAAGGAACCTTCAGTGGATCCATCTACCTTATCTGGCTTCACTTGTGCTAATCCTGTTATCATTGATGAATCCTTTGATGCAAACTATAAATTGTTTAAGAATCAAAATGGTGAAGTGTTTGCCAGGTATATTGGTACTAACTGCAGGAACGGACCACCTATGAAGAAGATCTGGGTACCCAAAGGTTGTCTTGAGAAGCTTCCAACAAATATTATCATGACACCTCCTGGGATGAAGACAAACCCCAGACCAAAGGCTTCATATGGTCCTAAGGCTTCATATAGACAAAGGACTCACCTGAGTCACCCTAACGCGAATGTTTTGCAGGAAAACCATACTCAGATCCATGAATATGAGCGTGTTTCTTCAAACCGCTGTGTTCATAAATCCAAGAATTTTTCGGCCTATTCTTATAAGTATTATTCTCCTCCTGCAAAACTATTTGCTAGGGCTCCAAAGCCAAAATTCTCAGATGCTGCTCTTAGACTCATTGCTTCTAAGCCACCCCTGAAAATGTGGGTGGTTAAGAAGAACTAACTTTTTCTTGCAGGGAAAGGTCTCCGGCCGATAATCAAAGGCTTCTGATGCTATTGCTGGGGACCTAAAACACTTGTAGGGCACAAGATCAAATGCCCAAAATGACTTACTGCTCATACTATTCATAAGTCACTTGCTGAACATCTTATAAGTCCTAACTTTCATATAAGCTTTCATAATCCACTTATGCATCAAATGTTTATGCTTCATAAAGGCTTTTGGTGAAGCCTATCCTCTAACTGCATTGTAGGGAGTGACACCAAAGTCTTCAGAATGGATTATGGATAGCGGATGCATAAATCATATGACTGGTGATCGAAAACTTCTCATGGACTCAACCTTACGTCCATCTAACAAGAGTCACATCACATTTGCTGATACTGGTAAAAGCAAAGTGTTGGGTCTAGGTAGAGTTGCAATCTCAAGAGATCAGCACATGGATAAAGTCATGCTTGTTGAATCTCTTGGCTTTAACTTAATGTCTGTCTCAATGCTTTGTGACTTAAACATGATTGTGATCTTTGGTAAATTTCGTTGCCTTGTGCTAATGGAATCTGACAAGTCTTTAGCATTTGAAGGATACGGAAAAGGTGGTCTGTAAATGGTAGATTTCTCAGCTGGACCGCAGATGGCCGTATGTCTTCTAGCAAAAGCTTCAGAGTGCTGGCTCTGGCATCGGAGGCTAGGACATGCTGGCATGAGGAACTTGCACACTCTCGCAAACAAGAAGCATGTCATAGGCATCGAGGAAGTCAAGTTCAAGAAAGATCATATATGTGGTGCCTGTGAAGCTGGGAAGATGACTAGAGCCAAACACCCCTCGAAGACAATCATGACGACATCCAAACCCTTCGAGCTGCTTCACATGGACTTATTTGGCCCTACTCACTACTCCACATTCTCTACCACAGCCTGTCTCTATGGCTTCGTCATTGTTGATGATTATTCAAGATACACATGGGTGCACATAATACTCTACAAGACTAAAGTGCAAGATGTCTTCAGACGCTTCGCCAACCGTGCCATGAACAACTATGGCATCAAGATCAAGCATATCAGAAGTGACAATGGCACTGAATTCGAGAACACTGGCCTCGATCTTTATCTGGATGAAATGGGAATCACTCATGAATTCTCAGCCCCGTATACACCTCAGCAAAATGGGATCGTTGAGCGCAAGAACAGAACTCTAATTGAGATGGCTCGAACAATGCTCGATGAATACAAAACACCAAGAAGGTTCTAGCCCAAAGCTATTGATACTGCACGCCATATCATCAACCGTGTTTATCTTCACAAGCTTCTGAAGAAAATATCCTATGAACTCCTCACAGGAAAGAAGCCTAATGTAAGTTACTTCAGAGTATTTGGAGCTAAGTGCTGGATCAAGGATCCTCATCACAAGTCAAAATTTGCACCCAAAGCACATGAAGGCTTCATGCTCGGATATGGAAAGGATTCACACTCATACAGAGTCTTCAACATCTTTCTCTATAAAACTGTTGAAACTGTGGATGTGCGATTTGATGAGACAAATGGTTCACAAAGAGAGTCTCTACCAAATGTGCTAGATGAGGGTTCACTAAGTGAATCCATCAAGCTAATGGGAACTGGTGAGATCATGCCTTCTGAAGCACAACCTGATGAAGAACTCATCATATCTGCTCCAAATCAACCTGACGACAATGCTCACCCTGAAGACAACACTCCTGATGATGACAATGTACAGCAAGAGCAAAATCTTCGTCCAGCTCATCCTCGTGTTGCAAATGAAGTACAAGTTGAAATGATAATTGATAGTATAAATGCTCCTGGTCCACTGACTCGCTCAAGAGCAACACAACTTGCAAATTTCTGTGGGCACTTTGCTTTTGTCTCAATATCTGAACCCAAGAAAGTTGCTGAAGCTTTTATGGAACCCGAATGGATTCAAGCAATGCAATAAGAGCTTCAATAGTTTGAGCTGAACAATATGTGGGAACTTGTCAAGCGACCTCATCCTCGCAAGCACAACATAATAGGCACAAAATGGATCTATGGAAACAAGAAAGATGAGCATGTTCAAGTGGTCAGAAACAAAGCTCGTCTCGTTGCTCAAGGATACACTTAAGTTGAAGGGATTGACTTCGATGAAACATTTGCTCCTGTGGCTAGACTTGAAGCTATTCATATACTGCTAGCCTATGCAAATCATCACAACATACTTCTATATCAAATGGATGTAAAGAGTGCCTTTCTCAATGGAAGGATTGAAGGAGAAGTGTATGTTGCACAACCACCTGGCTTTGAAGATCCAAAACGTCCTGATATGGTATACAAGCTCAACAAGGCATTGTATGGCCTCAAACAAGCGCCTCGTGCGTGGTATGACACTCTCAAAGACTTTCTGAAGAGCAAAGGCTTAAAACATGGATCCCTAGACCCCACACTCTTCACGAAGACATATGATGATGAGCTATTTGTCTGCCAAATCTATGTGGACGACATTATCTTCGGCTGCACGGACAGGAAATACAGTGATGAGTTTGGTCACATGATGCAAGAGAAATATCAAATGTCCATGATGGGTGAGCTGAAGTTCTTCCTTGGTCTTCAAATTCATCAGCAAAGCAACGTCATCTTCATATCTCAAGAGAAGTACCTTAAAGATTGCCTGAAAAAGTTTGGAATGCAAGACTGCAAAGGGTACTCGACGCCAATGCCTGCTAAACATCATCTGGGTCCCGACGCCAATGGTAAAGAGTTTGATAAACATGTATACCGCTCCATGATTGGTTCTTTACTTTATTTATGTGCATCTAGGCCAGATATTATGCTTAGTGTTTGCATGTGTGCTCGATATCAAGCGGCACCAAAGGAGTCGCATCACTTAGCTGTGAAGCGAATACTTCGATATTTGGCTTACACCCCAACACTAGGATTATGGTATCCAAAGGGCTCAGAGTTTGATCTAGTAGGATTTTCATATGCGGATTATGCTGGTGACAAAGTTGATTGCAAGTCCACATCAGGCACATGTAACTTTCTAGGACGATCACTTGTTTGTTGGTCTTCAAAGAAGCAGAACTGTGTATCACTCTCCACTGCTGAATCTGTATACATTGCTGCTGGATCTTGCTGCGCTCTGCTTCTCTGGATGAAGCAAACACTCAAGTACTATGGAGTCCATCTGAAGCATGTGCCACTCTATTGTAATAATGAAAGCGCCATCAAGATTGCCAACAACCCAGTTCAGCACTTGAAAACAAAGCACATTGAAAATCGTCATCATTTTCTCAAAGATCGTGTTATGAAGGAAGATATTGATATCATACACGTCAACACTGAAGAGCAACTGGCAGATATCTTCACAAAGCCCTTGGATGAGAAAAGGTTTTGCATGTTGCGGTGTGAGCTAAATATCTTAGAATCCTCAAATGTCCTGTAATCAGGCACACATCCTAACACTTATGCATATTGATGACTTAGATGTGCAACACACGAAGTAAAGTATATCTTCAATCAATGAAGACTTACATTCTAAGTGTGAATACATTAACATGGAATTTGACTTCGGAGCGCCACGATAATTGTGCGTCGTGTCTGGGTCTAATACTTCCTATACGGTGGGTAACGCCACCACCAAATTCTTGTTTGAAGTGTTTCTCGTGGCGTTACATTTGCAAAGTCTTCGCACTTGGTTTATCTTCAAATAGGACATATATATATAGAGAGAGAGAGTTGTGTTCTGTCCTCAACATCATTCACTTATAGCTATGTCTTCATATTTGAATCTTTTGGACTAAGTGAATGTGATCGGACCCTAACCTCTCTATGCTTTCTCATCTCACATTCTATCTGTCCAAATCATATGCATTCTGTTGAAACTGTTGAATATCTTCTCTGCATCCTTGTCAGCAGAAGATACGGAGACAAACTTTAAATCTGATTTTAATGCTACATCCTTTATGCCTGAAACCCGGAGAAGCCGGAACGACCACTCCGACAGTCGTGGTGAACGTGGGATCGTGTGACAACTCCCAATGCATTACATGACCGCCACGTGTCACTCGTACGTGAACCGTCAGGGGCACCGGCGTAATTACGATGTGCCGTCTCCCATGCCTATAAATGCACGTCCCATCACGGTCAAAAACTCTTCTACCACCTCTCCACATCGACCAACCCTAGCGCCTCCGCTAGCTTTCGACGACGCCGGCGACGAAGCGCTTCGCTGCCGCAACTTTGTCAAGGCCGTCCTCACGCCGGCCGCGGACATCTTCTACTCCGTCGTCGCCGTAGCTGTCCTCCGTCGCCAAGTTAGGGCACGGAAGACCGAACTGCTGGGCATCCAACTCCTCTCTGTCTAAGCAGTTCATCGTGTGGTAAATAAAACTTGCTTTTTACCATCTTCTTGATCCATAAAGATTCATCTATTTTACCACAAGAGGTTTCTGCCTACTTAGACATATAGATCTATCCTGTCTGCATCTCATATCTTGCCTAGTACATTCACATATGCTTGAACCATAGTTTGATTCCTCACTTGTACCTATTCGTGGATTCGTACAAATCTGGAACCAACTCTCATGAGTGAATGTCTTCACGCTATGAGGTCAAAATCTTCAAAACAGTTTTTAATCTTCAAAACTTCTGAGAATGCATATGACCTCTTCCCCTTCCCTCGCATCTCTAATGCTGTCACAGGTACATGTCCATGGGAGAATCCCTTGGTTCTCATACTCTGCATTCATTTGCATACTTTTTGCAGCGTCACATTCACTCCCCTGAAGACAGTTCCTGTCTGACCAGCAGACCGAAGCATTTGCCTGTTTTGAAGCCATTCAGTTTGAAGCCCTTCAGGTTGAAGCAAATGGCAACTGACAAGACAGTTAGAAAGGGTGGCAAACAGCGCCGTGGCAACACCTCCATTGATTTGCCTCCTGATCTCATTGAGATATACAAGACTGATCCTGAGGAGGACTACAATCAGAGGAAGACACGAATCCAATGGATTCAAAGATACTGGGATGAACAGTGGTTCAAGTATAGGTTCGTGACCCAAGAGTATGTTGAGAAGAACGCCATCAACCATACATGGGGAGATATCACTTATAAAAATCTCCCCCCAAAAACTCGTGCGGAAGCCATTGCTCAAGGCTTCTATCCTTGCATCGTCAGAGGGCCTCATTCTGCTGATGCTAATCCTAGCTCTCTACTCTGGTGTCGCGACGACAATCTGTTCAAGCGAAATCTTCAATACGCCAAGAACTCGGCCAAAGAGAACAAGAAACATTGGGGATTAGACTTCAATCCTGGCCCCTCTGCGCCCCGCGCTGATGGCTCGCGCGAAGCTGAACCAAATCTGGTTGGGCCCTTCTACAACTTAGAAGGCCTCATTAGTCACATCAGGGTTCAAGGGGCGGATGTGGATCAGCCTGCAGCAGATGCTGATTCTGAAGAAGCACCTGCAACACCGAAGCCCAAGAAGAAGAAATCAAAGGCTTCGAAGACCACTCCTCCAATTGCTTCTAGAGTGAAGCCTTTGGCCACTGCTCCACCTGCACCAAGTGTGCAATCCGAGGAACACTCTCGTATCTCCAAGAGCACACAACTGAAGAGGAAGCCATCACCCAACCCCAGCCCAGCTCTCACTCCTGATGCTTTTCTGAAGACTGCCTGATGCCCTTGATCTCTCAAGTGATGAAGTTCTTGGTGATGATGCTCTGGAGCTATTGATCAAGAGCAAGCAAGATGCTGAAATCTTCAATGATTTGCCGCTCTTTGACGTTGAAGTGCTCAATAACTTCATTGATGAATGGTTTGACACACCCAACCTGAGCTTCGACGATCTTCAACTTCCAGTTGGCCTTAGCGTCTCCTTCCATGGTGCCATTGCTTCTGAGCTGGCTCTGGCTCAGAGAATTGTCGAGCTGAAGCAAAAGATAGATTGTGAAAAGGCTCAGTTCAAGAAGCATGTGGACAAGTTCAGCGTGCAAGAGATTCAAAACTTCAAGGTTATGATGCATGAGCTCAAGGAAGCCTTTCGCCAGCGGCGTGATGAAGCTAAAGGTTCTCGTGAGCGAATCAAGGACTTGGCTGCCAAATGCGTTCAAGCGTTCAATTAAGCTGAAAAGTGCAAGGCCCTTGGGCGTCCAGGCATTGACCCAAGAATGGATGCCAAGAAGAAGAAGAAGCAACCTGTGCCCGAAGCTGAAGAATCGGGGCAGGAAATGCCTCGCGTAGTCTTCCGTGCTAGCATGACTGGCACGAATCCTAAGGCAACCCCAACCGCTTCAAAGCTCAAGAAGACAAAGGTGGCTGAACCGGAAGCTCGCAAGCGCAAGCAATCTACTGATGAAGCTCCACCCACCAAGAAGCACAAAACCAAGAAGGATAAGGCTTCTTCCAAAGAGCCTATCTTTGTCGAGCCTATCTCAGTTGCTCGCCCTGCATCTGCCCAAAGAGAATGTCGAATGACTGTTCATGAGCCTGCTCCCACAGAGGCTGAAGACATTCCAGCTGTTGACCCCACCGTAGCTGAAGACATTGGTCCTCATGACAATGTTGAAGATGATGAAGTCCTTCCTCAGATCGAGTACAACAATGAATCTTCGCCTGTTCTTACGAACAGCAAACGCATCAGCATTGGTCGTCCATTAACGCCAATTGCACAGGATGACTCGTGGGCTGATCACCCACAGGATACACCAGCCACACCTCAGCCAACTCAAGACACCAGTTAGGTGCTTGAAGATGAAGACTTTGAGGCCCAACAACCTCCATCTCCTCAGGCATCGCCAGCTTTTCGCAGGCTTCGCAAAGGACCAAGGCCTCAAGTCATCGCCCCAAGTGTTCCAGAAGGAGTAGAGCAACCATCTTTACCAGATGCTGCTCCTACTGTGAACCCCTCAGAATCTGAAGCCAAGGCGGCTGAAGATATTCCGGCTGCATCAGCCGAAGAAGAGCCACCCCAAGGAGAAGAACAACCACAAGTTGAAGAGGAACATACTGCCACACCCCGTGTTCTCGAGGAGAATGTGTCCGACCCTCCAGCTCCTGAAGTGGAGGCTACAAATTCAGAGGCTGCCACCACCAACACTGAAGCCAATGACGTGGTCATGGCCGAAGCTAGTGTGGCACCTAAAGACACAGTGGCGCCTGAAGTGACTGCGCCTGAAGTGATTGCTCCTGAAGCCAGTGCTGTGCCTGGAGCCAGTGCTGCTCCTGAAGCCGATGCTGCACCTGAAGCAAATCTGCAGCTTGAAGATAATGCCTCTGCTCCTGTTCCGCCTCCCAGGCCCCATACCATTGAGCAAGCATACAACAAAGATGATCAGCTTGTTACTGTCCGGTGGCCCATTCTGATTCCACCATCTACAACTGGACCGCGTGCTGCTGGTCCTCAGTTTGATCATCATGTTGCGCACAGGCCACAAGTTCAGAAGCCTAAACCAAGACTGCCAAGGTTTCCAGGTATTGCAACCTCTCAAGGGTCATTCAATGCCAATAGCTTCACTGCGCACAACACCTTCTTTGACAGCACCAAGAACCCATATTCCAAGCCAAGAATATCATCAGATATGTTCTGGAGCCATCAGCAGCGCAGCTACTACTCAAGAGTACTCTATGATCAAGGGCGCATTTTCCCTCATATGCGTCTTGACACTGAAGCTATTGTTGGTCTGCCTTGCCTGGAGGAAGCTCTTGACTGCTTCCGTGATGCTGGCCTGCTCAATTTTGTAACAGACAAAGGGCATTGGAATGAAGAGCTGCTTCTGCAATTCTATGCAACCCTCCACATTCGAGGCTACAACAGGGATCCGAAGACATGGGTCCTTGAGTGGATGACAGGCAATGTCCATCATGAAGCTAAAGCCTTTGATCTCATTGAGCTTACTGGCCTGCCCACTCCAGGAGATCTGTATGAACCTGGCTGTCAATTGCACACTGAAGCCTTGGAGAGTATATTTCAGAAGCGCCAGCCCAACATGAGCCAAATGCTAAGCATGATGAAGCCTCTGCCAAGTGATGCTGAATATCCTAAGGAATTCTTTGTTGAAGACCTAGAGTACCTGCCGCGCACCATCTATCACATCATCAGGCGTACTCTATGGCCCATCAAAGGACATTCTTCATCAGCCAAGCTTGAAGGCACTATGAAGACTTTGGTCTTCTATATCTTCAATGGCATCAGCTTCAATGCTGAAGATTTCTTCTTTAGGCAAATGGCTATGTCTGGAGCTGATCTATTTGGTCTGAAATTCTATGCCCCCTGGATTATGCGCCTCATCAAGTTGCATTCAGCTATCACCCATCAGCCCTCTGCTCGCAACCATCAAATCTTCTTGCCTGAGGTTGATATGTCAGCTGAAGCTATCTACCAAGAGCCTGCCAAAGAGCCTGTTAATCTTCACAACGCTGATCACCAGAGCTTCGCTCAGTAGATTGAAGGAGTTCCAGCAGTCTCACGCATTTATCCTCTGGCTGGCCGTACTCGTCTACCTCGACACGCTGAAACCGAAGCCATTGAGAGCACCATCGCCCAAAGGCCTCAGAAGAGATCTCGTGTCCTGAATAACCGAGGGCTTCTAGTTGCCCTTCATCAGAAACAGGACAAGCATCACCTCTGGTTAAAGCGTCAGATGCAAAGCCTCTTGGTGGATGTCAATCGCATTTGCAATCTTGCCACCAAGAATGCCTTTGTTGCTCATGAAACCTGTCGGAGGTATTGGAAGAGTTTGACCCTGCTGAGTGCTGAAGCGGATCTTCAAGAAGATGGCTTCACAGAGAGATTCAAGTTTGACAACACTCCTCCAAGGACTGCTGTTATGCGTCGAACTCCATCTCTTGACGATTCTGAATACTCCTCCTCCACTGCAACAATTGACGCCAGGGTGATCAATGATCAAGATGATGCTACTTCACCGCCTCCTACTTCAGCGCGCATCGACACTGCACCAACTACTTTTGCACCGCCAAACACCAACACCGACCCTGCATCCTCTCCTGCTCCAACTGGGAACGAGTAGAGGCTCTATGTCTTCAAACCTTTTTGGTCCTTATTGACAAAAGGGGGAGAAGCATATGAGTTGATAGTCTTCAAGTGGGTCCATATGGGCGAGTGCTTTATAATTTGCCTAGTGTTTACAACTCTCGTTTTGCTACATTTGGTTCTTTGAGTTGTAACACTTAAACTGATGGTTGTCTGCTACGTTTTTATGCTACTCTGTAATGCAATGATAAATTCCGCATCTGCTATCTTATATTCCGCACTTAGTCATTATTGCAGATGTCCATTTTTCATTATGCATGTCATTATATTCGACATATCAATTATGCATGATGAATTGTCTTCATAAGTTGAAGAGGATCTCCACAAGTACAACCCGCCGTGTGCATTTGCATTCAAAGTACAACCCGCCGTGTGCATTTGCATTCAAAGGCAAATCAACTATATGCACATCTTCAGGGGGAGCCTTTTGCTACTTACGAAGACAATACCTTTATCCTTTACAATTTCACATATCTTTATCCCCGTTGAAAACTTCATCCAGTTTGTCATCAATCACCAAAAAGGGGGAGATTTAAGTGCATCTAGTGCCACCCCTAGTTGGTTTTGGAGTATTGACGACAAACCTGGTTGAGGGACTAATGTGTTTGTGAGAATTGCAGGATAACACAGGTAGTAGTCCCTCATTGATTCGGTTAACCTACCGGAGATGACCCCTAAAAATGTATGAAGACATTGATATCAGTGGTGGTATATGAAGATAATCATATTGAAGACTATGACATGAGAAGACATTGTGTGAAGACTATGGAAAGCGAAGACGTAGAAGTTTCGTTGTTTCCTTTTTCTTCTTTGTTGAGTCATAGGAACCACCGTACTGTTTAGTGGGGTCCAAGTGAACTAAGTCAGAGTGACTGAAGTGATGCTCAACCAAATCCTATGTCTTCGAGCGAAGACTATGAGAGCAAATCTTATCTAGAGTCGGGTGAGTCAGCTTTACTTGTAGCTCAAGTAAAGTTGCCGTGTGTGTTTGAAATCTGACCGTTGGAACACGTGTCAGTTCCTTAGTGACCCAGGGTCACTTCGGACAAATCAGGTCGGGTTGCCAAGTGGCTATAAATAGCCCACCCCCTACACCATAAAATTGGTGGCTGCTCAGAGTTATTGCACGGCTTTTGTCGTTTGAGAGCAGCCCACCCCTGAAGCATTTGAGAGAGAAATCCTTGCGAGGACAAAGCCCAAACACCCAGAGCCAAAGATTGTTAGGCATCACTGAAGTCTTTCTGTCTGTGTGACCTGAAGACTTATTACACTTGAGGACTGTGTTTCCTCCAGCCGGTTAGGCGTTGTGTTCTGAGCATCCAAGAGTCATTGTGGATCGCCGGTGAACGAAGTCTGTGAAGGTTTGGAAGTCTACCTTGAAGACTTACCAGAGTGATTGGGCGAGGACTAGGTGTCCTTAGCTCAAGGGGAACAAGGTGAAGATGCGGTCTACTGAGTTAAATCTCAGCCTCCCTAACCAGACGTACAGTTGTCACAGCAACTGGAACTGGTCTAACAAATCACTGTCTTCCCCGAGCTACTGGTTCTATCCTTCCCTTCCTTTTACTTACTGCTATACGTTGTGAAGTCATTGGATGCTTGCCTTATCTGATTGACTTCACTGAGTATCTACTAGTTGTGATTGGCTTCATTCCTTCTTACATCATGATCCCTACTGCCTAGCTGCTATTAGTCTTCGTGCTAACACTTCATTGAATACATGACTATGGCTTATTTAGTGTAGTCCACTTTCTGCTGCATACTAATAGGATTGAGTTTATCTTTTGTCTTCGAAACTACCATGTTTTGAAGCATTTCATAAAAATCGCCTATTCACCCCCTCTAGTCGATATATTTCACTTTCACCGAGGTTTGCCACGATCCTAAGACCAGCAAGCAGCCCCGCATACTCAGCAGTGTTGTTCGTTGATACCTCCCTGGGGAAGTGCATCTCGACCATGTACTTGAGGTGCTCTCCAGTGGGCGCAACCAGCAGTACGCCAGCCCCGGCGCCTTGTAAGGATAAAGCTCCATCAAAGTACATGATCCAGTTGCAACTCGCCTCTTTGCCGGGGAGAGCAGTTTCCTGGACTTCTTCATCAGGCATCGTAGTCCATTCTGCAACGAACTCTGCCAGGACTCGGCTTTGAATCGTCGAGGTACTTTCAAACTTGAGGCCAAAGCTGGACAGCTCCAGTGCCCACTCTACAATTCTTCCCGTTGCATCTCGATTGTGCAATATCCGCTGCAGAGGGAGGCGAGTGACGACAGTGATCTCGTGCGCCTGGAAGTAGTGATGCAACTTCCTCGAGGCCATAAGAAGGCCGAAGAGCAATTTCTGCACACCGGAGTACCTTGATCTAGCCCCCTGCAAGAGGGAGCTAACAAAGTAGACTGGGTGCTGCATCATTTTCTTCCTTGGCTGCACTCCAACCGGCCGTGTCGTCTCTGCACCAATGGCATCAGGCTCTGTCGCCGTTATCACCTCTTCATCAATTTCTCTCTGCGCCACTAGTGCGGCGCTGACCACCTGGTTTGTTGCCGCTAAGTATAGCAGCAACAGTTCTTGTGGCCTAGGCGCAACTATTACTGGTGTGGAGGAAAGATACCTCTTCTAGTCTTGTAATGCTGCTTCAGCTTCTGGCATCCACTCCATCGGGCCTGCCTTTTTCAAAATCTTGAAAAAGGGAAGGGCGCGCTCGACAGACTTGGAAATGAATCTGCTCATGGCGGCGATGCAGCCAGCAAGCCGACGCACATCCTTGACCCGTTTGGGCGCTTCAGTCTGTTCTATAGCTTTGATCTTGTCCGGATTGGCCTCTATCCCATGCTGTGACACAAAGAACCCGAGAAGCTTGCTGGACGGGACGCCGAAGACGCACTTCTCAGGGTTCAGCTTGAGGTAGATCTTGCGCAGGTTTAAAAATGTTTCTTGTAAATCCGGTATAAGGGTTGCCCTTTTCTTGGTTTTGACCACTATATCATCCATATAAGCCTCCATACTTCTATGGAGCTGAGGTTCAAAACCAATCTGGACTGCCCTTGCAAACGTTGAACCAGCACTCTTCTACCCGAAAGGCATTCGCACGAAACAGTACATGCCACATGGGGTGATGAATGTTGTCTTCTCTTCGTCTTCTCTTGCCATGAAAATCTGATGGTAGCCGGAGTAGGCATCGAGGAGTGACAACAGGTCACACCCAGCCGTGGAGTCAACAATCTGGTCGATGCGGGGCAATGGGAAGGGGTCCTTGGGGCAAGCCTTATTGATATCTGTGTAATCAATACACAACCTCCACTTCCCATTTGCCTTGCGCACTACCACTAGATTGGCCAACCACGTTGGATGGAGCACTCCTCTTACCAAACCCGCGGCTTCTAGTTTCCGGATCTCCTCTGTGATGAACCCTTGTCATTCCAAAGCTTGCTTCCTGACCTTCTGCTTGATGGGCCGTGCATGAGGACAGACAGCAAGGTGGTGCTCAATCACCTCCTAGGAACGTCGGGGATGTCGGATGCTTGCCATGCAAACACGTCGACATTCGCCCACAGGAAGGTGACGAGCGCGTCTTCCTAATTGTCGTCAAGGGTGGAGCTTATGGTGACAGCCCCTCCTATGCCGTCCTCCTTGACGGAAACCTCTTGGTTCCCGGCGGTGTGGCCCTGGACCTCTTGTTTCTGCCGGTGGAGCTCTCTCGCACGTCCTCGACGGGAGCGCGACATTCCGAAGAGGTGCACTTGTCGGAGTGGGTGTCCGAGGTCTCACCGGTCTTCTTCTTGCCAGTGGAGCTCTCTGGAACGTCCTCGACGGGAGCACAACAGTCCGAAGAGGTGCGCTTGCCGGAGTGGGTGTCCGAGGTCTCACCGGTCTTCTTCTTCTTCCCTCCCGAGGCTCCAGTGGCAGGAGCAAGTGCCCTCGTGGCGGCAGCTGCTGCAACTGCTTGCTGGTATAGTTGGTCAGCGCAAATCAGCGCATCTTTCTTGTCGGAGGGGATGGTGATGATCATCACAGGTCCTGGCATCTTCAGGGTGTTGTAGGCATAGTGTGACGCTGCCATGAACTTGGCCAGCGCTGGGCGGCCAAGGATCCCGTTGTAAGGAAAGGGGATCTTGGCAACATAGAACACGATCCTCTCCGTCCTTCAGTTCAGATCACTCCCAAAAGTCACGGGCAGCGTGACCTTCCCCTTTGGTTGACTTCTCCCCGGGTTGACCCCTTGAAACGTGCCCGTCTCTTCGAGGTCTCCGTCCGGAATTTGCAGCTTCTTGATCACGGTGGGCGAGAGTAAGTTCAGACCGGCCCCGCCATCGACTAGCATCTTTGTCACCTTGGGGTTGCGTATTGTTGGTGAAACCAACAATGGCAAGCACCCGACCGCAGTAGTGCGATCAGGGTGATCCTCAGTGTCGAAAATGATAGGTGTGCTGGACCATTTCAGCGGCTTTTGGGCACCGGACGACGGCTCCGCCGCTGTAATCTCACGCGCCCACTATTTAAGTTGGCGGTGAGAAGTATGCAGCGAGGCGCCGCCATCGACGCACATGGCTTCCGTATCTTTCTGAAATTCTTGGTCGCCAGACTCATCGTCATCTTCGTGACCGTCGTCTTCGGGCCTTCTGTCACGGCCCTGGGCGGGCCTCTCCTGCTGTTTATCCTTTCCGCGACGGCCTGCTTGGCCGTCACGCTTCTTGCCGGACCCTTCAGCACCATCCTGGCCCTTCTCCTTGTCCCGCCTCTCATATTCAGCCCTCTGCTTCTCAGCAAGGAGCTCAACCTCTCGGCAGTCCTGGAGATCATGGCCTTTGGTGCGATGGATCTTGCAGTATCGCTTGCCGGAGCTTCTTGGCTTCTCGGCAGCTGCCAAGGCCCGGCAGGCGACACACCCGGCAATTTCCTTGCCGGGGTCACCCGCCCTGGTTTTCTTGGCGGAGCTGGCATCATCAGATCCCTCGACGGCAAGCACGGCTTTACCCTTGCGCTTCTTGTTGCGGTGCCGGCCTTTCTTCGCCGGGGCGGCAGTATTGTCATCTGAAGAGTCGATTTTCGCGCTGGCATCTTTGCCGGGGTACTTCCTTCCCTCTTCAGCCCGGGCACATCTGTCAGCAAGAACATAGAGTTCCGCCACATCTTTCACCTTGGTCATCGCCAGTTCTTCACGCATCTTGCGGTTATGCACGTTCTGATGGAACGCGCTGATGATGGCGGCAGGGTGAACGTCAGGGATATTGTACTATACCCGGCTAAACCTATGTATGTACTTGCGCAGACTCTCGCCTTCCTTCTGGGGTATGACGTGCAGGTCACTTGCCTGGCCATGGGCTTGGTGACCTCCAGTAAATGCGCCAACAAACTCATGGCACAAATCCGACCAGGAGGAAATAGAGTCCACCGGCAAGTGCATCAACCATGACATGGCGTTGGGTTTAAGAGCCAATGGAAAGTAATTTGCAAGCATCTTATCGTCGCGAGCTCTGGCAGCTTGCATCGCAATGGTGTAGATGCTGAGGAACTCCGACGGGTGGGTCTTGCCGTTGTACTTCTCGCCAACGTCAAGCTTGAAGGTGCGGTGAGTGGGCTACTGGAACTGCCACAACTCACGGGTAAAAGTCGGACAGCCTACCTCGTAAGGTAGACCTCCAGGGCTCTTCGGTGCTGGGCGGTCTACAGCAGGCCCTGCTCGCCTGTCTGACTGGTGGCGCGCTCCGCGCCGGCGCTCGATGGTGGTCCGAGCGTCTTCATGAGCTCGCTCCTGAAGAACTTGACGCTGGTCGCCGTGGGTCCGTGGGTCGGACGACGCTATGGAGATGGCGTCACCCGCGACGTATCGACGAGTCGACACACGTGGTACCGGGAAAGGAGGAGGCGAATGCACCGTGGCCACGGTGCTGCCGGTCCTCCCGCCACCGGTGCGTGGGACCCCATCGGGGTGTCGACCTGGGAGCTTCGCTGGACTCGGTTCATCCTTGTTGGCGACTGCGACAAGGCTTCGGATGGTGGCTCTCCATTCGTCGAGTTTCCCCAAAATGGGAGGAAAGTCGAGGAGCAACTACGCGTGCGCCAAGGCTTCGGTTGGGGTTAGCGGTAGCGAAACCTGCGCGGATCGCAACGCGCTTCGACCCCTGACCATGTCAGGAGGAGCTCCATCACGATCCCGCGGTCGCATGCCGTTTCCACCAGTGCTTCGGCGGGTGGGCAAGTCTTCTACGTCACGGGAGTGGCGCTCGGGGCTCTTCCCGCGGCGACGCCCAGGTTCTTCAGCGTGACGACGCCGTTCGTCGCGCACTGCTTGAGAGGAGCGCGCTATTGGCGCCGGCGTGGGAGTCCTGGAGGCCCTTGCGTCGCCTTAGGGTGATGCGGCAGCGATCTTGGAAGGCCCCGCGCCACTCGCGGAGGGCCTGGCTCCGTCTTTGGATCCGGCGGTGTGTTGGCCGTCCAGGCGTACAAACATCGCCTCCTCCTGTACTCCGGCTACTGGGACAGCGTTGGTGTTCGCGAGCAGCGCCCTGGGTCCTTTCTGCGACCGGTCCACTGCTCGCCCGCGTTGGGTCGGGCTGTCCGGCTTCTGACTGGCCAACCGCCATCGTCGTCTTCTTCTTGGGTGCCATGATGATGAAGAAGCGTCAAACTGACTGCTAAAGCCGATTCTCACAACTGTGCACCCCCTACCTGGCGCGCCAAAGATGTCGGTGTATTGGAAATGACACCTATGGGATCACAAGAATCCCTACTACGGTTGCGAGGCGCGGGGTTGAGAGAAAAGCGGATCAAATAGGCAGCACACGGTTACTTTACCCAGGTTCGGGCCGCGAGGATGCGTAAAACCGTACTCCTGCTTTGGTGGACTGTATTTCTGTGTTCTTCAGCTAGCTATGGGGCATGAGGAGCTCCAAAAAGCCGAATCCTCCTCCTGGTCGCCTCGGCCTCCTTTTATAGGGACAAGGGGTTGCCACAGTGGCACATAGGAGGTGGAAAGGGTACAGTGATGCGAGGTTATCCCTCGCATTTCATGACAAGGCGCATTTAATGCGTCTTGCTTAGGTGTCCTTGCTTTATCGGGGATGGGGGAGACATCCGTCTTGTCCGTCGCCGCTCCTTCTTGTGTCGACACGGGCCCTGGCCAGCGATGCCTGAGATGCGATGTAGGCAGGCAGGCAGCTGAGGTGGCGCAATGGTGGGTCTCCACGAATATCTGCATGTCGCCACGCAGGTGCCTGCCCAGCTGGTTGGGTTGGCAGCTGCATATGGCGGTGGAGGCTTAGTTGGCGTGGGCCTGATGGTGGCCCTGCGGACGTCCTCGGCAAGGGCCTTGCCAGGGGCCCCGGCAAGGGTCTTGCCGCGGCGCTTGCTGTCATCCCTGGCAAGGTGCTTGCCGGAGGTCTTGTGGTCTTCCTTGGCTAGGATCCCGCCAAGGGTCGTCGTCTTTTCAATGTGTATCTGATCTTGAATGTCTTCACAAAGATCTGCATGCCATCACGGGGATGTCTTCCGAATCCTTGCCCCATGGGGGCAGTGGACTCAAGGGGGATTTGCTCCATAGGCGTGGGGCGGATTGCCATGGCAAGGGTCTTGCCGGGGCTGTTAAAGCCGGCACCGGCAAGGATCTTGCCGGGGCTGCTAAAACTGGCCCCTGGCAAGGATCTTGCCGGGGGAAGCCGCTTCGTCCCTTTGATCTTTGTGGTCTTGGCTTTGGGCTTCAGTTCCATCGAGCTTCGGCCTTACCCTGGCTCACCTCCCTTGCCGTGCTCGGTGTGGTGCTGCACGTGGCTCATACTGCCCGTGCAGAGTCATAGGGGTACAAAAAGTGTACCCCTCTTTTTGTACACCGACAGCGAGGAAGAAAACAGAGAGAGCTAGGGTTCGGGGGAGGGGCTCCGTTGCTAAGTAGGGCGAGGGGGGGCCGTGGATGCGCGCCACGGCGCCATGGCATCGGTGGATGTGCTCCACGATGCCTCACTGCTACAGGTTGAAGAAAACCAGTGTGGGCTGGGCCTTCGTGCACTGTAGCACTTAGGTCCAGTGGCACTATAGCAGATGGGCTTTTACTTCTTCTTTTCTCATATCTTTTGTCCCTGCTTTGCATTTAGTTGAGCTAGCAAATGGATTTAGTTGAACCCAATATTTAGCATATAAATACTAGACTATGTAATTATCTAGCGCGACAAGTTTCAAATATTTTTGAATAGTTTAAATATTTTTTAGCTTTAAATGGTTAATTTAAATGATGTTGGTTCTGTTTTTAATATTTTAGGGTCATTTAAATATCCCAATTGATGTTGTTTTACTCATGAAAATTAGTTAGTGAAAAACTGGAAACCAATGAACAATTTTGTTTTGCTATTTTGAATAAATATTAATTTGACTTTATTTTAAATTGAATTTGAATTTGGCTTGGAACAAAGTGAGGTTTTAGAAAAATAATTGAGATGACATGGCATCATTACTGAGTGGTTACAGTAGCTTGATTATCCGGGCGTTAGAAATCTCCTCCACTACAAGAAATCTCGTCCCGAGATTTAAGAGGTGGAGTAAGGGGGAAAGACTCAGGAAGGACGGAGCTCAACACAAGATAGGTACGTGGGGACTATCTCAGTGAATGTGGCATAGAGGCATCTCTCGAATTGAAATTCAAGAAAGTCATCGAGAGCAAGGTGAGGTGCGATAAGAAGCTTCAACCGGGTAGACAATCGTTTGTTTCCTTAAACAAAGGGTGAAAGGGGTTCAGAAAAATGGGAAAAGTATTGCGTTTGATACGAGAATAAATCGCCTCTCGGAAGGCGGCTCGGGATTTTCATATGAAGCCAAGCGTGAGAAATGACCTTAGAAACAAGGGTGTACAGGAGAGTCAGGTTTTGATCCTGTGGAACTGTGGGTCATGTGTGATGGCCTGGCTTATTAGGGATGATAGACTACTCATATCAATAAGGAATTCCTTCTTTTCCGGGAGCCCATTTGGATAGAACTCCAAAGTTAAGCGTGCTCAGCTTGGAGTAGTTTCAGGATGGGTGACCGACTGGGAAGTTGCTCCCGGGTGCGCACGAGTGAGGACAAAGTGCGCAGAAAAGACTAGTATTGATATGTGAGGCCAGTCTAGATCCCGCCAGGAGTAACGACCACCGGCGGGTGTGTCCGGGGCGTTACAAATTGGTATCAGAGCCGACCCTCGCGGTTACACGGATGTTTGCGGACAGTTTGCAGTCATGTTGTGCATGAAGTCCGTGACCCGTCGTGGCACACGGCATGGCACATGTGATGTCCTGGAAGCACAGACGGTTGTGCCAAGAGGGAACGTTCCTGTGGCCCGACGAGGACGTCGGTTCCTCTGAGTGAGGGTGTATGTGATGGCCTGGCTTATTAGGGATGATAGACTACTCATATCAATATGGAATTCCTTCTTTTCCGGGAGCCCATTCGATAGAACTCCAAAGTTAAGCGTGCTCAGCTTGGAGTAGTTTCAGGATGGGTGACCGACCGGGAAGTTGCTCCCGGGTGCGCACGAGTGAGGACAAAGTGCGCAAAAAAGACTAGTATTGATATGTGAGGCCAGTCTAGATCCCGCCAGGAGTAACAACCACCGGCGGGTGTGTCCGAGGCGTTACATCATGGGCCCACCATGTGGGTTAAAAGTAGTAAGGGTGCTGACATCTTGCACGGTCATGAAAGCAAGGCGTCCTCTGAGTGAGGGTGTATGTGATGGCCTGGCTTATTAGGGATGATAGACTACTCATATCAATAAGGAATTCCTTCTTTTCCGGGAGCCCATTCGATAGAACTCCAAAGTTAAGCGTGCTCAGCTTGGAGTAGTTTCAGGATGGGTGACCGACCGAGAAGTTGCTCCCGGGTGCGCACGAGTGAGGACAAAGTGCGCAAAAAAGACTAGTATTGATATGTGAGGCCAGTCTAGATCCCGCCAGGAGTAACAACCACCGGCGGGTGTGTCTGAGGCGTTACATCATGGGCCCACCATGTGGGTTAAAAGTAGTAAGGGTGCAGACATCTTGCACGGTCATGAAAGCAAGGCATGACAGGGGATTGCCTATCAGTTATGCTGGCAAAAATGTCGGTACCAAGGCGAGGAACGAAGAGAACCATTTTCCTGCTCGTTAAGACGAGGCAGACCAATAGGCAAAGTTCTCGTCCATCGGTGTTACCGGAATGTCCTCAACAATAGTAATAGGGTTATAATTGACAGGGTTATACACCGAGGTGTTTACATAAGCAGAGAATCATCACTGCTCATATAAGTCAGATTACAAGGAAGGTTAAACAAAACAATGGAAAGGAAAATGTGTTTATACTCGAGTATCAAGAGTATAACTTTCCCCAAGGAAAGGCAGAGCATGATTTACATGATAGGGCTCCAAGCATGTAACCATTTAGACAAAAGGGGCGAGGATATTCATGACATTATCCATACAACAGTGTTTGGATAAGTGATCAAGAAACATTTAGCAATGCGCCTCCAATACTCTTAATGATATTCGTAGTACCACAGTCTTGCTTCGGAATAGCATTGACATGGTCCTTAGATAAAGGTCGGGCCTTGGGAACACGAAGGATCCATCAGGAATATCTAGAGCACCTCATGCACTTTTATCAGGGAAAAGATGAGGATGTTGCTGATGGGTTCAGCTGCAATCCGTTGACATGTCAAAAAGGATGTATTTCCAAAATTATACGAACCAGTTTGTGTTGGGGGAGGGGAAGGCTAGATTGTTGTCGATGATTAAACAATCATCAAGGGGTAATGATCGTATTTCTCATCATGAATTCAATTGATGTCCTGGAAGAGCTTGGAATGTTGATGATGATCACGTTACATTGATGTAATCGATCGACGATGGCATCAAGTCATGGGAATGATGAAGTGAAGGGTTATTGGAACCACGGGTACGACACAAACTCGAAATCGAGCTTGTTGTTCAAGGCAAAATGATATGACGAGGAAGATCGACGTAGGCTTAGCTCATCGTCAAAATTGTGCTCCGAGAAGGACCAGGTAGCACAGTTAAAAAGATGCACGATAATGAAATAGCTCAAGAGGCTAGATATAACTTGAAGAATTAATAAACTCATATGCAATGGAGGTTACTTAGAGCTACTGAATCGGAGTGCGGAATTGATTCTCTTATCGAGGTCCTTGAGTGTAAAACATCTCAGAACCCGGGGAAAATTGCAGTCACTGAAAATGTAACACATAAGGAAGAACTTATAAGAAGCTATGCAGTTCCGTGATAATCTCGAGATACCAGGGGGGTAATACGTGATGACGGTTCAAACAAAGGATCCGGTGGCCTACAAGGGATCTGATGTGAGCATTGGTACTCACCAGAAGAAGAAAGAATGCAAGGGTATCAGTTTATATAAAGAACTGACTATTTCAACACTCAAATGCAAAAGGGATTATGATTTCCAAATCAAGGGATGAGAAGCAACGCTCTGATTAAGGATGGGTAAGTTGAAATGACTTAGGGTGCAACCGACGACAATTTGGTTGGTCGAGAACCACCTCATATTCGGAATGACGTCTGAGCTGCAAGAAGGAATTCTAGTTTGACTGATGATTGCGAGTATTTGCAACCTATTGAAACAATAAGATTAGAAATTCAAACACAAAGGATTTTAATGAATATTGATATACATATGGATATTTTGTGTGATATGAATATTTTGTGTGATAACAAGGGAGCATAGCCAACAGTATATGATTTTATAGGGATAACTTTCTTTAGCCATAGTATTTTGAGAAGACATGATTGCTTTGTTAGTATTGCTTGAAGTATTGTTATTTCTTATGTCAATATAGACTTTTTTCTTGAATCCTTCATATCTGAACATTCATGCCACAATTAAGAGAATTAAATTGAATAACTATATTGGTTAGCATTCCACATCAAAAATTCTTTCTTTATCATTTACCTACTCGAGGACGAGCAGGAATTAAGCTTGGGGATGCTTGATACGTCTCCAACGTATCTATAATTTTTTATTGTTCCATGCTATTTTTGTTTTTGAAGTCTTGGATGTTTAATGGGCTTGATCATTCACTTTTATATCATTTTTGGGACTAACCTACTAACCCAAAGGCCTAGTCCAGATTGTTGTTTTTTGCCTATTTCAGGGTTTTGCAGAAAAGGAATATCAAATGGAGTCCAAACGGAATGAAACCTTCGTGAGAGATATTTTTGGAGGAAATCACGCTCGGGAACCTTCGAGACCAAGTCAGGGGACGAAGAGCCAGCCCTCGAGGGTGGGGGGCGCGCCCCCCTTCCCACGGCGCGCCCCCTGCCTCGAGGCTGCCCCACACGGCCCCCGGTGCCCTCCTTCCTATATATACCTACGTACCCCAGAAACTCCATACACACAGAGAAAACCCTAATTCCACCGCCGTAGCTTCTGTTCTCGTGGTGATCCCATCTTGGAGCCTGTTCCGGGAGGGGGATCCATCACGAAGGCCTTCATCATCATCATCATCACCCTCACCATGAGTTGTGAGTAGTTTACCACAGACCTTCGGGTCCATAGCTAGTATCTAGCTGGCTTCTTCTCTCTCTCTCTCTCTCTCTCTCTCTCTCTCTGGATCTCAATACAAAGTTCTCTTCGGTCTTCAAGGAGATCTATTCAATGTAATCTCTTTTTGCGGTGGGTTTGTTGAGATCTGATGAATTATGAGTTTATGATCAAGGTTATCTATGAAAGATATTTGGTTCTTGTCTGAACTTTTTATGTGTGCTCATAATATCCTTGCAAGTCTCTTCGAATTATTGGTTTGGTTTGGCCTACTAGATCTATAGTTCTTGCAATGGGAGAAGTGCTTGGCTTTGGGTTCAATCTTGTGGTGTCCTTTCCCAGTGACAGTAGGGGCAGCAAGGCACATATTGTATTGTTGCCATCGAGGATAAAAAGATGGGGTTTTCATCATATTTCTTGAGTTTATCCCTCTACATCATGTCATCTTGCTTAAGGCGTTACTCTGTTCGTATGAACTCAATACACTAGATGCATGCTGGATAGCGGTGGATGTGTGGAGTAATAGTAGTAGATGCAGAATCGTTTTGGTCTACTTGTCTTGGACGTGATGCCTATGTACAATGATCATGCCTAGATAGTCTCATAATTATTCACTTTTCTATCAATTGCTCGACAGTAATTTGTTTACCCGCCGTAGAATACCGCTATCATGAGAGAAGCCACTAGAGAAAACTATGGCCTCCGGGTCTATCTTTATCATATTACTTTCCGTCAACTAGCAAATTTCTGCCGCCGTTTTTTATTTGCTTTCTTTACTTTCTGTTTCTATATCAAAAATACCAAATATATTATCTTATCATCTCTATGAGATCTCACTCTCGTATGTGACTGTAATGGGATTGACAACCCCTTATCGCGTTGGCTGAGAAGTTCTTATTTGTTTGTGCAGGTGCGAGGGACTCGCGCGTGGTCTCCTACTGGATTGATACCTTGGTTCTCAAAAACTGAGGGAAATACTTACGCTACTGTGCTGCATCTCCCTTTCCTCTTCGAGGGAATACAACACAAGCTCAAGAGGTAGCATCCGGCGTTCTAAAGCCTACAAAGTTCACGAAGGTGAGCTATATAAGAAAAGCACAACTGGTATTCTACAAAGTTGCATCTCCAAAGAGGAGGGAAGGAAAATTCTCACTGACATACACAATGGAATGGGCGGCCACCATGCCGCAGCCCGGGCTTTTACTGGCCCACCTCCCGAGCAGATGCCCAGACCTTAGTCCAACACTGCGTTGGATGCCAGCTCTTCACAAATCAAAGTCACATGCCTCCCACCGCTCTGAGAACAATCCCCATTACTTGGCCTTTTGCGGTCTGGGGGCTTGATATGGTCAGACCTCTTAAATGGGGAAGCCATAAAAAGAAGTACTTTCTGGTGATGGTAGATAAATTCACTAAATGGATAGAAGCCAAGCCAGTAAAAACAGCTGAGGCAGGGCCTGTGATAGATTTTATATCCGGTGTGGTACACTGTTATGGTGTCCGCATAGTATTATCTCAGATAATGGCTCCAACTTCACTGCTGACAAGGTAAAAAATTAGTGCGCAAAGTTAGGTATTAAACTTGACTATGCTTCTGTATACCATCCTCAAACAAACGGTCAAGTTGAAAGGGCCAATGGTATGATAATGAGCGGCATTAAACCCCAACTAGTGTGCGCCCTACTAGAGTCTGATAAACACTGGGTCGAAGAGCTTGACTCCGTACTCTGGGGGCTGCGGACCACACCCAATCGTACGACCGGATATACACCTTTTTCATGCTGTACGGCGCAAAGGTTGTTCTGCCCTGCGACATTATTCATGACTCACCTCGAGTGCGCATGTACGAGGAGAGAGAAGCCGAGCTAGATCGGCGGGACGACCTAGATGGACTTGAAGAGGAGCGCGATACAGCGCAAGCCCGTTCTGCATTTTATCAACAACAGGCCAAGCGATACCAGAGCAGAGAAGTGCGGGCCAAGACATACAACGTCGGCGAACTCGTTTTACGCCACCCAGAGAAGAAAAAGGATAAGCTCAAACCAAAATGGGAGGGCCCTTCATTTTCGATGAAGTACTCACTGGTGGAGCCTATCGCCTTCGCAATGCGCAGGACAACCGCCTTGAGCCGAACCCGTGGAACGCTGCCAGGCTGCGACGATTTTATGGATAGTTCGGTAGCACATTTTTTCCTCCTTGTAAGTTAGGTCTTGTCTTTTGCCTTCTATTTTTTCTTCTTTTATTTTTTTATTTTTTGGCAAGTATTCAGCTCACTCGAACTGCCATAGGATAAGTACATCTTCGAATGTATCTACCTCAAATATACCTGGGGGCTTCTTTTATGAAGACCATTACCAATAAAGCTTACTGCTTAAAATGTCTTCTATTTTTTACAGTCCATCATTGCCATTATATGCACCAATATGACTTAAGTTCTGGCCAAGCTGGATTGCCTGGCTCCTATGCTTACCCCTACGTTCCCGATTGTTCGGCTAGGGTGTAAAGGGAGCACCTCTGCGATTGTTACAACCGGGTAATCCGGACATGTACCTCAGACTGGGTGAAGCCGAAAGCTAGCGCTCTTAAGGGAACGATCGGTTGGTGGATATATGACATATCGCATTCTAAAGCGTATTTTCAACTATCATAGGAGATGGCATCCTACAATCCTTCTCATAGGATCAAAAGCCTAGGCCCGCATCTTTATGCATGTCGACCCAAGGAAAGGAACCCCTAACGGAACTATTCTCTCTGGAAGATGTTTCTTACATTAAATAGTAATATAACATAACTCCCCAAACATAGTTCGTCTGTTCAAGAAATTATAACTGGATTGCCTGGTTTCCGAACATATCGTGTGTTTTAACACAGGTATAGTATTCGGAAGCACTCCAGCCTTTGGGTTTATGGAGGTTAAAGGAGATGGTCGGCCATGACAAACTTTTAATAAATTCGGCTGGAGATAAGTTTGATGATAAAAGTACATTAAATACATAGAATCAATCGACTACTCATTTTCTATTCCCTCTATAAGGCTGTCTAGCTTACAGTCCTATTGGGAAAGCTTGGCAGCTATCTCTACTTGGTCATACACCAAATGCGGAAGAATTTCTTGTCCATCAGACCCTCGAGGTCCCACGCGGACCATATGATTTGGATCAAGTCGAATGTAGCTCGTCTTCACCATGGCCCAGGCTTCTCGAGCACCCATGCGGCATGCAGATGCTTTCCATAGTTCGAAGCGGCGTCGAGCCCCTTTGAACAGGTCCGCCAAATCCTCCCACTACAAAAAAATACACTTCTGTGATGATACATGTTTGTCACAGTAGGTCACGTTTTCTATCATGCATGTACATCCATGACAAATTTATGACAGAATGAAGATATTCATACCTGTGCTGTCGTAGAAGTGTTCCATGACATTACCAAAAGGATCATCACGGAAGTGTCCACTTCCATGACGATAAATCGCGTGTCACATAAGTGCTATCGTCAAGGGTGACCGACACGTGGCATCCACCGTAACGGAACGCCGTTAAGCTATCCGGTCTAGTTTTGGATCCGATAAACCGTTAGCAGCACCGACCAATGGGGATTTTCCACGTGTAAAATCATCATTGGCTGGAGGAAACACGTGTCAGCTCACCGTTGGGACAGATGTCATCGACTCATTGGACCAAAAGCGTGTATGATACGTCGACACGTGGCATGGCCCAACAGAGGCCCATTCCTGTGAAAAGGCCGGCCCGTTTGACTTGGTCAAAAGGTGGCGGGCCGGCCCACGGTAAGCTTGTTAATGGCCTATTCGCATATAGCCCATTTACAGCCCACTAACCCAGGGCCCATTTACAACCTATCCGAATTAGGCCCAGTAGCGTCATCTGGGCCGTCCAATATAATTACAGCCTGTTTTAACTTCCGACCCATGTATGGCCCATGACGTCTTTCGGCCCATATGAGGCCCTTAGTAACCCTCGACCCATTAACGGCTCGTGAAAAAATGGCCCATATTGAACAGTGCCCAACAGAGGCCCATTCCTGTGAAAAGGTCGGCCCGTTTGACTTGGTCAAAAGGTGACGGGCCGGGCCACGTCAAGCCTGTTAACGGCCTGTTCGCATATAGCCTATTTACAACCCGCTAACCTAGGGCCCGTTTATGGCCTATCCAAATCAGGCCCAGTAGCGTCATCTGCGCCGTCCAATATAATTCTAGCCCGTTTTAACTTCCGACCCATGTATGGCCCATGACGTCTTTCGGACCATATGAGGTCCTTAGTAACCCTCGTCCCATTAACGACCCATGGTAATACTGGCCCATATTGAACAATGTTTCACTTTATACCCATTAACGGCCTATTATTCCATTCGGCCGTTTCCAGTCCATGTTATCTTTCGGCCTTCTCAGTGCCCATGTATTCTTGGGCTCATTTCCAGCATTAGTTTACTTTAGGCCCGTTACTGTCATTTTCTGCTTGTGGGCCAAATTCAGCCTGTGGTTACAGTCGGCCTGTTTGTGGCCCGTTAATACGTTGGCCCGTTTTCATAGCATCATCAAATACGGCCGATTAACGACGGCCTGTTATGGTTGGCCCATGAACGTACGATTTCAACTCTAGCCCATTTACGGCCATAATGTGGTATGTTATTTGCCCATGTTTGGCCAACCGATCATACGGCCCGTAGAAGGCCCATTGTGTCTACGGCCCGTATAAGGCCCATTGTTTCTACTCCCCGTAGAAGGCCCATTTTTTCTACGGCCCTTAGAAGGCCCATTGTTTCTACGGCCCGTAAGAGGCCCATTTTAACTACAGTAAATATGTAGCCCATGGTTAATGTGGCCTAGTTTTAAAAAGTAGGCTATTGCGGACACTAGTAAACCGTGGAAAAAGAACTGCACTGACTACAAGAAAACAAATAAACAAGACAATAAGGAAATAAATAGGCAAGCAACTTACGCTAGGCTATCAGGGCTATTAAACATATTACATCCACTGGGCATCAAAGTTCGCCACTAGTGCAAATATAGGGAACAAAGCAGCATATAAACGCCGCAGCAAAACAAGTCCAGAACTGAAACCACCTCAGAAGAGCTCAAGAAACAATATCCTGGGTACCCATAATGCTGGCAAGATGCTTAGCAAGGTTATTAACTTTCTCTTGTTTGGCGCTTAAATCCTCCAGCATTTGCTGTTGCACCAGAAAGTATGCATATGAATTCTGCAGGGACTTCCTCAGTCCTTCGGCTTCCTGTCGCATAACATCTGATCGATGTCTTTCAACTTGAAGTTGAGACTCAAGAAGCCGAACTGATTCAGGCAGTGAGTTCGAAGAGCTGGTGCCAACATTAGTAGCCAGTAACTCGAACACTACATCAAGACATGACTTTGGGGTTGTCTCAGTGTCTTCAATATAGTTTTTATCAGCTTTCTTGGAGAACAACAGGGATGTATCACTATCTTTAACCTGATCTACATTACTTCCTTTACCATTGCATAACGGGGTACTCTTCTCCAATATTTTATCCGCATTCTAAAGGAGAAACAAACAAACACATCACATATTTACAATGTAGTATATGAAACTCATTTTGGTAAACCAGTTCAGTAGTAAGGTGGACAGGATAACAGCATGAAACAAACATTTCTCTACGTAGTATGGTCACTGTATGGTGTATATCATTCTAGTTTATGTTGCCAAATCAAGATATATACAGTTCGAAGCATATCTGTTTAAGACAAAACATCATAGAAAGAATATAAGTGTGGGAAACTACATAGCAATAACAACACTTCTAATGTGCATGGCATGAGAACATAACTGTTTATTCAATTGAAACTGAAATCAAAAGAGAGCAAGTTACAACAGCGAACACGTTAAAGAACTAGGTTTAAAACATACCTGTTGCGCCATTGGAGTTTCAATTGCATCCTTCAAATTTGAAATTAGTTGGTATGAGTAAATACAGTGATGCAAGAGCAAAGTAGTATGAACCATAGCTACGGAACCTGACCTGAGAACAATTCTTCTTCTACTTTAAGCGTTGACTTGGGGTTCGGAGTGGTGGTCCTCATGCTTTGGGCACTGCAGTTGCCTTACTAACTGCTCGTGTTTGGGTGCTCTGTGGTGGAGACGGTGCTGTGTCAACGGGAACTAGGTTACTACCTGCCGGGGTTGGGGTTAGAAGGGGTGTAACTGGTTCTCTGTCCAACTGGGTAGGGGTACAATCTGCGTGATTCTGGGTTATGCATGGTGGGGCTGGTTCTTGGGAATGTACAACCGTGGTTCTATCTCCATCGACGGGTAGCACAATCTTTTCTGAAGACCATGTGTTTACTCCCACAGATACTGCCATCACCCCCTCGAACTGAAATGGCTGATAAACAAGAAAAGTAATTGAATGTACAGACATTGTAAGATAGACAGGCGCAATGGATAGTAGGGAAGAAAACAGCGCATGAAATAATTCACATTTATGTTGTCTAACCAAACAGAATAGCAGGACATAATTTCAAATATATGATGGCTAATTAAACAGGATAGCATGAAACAATTTCACATGTATGATGGCTAACTAAACAGGATAGAATGACATACTTCAAAATATGATGACTATGTAAACAGGATGACATGATATAACTATATGATGTGTCTATTAAAGTGGTTGGCATGCCATAAATCACAAACATGACGTCGATGGAAACATGATGGCATGATAATTCACGAATAGAATGACATAATTCAAAATATGATGACTATGTGAAAAGGATGAGATGATATAACTATATTATGTCTTTAGAAAATTGGTTGGCATGCCATAATTCAGATACATGCTCTCTATGTAAACATAATGGCATGATATAGTTCAAATATATGATTTATATACTAAGGAAGTGAGCAGAGGGCAATCGCATATATGATGTGTCAACTAAGGAGATGGCATTCAATATCATGTATATGATGTAAAAGCTAAGCATTGCAATACAACATATGCATGATATGAGTAATATAACCCTGCCAAGTTTGAGCATACACCTCAGGGGGATAATAGGACTGGTCATCTGCCTCTGAATCCTCCTCTGAAGAGCTATCTGTAACCAGCAACATATCTGCTTCACCAGGTAGCATTGTCTGCTCTGAAGACCTTGTTTTCACTCCAGATTTCTCCATCACCAATTCAAATGGCTGATGCACAGGAAGAGCAGTTTAATATACAAACATTGTCTACAAAAGCAATGAGAAATACAAAAAAAAGGACGGCATGATATAATTCACAAATATGACACATGGCTAAACAGCATGGCATTGCATAATTCAAATATATAATGCCTTGAAACAAGATAGCATTGCATAATTCACATATATAATGTCTTGCAAAAAGATGCCATTGCATAATTCACATATATGGTAATTAGACACTTAACATGTGGCATTCACACAAATCATGTCTAAACTAAGAAAATGACATAGCAATGCAAGATATCATACACACGATATGAGCAACCTAACCCTGCCAAGTTAGAGCATGCACCTCGGGGGGGGGGATATGACTGGTCATCTGTCTCTGAATCCTCCACTGAGGAGTTATCTTCCTCTTGATTACGATCCGAAATGGGTGGAGGGGGCTGCCTTTGCGCCCACCATGGAGCGACGTCTGCATGAAATTTTATTGCCACGCAAGGCTCTTCATTTTTGCTCTACATGTTCAGTTCCATTATGTACAATAACTGACATGCATAGGAATAAAACATAGTGAGATTATGTAAGGAGTGCATGCACAAATCCAGAGTGAAGGTAGCAAACTGTGGATAGACCCAAACCAATGATAGCAGGCATATAATAGCTTTAGTTAAAAAATACAGATAATGGCTCCTTTAATGTTTGTTTGCACCCAACATGAAACTCATAGTAGACAACTGAGATTAACCAGATAGTAGACAGATAGTACTGATTGCTAGCCCAATATGTACCCCACAACCATTTAAAAACACAAGTTTCAGCATAAGTTTGGACCAGAGTCGGAGTTTAATAGGTGAACACGACGATAAAGTAGCATGTCATCATATTAAGCGATGCATAACGTAAGCAGACACGGATGAGTGCGACCTCTCTTGCGGACCCGTGTAGTCCTCAAGGTCATCTGCTTAGTTGATGATGGTAATACAGTTGTCGTGGCGGCCGGCGGTGGGGAAGAAGACCTGAGGTGGCGAAATACAGTCTGGAGAGCGGATCCCTGCTGTGGTGAACCCTTCCGTCGTTGGAGCAGCTGAGCTAGGGTGGAACACAGCATCGCAGGAGCAGGACAAACCACACAAGGTTTTCTTTGACACATATCTATAACAGAAGTAATTGTGTAAGGGCTTGTTTGAATTTGAGGATTCTAACAATGCAGGGATAGGACATAGACAGGAATAGGATAGGAATGCACGTGTAAAACAGAAAATTTATAAACACAAGATTTCTGCCAATCTGGGTGTTTGGTTCACAAAAATTGGAAGATCACAGGATGCAAAGAAGCATGGTGAGATTAAGTCAAACCACATGAAGTGTACAACCTCTTTGGCGAAGCCATGTCGATCTCAGCGTGATTGGGTTGGCCGGTGAGGATGCTCCGATTGACTTGGAGATCGGAGGAGGGAAAGAAGATCTTAGGCGTCTGGAGATGGAGCCCGAGGTACTGCTCCGCTGTGATGGAGGGTTTCGTCGTTGGAGCAGCTCCGGTGAGTTGTACGACGCCGAGGCTGAAGCAGGACAAGGGAGACAACGTTAACCTGAGTGGAATTCTAATAGCATCTCCAATAGATGACGTAAAATACATAACCACAAAGTGCTAGATGTATACATCAGCCGCTCATCTCTGAACTTAACTATCGAAACTGAATTTAACTGTCGAAACTGAACTTAAGTGTAGAAACTGAATTTTGTTGTCGAAGCCGAATTTAACTGTCGAAACTGAATTTTGCTGTCGAAACTGAATTTTACTGTCGAAACTGAACTGAACTATCGAAACTGAATTTCTATCAAAACTAAATTTTACTGTCGAAACTGAACGCACTAGAGGTGAGGCTACACGTTAGTCGACTGACTTTTTCATCTCTGGTCAGTCGATTTTGCAGTCGTTGGATACGAAATCAAGGGCCTGCAGTTCATCTTCAACCTCCACACCCCTGAGCCGCCAGCCACC
>LR738715.1:191637859-191721332 GCA_902687465.1 Secale cereale | reverse complement strand
ATCCTAAGATAGATAGTGGGGTACCTCTCCGGCGAGCCCCCCTCCCCGCTGCGTCTGGTTCTTCCTTAACTCCGGCGAGCCCCCCACCCCTTGAAAATCGACTGACCCAAAAGTCGATTTAGTGACTGAAGTGTAGCTAAATCGGAGCAGCATCGCAAGCAAGAGCAAGTGAGAGAGCACGAGCGCAAGCAAGAGCAAGAGCAAGAGCAGACCAGGCAGGGGACCGAGAGCAAGTGCAGAGCAGCAGCGCGAGCGAGAGCTAAAGCAGCATCAGCTCTTACTGATGTGGACGTTGCCGCAGAGGGAACGACGCCGTGGAGGAAGTGGTCGGCGACGCCGCTGTGGATGGAGCCGCGCCGTGTTGGCTCGGGACCGAGCGCCGGCAGCACCGCGAGATCGAATCAAGAAGAAATTGCTGCGATTAATGTACAACCACTTTGGAGGCGCCGATTAGGCCGCAACTTCATCCGAGGAAATGGTGCTGATGATGCTCTTCCGATGGTGCAGGTGAAGATGGCGGTGTGGGAATGGAGGTGGCGCAAAAGACGAGGGGAACATCGGGGCAGCTCCTTGGAGGTGGAGGACAGGGTGGCTGAACCGGTGGGACGACCAGATCGACGACGGATCCTCATCCGGTACGGTGGATGAGGGACGTCGAGGTGTTGCTGAGGACGACATCGTCGGGGAAGAGGCTCCGGCTGGGTGGCAGACGTAGGAGGGTGTGGGGCTTCGTGGGTTTTGCCGGCCTCGTTGTACGAATGGGTGTGCGGATGGGATGGGAGTAGGGAACCATGGCTTAGATACGCGCTTGTTCGAAATGTGGGGTAAGTTACGAAAGTACCCCCACCGATTCGAGGCGGTTCTTTCAGTTTAGGGGCATCATGTGTTGGCGAACGTAGTATTTCAAAAATTTCTACGATCACGCAAGATCTATCTACTAGAAGCATAGCAACAAGAGGGGTGAGTGTGTCTACGTACCCTCGTAGACCAGGAGCGGAAGCGTCTAGTGACACGGTTCATGTAGTCGAACTTCTTCGCGATCCAACCGATCAAGCACCGAACGTACGAAGCCTCCGCGTTCAGCACACGTTCAACTTGATGACGTCCCACGAGCTCTTGATCCAGTAGAACCTCACGGGAGAGTTTCGTCAGCATGACAGCATGGTGACGGATATGATGAAGTTACCGTCGCAGGGCTTTGCCTAAGCGCTGCAACGATATGACCGAGGTGTGTTTCTGTGGAGAGGGGCACCGCACACGGTTGGGAGAGATCAACTGATCAACTTGTGTGTCTAGAGGTGCCCCCTTCCCCCGTATATAAAGGAGCAAGAGGGGAGGCCAGCCGGCTCCTATGGCGCGCCATAGAGGGCCAATCCTACTAGGAATAGGATTCCAATCCTATTCCTAGTAGGAGACCACCAAGAAGGAGAGAGGGGGAAGGAAGGAGAGGGAGAGGGAGAGGGAAAGAGGGGCCGCGCCCCCCTCCCCTAGTCCAATTCGGACTCCCCTTGGGAGGGGGCGTGCCACCTCCTGGGCTGCTGCCCTCTCTCTCCCCTAAAGCACGTCAGGGCCCAATACTTCCCCGGGGGGTTCTGGTAACCCCCCCCCCCCCCCCCCCCCCCCCGCACTCTGGTTTAATCCGAAACATTTCCGGAACACTTCTGGTGTCCGAATATAGTCGTCCAATATATCAATCTTTATGTCTCGGACATTCCGAGACTCCTCGTCATGTCCTTGATCTCATCTGGGACTCCAAACTACCTTCGTTACATCAAAACTCATAAACTCATAATACCGATCGTCATCAAACGTTAAGCATGCGGACCCTACGGGTTCGAGAACTATGTAGACATGACCGAGACTCATCTCCAGTCAATAAACAATAGCGGAACCTGGATGCTCATATTGGCTCCTACATATTCTACGAAGATCTTTATCGGTCAAACCGCATAACAACATACGCTCTTACCTTTGTCATCGGCATGTTACTTATCCGAGATTCGATCGTCGGTATCTCAATACCTATTTCAATCTCGTTACCGGCAAGTCTCTTTACTCGTTCCATAATACATCATCTCGTGACTAACTCATTAGTCAATTGCTTGCAAGGCTTATTATGATGTGCATTACCGAGAGGGCCTAGAGATACCTCTCCGACACTCGGAGTGACAAATCATATTCTTGATCTATGCCAACACCACGAACACTTTCGGAGATACCTGTAGAGCATCTTTATAATCACACAGTTACGTTGTGACGTTTGATAGCACACAAGGTGTTCCTCCGGTATTCGGGAGTTGCATAATCTCATAGTCATAGGAACATGTATAAGTCACGAAGAAAGCAATAGCAGTAAAACTAAACAATCATAGTGCTAAGCTAACGGATGGGTCTTGTCCATCACATCATTCTCCTAATGATGTGATCCCGTTGATCAAATAACAACTCATGTCTATGGCTAGGAAACATAACCATCTTTGATCAATGAGCTAGTCTAGTGGAGGTGTACTAGGGACATACTGTATTGTCTATGTATTCACACATGTACTAAGTTTCTGGTTAATACAATTCTAGCATGAATAAACGAAATTTATGATGATATAAGGAAATACAAATAACATCTTTATTATTGCCTCTAGGGCATATTTACATCAGTCTCCCACTTGAACTAGAGTTAATAATCTAGATTACAAAGTAATGATTCTAACACCCGTGGAGTCTTGGTGCTGATCATGTTTTTCCCATGGAAGAGGCTTAGTCAATGGGTCTGCGACATTCAGATCCGTAAGTATCTTGCAAATTTCTATGTCTCCCTCCTTGACTTGATCGCGGATGGAATTGAAGCGTCTTTTGATGTGCTTTGTTCTCTTGTGAAACCTAGATTCCCTCGCTAAGGCAATTGCTCCAGTGTTGTCACTAAATATTTTCATAGCACCCGATGCACTAGGTATTACACCTAGATTGGATATGAACTCCTTCATCCAGACTCCTTCATTTGCTGCTTCCAAAGCAGCTATATATTCCGCTTCACACGTAGATCCCGCACGACGCTCTGCTTGGAACTGCACCAACTGACAGCTCCACCGTTTAATAAAAATACATATCCGGTTTGTGACTTAGAGTCATCCGGATCAGTGTCAAAGCTTGAATCGACGTAGCCGCTTACGATGAGCTCTTTGTCACCTCCATACACGAGAAACATATCCTTTGTCCTTTTCAGCTACTTCAGGATGTTCTTGACCGTTGTCCAGTGATCCACTCCTGGATTACTGTGGTACCTCCCTGCTAAACTTATAGCAAGGCACACATCAGGTCTGGTACACAGCATTGCATACATGATAAATCCGATGGCTGAGGCATAGGGAATGATTTTCATTTTCTCTCTATCTTCTGCGGTGGTCGGGCATTGAGTCTTACTCAACTTCACACCTTGTAACACAGGCAAGAACCCTTTCTTTGATTGGTCCATTTTGAACTTCTTCAAAACTTTATCAAGGTATGTGCTTTGTGAAAGTCCAATTAAGCGTCTTGATCTATCTCTATAGATCTTGATGCCTAATATGTAAGCAGCTTCACCGAGGTCTTTCATTGAAAAATTCTTATTCAAGTATCCTTTTATGCTATCCAGAAATTATATATCATTTCCAAGCAACAATATGTCATCCACATATAATATCAGAAATGCTACAGAGCTCCCACTCACTTTCTTGTAAATACAGGCTTCTCCAAAAGTCTGTATAAAACCATACGCTTTGATCACCTCATCAAAGCGTATATTCCAACTCCGAGATGCTTGTACCAGTCCATAGATGGATCGCTAGAGCTTGCACACTATGTTAGCACCTTTAGGATCGACAAAACCTTCTGGTTGCATCATATACAACTCTTCTTTGAGATATCCATTTAGGAATGCAGTTGTACATCCATTTGCCAGAATTCATAATCATAAAATGCGGCAATTGCTAACATGATTCAGACAGACTTAAGCATCGCTACGGGTGAGAAAGTCTCATCGTAGTCAACTCCTTGAACTTGTCGAAAACCTTTCGCAACAAGTCGAGCTTTGTAAACAGTATCATTACCGGCAGCATCGGTCTTCCTCTTGAAGATCCATTTACTTTCGATGGCTTGCCGATCATCGGGCAAGTCAACCAAAGTCCATACTTTGTTCTCATACATGGATCCCATCTTAGATTTTATAGCCACCAACCATTTTGTGGAATCTGGGCTCATCATCTCTTCCTCATAGTTCGTAGGTTCATCATGGTCAAGTAACATGACTTCCAGAACTGGGTTCCCATACCACTCTGGCGTGGAACGTACACTGGTTGATCTACGAAGTTCAGCAGAAACTTGATCCGAAGTTTCATGATCATCATCATTAGCTTCCTCACTAATTGGTGTAGGAATCACTGGAACCAGTTTCTGTGATGTACTACTTTCCAATTCGGGAGAAGGTACAATTACCTCATCAAGTTCCACTTTCCTCCCACTCACTTCTTTCGAGAGAAACTCCTTCTCTAGAAAGGATCCATTCTTAGCAACAAATATCTTGCCTTCGGATCTGTGATAGAAGGTGTACCCAACAGTCTCCTTTGGGTATCCTATGAAGACACATTTCTCCGACTTGGGTTCAAGCTTATAAGGTTGAAGCTTTTTTCAGATAAGCCTCGCAGCCCCAAGCTTTAAGAAACGACAACTTTGGTTTGTTACCAAACCATAGTTCATAAGGTGTTGTCTCAACGGATTTAGATGGTGCCCTATTTAACGTGAATGCAGCTGCTTCTAAAGCATAACCCTAAAACGATGGTGGTAAATCAGTAAGAGACATCATAGACCTCACCATATCTAATAAAGTACGGTTACGATGTTCGGACACACCATTATGCTGGGGTGTTCCGGGTGGCGTGAGTTGTGAAACTATTCCACATTGTTTCAAATGAAGACCAAACCTGTAACTCAAATACTCACCTCGACGATCAAATCGTAGAAACTTTATTTTCGTGTTATGATGATTCTCTACTTCACTCTGGAATTCTTTGAACTTTTCAAATGTTCCAAACTTGTGCTTCATCAAGTAGATATACCCATATCTGCTCAAATCATCAGTGAAGGTCAGAAAATAATGATACCCGCCGCGAGCTTCAACACTCATCGGTCCACATGCATCAGTATGTATGATTTCCAACAAATCTGTTGCTCGCTCCATTGTTCCGGAGAACGGAGTTTTAGTCATCTTGTCCATGAGGCATGGTTTGTGATACGTCTCCAATGTATCTATAATTTTTTATTGTTCCATGCTATTATTTATGAAGTCTTGGATGTTTAATGGGCTTTATCATTCACTTTTATATCATTTTTGGGACTAACCTACTAACACAAAGGCCCAGTCCAGATTGCTGTTTGTTGCCTATTTCAGGATTTTGCAGAAAAGGAATATCAAACGGAGTCCAAACGGAATGAAACCTTCATGAGAGATATTTTCGGAGGAAATCACGGTCGGGAACCCTCGGGACCAAGTCAGGGGACGAAGGGCCAGCCCTCGAGGGTGGGGGCGCGCCCCCCTTCCCAGGGCGCGTCCCCTGCCTCGAGGCTGGCCCACATGGCCCCCGGTGCCCTCCTTCTTCCTATATATACCTATGTACCCTAGAAACTCCATACGCAAAGAGAAAACCCTAATTCCACCGCTGTTGCTTCTGTTCCCGTGGAGATCCCATCTTGGAGCCTGTTCCGGGAGGGGGATCCATCACGGAGGCCTTCATCATCATCATCATTGCCCTCACCATGAGTTGTGAGTAGTTTACTACAGACCTTCGGGTCCATAGCTAGTATCTAGATGGCTTCTTCTCACTCTCTTTGGATCTCAATACAAAGTTCTCCTCGGTCTTCGAGGAGATCTATTCGATGTAATCTCTTTTTGCGGTGTGTTTGTCGAGATCCGATGAATTGTGAGTTTATGATCAAGGTTATCTATGAAAGATATTTGGTTCTTCTCTGAACTTTTTATGTGTGCTCATAATATCCTTGCAAGTCTCTTAAAATTATTGGTTTGGTTTGGCCTACTAGATCTATAGTTCTTGCAATGGGAGAAGTGCTTGGCTTTGGGTTCAATCTTGCGGTGTCCTTTCCCAGTGACAGTAGGGGCAGCAAGGCACGTATTGTATTGTTTCCATCGAGGATAAAAAGATGGGGGTTTCATCATATTGCTTGAGTTTATCTCTCTACATCATGTCATCTTGCTTAAGGCGTTACTCTGTTCGTACGAACTCAATACACTAGGTGCATGCTGGATAGCAGTCGATGTGTGGAGTAATAGTAGTAGATGCAGAATCGTTTCGGTCTACTTGTCTCACACGTGATGCCTATATACAATGATCATGCCTAGATAGTCTCATAATTATTCGCTTTTCTATCAATTGCTCGACAGTAATTTGTTTACCCGCCGTAGATTACCGCTATCATGAGAGAAGCCACTAGAGAAAACTCTATCTTTATCATATTACTTTCCGTCAACTAGCCAATTTTTGCTGCCGTTGTTTATTTGATTTCTTTACTTTCTGTTTCTATATCAAAAATACCAAAAATATTATCTTATCATCTCTATCAGATCTCACTCTCGTAAGTGACCGTAAAGGGATTGACAACCCCTTATCGCGTTGGCTGTGAAGTTCGTATTTGTTTGTGCAGGTGCGAGGGACTGGCGCGTGGTCTCCTACAGGATTGATACCTTGGTTCTCAAAAACTGAGGGAAATACCTACACTACTGTGCTGCATCTCCGTTTCCTCTTCGAGGGAATACAATGCAAGCTCAAGAGGTAGCAAGAAGAATTTCAGGCGCCGTTGCCGGGGAGGCTTACACAAAAGTCATATACCAAGTACCTATCACAAACCCTTATCCTTCACATTACATTTATTTTCCTCTCGTTTTCCTCTCCCCCACTTCACCCTTGCCGTTTTATTCGCCCTTCTTCGGCCGTGTGTTTACCGCCCGCATGCCTCTTGATTGCTTGTGTTGCTTCATGCCCTCATTTAGCTTGCATCTTTGCTTGCTAAAGTATGAATCCTCATCCACTTGCTAATCTCTTTAAGAGATCCAATTACGTTGAACCTATTGCTAGTGAGCTGCGTGCACTAGATTATCTTTATGGGGTTTTGCTTGAAATTTATGAATCTGAAAATTGTGTGGAACTGTTAAAAGAAAAAGTGATTCATGTTAGCTCCTTAAATAAAAAGCATGATTGCAATGATGTTACTATAAATTCTATTGATGTCAATTATGCTAATAATATGCAAAACCCTAAGCTTGGGGATGCTAGTTTTGCTATGTCTACTACTTGTTACAATGACCATGATTGGGGTGATTCTTCTTATGATCTTGAAAATTTATTTAATCCCCATGATGAATATAAGATCCATAATAAATTTTGCATTAATATTGAAAGTGGGTTTGGAAGAGTGTCAACTTTAGATCCCACATACTTGGAGAATGTTCAATCTTATGAAACTTTTGATAAAAGTGGGTTTGGAGAGGTCATGACTTTAGTTAATGTTAATCCCACTATTTTGGAAGAGTGTCAACTTTGCATGCATGTGGATCGTGTTGAGAATATGTTATGTGATAGCTATATTGTTGAATTTGCTTATGATCCTACATGCAACTATTATGAGAGAGGAAAATATGGTTGTAGAAATCTTCATGTTACTAAATGACATCTCTTCATGTTGAGATTGATTTTGTTTCTTTCTTCTTCCTTGCTTATGCTAGATCTTGCTTTCCTTGCTAATTTGTTTGCCTATAAGATGCCTATGCATGGGAAGTATGTTAGACTTAGATGTGTTTGTCACATGTTTTATGATGCTCTCTTTGTGCTTCAATTTTTGTCTTTCATGTGAGCATCATTAAAATTGTGCCTAGCTTGGGGCGTAAAACGAAGCGCTTGTTGGGAGGCAACCCAATTTATGTTTTTTTTATTTTGTTGCTGTTAGGGAATAAATATTTCATCTAGCCTATGATTAGATGTGTTTTCATGTTTTGTTTAGTGTTTGTGCCAAGTAGAACCTTTGGTAAGACTTGTGTGAAGTTTATATGATCTTGCTGTGAAAAACAGAATTGTTAGCGCTCGCTAAAGTAGTCGTGGGATTTTACTGGAGCGTGCTTTTAGTTGACTCTTTTTGCTGCTGATTGGTAGACAAATTGCGCAAATTTACCAATTTAGTTTGAATTTTTTGGAGTTCCAGCAGTAGGCGAACCCTGCAGATAACTACAGACTGTTCTGTCTTTGACAGATTCTGGTTTTCGTGTGTTGTTTGCTTATTCCAATGCATCTATGAGTAATATTGGAGGTTATGAATCATAGAAAACTTGGAGTACAGTAGGTTTAACACCAATATAAACAAAGTATGAATTCCTTGTTGTACCTTTGAGTGGTGGTTTGCTTTCTCTTACTAACGGAGCTCACGAGAATTTTTGTCTAAGTTTTGTGTTGTGAAGTTTTCAAGTTTTGAGTATTGCTTTGATGGACTATGGAACAAGGAGTAGCAAAGGCCCAAGCTTGGGGATGCCCATGGCAACCCAAGCTAATTCAAGATAATTAAAATCCTAAGCTTGGGGATGCCCCGGGAAGGCATCCCCTCTTTCGTCTTCATCCATCGTTAACTATACTTGGAGCTATATTTTTATTCGCAACATGCTATGTGTTTTGCTTGGAGCGTCTTGTATAATTTGAGTCTTTGCTTGTTAGTTTTCCACAATCATCCTTGATCGACACACCTATTTGAGAGAGTTAAATATGCCCTAGAAATTGTTAGAACACTCTATGTGCTTCACTTATATCTTTTGAGTTGAATAGTTTTTGCTCTAGTGCTTCACTTATATCTTTTAGAGCATGGCGGTGGTTATATTTTGTAGAAATTGTTGAACTCTCATGCTTCACTTAGATCTATTTGAGAGTCTATTAAAACAACATGTTAAAGTGTTTAGGCTAAAGAAACTAGTCTTCACATGATAAACATCCAATGTCAATGTAGTAAAAAAATTAACATCAAGTGCATTGAATAGAAAGAGATGTTGGATGCTTGATAATTGTTTTGAGACATCAGGATAGTGATATTAAAGTCATGCTAGTGGAGTGATTATGAAATTTAGAAATATTTGTGTTAAGGTTAGTGATTCCCGTAGCATGCACATATAGTGAACTGTTGTGTGACTAAGTTAAAGCATGAGGTATTTGTAGAGTGTCAACCTTTGTGTGGAGGTCGGGGGCGCGCGATGGTTAACTCCTACCAACCTCCCTCCTAGGGGAATGCGTTGATTGCTTTGTTTTGATGACTCGTAAATTTTTGCAATAAGTATATGAGTTCTTATGACTAATGTTGAGTCCATGGATTATACGCACTCTCACCCTTCCACCATTGCTAGCCTCTCTTGTACCGCGCAACTTTCGCCGGTGCCATAAACCCACTATATATCCTTCCTCAAAACAGCCACCATATTGTTCCTCAAAACAGCCACCATACCTACCTATCATGGCATTTCCATAGCCATTCTGAGATATATTGCCATGCAACTTTCCACCGTTCCATTTATATGACACGCATCATATTGTCATATTACCATGCATGATCTTGTAGTTGACATCATATTTGTGGCAAGGCCACCATGCATAATTTGTATACATGTCACTCTTGTTTCATTGCACATACCGGTACACCGCCGGAGGCATTCACATAGAGTCATACTTTGTTGTTGTAGTATCGAGTTGTAATTTCGTGTTGTAATGAAAGTGTGATGATCATCATTATTAGAGCATTGTCCCATGGGAGGAAAGGCTGAATCTATAAAGCCCCTCCGCAAAAAAAAGAAAAAAAAAGAAAGGCCAAAGAAAAAAAAGGCCCAAAAAAAGAAAATAAAAAAAATAAAAAATAAAGAAAAAGAAAAAAGAAAGAAAAAGAAATAAAGGGACAATTGCTACTATCTTTTTCCACACTTGTGTTTCAAAGTAGCACCATGTTCTTCATTGTAGAGAGTCTCATGCTTATTCACTTTCATATACTAGTGGGAATTTTCGTTATAGAACTTGGCTTGTATATTCCAACGATGGGCTTCCTCAAATGCCCTAGGTCTTCGTGAGCAAGCAAGTTGGATGCACACCCACATGTTTCTTTTGTTGAGCTTTCATTCATATTTAGCTCTAGTGCATCCGTTGCATGGCAATCCCTACTCACTCACATTGATATCGATTGATGGGCATCTCCATAGCCCGTTGATACGCCTAGTCGATGTGAGACTATCTCCCTCTTTTTGTCTTCTCCACAACCACCTCTATTCCACCCATAGTGCTATATCCATGGCTCACGCTCATGTATTGCGTGAAAGTTGAAAGGTTTGAAAAGATAGAGTATGGAAACAAGTACTTGGCTGAAATCGGGGTTGTGCATGATATGAATATTTTGTGTGATAACAAGGGAGCATAGCCAACACTATATGATTTGGTAGGGATAACTTTCTTTAGCCATAGTATTTTGAGAAGACATGATTGCTTTTTTAGTATTGCTTGAAGTATTGTTATCTCTTATGTCAATATAGACTTTTATCTTGAATCCTTCAGCCCTGAACATTCATGCCACAATTAACAGAATTACACTGAATAACTATATTGGTTAGCATTCCACATCAAAAATTCTTTCTTTATCATTTACCTACTTGAGGACGAGCAGGAATTAAGCTTGGGGATGCTTGATATGTCTCCAACGTATCTATAAATTTTGATTGTTCCATGCTATTATTTATGAAGTCTTGGATGTTTAATGGGCTATATCATTCACTTTTATATCATTTTTGGGACTAACCTACTAGCCCAAAGGCCCAGTCCAGATTCCTGTTTTTGCCTATTTCAAGGTTTTGCGGAAAAGGAATATCAAATGGAGTCCAAACGGAATGAAACCTTCGCGAGAGATATTTTTGGAGGAAATCATGCTCGGGAACCTTTGGGACCAAGTCAGGGGACGAAGGGCCAGCCCTCGAGGGTGGGGGGCGCGCCCCCCTTCCCAGGGCGCGCCCCCTACCTCGAGGCTGGCCCACATGGCCCCGGTGCCCTCCTTCTTCCTATATATACCTACGTACCACAGAAACTCCATACACAGAGAGAAAACCCTAATTCCACTGCCGTAGCTTCTGTTCCCGTGGAGATCCCATCTTGGAGCCTGTTCCGGGAGGGAGATCCATCACGGAGTCCTTCATCATCATCATCATCATCGCCCTCACCATGAGTTGTGAGTAGTTTACCACAGACCTTCGGGTCGATAGCTAGTATCTAGATGGCTTCTTCTCTCTCTGGATCTCAATACAAAGTTCTCCTCGGTCTTCGAGGAGATCTATTCGATGTAATCCCTTTTTGCGGTGTGTTTGTCGAGATCCGATGAATTGTGAGTTTATGATCATGGTTATCTATGAAAGATATTTGGTTCTTCTCTGAACTTTTTATGTGTGCTCATAATATCCTTGCAAGTCTCTTCGAATTATTTGTTTTGTTTGGCCTACTAGATCTATAGTTCTTGCAATGGGAGAAGTGCATGGCTTTGGGTTCAATCTTGCGGTGTCCTTTCCCAGTGACAGTAGGGGCAGCAAGGCATGTATTGTATTGTTGCCATCGAGGATAAAAAGATGGGGTTTTCATCATATTGCTTGAGTTTATCCCTCTACATCATGTCATCTTGCTTAAGGCATTACTCTGTTCGTACGAACTCAATACACTAGGTGCATGCTGGATAGCGGTCGATGTGTGGAGTAATAGTAGTAGATGCAGAATCGTTTCGGTCTACTTGTCTCGGACGTGATGCCTATATACAATGATCATGCCTAGATAGTCTCATAATTATTCGCTTTTCTATCAATTGCTCAACAGTAATTTGTTTACCCGCCGTAGAATACCGCTATCATGAGAGAAGCCACTAGAGAAAACTACGGCCCCGAGGTCTATCTTTATCATATTACTTTCCGTCAACTAGCCAATTTCAGCCGCCGTTGTTTATTTGCTTTCTTTACTTTATGTTTCTATATCAAAAATACCAAAAATATTATCTTATCATCTCTATCAGATCTCACTCTCGTAAGTGACCGTAAAGGGATTGACAACCCCTTATCGCGTTGGCTGCGAAGTTCTTATTTGTTTGTGCAGGTGCGAGGGACTGGCGCGTGGTCTCCTACTGGATTGATACCTTGGTTATCAAAAACTGAGGGAAATACTTACGCTACTGTGCTGCATCTCCCTTTCCTCTTCGAGCGAATACAACACAAGCTCAAGAGATAGCAGTTTGCAAGCACCAAGTGATTCATAATCAAGTGATTCCAAAAGTCCATCATTATGGAGTTTCTTCATGCGCTTTACACCAATATGACCTAAATGGCAGTACCACAAATAAGTTGCACTATAATTATTAACCTTGCATCTTTTGGTTTCAATACTATGAATATGTGTATCACTACGATCGAGATCCAACAAGAATAGACCACTCTTCAAGGCTGCATGACCATAAAAGATATTACTCATATAAATAGAACAACCATTATTCTCTGATTTAAATGAATAACCGTCTCGCAATAAACAAGATCCAGATATAATGTTCATGCTTAACGCTGGCACCAAATAACAATTATTCAGGTCTAAAACTAATCCCGAAGGTAGATGTAGAGGTAGTGTGCCGACGGCGATCACATCGACTTTGGAACCATTTCCCACACGCATCGTCACCTCGTCCTTAGCCAATCTTTGTTTAATCCGTAGTCCCTGTTTCGAGTTAGAAATATTAGCAACCGAACCGGTATCAAATACCCAGGTATTACTACGAGCATTAGTAAGGTACACATCAATAACATGTATATCACATATACCTTTGTTCACCTTGCCATCCTTTTTATCCGCCAAATACTTGGGGCAGTTCTGCTTCCAGTGTCCAGTCCCTTTGCAGTAGAAGCACTCAGTTTTAGGCTTTGCTCCAGACTTGGGTTTCTTCGTGGGAGTAGCAACTATCTTTCTATTCTTCTGGAAGTTCCCCTTCTTTCCCTTGCCCTTTTTCTTGAAACTAGTGGTCTAGTTAACCATCAACACTTGATGCTCCTTTTTTATTTCTACCTCCGCAACTTTGAGCATAGCGAAGAGCTCGGGAATTGTCTTCTACATCCCTTGCATGTTATAGTTCATCACGAAGCCTTTATAGCTTGGTGGCAGTGATTGAAGAACTCTATCAATAACACTATCTTCGTCAACTTTGCATCCAAGTTGAGTTATATGATTGTAGTACCCAGACATTCTGAGCAAGTGTTCACTGATAGAACTATTCTCCTCCATCTTGCAGCTGTAGAACTTATTGGAAATCTCATATTTCTCAATCCGGGCATTTGCTTGAAATATTAACTTCAACTCCTGGAACATCTCATATGCTCCATGACATTCAAAACGTAATTGAAGTCCCGGTTCTAAGCCGTAAAGCATGGCACACTGAACTATCGTGTAGTCATTAGACTGCGTCTACTAGACGTTCAAAGCGTCTACATTAGCGTGAGGGGGCTTGTCACCTAGCGGTGCTTCAAGTACATAATTCTTCTGTGCAGCAATGAGAATAATCCTCAAGTTATGGACCCAGTCCGTGTAATTGCTACCATCATCTTTCAACTTAGCTTTCTCTAGGAATGCATTAAAATTCAAAGGAACGGTAGCACGGGCCATTGATCGACAACAACATAGATATGAAAAAAAACTATCTGAAATAAGTTCATGATAAATTAAAGTTCAATTAATCATATTTAAAGAACTCCCACTTAGATAGACATCCCTATGGTCATCTAAGTGATCACGTGATCCAAATCAACTTAACCATGTCCGATCATCACGTGAGATGGAGTAGTTTTCAATGGTGAACATCTTATGTTGATCATATCTACGATATGATTCACGCTCGACCTTTCGGTCTCCAGTGTTCCGAGGCCATGTCTGTACATGCTAGGCTCGTCAAGTGTAACCCGAGTATTCTGCTTGTGCAAAACTGGGTTGCACCCGTTGTATGTGAACGTAGAGCTTATCACACCCGATCATCATGTGGTGTCTCGGCACGACGAACTTTCGCAATAGTGCATACTTAGGGAGAACACTTGTACCTTGAAATTTTGTACGGGATCATCTTATAATGCTACCGTCGTTCTAAGCAAAATAAGAAGCATAATAAGATAAACATCACATGCAATCAAAATATGTGACATGATATGGCCATCATCATCTTGTGCTTTTGATCTCCATCTCCAAGGCACCGTCATGATCACGATCGTCACCGGCGCGACACCTTGATCTCCATCGTAGCATCGTTGTCGTCTCGCCAACTATTGCTTCCATGACTATCACTACCGCTTAGTGATAAAGTAAAGCAATTACATGGCAACTGTATTTCATACAATAAAGCGACAACCATATGGCTCCTGCCAGTTGCCGGTAACTTTACAAAACATGATCATCTCATACAATATCGTATAACTCATCATGTCTTGACCGTATCACATCACAACATGCCCTGCAAAAACAAGTTATACGTCCTCTACTTTTTAGTTGCAAGTTTTACGTGGCTGCTACGGCCTTAGCAAGAAGCGTTCTTACCTACGCATACAAAAACCACAATGATTTTTTGTCAAGTATGTGATGTTCTAACCTTCACAAGGACGGGGCGTAGCCACACTCGATTCAGCTAAAGTGAGAGAGACAGACACCCGCCAGTCACCTTTAACCAACGAGTGCTCGTAACTGTGAAACCATTCTCGCCTAAGCGTACGCGTAATGTCGGTCCGGGCCGCATCATCTCACAATACCGCTGAATCAAAGTATGACATGCTGGTAAGCAGTATGACTATTATCGCCCACAACTCATTGTGTTCTACTCGTGCATATCATCTACACATAGACCTGGCTCATGATGCCACTGTTGGGGAACGTAGTATTTCAAAATTTCTATGATCACGCAAGATCTATCTCCTAGAAGCATAGCAACGAGAGGGGTGAGTGTGTCTATGTACCCTCGTAGACCGGGAGCGGAAGCGTCTAGTGACGCGATTGATGTAGTGGAACTTCTTCGCGATCCAACCGATCAAGCACCGAACGTACGGAGCCTCCACGTTCAGCACACGTTCAACTTGATGCCGTCCCACGAGCTCTTGATCCAGTAGAACCTCGCGGGAGAGTTTTGTCAGCACGACGGTGTGGTGACGGATATGATGAAGTTACCATCGCAGGGCTTCGCCTAAGCGCTGCAACAATATGACCGAGGTGTGTTTCTGTGGAGAGGGGCACCGCACACGGTTGGGAGAGATCAACTGATCAACTTGTGTGTCTAGAGGTGGCCCCTGCCCCATATATAAAGGAGCAAGGGGGGAGGCCGGTCGGCTCCTATGGCGCGCCCTAGAGGGCTAATCCTACTAGGAATAGGATTCCAATCCTATTCCTAGTAGGAGTCCACCAAGAAGGAGAGAGGGGGAAGGAAAGAGAGGAAGAGGGAGAGGGAAAGAGGGCCGCGTGTAACATTCCAAATTTTTGATTTGGAATGTTATACATATATCATATTGCATTGCATGCCCTTTTGCATTTTTGTTTGTGACGTTCCTCGAAATTCTAAGCAACTCAAGGACCTACGGAGAGAGTTGGGAATTTTACCGTTTTCGTATTTGAGTTCGCTCGAATACCAGTACGAGGACAGTGTGATTCTAATTATTTTTCTCTCCTAAAAATATTTCTAAATACAAAATATGAGCGGAGATAATATGACTTCTCCAAAATAACAGAAATATTGGAGGAAAAATGTTAAAAATCACTTTTGGTATTTTTTTGGATTTATTTGCGATTTTATTTGCATAGGAAAAATGCGCGTTTTTCAAAATTGCATTTAGGTCCGGGAAAAATGTTCACTTTGTCCTAAATATTATTAGAGGACGATGACAATTTATTTCGGGATTTTTGGAGTCCGTTTAGAATTTCTTTCGTTAGTTTTTCTGCGCCAGGACTCTATTTTAAAAAAAACGCGCAACCGACTTGGAGCCGTAGATGCCCGGGACTCTGGGCTTTATAAGCCGCCCGAGCCGGCCCGATAGCCCAGCCCCGCCGCCTCCCTGCCCTAGCGCTGCGCCGCCTCCCTGCCCAGCGCCGCGCCGCCGGCGCACTTCGCCGTCGCCCCGCAGCACGCCGCCGCCGCGCCGCCGCCCGCCTCGCCCGCCGGACCGCCGTCGCCGCCGGACCGCCGTCTCGCCGGAGTTCGTCATTGATGTAGTCATCGTTTTTTTAGAACCGATCGGTTTTCGTAAACCGTAGATCTGTTTTTTTATTAGGTTAGATCGGTTTGGTTTTTTGTCGGTTTAGTTATTTAGCGGACGTTCGTCCGTACGTTCGTTTTAATGAACGGTTTTCGTCCGTTAGTCGCAGACAGCGAACGTTCGTTCGTTAGCCTGTTCGTTCATTTTCTTTTTCAGGGTATTTATCCGCGATTATTCTGATCGCGATTTCTGCCCTGATCTTGTTTTTCGTTTTTCTTTTCGCTCGAGAGTCGGAATCAGGTGATTCAAAATCCCAGATCTTCGTCTCGATGCCCTCTTTATGTTTAACCAACTTGAACAAGGTTTTGGCTACTGTAAAATTTGACTTTAAGCCAATTAGCAAACCGGAGCTCGTTTCTTTCGTAGTTTGAGTTTCGTTGCTTCTTTCGAGTTGATTCTTTTTGCAAACCGGAGTTCTTAAGTTGAACTTTTTGGTTAGATCTCTTATTTGAGTTTTACCCGTGCATTAGTTAAGTACTTATTGTGTGCTTGTTTGTTTGCGATAGAGTACCTGAGTGCGCCACTTGCTACTTTGAATCTCTAGGTTTTGCGGATCATCAACAAGGCAAGTAACACTTTGATCATACTTTCCAATTACCCAGTTTTCATTGCATTAGTCCAACCCTCACACATTGCATGAGTAGGATCAATTAACTTGTGGGATTGGGAAGTAGATTGAGGTAGTACCTATTACCTGCATTACATTCAAAACCTTTGGGAGTTACTTCTACATTTGTTGTTAGGACATGCTATGCTCGTAGACGTGGATTGGGTGAGTGTATCCATGACATATGTGAGTTTATTAATTAATGGTTCAACTTAAGGTGGCAACTTTAACACACATCTGGGTGGATTGAGGCACCTGGGTATTCCAGCGATTGCCTGTTTTTCTTTTGGACCGCCACCCAGGCTCAAAGGGATCATGAGATTATTCATACTAGAAACTTCCGTGTGCAGCCACATGCCAATATGGGCTCTGGCATAGTTGAGTAAGTTGTGGGAAACCTTTCCATGATGGGCTAGCAGATGTAGAGGGATTGTAGGTGTACCAGCCTATCTATCTGGTTAAGGGTACCTCTTCGGAAAGACTGTGTCTCGGTCATCCGTTTCTCAAACACCATGCAGTGCGAGAAACCAAACGGAGGTGATCGAGTCTTGTGGGAAAAGTGCACAAACCTCTGCAGAGTGTACAAACTGATCATGATTAGCCGTGTCCCCAGTTACGGACGTCTTGAGTATCTAGTACTTGGATTATCATGTGAATCTCATCATGTTACTTTAATTTAATATTGTTGGGTTTAATGATGAACTTTAATTGGGGTTGAGAGGATGTCTATCTTCTCAACGATGTTTCAACTACCATGATAGTTAATTAAAATCTATTCCTTTGAAGTAGGGAAAAATTGGCTTTACGCAAAAACTGTAACCATAGAGCTTTCCACCAGCCATATTGCATATAGTATAGCTTTACTTTCATTACTCTCTTGTGTTACTTTGCCAGCATATTCCATGTGCTGACCCGTTTTCGGGCTGCAACGTTCATGTTGCAGACTTTTCAAACGACGAGTAAGGTGCCTTTTTGGTCGTGGTTCTATACTCAGTGATGCCGTTGGAGTTGGTGGACTCACTTATCTTCCAACCCTTCCGCTGTTTTCGTGTTACATGGCCTTAAGCCATTTTTATTGTAATAAGTTCATCGTTGGAACTATCGATGTAATAAGTGTGTGATAGCTACTCTGTTATAAATCCTTCAAGTACTGTGTGTGTCAGCATACTGATCCAGGGATGACATTGATGCACAGAGATCAGAATGTTTGAGGTCTGGTCGCTACAAGATGGTATCAGAGCACACGCTGACTGTAGGACATGACCACTAAGCTAAAACCCTAGAGCACTATTCACTCTTCTCTTTTCTGACTCCACATCTTTTCTACTCTTTTAGGATGGTGGATGCAAAGAACAAGTTCGCGCAACCGGATGATGACACACCATTTGGACGACACCTGAAGGAAGTCACCAGATATCTAAACATTGGACTACCAAGTTTCACCAGAACCTACAATGCCACTCTACCTGAGGAGGAGCATTGGTTGATTCAAGCCCAAGTTCCAGGAAGGACGTTCAAGCCCGTCACTGCACTCATAGCATTTTCTTTCAATGCGCCTACATGGAGCCTAGGCAGGAGCATGGCAGCCCACATTGCTATGGGAAGGATCGAAGAAGTCTACAAGCAGGAGCTAAAGGACACCATCTACCAGATTTGTGGACGACGAGATGAGAATTGGGACATGATCAACACCCGGAAGGATAGATCCATTGTAGCGTTCATCCAGGAGTTGAACCAGCACATTCGACGACAGGAGCACCAGATGTGCACTGGGATGATAGACTTGAAGAAAGCACTAAACATGAATTTGGAGTTAGAAGATGAACTCAAGTCTACGCGCGGCGGATACGAGGAGGAGATGCTAATACTTGTGGAGAAGAATGATGACTTGACACGAAAGTTAGGGATACTCATGGGAGAAGAAGAAGAGGAAGAAGAACCCAAGGAGATTCCACCGGACGACTATATCATCATTGACGACACGGATTCAGAACCTGATGATAGCAAAGACGAAGACTATGAAGATGAAGCTGGAGCGGATATCATGGCATCCTCTGTCGATCAAATTTTCTAGAAGACCACCCTGTGACTAGTAGTTTACCCCCATATATTAGTTTTAGAGCACTTTTGTAACGATAGTTAGATTTGTAAGATCTTGCTTGAAATTGATTGGTGTGATATGATTGTGTTTGTCTCATGTGCATATGGGTAGTGATTTTCCCTTAGACCTATTTTCTATTCTAATCTCTTCCCTCTACACCCATCAGATGCCTCCAAGACATGAGCCCGGATTTGAGTTTCCCCCTGAGCTCACCCAGTTGATCTAGCAGCAGAACACCCTGATGCAACTTCTTGTCCAGAACACTCAGAACAACCAGAACAACAACAACAACAAGCCTCCACCACCACCACCCGTGGACAACCTGACACGTTTCTTAAGGTTGCAACCACCCATGTTTGCTAGCAGCATCGAACCAATAGTGGCTGATGACTGGCTACGCAAGATTGGAAGGGATTTGACCACTGCTAACTGCTCAGATGCTGAGAAGGTGCAATTTGCTGCACACCAGTTGTCTGGACCAGCCGCAGCATGGTGGGAGAATTACACAGCCACTTTTCCCATAGCCAATGTGACTTGGGATCAGTTTCAACAAGCTTTTCATACCGCCCATGTCTCAACTGGAGCTATGAGTATGAAGAAGCAAGAGTTTTGCAATTTGCGCCAAGGCAACCGTACCGTGGCCTAGTACGTGGATGAGTTTAGTACCCTATCTTGTTATGCCCCAGATGATGTGGCCTCAGATGCTGCTAAGCAGGAGAGATTCATGGAAGGGCTGAATGATGAGATGAGTGTACAGTTGATGGTGGCCACTTTCAATAACTACTAGGAGCTGGTTGACCGCGCCCTAATGATTGAAAGGAAGCACCAACAGATTGAAAGTCGTAAAAGGAAGTATGGACAAGGAAAGTATAACTCTGGAGCTCAGCAGAAGCCTCGTTTTACCCCTAAAACGGTAGGACAGTTTCAACATACCCATGGAGGAGGTAGCTCGCACAATCACAATGGCACCAAGAATGGAAATGGAAATGGAGGAAATGGTAACCAGAGTCGCCCTACACCGTCCACACCCACCGAGAAGGATTTCAGCCATGTCACCTGTTACAAGTGCAGGAAAAATGGACATTATGCCAATGAATGCCCAGAAGCTAAGAATGGGAACGGCAATGGAAGCGCCGCAAAGAAGCCCAACCCGTTCAATAAAGGACAAGTGAACCACGTGACTGTGGAGGAGGTAGAAGATCAACCAGATGCTGTTGTCGGTAAGTTTTTGGTTAAGACATTTACCGCAATAGTTCTTTTCGATACTGGTGCATCGCATTCATACATTTCAAGGGGATTCGTAAATAGACATAGGATGTCCACCCGAGTTCTTAAGACCCCCATGTTAGTAAGTTCACCAGAAGCAGAGTATATGGCACACCAAGGATGTTTTTAGACGCCATTGATCATAGGACGCCACATTTTCCCCTCTGACCTAATAGTCCTGGAGTCACAAGGATTGGATGTGATATTAGGCATGGATTGGTTATCAAAGTATGGAGGTAACATTGACTGTGCCAGCAGGTCTATTTTGCTCACCACCCCGGAGGGAAACAGGATCAAGTATGTATCTAGGCATTCGCCAATAAGGACTCAAGTACATTCTCTCACGGGAGTCGTTCAGGAGGAAGTACCAGTAGTAAAGGATTATCCGGATGTGTTCCCAGAGGAGTTACCTGGCATGCCACCGGATAGAGATATTGAGTTTTTTATTGAACTTTTGCCAGGCACCGGGCCAATTTTTAAGAGACCATATAGGATGCCCGCAAAGGATTTAGAGGAGATAAAGAAACAGATTAAGGAGTTACTGGATAAAGGATTCATACGCCCAAGTTCTTCGCCTTGGGGTTCGCCAGTACTTTTAGTGGAGAAGAAGGATGGATCGTTAAGAATGGTTGTTGATTACAGAGGGCAGAACGAAGTAACGATCAAGAACAAGTACCCACTGCCGATGATCAATGATCTGTTCGATAGATTGCAAGGAACTAAGATATTTTCCAAGATCGATCTGCGATCAGGGTACCATCAGTTGAAGATCCGAGAGCAGGATATACCTAAGACGGCCTTTACCACCAGGTACGGGTTGTACGAGTATACCGTTATGTCTTTTGGTCTGACTAACACACCGGCATACTTTATGAACCTGATGAACAAAGTGTTTATGGAGTATTTGGATAAGTTCGTCGTAGTGTTCATAGATGATATATTGATCTTCTCGAAGGATGAAGAGGAGCATGCAGAGCATTTGCATTTGGTATTGGAGAAGCTCAGAGAACATCAGTTATATGCCAAGTTTAGCAAAGGCGAGTTTTGGTTGAAGGAAGTCGGATTTCTCGGACACGTTATATCTGGAGAAGGAATAGCAGTAGATCCCGCTAAGGTGGACACTTTGACCCATTGGGAAGCTCCAACAACAGTTGGAGAGATCTGGAGTTTTCTTGGACTTGCAGGATACTACCGGAGATTTATTGAGAATTTCTCGAGGATTGCAAAGCCAATGATGGAGTTGTTAAAGAAGGACACCAAGTTCAGTTGGATAGAAGAATGTGAGGCCAGTTTCCAGGAATTAAAGAAATGGTTGGTCTCATCCCCTGTGTTGATTCTGCCAGATCAACATAAGGATTATGAGGTGTATTGCGATGCTTCACGTCAAGGACTTGGAGCAGTTCTTATGCAGGAAGGAAGAGTTGTTTCGTATGCTTCACGATAGCTAAAACCTCATGAGCTGAACTATGCCACCCACTATTTGGAGTTAGCAGCCGTAGTGCATGCATTGAAGACGTGGACACATTTTCTTATTGGAAACCATTGTGAAGTATATACGGATCACAAGAGTTTGAAGTATATATTCATTCAGAAGGAGCTGAATCTTGGGTAAAGGAGATGGCTGGAACTCATTAAGGATTACGACATGAGATTGCATTATCATCCCGGAAAGGCTAACGTAGTAGCCGATGCGCTAAGCCGAAAGAGCCATGTCAACACCCTATTGACGGAGGAATTTCCAAAGGGATTAGCCGAGGACTTACGAGAACTACGTATGGAGATAGTTCCGAGAGGCTATGTAGAAACCCTGGAGATCCAGTCTACCCTGATGGATAAAATCAGAGAAGCTCAAAAAACTGACGAGGAGGTTGTCTCTATAAAGGAGAGGATGAGCGAAGGAAGAGCTAAAGGTTTTCGTGAGGATGAACATGACACCTTATGGTTTGAGGACCGCATTTATGTGCCTAATGACCCGGAGATCAGGAAGTTGATTCTACAGGAGGCCCATGATTCACCATACTCGATTCACCCAGGAAATACTAAGATGTATTTGGATTTGAAGGACATTTTTTGGTGGACCGGTATGAAGAAAGATATCGCGGAGTATGTAGCAGTTTGTGATGTATGTTAGAGAGTAAAGGCAGAACATCAGAAGCCAGCAGGATTGTTACAACCTATGCCGATACCCGAATGGAAGTGGGAGAAGCTTGGCATGGATTTTATCACCGGATTGCCTAGGACCAAAGCAGGATATGATTCAATCTGGGTAGTTGTGGACCGATTGACGAAGGTAGCCCACTTTATCCCTGTGAAAACCACATATACCAGTGCAAAGTTGGCAAAGATATACATGACCCGAATTGTTTGTCTGCATGGAGTTCCGAGGAGCATCGTATCAGATAGAGGAACCCAGTTTACCTCAAACTTTTGGCATCAGTTACACCAAACTTTGGGAACAAGGCTGGAGTTCAGCACCGCTTTTCATCTGGAGACCGATGGACAGACCGAGAGAGTCAACCAGATCCTGGAGGACATGTTGAGAGCATGTGCGTTAGACTACGGACCTAGCTGGGATGACAATTTGCCCTACGTAGAGTTCTCGTACAACAATAGTTACCAGGCCAGTTTGAAGATGGCACCGTTCGAGGCATTGTATGGAAGGAGATGCCGAACACCGTTAATGTGGGATAAAGTTGCAGACCGACAGTTGTTTGGACCAGACTTAATCAAAGAGTCTGAGGATAAGGTGAAGGTGATTCGAGATAGATTGAAGGTAGCTCAGTCTAGGCAGAAGAGTTATGCAGACCCGAAGCGCAAGGAGATAGCCTATGAGATCGGAGATAGAGCGTACTTGAGAGTATCGCCTCTACGTGGAGTTAAACGTTTCGGTGTTAAAGGGAAGTTAGCCCCGAGATTTGTGGGACCTTACCATGATTTGGAACGCATGGGAGAGGTTGCCTATAAGTTGGAGTTGCCCGAGGGATTGTCAGGAGTGCACGACGTGTTTCACGTTTCACAGCTTAAGAAGTGCCATGCGGAGATGGCCGATATACCGCTTAGAGAAACAGTACCCCTGGAAGCAATTCAGTTGGACAGTGATCTGACTTACGAGGAGAAGCCTGTTAAGATTCTCGAATTTTCGAGAAGAGTCACCCGCAGTAAGGTTATCATGTTTTGCAAAGTTCAGTGGAGTCACCACACCGAGGAAGAAGCCACCAAGGAACGAGAATAGGATCTACGCAAGGTACACCCACACAGTGTTCTCTAGCCAAGTCGAATCTCGAGGGCGAGATTCATTCTAAGGGGGGTAGGTTCGTAACATCCCAAATTTTCGATTTGAAATGTTATACATAGATCATATTGCATAGCATGCCCTTTTGCATTTTTGTTTGTGGCGTTCCTCGAAATTCTAAGCAACTCAAGGACCTACGGAGAGAGTTGGGAATTTTACCGTTTTCGTATTTGAGTTCGCTCGAATACCTGTACGAGGACAGTGTGATCCTAATTATTTTTCTCTCCTAAAAATATTTCTAAATACAAAATATGAGCGGAGATAATATGACTTCTCCAAAATAACAGAAATATTGGAGGAAAAATGTTAAAATCACTTTTGGTATTTTTCTGGATTTATTTGCGATTTTATTTGCATAGGAAAAATGTGCATTTTTCAAAATTGCATTTAGGTCCGGGAAAAATGTTCACTTTGTCCTAAATATTATTAGAGGATGGTGAAAATTTATTTCGGGATTTTTGGAGTCTGTTTAGTATTTCTTTTGTTAGTTTTTCTACGCCAGGACTCTATTTAAAAAAAACGCGCAACCAACTTGGAGCCGTAGAGGCCCGGGACTCTGGGCTTTATAAGTCGCCCGAGCCGGCCCGACAGCCCAGCCCCGCCGCCTCCCTGCCCTAGCGCCGCGCCGCCTCCCTGCCCAGTGCCGCGCCGCCGCCGCACTTCGCCGCCGCCCGCGCCGTCGCACTTCGCCGCCGCACTTCGCCGCCGCCCCGCAGCACGCCACCGCCACCGCCCCGCAGCACGCAGCCGCGCCGTCGCCCGCCTCGCCCGCCGGACCGCTGCCGCCGCCGGACCGCCGTCTCGTGGGAGTTCATCGTTGAGGTAGTCATCGGTTTTTTAGAACCGATCGGTTTTCGTAAACCGTAGATCTGTTTTTTTATTAGGTTAGATCGGTTCAGTTTTTCGTCGGTTTAGTTATGTAGCGGACGTTCGTCCGTACGTTCATTTTAATGAACGGTTTTCGTCCGTTAGCCGCACACAGCGAACGTTCGTTCGTTAGCCTGTTCGTCCGTTTTCTTTTTCGGGGTATTTATCCACGATTATTCTGATTGTGATTTCTGCCCTGATCTTATTTTTCGTTTTTCTTTTCGCTCGAGAGTCGGAATCAGGAGATTCAAAATCCCAGATCTTCGTCTCAATGCCCTCTTTACTTTTAACCAACTTGAACAAGGTTTTGGCTGCTGTAAAATTTGACTTTAGACCAATTAGCAAACTGGAGCTCGTTTCTTTCGCAGTTTGAGTTTCGTTGCTTCTTTCGAGTTGATTCTTTTTGCAAACCGGAGTTCTTAAGTTGAACTTTCTGGTTAGATCTCTTATTTGAGTTTTACCCATGCATTAGTTAAGTACTCTTTGTGTGCTTGTTTGTTTGCGATAGAGTACCCGGAGTGCGCCGCTTGCTACTTTGAATCTCTAGGTTTTGCGGATCATCAGCAAGGCAAGTAACACTTTGATCATACTTTCCAATTACCCAGTTTTCATTGCATTAGTCCAACCCTCACACATTGCATGAGTAGTATCAATTAACTTGTGGGACTAGGAAGTAGATTGAGGTAGTACCTATTACCTGCATTACATTCAAAACCTTTGGGAGTTACTTCTACGTTTGCTGTTAGGACATGCTATGCTCGTAGACGTGGATTGGGTGAGTGTATCCATGACAGATGTGAGTTTATTAATTAATGGTTCAACTTAAGGTGGCAACTTTAACACACATCTGGGTGGATTGAGGCACCTGGGTATTCCAGCGATTGCCTGTTTTTCTTTTGGACCGCCACCCAGGCTCAAAGGGATCATGAGATTATTCATACTAGAAACTTCCGTGTGCAGCCACATGCCAATATGGGCTATGGCATAGTTGAGTAAGTTGTGGGAAACCTTTCCATGATGGGCTAGCAGATGTAGAGGGATTGTAGGTGTACCGGCCTATCTATCTGGGTAAGGGGACTGATACGTCCAAAACGTATCTATAATTTCTGCTTGCTCCATGCCTCTTTTGGGTGATATTGATATGATATTTAGACACTTCCATACACTTTTGATCATATTTGGACTAACCTATTAACTTAGTGCATGCCAGTGCCAGTTTCTGTTTTTTGCTGTTTTTGTATTTCAGGTTTTCATGTTACGAGAACTGCCAGAAAAATCCGGGAAAAATTATATAAAAATCAGCGTTCCAGAAGCTTCCCAGCTGCCAAAGGACAGCCGGAGGGGGGCCACCAGGGCTCCAGGCGCCCTGGTGGCGCGGGCCCCCCTGGCCGTGCCGGGGAGGCGCCTGGGCCCCCCGAGCCTCCGCTGATGCCCCCCGTTGGCATATATTTATATCGCATCCCGAAACCCTCGAGACGGGAACCCTTTTTCGCGATCTCATCTCTGTTCCGCCGCCGCCGCCGCTTCCAAGATCGGGAGCACCAGGAGAACTCTTCCCGGCACCCTGCCGGAGGGGAGGATCACCACCGGGAGCTTCTCCACCACCATGGACGCCTCCCGGATGAGTTGTGAGTAGTCTCCCTTGGACCATGGGTCCATGACCAGTAGCTATGTGATGTTCTCCTCCCGTTCATGTGCTTCACTAATTAGTCCTCGTGAGCTGCCCTACATGATCGAGGCACATATGTAATCCTTATGTTGTTGCTATGTTGAGTTTGCTGGGATCCGATGGATTGTGAGATTATGTTCAGATTGTGTTTGAGTAATATATTTGATCTACCTCTTTTATATTTATGTTCGTAAGTAATTCTTGCATGTTCCCCGTTGTTATTTATTGCTTTGGCCAAGTAGTAGGTAGTGACTCCAAGAGGGAACGTTATGCTTGATTGTGGGTTCATGCCCCTCGATGACTAGCTTGAGTGACAGAAACATGAGTCTAGGGGATGTGTTGTTGCCACAAGGGGGAAAACAACGGTGCTTGTGCCCGCGGGTGCAAGGATTGTTTACTTTACGCAAAGTTCTTTTATTGCAGTTGTCTGTTGCTTTGAGTTTACACTATGGGTGGGACTCGCAACTTAATACCAGCGAGATGTTCTGGATAGATATCTCAAGGTGGATGATTAGTAGTAGATGCAGATGGATTTCGGTCTAGTTGCCTTGGCGTACCGCCCATGCTTTGAACCTCTACCTTTCTTGTAACATAGTTAGCATTGGTTTGCGCACATAATTCTGTCAATTGCCCAGCTGTAATTCGTTTACCTCACATAGCTGTTTTATCGTCTTTTGGGAGAGAGACATCACTAGTGAACATCATGGGACCCCGGTCCATATTACCATCATTGATCACATCCGCTATTTACTTTACGCTTTTTACTTACTATTGCAGCATTACCTATCACTACTATCACTTGCGTTTGATCCTTTGTAAACTACAAGGCCGGAGAGATTGACAACCTCTCTGTACTCGTTGGGAGCAAAGTTATTTGTATCTGTGTGCAGGTCCACGTTGATTGCTAATATATCTGGCGCCGTTAGCAGTTGACACCTTCTTGTTGAAACTGGGAGTCTCAGGGAAATCGATCCTTGGTATCTTTGCCAAGGGAAAACTTCCGCTACACTGCATCTCAAACGTTCCACTTGGGGTAACCAACGAGGGGCGAGAAGCCATCAAGCAAAGTTTTCTGGCGCCGTTGCCAGGGACTCCACTCTTCAGGATAGGGGAGTTGCACGCTATCTTTTGCCTTTGCTTTTAGTCTTGTTAGTTTACCTTTCAGTTTTTTGCTTTAGTATCTTTTATCGAAAATCACAAAAATAGTTATCTCATTCTTTAGTTGTCATTATGTCGGGTCCTTTTGTCTTTGGCGAGGCAGAAGTTCTCACCTTCAAACAAAGAGGTGGGAAAAGTCTAAAAGATGCTTGGTATAGAATTAATGATTCTCAAAAAAGAGCCACCAAGAAGCAATCTACTACTATCCTGCTTAGAAATTTTTATGTTGGAATTACTTCTTGGAATAGGTTTATTCTAGATACTGCTATCAATGGAAATTTCCTAGAGGCCCCAGTTTGGGAGTCTCTTAGTATTATTGAAAATCTTGTTGGGAATCCCCCTGTTGTTAGCATTCAAGAGGACATCACCCTAGCTCACATTATGAAAAAACATGAAAAGATAGAGTTAGAGATGCCAAGCATTAATAAGATAAACGAGTTGGATCGTAAGATCCAAGGGAATTTGAATAGGCTTGATAGCTCCATGCATAAAATTTTCAAAACTTTGGAGACCATCAAATCCCATGACTTGGACTCTTCTAGGATAGACAAGATTGAGGAAATCTTTGATACTCTAGGAACTACTTTCTCCTCAATCAAAACCAAAAAGGTAGAAACTCCAGCAAAGAGGGAGCCTAAGTTCGTTCATGCTCCAAAGGCTCCCCGTTCTAAAAGTAATCCATCTATTGCCAAAGGGGTTGAAACTGTAAAGACTTTGGAAGAAACACCTCTCTTTGATGAATTTATAAATGAATCTTCCCTTGACTTTTATCCTTTTGGTCTTCTCCCTAGAAGTATCTCTATGAGGCCTTTATATGAAAGTCCTCTTAAGACTAGTTGTATTATTGAAGAGCTTTTTGATGATCTAGATGATGGTTCAATTGATACAACTTGATCTTTTTGCATTATGCCTAGCTTAAAGGCATAAAAGAAATCGCTTTTGGGTGGCAGCCCACATGAATAAAATTTTGCTTTTGTTGTGTCTTGATGTTGTTTACTACAGTAGCATCATCATTGTATCTTTGCTTTTCAATTTTGTGCCAAGTGTAGCCTCTGATTGAAAGAAAGTTCAAAAGTTGTGACGTGCTGTCCAGGAAACAGATTCTGTCCTTGGATAGAATAATTCGTATAAAATCACCAGACCATCTTTTTGGTCTGAATTTTTTTGACAGCATGCTCTATATAATTGTCTTTTGTGCGTCTGTTTTGAGTTTTTTTATTAGAGTTGAAGTAGTGCCCCGAAAAAATCATTTACTACCTGCTGTTCTGTTTTTCACAGATTCTGTCATGTTTTGCCTTTCCTTCATTTTGCAAACCTAGAGCTTGCTTTTTCTTTGCAAAAACCTTTTGGCAATCTTGACAAACAGTAGACCTTCAAGAATATCCTTATTTCCAGCAAGTAACAATTATTTTATTAAGGGTACTAACCTCGCTAATCAGATTATGATGAGTTATGTATGAAGGGAGTTTTCAAGTGTGCGAAGGAAGATGATAAAAAGATTCAGGAGTGTCAAGCGCTCAAGCTTGGGGATGCCCCCGTGCACCCCCAAGGAATATTCAAGGAGACTCAAGCGTCTAAGCTTGGGGATGCACGGGATGCCCCCGTGCATCCCCTTCTCCATCAACATTATCAGTTCGTCTTTCGTTCCACTATATTTTTATCACTTCATGTGTTATGTGCTATGCTTGGAGCGTCTTGCTTTTAGTTTTCATTTTTAGTTTTCTTTAGCTTTTCATAACGAGTCGGAACTTGGCTTTCTGTATGTGGGAGAGAAACACGCTCCACTTCTACCTAGAACATAACATAGAATTTTCATGTCTATCTTTGTTGTGTGTGTTCTTTGTCTTTTAATAGCTAATATCATGCTTAGCTTTTAGTTTTCATGCTTATCTTTTTAAAGAGCTTTTGTTTAGTTGGTTGCTTGAACTCTCTTTACTTATCATGATTATCTTATTAAGAGAGTTTGCTTCCGTTGCACTGGTTGATATGTCTATGATAAAGATGCTACATGCATAATGGTGCTTAGTAGTTCATGTTTTCTTATGGTTAGTCTCAAATAGCTGGGGGGTTTCCAATGTGTTATTGGAGTACCAAGATGATTTGTTTGCCTATGATGTGTTATGGTTTAGTAATATCTTCCTTCAAGAATTTACTTTGATTGACTTGGCGTATGCTCACGAATATTTAAGACTGTAAAGAAAGTCTGTCAAGCCTTGATGATCTTTTATTTCTGAGTAGCAATATAACTACCATGCCTGATTAAATGTTGCTTTGTCGCTCTGCATGATTATGACCGTCATTGCTCTCTTAGTTGGTCGCTCCCAGTCTTTTGCTAACCTGCACCTGTACTAAGCGAACTGACTGCTTGTGCATCCAAATTTCTTTAAACCAGTTATGCCATATGAGTCCACCATACCTTCCTACATGGTATTTACCTGCCATTCCTAACGGAGACTTTCATGTACCATCTCGAAATTATTCAAAGAGAAAGAAAGAAAAAATGCATTCCTATTTTGTGCCTCTATTTTAAGTCCATGAGGAAGTAGTAGTTAATTCATGATCTTTTTAAGTTGGACAAGCTTCACCCCGGGATTGCATGTATAATGTGCAAACCCATAACACGAGAAGGAAATGGCATTGAGTGCGCCCGGCTCAAAATTAACATAACAAACAAACCCTCCTTCACGCTTTGTTCATGAGAAATCAGAAAACTTTGGCAGTGATAAACAAAGGAGATTAAGAGGATGTGATCGTCCTCATTCGGGAGCCGTTCCTCGAAACTTGTCCCTCTCAAGAAGTAATTGAGTTATCTACTAGCATTCATTGACGAAACATGCATGATCTAAGATTTTTATTATTATTATTACCTTTGTTTTTAAAACCAAGAGCTCTGGTACATGCTTTGTCTTTGTTTCTGATTACGGGTTTTCAACCTTGCCAACAAAAGCCACGGTTCGAGAGTCTCCACCTTCTTTTAAAGCACCAACTACTGAGAGCATGATTGTCATTCTGAGTGTAATGTGCATTGTCCCAAAGTAGCATTGTCTTTTGCATGATTATGATATCGTTTATTTTGAAATCATTGTATCTAGTCATCACTTAAACCTTGGAGGTGCCCCTGCATTTATGTTTTGCTTCACTAAAGGGGGCAAGCGAGATATCACTTTATCATATTTGCACACCATGCTCATTACAAATCTATTTGATGTTTCAATACCATGTTGTAAAACTTTTAGTTCTTTGTGATTTTCTCATGAGGCAACTTAATTACTACAGATTCATTGTCTCAGTAAGCTTTTGTCATATGACTATGAAAAATCCTTATATGGTTAATAGCATGTCACCACAGAAATTATTCTTGTTATCATTTACCTACTCGAGGACGAGCAGGAATTAAGCTTGGGGATGTTGATACGTCCAAAACGTATCTATAATTTCTGCTTGCTCCATGCCTCTTTTGGGTGATATTGTTATGATATTTATACACTTCCATACACTTTTGATCATATTTGGACTAACCTATTAACTTAGTGCACCCCAGTGTCAGTTTCTGTTTTCTGTTGTTTTTGTATTTCAGGTTTTCACGTTACGAGAACTGCCAGAAAAATCCCGGAAAAATTATATAAAAAATCAGCGTTCCAGAAGCTTCCCAGCTGCCAAAGGACAGCCGGAGGGGGGCCACCAGGGCTCCAGGCGCCCTGGTGGCGCAGGCCCCCCTGGCCGCGCCGGGGGGGCGCCTAGGCCCCCCGAGCCTCCGCTGATGCCCCCCTTTGGCATATATTTATATCGCGTCCCGAAACCCTCGCGACGGGAACCCTTTTTCGCGATCTCATCTCTGTTCCGCCGCCGCCGCCGCTTCCAAGATCGGGAGCACCAGGAGAACTCTTCCCGGCACCCTACCGGAGGGGAGGATCACCACCGGGAGCTTCTCCACCACCATGGACGCCTCCCGGATGAGTTGTGAGTAGTCTCCCTTGGACCATGGGTCCATGACCAGTAGCTATGTGATGTTCTCCTCCCGTTCATGTGCTTCACTAATTAGTCCTCGTGAGCTGCCCTACATGATCGAGGCACATATGTAATCCTTATGCTGTTGCTATGTTGAGTTTGCTGGGATCCGATGGATTGTGAGATTATGTTCAGATTGTGTTTGAGTAATATATTTGATCTACCTCTTTTATATTTATGTTCGTAAGTAATTCTTGCATGTTCCCCGTTGTTATTTATTGCTTTGGCCAAGTAGTAGGTAGTGACTCCAAGAGGGAACGTTATGCTTGATTGTGGGTTCATGCCCCTCGATGACTAGCTTGAGTGACAGAAACATGAGTCTAGGGGATGTGTTGTTGCCACAAGGGGGAAAACAATGGTGCTTGTGCCCGCGGGTGCAAGGATTGTTTACTTTACGCAAAGTTCTTTTAATGCAGTTGTCTGTTGCTTTGAGTTTACACTATGGGTGGGACTCGCAACTTAATACCAGCGAGATGTTCTGGATAGATATCTCAAGGTGGATGATTAGTAGTAGATGCAGATGGATTTCGGTCTACTTGCCTTGGCGTACCGCCCATGCTTTGAACCTCTACCTTTCTTGTAACATAGTTAGCATTGGTTTGCGCACATAATTCTGTCAATTGCCCAGCTGTAATTCGTTTACCTCACATAGCTGTTTTATCGTCTTTTGGGAGAGAGACATCACTAGTGAACATCATGGGACCCCTGTCCATATTACCATCATTGATCACATCCGCTATTTACTTTACGCTTTTTACTTTCTATTGCAGCATTACCTATCACTACTATCACTTGCATTTGATCCTTTGTAAACTACAAGGCCGGAGAGATTGACAACCTCTCTGTACTCGTTGGGAGCAAAGTTATTTGTATCTGTGTGCAGGTCCACGTTGATTGCTAATATATCTGGCGCCGTTAGCAGTTGACACCTTCTTGTTGAAACTGGGAGTCTCAGGGAAATCGATCCTTGGTATCTTTGCCAAGGGAAAACTTCCGCTACACTACATCTCAAACCTTCCACTTCGGGTAACCAACGAGGGGCGGGAAGCCATCAGGGACCTCTTCGGAAAGACTGTTTCTCGGTCATCCGTTTCTCAAACACCATGCAGTGTGAGAAACCAAACGGAGGCGATTGAGTCTTGTGGGAAAAGTGCACAAACCTCTGCAGAGTGTACAAACTGATCATGATTAGCCGTGTCCCCGGTTACGGACGTCTTGAGTATCTAGTACTTGGATTATCATGTGAATCTCATCATGTTACTTTAATTTAATATTGTTGGGTTTAATGATGAACTTTAATTGGGGTTGAGACGATGTCTATCTTCTCAACGATGTTTCAACTCCCATGATAGTTAATTATAATCTATTCCTTTGAAGTAGGGAAAAATTGGCTTTACGCAAAATTGTAACCATAGAGCTTTCCACCAGCCATATTGCATATAGTATAGCTTTACTTTCATTGCTCTCTTGTGTTACTTTGCCAGCATATTCCATGTGCTGACCCGTTTTCGGGATGCAACGTTCATGTTGCAGACTTTTTAGACGACGAGTAAGGTGCCTTTTAGGTCGTGGTTCTATACTCAGTGATGCCGTTGGAGTTGATGGACTCACTTATCTTCCAAGCCTTCCGCTGTTATCGTGTTAGATGGCCTTAAGCCATTTTTATTGTAATAAGTTCATCGTTGGAACTATCGATGTAATAGGTGTGTGATTGCTACTCTGTTATAAATCCTTCAAGTACTGTGCGTGTCAGCATTACTGATCCAGGGATGACACTGATGCACAGAGATCAAACTGTTTGAGGTCTGGTCGCTACACCGCGCCCCCTTCCCCTAGTCCAATATGGACTCCCCTTGGGAGGGGGCGCACCACCTCCTGGACTGCTGCCCTCTCTCTTCCTTAAAGCTCACTAGGGCCCAATACTTCCCTGGGGGGTTCCGGTAACCCCCCCGGTACTCCGGTTTAATCCGAAACTTTTCCAGAATACTTCCGTTGTCCGAATATAGTCATCCAATATATCAATATTTACGTCTCGGACATTCCGAGACTCCTCGTCATGTCCGTGATCTCATCCGGGACTCCGAACTACCTTCGGTACATCAAAACTCATAAACTCATAATATCGATCGTCATCAAACGTTAAGCGTGCGGACCCTACGTGTTCGAGAACTATGTAGACATGACTGAGACTCATCTCCGGTCAATAACCAATAGCGGAACATGGATGCTCATATTGGCTCCTACATATTCTACATATTCTACGTTGTTCCCTTTGTCATCGGTATGTTACTTGTCCGAGATTCGATCGTCGGTATCTCAATACCTAGTTCAATCTTGTTACCGGCAAGTCTCTTTACTCATTCCGTAATACATCATCTCGTGACTAACTCATTAGTCAATTGCTTGCAAGGCTTATTATGATGTGCATTACCAAGAGGTTCTGGAGATACCTCTCCGACACTCGGAGTGACAAATCCTATTCTTGATATATGCCAACACCACGAACACTTTCGAAGACACCTGTAGAGTATCTTTATAATCACCCATTTACGTTGTGACGTTTGATAGCACACAAGGTGTTCCTCCGGTATTCGGGAGTTACATAATCTCATAGTCATAGGAACATGTATAAGTCATGAAGAAAGCAATAGCAGTAAAACTAAACAATCATAGTGTTAAACTAACGGATGGGTCTTGTCCATCACATCATTCTCCTAATGATGTGATCCCGTTGATCAAATAACAACTCATGTCTATGGCTAGGAAACATAACCATCTTTGATCAATGAGCTAGTCTAGTAGAGGCGTACTAGGGACATACTGTATTATCTATGTATTCACACATGTACTAAGTTTCCGGTTAATACAATTCTAGCATGAATAAAAGACATTTATCATGATATAAGGAAATACAAATAACATCTTTATTATTGCCTCTAGGGCATTTTTCCTTCATCATGGGCATTTCTCGTGTCGGGATTTCACAGAAGGTGGGAGTTTTCGCGTGCGTTGAAATTTGGGAATAACAAGACGCGGGTTTAGATGGAGGGAGTTGTCGGAGCACAACGTGACAAAGATATATCTTAAATATTTGGGGCTAACAAGGCGTGAGTTGAAGAGGCGGGAGTTTTGCAGCACAATAGACAGAGACGTTTGCTTGAAATTTCGGCATAACAAGGCGCGACTTGAAATTTCGCGAGAACAAGATTAACGTGTACGAAAAAAAGACAATTTAGACTAGTATGATATACTACGTACAATGTGTTTAACACGCACACCACACACACAGACACCATTTAGACTAGTAAGGTACACGCGCATTGCACGCATGAGATTTAGCAAACAAATTATGAATAAATACCACATTATAGCATGTAAGCTTTGAGTCATATATGCATGATGTAGATGCTCGTTTAAATCTTATAGCTAATTTCACTCAAAATCATCTAGTTTTTATAAGAAAGCTGATCTATTTTAAGATTCATGGAATTGTGCGATGTAAGGCATAAAGTAAAAGCAAATCATGTAGAAAAATATTTGGGCAATTCTGATACGGAAGATTCTAGAACAAAGAAGAAGTGCTTGTGTTTTGAGGTTTGTGCATTATGCTTAAGTTCAACCATAGAGTCTTCTAGATTGTACATGTGGCAAAATCTGGTGGAATCTAGATGATATCAAATGGCCAGTAGTGCTCAAATTTGCCAGTTCTGCACCATCGGATTAGCCTCATCCAACGACCATCTTTCAAAATTAAAGTTATCCGCACACTATATAAAAAATATTTAATTTAATATATATATATATATATATATATATATATATATATATATATATATATATATATATATATATATATATATATACACACACACACACACACTAGCAAAAGAGCCCGTGCGTTGCAACAGGAGAGAAAACATAACACACGCTCTTAACCCAACAACCATCACTCAAGACCACAATAGGTCCATCTTCTTTATTTTAGCGAGGCATCATATTTGTGTTGCCGCTTATCCTCCTTCTCACCCTCGCCGGCGATGGCCTCAGTGTTCACACAAAACAAAGCAAAAAATGTGTTTAAATATGGTTAATCCTAAGGCTTGTCTCTCTCCCTCTATCCTTCCTCTCCCTCTCTCTCTCTCCCTCTCTCTCTCTCTCGCTTTCTCTCACTTTCGCGATGAGAAATCTGTTGTTTTCCCCTGCAACATTTTTCAGAGGTATGCATGTGTAGTTATTGATGTTTTCTTTTCCCTATATGGTTATAGTGGGGGTGTTTATTTACAATCCGGATCGCCATCGGTACGAAATAAAAAATGGATCTTGCGCTATAAAATATAAGTTTGCTTCCAAAACAATATTTAAATAATATTTAACAGGTAAAATTAACACAATATTTGGATTCTGCACATTTTTTAAACAAAATTTCATATACAATATGTTAAAATCGAAGTTACGGTTTAAAAGATACGTATAATTTAGAAAATCATTCGTTTGACTTAAATATATTCCAAAATAATATTTTAAACTACTTAACAGGTAAAAATAATCTCATATTCATATTCTACATATTTTTCTAATCAAATTTCATATATAACATGTTCAAATCGTAGTTACGGTTTAAAAGATATGAATGATTTTAAAAAACATTTATTTGACTTAAATATGATCTGCGGATGAATTACCTAAAATATTAGGGGGGTTTTCGAAAAATATAAAATAATGGTTTGGGTATGACTTAAATATGGACTGCGGGTTGATTTCAAGAAAACACAGGGACTTTTGTGTAAAATAGAAAAAACGATTCGTTTTAACTTAAAATAGGACCACGGGTTGAATTCTGTGAAGTAGAGGGACTTATCTGAAAAATGCCATGACGGATGATAAGAAACCCAATTTGCTTTATTATTAGGTATGAAAGATTCATCTATGTGATATATGAGGAGCAGGAGTGCGTACCATATATACCACATAGATAAATCTTTCATACCTCATTATTATTTTTAATATACTTCATTAATAATTATTAGATACCCCAAAATTAGTTTTATGAAAAAAATCATGTGAGTCTACATATTTTTGAAGGTTTACGTATATACTGATTTGTTCGTACATGAAAAAGGTATATTACAAAAAGTACGTCACAAATGATATTTTTTCCATCCAAACTCGTATTGGGGTATCTAAGAATACTTAATGAAATATATCAAGAATAATAGAGGAGTATAATCCATGCGTACATGAGGTATATTGACGATGGGAGTACATACTCCAAGGAGTACAAAAAATAAGTCATATATATATATATATATATATATATATATATATATATATATATATATATATATATATATATATATATATAAAGGACGGAGCCTTTCATAGGTCTGCGCCGATCGTCATACGTTCTGATCGTTAGTTGTTTACATCACCCAGGCGGGCTCTTGCATCGGCCGACTGGGCCGAGATTAAAATAGAGAATCTTTTCTTTCCAACGCTAGCTGCACGTCCAACCAAAACTAATCTTCACATAAGCAATCGGGCAACGAAAGGAATCGCTAACAAGCCTTCCAACCATACACGGCAGAATTTGTACCTTGTTCGGACGCACACATAGGTCTTTCCTTATATTTGGACTTTGGACTGCCTGTGTGTATCAAATCTGGCCATGTAAAAAAAATCTGGCCATGTAAACGAATCGTATACGATTACAACCTTAAGTCGGGATGTTGTCTATGCCCTCTCTTATACTATATATTTACTTGCGGTGCGAATCCATCGACAAAATAGGTTCGTCAACACATCGACTTAGTCCGGCCGTGCAAAGGTCAACGAGCCGTCGCTGAACTATGAGATGTTGGGCAGGAAACGCGGCGCTCACGTTCGACCACTTTATCGATGCGGATGGTGCAGAATCACCTGGCACGCACAACCAATACTTCTTCTTCTTATCGTGGACTAAACAGGGTGTCGCCATACACACGCTCGCTCCCGGTGAATGTGGAAGCACCAGTCGCTGTCGCCGTTCAAAACCTGTTCAACGTCGACGACCTCGCCTGGAGCACCTCATCCTGTCTGGGAAGCCGGGCCTCATGCAGCAGCATGTGACCGGGCGAGGACGAGAAGCTATATAAAGATAAGGGGCTTGAGGGCACTACATAGAGGCTCGTGCCACGGGGCCTCGCATCCTCGTGCGACACATGGCGCTGGCAAGGAACGCATCCTCGAGGTCAACACCTCCGCGTTTGCAGGCCTAGAGGCGGGGACCGGGGAAGTCCAACGCGGGGGAGTGCACGAGCGTGGAGAAGTGATGACAACATAGGTGTTGGGAGAGGCCGGAGGCCATTACAGTGAGCAGGACGGCTGCGCAGAGCTTGCGCACCCAGGCTGCCACGCATAGCATCTGATCTGCGCGATGTCAGGGTGGGACAGACTGATCGAGGCCCCCGCTCCAGCTGAGGGTCTCCTCCATTCGACGACGCCGCCGCCAACAAGACCCACCCCCACCCCAACGACCAAGATCCCCTCCCCCTACAACCACAGACGACCCCCGAACTGAAGATGTGGCGGTTGGCTCTGCATCGCCACCTATGGCTGGAAGCATCTCCAGAAGTCCAGATTTCAACGGGAAGGCAGCAACAGTAGGGACTGTGGAGCTACGACACAAATTGAATATTCGTAGATAAGGTTGTCACCACGAGGTGTGGGAAACACTGGTCTAATGGTCTTTGTTTGTAGAGTTTGTACTATACCACTGAATCCTCTGTTTGTATCTTTTAATTGTTCAGTATTTCACCTGCCATGCAACCAGTGGTTCTCAGTTCATGTGATGCCCGAAGACCGACGTCCCAGAAGATTTCAGAAGATTCCAGATGTTCCGGGTCCCCCCCTTGTGTTTCTTTTGTGCTTGTGTTATTTATTTTTGCATTGCATTGTCATCATGCCATCATGTCTTTTTATCTTTTGCATCTCAACTTAAATAAATTGTGTGGACCTTCGGGCCATTTAAATCGAGGGAAGTGTGACTTCTCTTTATAACATATAAAAGCCTCTCAATATTATTAGGGAGCTATATTAAATATTCCATTTGTTTGGAATTAACCCAACACACTTGCATATTCCCCATGCCTCTTAATTCAAGTTTCACCGTCAAAACCCTCCCTATATTTCTTTTCCCGTTTATCGAGGTTCCTCCATAAAACCACAACACTTTTGGACACTTTAAGTCATGCCCTAATTCAAATCATTTGAATTTAATTCAAATGAGTTCGATTTTATCTCCTGCTTTCTTGCCTCTTCTAATTTTCGTGGACCGTGGACATTTTTGCGAGTCTGGGAAAATAAACCTCATGCCCAAATTCTTCCCCTATCCTTCCTTTTTTTTCTCTTCTTGTTTTTTTCTTTCTTTTGTTTCTGTAATTTGGGCAAGGGAGCACAGCCTCCCCTCCTAGCCGGCCCAACACCTCCTTCTCCCTAGGCCCACCTGGCCACCTTGGACCGACCGCTCCTCCCGTAACCCTAGCCCGAGCCTCGCTCCTCCCTCTGTTTCCCTTCGTCCGCCGCCTCCTCTCGATCCCATCGCTAGCCCCGAGCCCCATCTTCCAGCCTCGCTCATCCCTCCCTCTCTCGCCCTCTGCCCCAATCCCACCTCGCCCTGGCGCCGTGGACTCCCTCCCCGTCTCCAAGGCCGCAGCGCGGTGCCCTCCGTCCTCCAGTAACAGCAACGCTAGTGTCCCGCGCCCCTTCCTCTGGCCTCCAACAGCGCCTGGCGCCCGCGAGCGGGCCCGGCCGCCCAGGAGCCGCCCTGCCTCGGCCAGGAAGCCGCCGCCGCGTCCCCGCCATGTACCACCACCCCGCCGCCACTTCGTCCAGGCGCCGCCGGCCGCCGCCCCCTCGCGTCGAAGCCGCCGGCCTCGCCCGCTCGGGATCGAGGATCTTCTCGATCCGACCCAGCGCCGCCGCGCCACTTCTGCGCCCTTGAGCCCTGACGCCCCTACTGCTGCTAGACCACCGAGGCCTGCAGCCACTCCGTCGCCAAGGCCGGCCAGGCCCGCCTCCTTGTCCGCCCTGCCTCCATCTTCCTTCCCCGAGCAGCCCGTGCCCGCAGCCGGTGGCCAGCCATTGCTCCGTCGCCCTCTTGCCTTGTCCGTGTCCGAGGCTATGCCATGTTGTTCTGTTGCTGTGGTTACTTCTCCAGGGTCCTCGGAAGCGTCAAGTTCCTCTTCAAGATGTACGATTAGTACATCAACGAGTTCCACGTTGAGACGCCAAGTACCACTACGATCGGCGATGCGACAAGTACCTCGACACCGACCCCGAACATCTACGAATGTGTACCTCTTCGAACGAGTACAACTACGGAACATGTACAACTACCGCCATCGTGGTCTCTTCAAGAATACGTGTACCACTACCGTCGCCAAGTCCCGAGACCGACAAGTTCCACGACGACCCCGTGCACAACTACTTCCACTACCGTCGCCCCGTGTACGACTACGAACGGAACGACTACTTCCTCTACGAGTTGCGAGAACGACTACTTCCACTACGTCCCTCGACGACTCGAACCCCTCCGAGAACGAACGCTCCGAAGGTATAACCCTGAGGCGATGACCCGTGGTTGAATGCTTGTGGTTGTATGAAATGTTTTTCCTTGTGTGCACCGTGCCCGTATCATCTTTGTCGTGCTCCTCGGTTGCCTCGTCGCCGACTCGTGGGAACCCGGTGACGGGATCACCCCACCTTTCTTCTTGTTCCGCTCGCTCTCCGTCATCTTTTGCACCGGTCTCTCAACGAGTTACCGGAACCGATATGTTGCGTGGCATCATTTTCGAATCGTTGCCGTGGCACCCTTTCTTTCCACCACGGTGACAAATACTCCTTTTCATCTTCATGTTAATGTTTAACTATAAATTGCATAAACTTGCTCATGTCATCCGCATCATGTTAACAACATTTAAAATGTGTGAATTGTTGTTGCTTATAATTGCTAAACATGCATATGGGGATTTTCCGGAATTGGTTGTTATTATTTCCGGCCTCATTTAAAATGTCTAAATAGCTAGTTTGCTCTTGCTTCACCTCTTGCTATGTTAAAAACATTTAATCTTGTCTTGTAAATAAACAAGAGTCAATTAAATAAATAAAATGTGGTGTGTCGTCAATATGCAACTCGTTGCATATTGAGCTCCACTTAACTTGTAGTTTTGTTTGTGCACTTTGACATGCCATGCATAATTAAACCGGACATGCATCATACTTGGATGTGCATCGTATGCCATGTTTAAGCTTGTGTGTTTACCGTGTTGCTTGTTTCTTTCCGATTTGCTTCTCTTGATAGCTTCGGTTTCGTTTCGGAGTTGTGAGGATTCTCTCGTCTATGTTGCTCCGTCTACTTCATGGATCCGTTCTTCTTCCTTGCGGAATCTCAGGCAAGATGACCATACCCTTGGATACCTTTACTATCATTGCCATGCTTAGTGTCTCGATGCTATCGTTACATGTCGCGCTACCCATCATTATTGTCAGCCTCTCCTTGTTGCCATGAAACCTCTAACCTTTGAAACCTTCCTAGCAAAACCACTGTTTGGCTATGTTACCCGCTTTCTCAGCCCCTCTTATAGCGTTGTTAGTTGCAGGTGAAGATGAAGTTCGTTCCAGGAGGGAACTTGTTGTTGGAATATCACAATATCTATAATTATTATTAACACACCTATATACTGGGCATGGGTGGAAGGCTTGGCCTTTTCCACGGTGTTTTGTTCCACTCATGCCACCTTAGGCGCCGATAAACCGGCATTATGTTCCTTGATTTTGCGTTCCTTACACGATGGGTGGATGGGGACCCCTTGACAGTTCGTCTTTGAATAAAACTCCTCCAGCAAGGCCCAACATTGGTTTTAATTTGCTCATAATAACAACTTAATTAATTAATTAAATTGCATAGGGAGTTAGCGCTACCCGAGGATTCTTTCTACATAGCAGGGGGGCCAGTGCTGATGGTGTTGCTCCCAAACGGGGAGTTTGCGGGGCCACCACGGGGAAACTCGAGGTTTGGTTTTACTCGTATAATTGCCCATCCGGTCGTGGCCTGAGACGAGATACGCGCGGCTACTATCAGGGTGTCGACACACCGGGAGGTCTTGCTGGACTTGTTTTACCATTGTCGAAATGTCTTGTGCACCGGGATACCGAGCCTGATCGGATTTCCCTAAGATAAGGAGTGATGATATTATATTTATCGCTTCAGCTAATCGTGAGAGCTTGTGATGGGCTAAGTTGGAACACCCCTGCAGGGTTATGATCTTTCGAAAGCCGTGCCCGCAGTTATGTGGCAGATTGGAATTTGTTAATGTCCGGTTGTAGAAAACTTGACAGAGGATCCGAAGTAAAACACACAACTGCGTGAGTAACCGTGATTGTCTCTTTTCACTTTGAGAAGAGAACACGGTGGGGTTATGTTTGAATCGTATGTAGTTTAGGATCTTTAGCGATCACTACTTTTGCGACCGTTTGCGTAGAAGCTCATCTTACTCTTGTACTCGTAAGCTAGCCACCATATTATGCTTAGCCGCTGCTGCAACCTCACCATTTTACCTCTTCCTACCTATTAAGCTTTGATAGTCTTGTTACCCATGGTTATGGGATTGCTGAGTCCTCGTGGCTCACAGATACTACAACATCAGTTGCAGGTGTAGGTTTCCGATGTCTTGACGTGAGAGCGTTGTTCGTTGTTTGGAGTTCTTTCTTCTTCTTCTTCAGTCTTGGGTTAGGTTCCTGGTCGGCAGCCTGGGATAGCAGATGGATGTCTTTGTGTTTTTCTTGTTTGTATCCGTAGTCGGATACTTGTATTGATATTGTTGTATTCCTGAGATTTGTATGTATTGTTGTATCCCCTATGTATGTATGTAATGGTACGATGTAATGATATCCATCTTGCTAAGCGCCCGAAATGCGGTTGTGCCTCAATCACGTAAGTGTCACGTGATCGAGATAGAATCGCATCTTGGGCCTGACAAGTTGGTATTCAGAGCCTTCTTCGACCTAGAAGCCCCCACTGTTTGATCGAATCGTTGACGGTTGAGTCTAGGCACACACTTAAAATGTTTTGAGTCCTATATATATATATATATATATATATATATATATATATATATATATATATATATATATATATATATATATATATATATATATATCGGAGAGTAGGATTTCTTTTGCTTCTCATCTCTTTTCACTCTGGTGAGGACTCCTGTCGATTACTCTTGCCTCTTCTACTTTCAAAAATCGCACCAAATTTTTTTTAGGATCACGCGAGTATTGTTTGGATTGTTCCGATGTCTTTGTGACGAGAACATTGTTCTCGATGCCTCCTGTCATTTAGGGGTTGTGGCAGTGTCCCGGGGAGTTGAGCTCCGAGGTGTTGTCGTCACAAATATATCGCATCAGTTCTCGAATACTTAAGACGGCCGACATCGAAAACTCTCCTATGCGGTTAGTGGCAAGATAACCTCGACATCACCCAGTACTGGGGAGGTAGTTTGGGAGTATTGCCATAGCTTGTATAGTGGATGCGTTTCGAAGGTCCGAGGTAAATGGTTTCCGAGAACAACTGGTTATGTGTTGAAGGATGGATACAGCTGGATGTAGGATTAGAGTTGAGTGCGCGATGCTTCCCCTGTTTCCCCAACACCTGATTGCATAACTGGAAACTTTCGGAAATTAATAGGTGGGTTCATCTAGTAGTTCTAGGCATTCTTCCAACAAGTGCATGATATGAAGTTCGGGGTTCTACATTGAGTGAAGTGGTTTTATGGGCTTGTTCCGATCGGGAGTTGCATCTTAAAGGGTCCTTGGCTATGCTGATCCGGGGATTGCAAAACCTTTTTGTAACACGTTCCATGAGCTTTCAGCACGAATATGTCGAACGAAGCTTCTATCTTGTATTTGTTCTTCTGCTCCTTGTTGCTTTTATTTACATTTTGTTCTCCAAGTGGCTTTTCGTCAAGTTGATGTACCTGCGTAATTCATTCGTTCAATTCTCTGTTCGGATAGATATGTTGCAACATAATCTTCTTCATAAACATATCTATCCTTTGTTTTTGTTTTCTGGTATTCGAGTTGCTTCGATGTCAAATGTTGATTCCATACCTTTCTTAATCAGATGGATGTATTTGTGTTTTTCTTGTTTGTATCCGTAGTCAGATACTTGTATGGATATTATTGTATTCATGAGATTTGTATGTATTGTTGTATCCCCTATGTATGTATGTAATGGTACGATGTAATGATATCCATCTTGCTAAGCGCCCGAAATGCGGTTGTGCCTCAATCACGTAAGTGTCACGTGATCGAGATAGAATCGCATCTTGGGCCTGACAGTTCATAGGAGAGTTGGATGTGCATGTGTATTTTGATGAGAGTGCAATCAAGGACGAATTTACCTACACAGATATTGATAATTTATCTTGATTCCTTTTTGTGTTATATGACGTGCCAACTGTCCCTATTACTATATCGATATGCTTGGAAGCTGTTCAGATTTTAAAATTGTTGTACTCAGTCTCATTGCCATTTTTGTCATACAGTGCGCATGTAAAGGTTCTTGCACTGAACATTCATATATCCTTTTTATAGCCCAGTTGACAATATCACCGGACTTCTATTGCACAACTTATACAGTCCTTGAGAGTGAAATGCGAGGTGTAAATAGGGTGAATTGTGATAGTCTCTTCATTCATGTGATTTTTATATGCTTATCTGATTTATTGTTAACATTGAGGGCATCAGGATAACATAGTACAAATGCAGTTCAGTTTTGGGGTCTCTAGATTGTGCATGCTTTAATATGTTGTCATTTTTTGTTCAGGGCCTATGTGTGGCAATCCAATCCAAAATTGAGGACTTGCAAAATAAGTCCAAAAGTGAGGCGAGCTCTTTGATTTGTTGCTACATGGTTTTGACATGTGGCAACACTAAACTAGGTTTGTTTTGTTCTGTTGTCTACATGCAGTGAGGAGCAGACCATGGCATCGAAGTCTCGAAGAGGGCGGTTTACAAGTGCAGGCTTATGCTGCGGGAACACCTGCAGCAGCAGAAGGTGCATTGTAGTCCCAAAGTGTGGCGTGGTGAGTAAGTTATACAATACTTTCTGCCCTGGTGCATGGGCGATCAATACACTGTACGCAGCAGCTCGCAGGGAATATGATATTTTTCTTTGATGGTGAAACTGCAACGAATGGAATAAAGGATCTTGTCAGGGTTGCTATGATTGAGAAGCTGCAGATCGGTAGGTGTTATTTCAATAAAGATCTACGAGCTGAGCTTTTTATCATCCTGGTTTTATACAAGGCCACCTCACAGAAATCTGAATACCCAACTTAGTAGAATCAATATCGACTGATCTTATAGTTATAGCTTGTTTGCCACGTGATTGTCAAGCGGCTATGGTTTCGATGTTTATATTCTTCGTTATTTTCAGGATGGTTAGTACGGATTTGACTTATTGGGTACCTTTTGTAAGGACAGTGTGTGTGGCATTGAAAAAAAGGTCTAAAGTAATAAATTTTCAATAATACATCTCTGTCCACCAACGCAAAATTGCATTATCATGGCCTATTAAAATCATATGTCGGGATACGAATTGGCTGATTTAGAAATGTGCCATCTCGCTATCTCCCACATTCTCATCCTATCACCATCTGCATGCCCATTGTTGGTGCTAGCAGGACAGGATATGTCAGGTAGAAGCGTGCTTCGCTCAACCCAATGAGGCCCGTCACCAATACACGAGGAGTTGCACTCGGCGTCCCTGGTGCGTCCAAACTTTTCCCTATTATTATTTTTTTGCAATTATAACATGACAACCTTATTTTTTTGTAATTTCATAAACATTGATTACTCACGCTGACAAGGTTCAATGTCTATCGTGTAGTGGCAACATCCTCGCATTGGGATGGACCATGTTCTTATGCATTATGATCAAGTGAACACCATGATCATGGTCGATGAGAGCGGGAAGGGGACTTTGTAGTGACATGGTGAGGTGTCGTGCTGTAATAGAGGACGTGGGCTGGGTGTTTTCAAGCATATTTATTGAAGTAAGAGGTTTGTGAATGTTTTTTCTCCCGTTGCAACGCACGGGCATGTTTCCTATATATATATATATATATATATATATATATATATATATATATATATATATATATATATATATATATATATATATATATATATATAGATATGTGATGCGAAAGCCACCCATCATCCCCAATTAGAATAGTGTGTCCATGCACAGATGCAATGTGGCCAAACGATGTCTGCCATCGGTATATCAGATTCAAACCAATCTAACCTTGTTCAATGTGTATACATTGCAACATGCTCGTTTCCAAACCACACCGCGTAGATCTCCGTTATATGCAAGCATGCATGGGTTTCAAACATCATGATCTCTTATTCAAATATTTGAATTCAACTTTACATTGATTATGACCTCACCTAGTCTTTTACACCCACACATTGGTCTTCTCTTTATAATTGTACCACTAAGTTTCTCTAGTGCATGCATGCACACACACTACCAGTCGGCATTATCCATCGCACACATGAAATCTTTTTCTTCAGGTTGGTCTCCCATGAAGGCACACACACACACACATCCCCCTCTCCATCATATCAGGCATTCTTTATCTCTCACGTGCATGCGCAACGATCGATCTTCCTCTATGTGTGTGTGTGTGTATATATATCTAGGTCTTTCATAGTTTTCCACATAAACCGATCAATCTATATATCTAGTGAGGTATCACCTTCTTTCCCATGTCCACATCGATCAATCTATACCTTTCTATATAGGATTACATATATAGATAATACACCCACATTAATTATATATCCAACACCCCCTATCATCATCCATGCCTTCCGCTTCATCTCTCAAACGCGCGCACAATGGCAAAGACAGGGGCAGCAAGGGCCCTGCCCCCCCTAACATCACTATATATCGAGGCTAATATGAATGTGATCATTAGACAATTGCTGGTAAAAATGGTTTAAGTTGATGAATTGGCCCTCCTCGTAAAGGATTAGCAATGCTTGGCCCCCTAGCTCATGGGACATTTTTCATGGCTCCGACACTGCGCACAGCAGCGCACGTTCTTGCCCCCTCTCTCTAAATATCCATCTCGTAGTTGTGCACTCCTTCATAGTCTCCCCCCACTCGTCCCCTCGCACCATCTTCTAGCCCCCCACCGGATTTTGCCACATGTACAATCTAGCAGACTCCATGGTTGAACTTAAGCATAATGCAGAGATCTCAAAACAACAGTGGTTCTCCTTTGTTCTAGAATCTTCCATACCATAACTGGCCAAACTTTTTTTCTAGTTGAACTGCCATTATTTGTTTTTACTTTATGCTTTACAACGCACAATTCCATGATACATAAAATAGATTAAGGGCTTCTTTGATTCAAAGGATTCTCGAAGGAACTTTGGAGGATTCTAATCCTTAGGAATTTTTCCTATCTTGGTTGTTTGATTCGTAGGATTTTAAACCATAGGAATTTTTCCATATGATTCATTTGCACTAGATTTCATAGGAAACATGCCATCCACTCAAACCTCTTTGAAAGAATTCTGCGTTTTTTCGATGCACAATCAAACACTCGTACCATCCTGTAGGATTCAGGACGAGATTCCACTCTAATCCCATGTTCTTCCTATTCCCGCGTTTTGGAAATCCTACGAATCAAAGAGGCCCTGATTTTTTTATAAAAACTAATTGATTTTGAATGATATGAACTATAAGAATTAAACGAAGCTGTACATCAAGCATATATGACTCAGAGCTTAGATGCTACTGTGTGGTATTTATTCATAATTTGGTTGCAAAATCTGACGCGGGCAATGCACGTGTACCTTACTAGTACTTCGAGTATGTGCAAAACACAATGGCATGCTACACAGTGTCTCTCTTACAGTTCATGAAGCCACGTGGTACATGTGGAGGCGTTGTCGTGACATCCTTGTGTGGATAGATCACAGTGACGCGCTACTGGTTTCAGAAGAATGTACTCGTCCTCCCTGAGCCGCACTGGCGGTACATGCACGAAGCGAAGATGTGCACGCACTCCACGCACGCACTCATTCCCTCGCACACACACGCGGGTACACGGGCGGACGCAATTTTGTACCAAGATCCACCCCATGTGATAATTTGACGCGTGTAAAGTCCTTCACTTCATTGATGGTTAATTAATATAGAGCATGCAAATTGAGTGGACGTGAGGGCGGAAGAAAGACATTACTAATCCATTGCGCGCATGCGAGTAGTTAACCCATGGGTTGCTAGTAGTACTTCCATTGGTCTCCTTCTTATTTTGTGCCAATTTTTGACAGTAACATAATATTTACGCATCTGAGCAGTGTAGTCTACTTGAAATTTATGTTCCACTAAACTCATCGGGAGCCGTTTCGGGCCTCGAAACCAAAAACCATCAATTAATCTTTACCTTGTTCCCATCACATTCGAAAGTACTAGTGCTAGAATTAAGTGCAAGCCTGCTCACACCTACCAGTACGTACCAAACCTGAACGTATTCCATGCAGGTTTTAGTACTAGTGCTAGTACTTAGGTTATAAAAAGAGGAACTACCTAACCGAAAATTACTCTACCTTCCTCCTCATAAGTCCTCCTTCTTCGTCCGTCCTTGCCCTGACCGGTGTGCAGAGCTCTAGGTCGAGAACTACTTGTAACAAGCGAGTGGCAACCATGGCTGCGGAAAAAGAAGAGGGCTCGCCGCCACAAAGACCTCGAAAGATCTCTCACGGGCAGGCGATGGCTCCCAGGAGCGCCCTAGACGCGGAGGCGAACATGTCAAGCTTGCGGCGCTGGAGTCTTTCTCCCTCGACGGCATGCCCGATCAGCTCAATAAGTACCTCAATAAGCAGAAGGAGTTCATCCACGGCTTGGTGGAGCTGCTGAAGGAGAGCCTTGACGACATGCTTCTTGAGCTCAATGAGCAGGGGGAGTTGACCACTGTCTTGGTGATGATGCTGAAGAAGAGCATTGCCTCGGAGAAGAAGGCGACCGGCGAAATCCTGCAACTTCAGGAGGACAAGGAAAAGCTCTACCACGAGCTTGACCTGCTGAAGGAGGAGAATGTCGGCTGGAATAAGCTGCATGAGAATAGTAGTTCCTCGATGAAGATGTTGCAAACCCTCGTCGTGGAACAAAAGGAGGAGTTGGCGAAGCTCCATCGAGCACCCGGCTACTGTCAAGGTACGTAATGCGACCATGGAACAGATGATGAAGGCTCGCATCGAGAAATTCCGCGTCATGGACACAATGATGAAGATGGCGGAGGAGACGCGCAAGGAAATGGAGGTCGTGGAGGCGATGAAGAAGCATTTACGACTCCACGGCCAGCAATGGTTCATGTAGTGAGAGCAGCGCCCCAGACTTGTGTGTGCGTCTTCCTTCTTTTTTTGGGGTGATAATCCTCCTTCTTCTTTTGCTCCTGTGTTTCTTATTTTGCTTCGGGTGTTTCACCGCACGTGTCACCTTCTCTGCGAGGCATGAATAGAACAATGCTAAAAATGAGATGACTAGCAAATTAGATCATTCTTTATCACCAATAGAACAATGCCTCTTGCTAGTAATATATAATAAGAGTAGAGAGTAGAGGATATGGCACTGGGCTGCCGTGTTTCGTGCTCCTCTGTCGTACTCCAGTGGAAAACTTGAGTATACCGCATGGTTCTTTGCTCCCCCCCAGGTCATCGGCACATTTATACGAGCAGTCAGATCACAAGGCCCCGCCTTCCAGCAGTAATGAGCCGTCAAATCACAAAGGCCCCTCGCCTCTCGTGAAAAGGACCAAGCTATACTGCCCCGCCCTCTAGCCTTTTAATAAATTTTGACCGCGTCTCATCACATTCCAAATTACTACTACTAACACACTATATTTAATTGCAAACCTGTTCACACCGATCACAACCTAAATGGTTTCCCACTTAGGAGCGTATTAGTAGCACTCGGTTATAAGATGACTGCACATTCCTCCTCAACTCGTCATCCACAAAAAACAATCAAGTCAATCAAGCCATAGCCAACGTGAGTTCTGCGTCGAGAGATTTCCACCAGGGAGAGGTGAGCATGGAAGAGGAAGCATGAGAGATGTCCCGCCTCACCGCGAAAGCAGCTGACATGTCCAGCTGCGCAGCAGTTGCAGCACAGAGGTCCCGCCGCGCCGTTGAAGTAGCACGGAGGTCCCACCACGCCGTTGATGTAGCAGACTGGTCCGGCCACGCCGCGGAAGCAGCAAAGATGTCCCGCTGCGCCGCCAAAGCAGCAGGGACCTCCCGCCGCGCCGCGGCAGTCTGGGAAAATTTCTCGCGGGCAAGCGAGGACTCTTATAGGCACATGCATGCGATAGTCCATAGCCAGGTGGATCAGATCTCCGGCTGGACGAGGATGCAGGACGAGGCTACCGGCGTCATCCGACAACTGGGGGAGAGCAATGCGAAGCTGCGGGGTGAGCGCGACCTGCTGAGGGCGAAGATCGACGGAAGGGCGAAGCAGGAGGAGGAGACCGCTGTCGTGTTGCCGAGGACGGGCGTCATCATCAAGAAACTTATGGACAAGAATGCCATGCTCCGCATCGAGCGCAACAGGCTGGTGGAGGAATCCATGGATGCTGCCAACAACATATTAAGGACATGAAACTGATGAAATAGATCGCCCGCCGCGAGAACTAGTCTCCGCGACCTGCAGTGCATAAAGAAAGTAGAGATCAACGAGCCAGATTGTTGTATGCATCTTCCTTCTTCTTTTGCCCTTGTGTATTCCGGGCGTAGCCGCATGTGAATTTTCTAATTATCTTCCTAATTATGTAAGACAATTATTATCCACTCTCGTTGTCCTTGTATATATTCAACAGTCTTGCTATAGGTCGTAGTAGATGCTATATAGGTCTCTCGGATCTTCCATCAAGATCCGTGCAAAATTTTCTTTTCAGATTTTCCTTTTTCTCTATTAAATCTCAGTCGAGTGAGACATTGCCATGCCATTAAACAGAGGATCGGGCGCCATTAGTGGAGACCTTGGGAGAGAGCTGGACGTCAGATGGAAGTCAAAGGGATCCCCTCCCGATAAGCACGCGCAGGGGTCTGATCGCACACCTCCCGTACTCAAATAGCTACCCTGCACGGCGCCTCCTAGTAAATAGAACGTCCACGGTTTCAATAATACTTGTGTTTCCGATTGTAACGTGACATCACTTGTTCCAAAATGACTTTGTTGATTGTTAATGTGTGCGCCTTCGCAAATCGGACAGCAAAATTACCACAGCATGTTGGTGCCATGTCATGGCACCAAGCCAAGTTTCATGATTTGCATGCGTGTTTTAGATTTACAGGAATTAAAAAACCAAGTTTCTCAATGTTTCCAGCCAAGCCATGACGCCGAGATGTTTGAATTTCATTCCCATTTCTGGCTCGGGGCCTAGAAATTTACCCGAGGACACAAATGTGATTTTTCAACCATCTTTGGTGCACTGGAGCATGTGCTTGTATTTAAAATTTGAATTATGCACAAAGGTGACACGTTCCCTCTCAGAATCATGAGCCTTCTTGAGAGAAGCTCCGGTTTGCTAGAAACTTATATCAAAACTTGTTCCTATTCTGCAATTTTTTTTACCACAACATGGTAGTACCATGACATGACACCATGCCAAGTTTCATGATTTCCAGGCGTGTTTTGCATTTACAAGAATTTTAAAACCAAGCTTCTCAATGTTTTCGGCTGAACCACGATGCCCAGATGTTTGAATTTCATTCCCATTTCTTGCATGTGACCTCGAAATTCACCCGAGGACACACATGTGATTTTCAGTCAACTTTGGTGCACGGGGAGCATGGGCTTGTAGTTCAAATTTGAATTATGCACATTGAATGACCAGCAACTCAATTAATGTATAAAAAAGGCCACACGAACCCGGAATAATTCCAAAATCTAACAGGTCACTCATATAGCTCTATGTTGCCTCTGTAAAGAAAATCTGGCGGGAGGCAGCGTATATTGTTTTGCACACAAAGGTATAAAGAAATAAAGAAATTAGCCCTACTTAATTCTTGGATGCTTATTATTTATGCCACTAGTTGTGTATCACTACTCAGTTTTGCCATTAGAAGTTACAACTACTCAAATAATGCCATCGATCCGTGAGATGCCTGCTCAAAAATGTAATTAGATATCTAAAAAATGCCATCGTTAAGTTAGATGTTTGATCAGAAATGCCATTAGACATTGTTATTTTCACGTCAAACCCGTTGACCATGTTACATGACAAAAATAAGCCGATTCTCACAATGATAAGTTAATGGTGTCCAGCACAACACACTCCTCAAATAAAACTAAGCACCCTGGAATTCTTTGACTAAACTAAGCACCCTGAAATTCTTTGACAACTAAACTGTTGGCTATATGATGTTGGACATATATATTGTACGTATATAATGTCAAGAAATGAGTGGTAGTACTATACCAACTAAAAGATGAAATGTACGAAATATAACGAGAAGAAACATAACATAGTTCTGCTGGGGGCTCGGCACAACACACCCCTCAAATAAAACTAAGCACACCAGAAATTAAACTAAGCAACTAATCCGATAGACACTGCATTAGAACCACCATGAGCAACGACACTGCCACCTTACTCACAGTTCTCGTCCACGTCCTCGACTTCGTCCTTGTCCCTCTTCCTCTTGGGCGATACTTCTTTGCTTGAACCGCACACTTGGCTCTTGCTCTTCATCCAACCCTTGTAGATATCGAAACAAAGGTAGCCATCCATTGCAGCGTAGTGGATGTGGTCTATATCTAGTACAGTCCACTGCCATGCACGATCAAACGTGTGCGGATGTTTCTTCAGTTCACCGTACATAGGATGAACCATGGCTCCTGCCAGGGTCAGCATTGAAGGCTGATCAAGGGAGGACACCAGCCCTTCCTTCTGGAGGTGGAAGAGGTCTCCTACAACAAGGCCTATCCGACCCTGGATTTCCTTGTCGTTCCTGAAGTCTAGAGTAACGAATTTGACTCGGCCGCCCTTGAGGAAGTTCTGAAATTCCTCGCACTCAACGTCGGCATGGCATATGTGGTATACCAAGCATAAGTCATGCACGCAAACCTGGATCACGGCGGGCTTCTTCTTCTCTACCTCCTGTAGTTTCTTCTCGCTTCCCAGGACTGTGGTGTACTCAACATCTAGCCCATCGACCCACTCATCATTTGAGTTTTCGAACATGCGTTTGAAGCGAGCAAGGCATTCTTTCACTGTTGCGGAAGAACGGGTGTAGATGACGTCGAACTCATCGCGGATGATGGTTCTAACCTTGTACTCACTGCCAATCATGGAGATTTGGGACGCCATGGATTTGGAAGGAGGGTTAGGTTTAGTGGAACTGCCGTAATGTGAAAGGACGGGACGACTAGGAGCGGTTTATCGATTGTAAAAATGTCGAGTGGGGGGCACGTGCGAACGGAAGGGTAGTGGCTTGCTTGGTGGATAAATGGGTTCATGCACAGTACTATGGGGGCCCAATTAGATGTCATGTCTACTGGAAGCCCAATTAAATGGCTTTCGACGTCATGTCAAGCGTTGGGAAAATTATAGGTGATACGAAGCTTTCCATTCTCCCATGATACGGGCTTCCGAGAGCCCTTGGATCTGAGATCGAACGGTTGCATGGCGTGATTCTAGAACTATGTGTGAATATCCTATCCTGGAGGGTTATTCTGCAAATTTTCAGCAACTTAGCATGCAACCGTTCGATCTCAGATCCAAGGGCTGCCAGCAGCCCGTCTCATGGTTGCGCCTACCATGACCGTCGGCTCGCTCGCGCGGTCGCGCCCTTGGAGATTTAACACGGTGCGTTAGGCTATCTGATGTTGGCATGTCATACATAGTCATCACTTAGTCACTCATACAACAAGGTTAGCTATAAGGTTGGCTATAAGAGTATTTTTTGTTTACTTCTCTCTATCTCTTTCTTCGTAGTATTTATTGCATTTGCTAAGGAGTGACCTCTTCCAATGAAATGGTGCTTAGATGAGGTGCTATGGGCACTAAATGGCTTAGCAACTCAAGTCCCCAATGCATAGGTGCTTAGTTTTTTGTTGCTAAGTTTTCTTCATCTAGGTACACGCGCTTATCACCGTTTCTTCCTGGGGTCACCAAACTAGTCTCTCTCTTCTTAATTAACTTGGCACATCAGACTTTATGCCTATGTGGCAGGCTTAGCACCTGTAGTATCAAGTACAATAGTGGGCTATAAGCCCGCTTTACATGGCATTTTTGCATATGTGGGGGAAAGAGGCAAGGAAAAAGTGGAGGAGTGGGTTCTCAAGCAAGAGCCAACCTCTACATGGTGGAGCATCGGCAGAGGCACCTGTATGGAGGTGGTCAGGAATCCGGCTTGGCAGTTAAAATGATAATGGCAAGTCAAATCACCAGGCCCCACCTGTCCAGCAGTAACTCACTGTCAAATCACACATCCCTACGTTTGCAGCATCCTACTCCCTCATCTTCTCGCGTCTCTGTCGAACCGACTAGGCGGAACTGCCCCGCCTACCGCATGGGAAAAGCCCCGCCCTTGACTTTTAAATAGTACAGTATACTAATTTTGTATCCATCGATTGCGCCATGGAGCAAAGCCTCAAGAAAACGTCGATACACATGTACGGAGTATACATCAGGCCCGTCGCGTTCGCGTCGCACCCCAGACGGTCGGTCGGTCTGGCACGCCGCTCTTCATATGGAACGCGTGTCATATTTCGTTTGCACACACATGTGGCACCGCAATTGAGAACGGACCATCGGCACACTCCCCGGCCCCGCAAGTCGGGTGAGTTAATAGAAGTACATACGTTGGTACCTGGACGATCCCTGCAAGACATGGAAGATCAGTTCGTCCATCCATGTGACCAGACTCCAGCAGACACGCCCGAGTCACTCTTATGTAATGCCACTGGTAAAATGTAGAAGTCGCACTGTTAAAAGTAAGGACACGTTAAACCAATGTTGTTTTCAATGTAATGCCTCCAGTAATATGAATCAATGCCATTTTTTCATGTCCTGTTAAATTTCCCATTAAGATAAGTTGCTTCTTTTCGTTTTCTAATGGCCCTTTTCTTAAAAAAAGAAGAAGAAGCTGCTAGAATATGAAATGGTACAAGGGTTCCTGAGCTCAGGAGGCGAGCTCAGGATGGTTAGGAGGCTAGTGTTCTTGCTCCTTGTGCGGTGGTCAAGTGTGTGAGTCGATGATTCCATCCCCCTTGCTGTGGAGGTTCTAGATACTTATATAGGCGGCCACGGCCCTCTTCCCCCGAAATGTTTAGGCGGGAAGGGGTTCCACAACAGCCATTTTTGAGCGGGAACACAAGGACATTCCTAACCTAACAAAAGCAGTCTTCGCCTGCAAAAGGATCAGGCGGTGACACGGTAGTGGGGTCGATGGTGACATCCTCCTTGTCGTCCTTGCGGTCTTCGGTCTTGTTGCACCAAAGAGGAAACCTTTGCCCCACTCCTTGGGAACCAACGGATGCGCTGTCTCCTTTGCACTGAAATGGCAACTGTGCCGCTGGCGGACGCTGTCGCTCGCTGGCGCAGTGCGTCACTGTTGACATCACTGCCTCCTCCTGAGGCGGGCTTGGCCTTGGATTCTCCGCCCCTCTGGAATGCCTTGTCGAGGCCGCTCCCGAGGGGGTCTTGGCATCGTTCTCCTCGTGAGGCTTGGCCCCTCACGAGGGTCTTGAGAAGTTGGTCGATTAGCTGTGCCGTACCAGGCCGCTTGTAGGAGCGCGTCGCGGCCTGTAGACAGGCAAGTCTGGGTACCCTGGTTCCGAGGACGCCGGCAGACGTGCCCCTTCATCAAGTAGTGGGCATGCACGTAGGTTTTCCACCCCCGATGGTGAAGCATTACATGAGGGGCGGGGAACTTGGTGTTCTCCCACGTGGCGCCATTGCAACACCGCCTTCATGTGAAGCCTCAACCTCGATGGCCGGCCGACCTCCAACACCCCCGCGAACGCTTCAGGAAAACGAAGGCGACTGCGCGGCGGCTCGCGCAGCTGCAGAATTAACTCCAACGCCGTGTCCCCGACATGGCCGTGTGGTGAGGCAGGAGGAGATGGAGACGGAGATGATGATGATGCGGGTGTCCCCCGTCCTTGCCCGCCTCTGCCTCGACCGCCTCACCGACCACGACCCCGGTCGGCGCCTCTACGTCTAGCATGGCCCCCATCTTGGGTGTCCGGCTCTTCTTTGACCGTCACCGCCCTCTGAAGAGAGGAAGACCTGGTCGCCTCCGCAGGGGCACGACCACCGCCACGCCCTCTTGACATGACTTGGGAAGGAAAGGGATCGGACTGGCAAAGGATGAGTGGGGGGAGCACCGTCCCTCTCCCCTTATTATAGGAGGGTGAGACCAAGCAAGCCTGAAGGCGAACGCCCGAATCGACCAATCCAGTCGCCGGAGACGCAAGGAAACAACACCCACCCGCTGCTCTAATCAGCAGCGCCCCCCCCCCCCCCCCCCCGCCCCGGCATTAAAGCCCGCACCCTTTGCGGGGGCACGTGGCGGGCGGATCGGGATTCAGATGGTGCGTGCCACGACCGTTTCGCGCCCCGTGATCATGGGGCGACCCAAGTCCACTTAGTAAATGAGCCGTGCCCCCGCAACTTCCTCTATTTTTTATGAGGAGGACGCGAACCGCCTCTTTACTATTTGGAACCACGGGGTGACGCAAGCATGTTGCGGACACCCCACGCACGACCCCAACGTCATGCATTCAGCGCAGATCATGGGGAAGCGCAACCACCGGAGGAGTTACTGCAGTAAAAAGAATCCGGCCCCAACTGCACGCGCACCATTCTGTGCCTAGCCTGTAGGATCGAAGAAGTAGGTCTAGAGGGGGGGGGATTAGACTACTTGACAAGATAAAAATCTGCCTTTTGGTTGTGCAAAGTTTTAGGCAGTTTTGCAATTAAGATCAAGTCAAGTAACATACTACACATGCAATTCTAGAGTATGGGCAGCGGAAAGTAAATTGCATATATAGTAAATGGAAGTGGAGAAGATCAAACGCAGTTTGGTGGCACGGAGATTTTTGTCGTGGTTCCGATAGGTGGTGCTATCGTACATCCATGTTGATGGAGACTTCAACCCACGGAGGGTAACGGCTGCGCGAGTCCACGGAGGGCTCCACCCACGAAGGGTCCACGAAGAAGCAACCTTGTCTATTCCATCACGGCCTACGCCCACGGAGGACTAGCCTTACTCGGGGTAGATCTTCACGAAGTAGGCGATCTCCTTGCCCTTACAAACTTCTTGGTTCAACTCCACATCATCAAGACGGAGGCTCCCAAGCGACACCTAACCAATCTAGGAGGCACCACCCCCAAAAGGTAATAGACGGTGTTGATGGTGATGAACTCCTTGCTCTTGTGCTTCAAGTGATAAACTCCTCAACACTCAACTCTCCTCACTGATATGGCTGTGGTGGAAGAAAGATTTGAGTGGAAAGCAACTTGGGAAGGCTAGAGATCAAGTTTCATATGGTAGGAATGGAATGGCTTGATCTCAACACAAGGGTAGGTGGTTCACTTCTCAGAAAGTGTATGGTAGAAGTGGTGGTACTTTCTGATGGCTCTCCTCACGAATGAGGAGGGGGTGGAGGGGTATATATAGCCTCCACACAAAATCCAACCGTTACACACACATTTGACCAATCTCGGTCAGACCGAAGTGAAAACTCGGTTAGACCGAAAGTTCAAATATAGTGAACGTTGGGATTTTCGGTGGGACCGAAAATACCATCTCGGTGGGACCGAAAGTGCATCTGATATGAACGTTGGAGATTTCGGTGAGACCGAGAAAGAAAACTCGGTTGGACCGATTTGAGAAAGAGTAGGAACATGCCAGAATCGGTTTGACCGAAAATGAATTATCGGTGCGACCGATTTGAGTCAAGGCAGAACCTTGCCCATTTCGGTGAGACCGATAATGCAAACTCGGATATTCCGATATGATGTGAAATGGTTACAGAAGGTTGGCAGTTCAGTTTCGGTGAGACCGATCTCAAACTCGGTAAGACCGATTTTTCTAGGGTTTGGAAAATGGCAGAAGTGGTTCATCTCGGTGGGACTGATTTGAAAGAATCGGTGTGACCGAGATGTTAGGGTTTCTAGAGATAACTTCATCTCGGTGAGACAGAGTTGGTTTGACCGAGATTACTTATGGGTGTGTGTTAAGTAGTGAATAGTGCTGATAGTTGAGGGAGTTAGATCACCAAGCACTTGAGCAACCAGATCATCAACACAACCTCATCCCCTTTTAATAGTATTGGCTTTCCTATGGACTCAATGTGATCTTTGATCACTAAACCAGAAATGGAGTCTTGAGCTTTTGCCAATGCTTGCCTTAGCATTTGAGGGGTCCACTTCTTCAGTCATCTTGCCATATCAATGTGATTGGGTTTCCTGAAACATACTTGATAAAAGTATTAGTCCAACCACAAAGTATGTTGTCATTAATTACCAAAACCACCCAGAGAGCAAATGTGCTTTCAATCTCCCCCTTTTTGGTAATTGATGGCAACACACTGAAATTATATTGAACGAGACATCAAAGCTTATTGAAAGAAAGACAGTATTATCATGAAAGCTTTGACAAGCATGTAGTACACAAGCTCCCCCTACAAGTGTGCAAGATTTTCATAGATTATGGTTTTGGACTACCACAAGCACACAAGAGAGATAAGCAAGATGTGGTACATGCAGCTTGGCTATATGCATCAGAGCAGAAGAGAAAGGAAGTGAGTGATAATGCATATGTGCATGGTGATTTCTTGCAAACAAGTATTTACAAGCAAGTCACCATCATGCACATTCTGCAAGATGCATATACTTACCTTGAGGTTCCTTGGCACTTGTACCTGAAGGGATAAACTTGAGAAAACAAGGTTAGATAACACAAGAGTATTTCTTCAACCAACTGCAAGAACATCAAGAGTACCAAGCCAGGGAGGACATGTATAAAGAGTGTCTCATATTGAGCACAGGCTTGAATCAGCAAACATGTCTCCGAAGCTAAAAGATTTTCAATGAACTCAGAGAGATTTTGCTTTTCATAGGATATCAATTGTGAAGATTCCTCTAAGTCTTCTCCCCTTAAGCTAAAAGATTTCATGAGATACCAATTGTGAATAACGAGGGGTGTGATGGAAAAAGCAAAATCAAAAGAAAGATGCCAATTGTAATGTCCAATGTAAAACACGACAAAGCTTTGATGTGATTCTCTCCCCCTTAAGATAAGATCGCTTTTCTTCTTCCCTTAAGTCTTATCTTCGCCCCTACTCCCCTTACTCCCCCTAAGTTCTCTCCCCCTTTGACATCAAGTGCCGAAAAGGACAGCAAACTAGGTAGGACAGGAAAGATGGAAAGAAAGAAAGAAAGAAGTGGGATCCTTAAGAATCACAACGGGACAAACAAGAACATTCATAGAGAAACAATTTGAGTCCAAATTTGAGTCCTCCCCCTCTTTAAGATTTAAGTCTGAGTGGAGCTGCAGAAGGTGATGTCCTGGAAGAAATCCAAGGAAACACAGAAATAAACCAGCTCACTCTACGAGGGGTGTTTCAAAGGATTTGCAATGAATTTGTAAATGATTTTCAGGGAATTGATCAGAGCCAAAAAAAGATTTCCAGAAGGATATTCACAAAGAAACATAAGAAAAGAGATAAAAAGATTCCTAGATGAAGTTTTTTTTTATTAAGGAAAACTCAATAAGAGAATATAAGAGAAAACAGAAAAACTCCAAAAGCATATGTACTTCATCTAGATAAAGGTCGGCGACAAAGTCACCTATGTTTGAGTATATTGACTTAGGAGTCAAATGAAAACATTTGATCATAGGTCATACTCATCGTTTAAGCTCAAAATGGGGTTGCCATTTTTCGATTAAGCATTTGATGTGATCACATCTTATGAAGCTGCTTGTACTCATGACTTTGAGCAAAGCTCCTCAAAGATGTGAAGAACATACCTTGGGCTTGTTGTTGCTTTACTCATGTAGGTAAGCTTGATGTAGGTGCTCATTGAATGTGAAGTTGGAGCGCCATTTCTACTTGTGTAGTTCATCTTCCTACATGGGTTAGGCAAGCAAGGAAATACTCAAGAATATCCAAGATGACAAGAGTGAAATACTAGATGTATAAGGTGTCAAAAAGGATATGTGGAATTTTGTTCCTTGAACTCAACATCCCAAAGGGCTAGATACTTGGTCAAATGACAAGATTACTCATGATTTGAGTGTGTGGTAATCTTGTGGAATGTAGATCATCCAAGTACCTGCAAGGAGTTAGATGCAATACAAGGAGGCAAATGTGTCCAACACATATGATCATCATCATAAGAGAAATATCAAGGATTAGTCAAGAGGCTCATGCCTTGCATGCATCAATGAAGTTCTTACTCCAAGTTTGAAGCATCAATGATGTTCAACTCACTCCTTAAGCGACAAAACACTTTCTCATCAAGAGGTTTTGTAAAGATATCAGCAAGCTGTTTGTCAGTACGAACATGCTTAAGATTAATGTCACCCTTGGCAATATGATCACGAATAAAATGGTGACGAACTTCAATATGCTTTGTTCGAGAGTGCTGCACAGGATTGTGTCCAATCTTGATTGCACTCTCATTGTCACAAAGCAAGGGAACACGTCTCACATGTATCCCATAATCTTTAAGCGTTTGTGTCATCCATAGCAATTGAGCACAACACGAACCAGCAGCAATGTATTCTGCTTCGGCAGTGGATAATGATACCGAATTTTGTTTCTTGGAGGACCAAGATACAAGGGATCGACCAAGGAATTGACATGTACCCGAAGTTGACTTTCTATCAACCTTGTCACCGGCATAGTCCGAGTCAGAATAGCCAACAAGATCGAAAGAGGCTCTCTTAGGATACCAAATGCCAAAGTTTGGTGTGTGTATCAAGTATCTCACTATCCTCTTAACAGCTTTAAGATGACATTCTTTAGGAGCTGCTTGATATCGCGCACACATGCATACACTCAACATTATGTCAGGACGAGAAGCACAAAGATATAGTAGAGAACCAATCATAGAACGGTAAACCTTTTGATCAACGGGTTCTCCATCTTTTGTCAAGTCATTATGTCCACTAGTAGGCATGGGGGTACTCATACCTTTGCTTTCTTGCATGTTGAACTTCTTGAAGAGATCCTTAGTGTACTTTGTTTGTGAGACAAAGGTACCCTCCTTAGATTGCTTGATTTGCAACCCAAGGAAGAATTTGAGTTCACACATCATGGACATTTCATACTTCTCCGACATGAGCTGTCCAAACTTCTTGCTAAAATGGGGGTTAGTTGAACCAAAGATAATATCATCAACATATATTTGGCACACAAATAGTTCACCATTAACCCTTTTCGTGAACAACGTTGAGTCTATCTTTCCAATCTCAAAGCCTTTTTCAAGAAGAAAGCTAGTTAAGCATTTGTACCAAGCTCTAGGGGCTTGTTTAAGACCATAAAGAGCTTTATGCAACTTGTAAACATGATTAGGCTTTTTGGGATTCACAAAACCGGGAGGTTGTTTCACAAATACTTCCTCCTCAATTTCACCATTTAGGAAAGCACTTTTGATGTCCATTTGATAGAGAGTAATATCATGGTGATTGGCATAAGCAAGAAGAATGCGAATGGACTCAAGTCTAGCAACGGGGGCATAGGTCTCACCATAGTCCATACCTTCGACTTGTGTGTAACCTTGAGCTACGAGACGAGCCTTGTTGCGGATGACTTGTCCATCTTCATCTTGCTTGTTGCGAAACACCCATTTGGTTCCAATGATGTTTTGATCATCGCTGGGCTTCTCTACCAAAGTCCACACCTTGTTCCTCTCGAAGTTGTGTAGTTCTTCGTGCATAGCGTTCACCCAATCCGGGTCTTTAAGTGCTTCTTCTACCTTCATAGGTTCAATACTAGAAATAAATGAGTAATGCTCACAAAAGTTAGCTAAGCGAGTTTTAGAGCGAGTAATTCTCCCGGAGTTGATGTCGTTCATCATTTGTTCCACGGGATGATTTTTCTTGACTCTTGCTCGGACTCGGGATAGCCTTTGTTGATGTTGTGGCTCAGCTTCCTCATCATCTTCATCTTCCTCTTCTTCTTCTTCTTCTTCATTGTTGTTGGTGTTGTCTTGAGGTGGTGGAGAAGGAGGTTGTGGTGGATCTTCTTGTTGCATCTCCTCATCTTGATGAGTTCCACTTGTGGAGGCCTCCATGTTGCCTTGAGGTTCATCTCTCTGTGAGGTAGGTGGCTCCACATATGTAGATGAGGTACTCTCCTTTACTTCCATGGGACGAATCTTTCCAATAGATAAATCTTGGATTGCTTCCGATCGGTCCTTGTCTCCTACATCAATAGGCATTTGCTCTACTTGCGAGCCATTAGATTCATCAAACTTCACATCTACCGTCTCTTCAACCTTTCGGGTGAAATTATTGTAGACACGGTAGGTGTGGGAGTTTGATCCATAACCAAGAAGAAAGCCTTCATGAGATTTAGGAGCAAATTTAGACCGACGATGCTTATCAAGGATATAGCATTTTGAACCAAAGACACGAAAGTATCCCACTTGGGGTTTGTTACCGGTGAGAAGCTCGTATGATGTCTTGCCGAGGAGCTTATGAAGATAAAGCCTGTTGATAGCATGACAAGCTGTCTCGACCGCTTCTCCCCAAAAATGCTTCGGTGTCTTGTATTCATCAAGCATCGTTCTTGCCATCTCTATGAGCGTTCGGTTCTTCCTCTCAACAACTCCATTTTGTTGAGGAGTATACGTAGCCGAGAACTCATGTAGAATTCCTTCCTCATCGAGAAAAGAGTCTACATTGGCGTTCTTGAACTCCGTTCCATTGTCACTCCGAACTTTCTTGATCTTCACTTCAAATTGATTTTGGGCCTTTTTGGCAAAGGTCTTGAAGATTTTCTGAACCTGCGATTTATCATCAAGGAAAAATACCCACGTAAATCTGGAATAATCATCAACTATAACTAGACCAAAGGAGTTACCACCAAGGCTTTTGTAAGCATTGGGACCGAAGAGATCCATGTGAAGAAGCTCAAGCGGTCTCCTAGTGGTCATGATGTTTTTCACGGGATGACTTCCACCAACTTGTTTTCCTGCTTGACAGGCACTACAAAGTCTATCTTTGTCAAAGAAAACATCTTTAACACCAAGAATATGATCACCTTTGATTAGCTTGTCTAGGTTACGCATACCAACATGTCCTAGCCTTCTATGCCATAACCAACCTTTAGAGGATTTAGCAATGAAACAAGCTCTAGGTTGGGCTTTCTTAGTGAAATCAACAATATATAGATCACCTCTACGAATACCAGTAAAAGCCATGTTTTGATTATCACGACGAAAGACTTGGCAATCTACTTTGGTGAATAGCACATTGAATCCAAAGTCAGCTAATCTAGACACGGAAAGCAAATTGTATCCAAGAGATTCTACAAGCATGACATTTTGAATAGAGCTATCATGAGATATGGCCACCTTACCAAGGCCAAGTACCTTACCCTTGGAGTTGTCTCCAAAAGTCACATACTTGCGTGGGCCATCGTTCTTTGCGAGCTCTCGAAACATGTCTTTGTCTCCGGTCATGTGATCAGTTGACATCAATTCGGAATATCCGAGTTATTGTAGGATCGAAGAAGTAGGTCTAGAGGGGGGGGGTGATTAGACTACTTGACAATATAAAAATCTGCCTTTTGATTAAGCAAGGTTTTTGGCAGTTTCACAGTTAAGATTATGTCAAGCAACACACTACACATGCAATTCTAGAGTATGGGCAGCGGAAAGTAAATTGCATATATAGTAAATGGAAGTGGAGAAGATCAAACGCAGTTTGGTGACACGGAGATTTTTGTCGTGGTTCCGATAGGTGGTGCTATCGTACATCCACGTTGATGGAGACTTCAACCCACGGAGGGTAACGGCTGCGCGAGTCCACGGAGGGCTCCACCCACGAAGGGTCCACGAAGAAGCAACCTTGTCTATTCCATCACGGCCTACGCCCACGGAGGACTAGCCTTACTCGGGGTAGATCTTCACGAAGTAGGCGATCTCCTTGCCCTTACAAACTTCTTGGTTCAACTCCACATCACGACGGAGGCTCCCAAGCGACACCTAACCAATCTAGGAGGCACCACCCCCCAAAAGGTAATAGACGGCGTTGATGGTGATGAACTCCTTGCTCTTGTGCTTCAAGTGATAAACTCCCCAACACTCAACTCTCCTCACTGATATGGCTGTGGTGGAAGAAAGATTTGAGTGGAAAGCAACTTGGGAAGGCTAGAGATCAAGTTTCATATGGTAGGAATGGAATGGCTTGATCTCAACACAAGGGTAGGTGGTTCACTTCTCAGAAAGTGTATGGTAGAAGTGGTGGTACTTTCTGATGGCTCTCCTCACGAATGAGGAGGGGGTGGAGGGGTATATATAGCCTCCACACAAAATCCAACCGTTACACACACATTTGACCAATCTCGGTCAGACCGAAGTGAAAACTCGGTCAGACCGAAAGTTCAAATATAGTGAACGTTGGGATTTTCGGTGGGACCGAAAATACCATCTCGGTGGGACCGAAAGTGTATCTGATATGAACGTTGGAGATTTTGGTGAGACCGATAAAGAAAACTCGGTTGGACCGATTTGAGAAAGAGTAGGAACATGCCAGAATCGGTTTGACCGAAAATGAATTATCGGTGCGACCGATTTGAGTCAAGGCAGAACCTTGCCCATTTCGGTGAGACCGATAATGCAAACTCGGATATTCCGATATGATGTGAAATGGTTACAGAAGGTTGGCAGTTCAGTTTCGGTGAGACCGATCTCAAACTCGGTAAGACCGATTTTTCTAGGGTTTGGAAAATGGCAGAAGTGGTTCATCTCGGTGGGACTGATTTGAAAGAATCGGTGTGACCGAGATGTTAGGGTTTGTAGAGATAACTTCATCTCGGTGAGACAGAGTTGGTTTGACCGAGATTACTTATGGGTGTGTGTTAAGTAGTGAATAGTGCTGATAGTTGAGGGAGTTAGATCACCAAGCACTTGAGCAACCAGATCATCAACACAACCTCATCCCCTTTTAATAGTATTGGCTTTCCTATGGACTCAATGTGATCTTTGATCACTAAACCAGAAATGGAGTCTTGAGCTTTTGCCAATGCTTGCCTTAGCATTTGAGGGGTCCACTTCTTCAGTCATCTTGCCATATCAATGTGATTGGGTTTCCTGAAACATACTTGATAAAAGTATTAGTCCAACCACAAAGTATGTTGTCATTAATTACCAAAACCACCCAGGGAGCAAATGTGCTTTCATAGCCCAACAACGCGTTGCACTTATGTATGGCCCAGGCCCGGGGCTCCTGTCGGTGTACAAAAGTAGGGACTCTCCTTTGTACCCCTTACTTGTGCACGGGCAGTCAGAGCCATGCCTGCGACCACACCTAACAGGGCAAAGGAGGGGAACCGAAGCACAAGACTACCAGAGCAGTGCCAAGATAGTGGCGCAAGAAGGCCAAGCAACAAGATAGGCTTCCCCCAATAAGACCCTTGCCGGGGCGGCCTGCACGACCCCGGTAAGAACCCTTGCCGGGGCAACTCACCCAGCGCCTCCATTGCAGCCACCCTTGAGCCTAGGAGCTCCGACACCATCAACAACGTTGGAACCAAGGCTCGGGAAGCGCCTGCGTGATGGCATGTAGATCTTTGTGAAGACAAAGGGTCTACGAATCCTAAATGAAGACAAGACGACCGCAAGGCTCCTTGCCAAGGATGCCCACGAGGCCCCGGCAAGGCTCCTTGCTGAAGATACCCCCAAAGCCCCGGCAAGACCCTTGCCGGGAACATACACAAGACCGCGGCAAGTCCTTGCCGCCCAATCATCGCCCCAGTTCGGCGGTCGACCCACTAGCTCAGGCAAGTACCCACGTGGCAGTACGTGGTTCCTGATCCAGCTAGTCAAGTACCACCGCGCCATCTCAGCTGCCTGCTAACCTACATGGCGCTGCATGCCTCGTTGGCCTAGATGCGTGTCCCAGCCAGACGGAGCGGGAACGGACGGGACGGGCCTTGTTGTCGTCCCCAATAAAGCGAGTGGACACCTAAGTAGCAAATTTAATGCGTCTTGTCCCGTAATGGCAGGAGATAAGCTTGTACACTGTAAACCTTTCCACCTCCTGTGTGCCACTGTGGCAACCCCTTTTGACTATAAAAGGAGGCCCGAGGCATACCAGAGAAGGATTCAAATCTTTTGGACTAGGCACGCATCGTAGCTAGTTCAAGAGCTCAAGAACACTCGAATACACATCAAAGCAGGACTAGGGTATTACACATCTTCACGACCCAAAGCTGGGTAAACGATCCTTGTGCTGACTCCTAGACCAGCTCTTCGCACAACCCCGCGCCCATCAATCGTAGAAGGGATTCCAGTGATCCCATAGGTTTCGATTGGTTTGTCCCCGACACTATCTTTAGTTATCGATATGGAACATGACACACCAAAAACATTAGTGGTACTTGCTGCTCATGGAGATGGGGAACCTCCTAAAACCCTCGATGCTGGTTATGTGAAAAATATTAAACACTACTTTGATAATCCTGAGAAACCCACATTCTACTTGATAATGGGAGTAACGTTGGATCAACGTGAATACTTTAGGGATTATCGCTTGACTCATAAAGGGAAATTGTTACGGGATCAAATTCATATGTTGCATTGGTATGCTTATAATCTATGCTTGAGAAATGATTATACTTGTTGCTTGTGAATCCCGGGTAGTTAAGCTACAGTAACCCTCTTCAAATGACGACACGTCACCGCAATTACTGTTGATAATCTTGTGTTAGTTCGGAACCGATTCAAATTCAAATTAAAAATCAAGCAAACAATAAAAGTTTTCAAATATTAAAACTAAAATGTTCGGAGTGCACCAAATAATGCATAATCAATTATGGTGGAGAAACCAAATTTTTATCAAGTGTTTGAATGTTCTGAAAATACTTAAAACAATAGCCAAACAATTAATTAAATGCCTTTTACAATAAAGAAATATTAAGCTATTTTATTTAGTTGCCCAAACTTATGTGGGGGTAGCATATTTATTAACACTAAACTAGGGACTACTTTTTATGATTTATAAAACAAAAACAAAGGGGGAACTAAAATAAAACAGAAAAGCATAACTGTAAAAAAAACAAAAGTAAAACAACACAACCCCCCCCCCCCGCTGGGCCAAGTGGCCCAGCTGGCCTCCGCCGCCCGAACGGGCCGACCCAACCGCCCCACACCCCACTCCCTTAATCCCACTGGGCACGAAACCCTAACCTACCCCGCACCCCACTTCCCCCCCACATCGCTCTCTCCTTCCCCCCGATCCAGATCTGGATCGGGAATGGGAACGACCCGCCCCGATCGCTCGATCCCGTCGCCACCACCACGACATCGCCTGCAGTAGCTCACCCGCCGTCGTCAGCGCAGCCTTCCCTTCTCCCTCGTCCTCGAACTCCTCAACCGCGGACCCCAAGCTCGACGTCGCGTTGCCCTCACCGTTGCTTGGAGGAACACATCGCCGGAGCCCCGCGTCGCCTCGGATCCGTTGCCTCGTGTCCCCGTCCTCCTCCTCGCCGGACTGCCTCCCCGGCGTCGCGTCGTCCTCCCCCACCTCAAGCCCGCTGCCATTGCCCTACACTACTCGGTGAGGCACCGCGCCTCCCCTTCTTCCCCTATGCCTCCACCGCCGCATCGGCCTGCGCCGGGTCGCCGCCCCTCACCGGCGCCCGCACGCGCCGGCCGGCCAACCGTGGCCGCGCCCAGCGGCCTCGCCCCCATCGTCGCCCCGCTCGCGCTAGGGCCCCGTCTCCCGCTCTCCTGGCCGCACCTGCCGGCGGCCACCCAACTCCGGCCCTTCTCCGCCGCCGGCCGGGGCCTCGCCCTCCGCTGCCGCCCCCAGCACGGGGCGCTGAGGCCGTCGGTGCCCCATGGTGCCGGCGAGGCCACGGCCTCGCCCTCGTTGGGCGCACGCCCAGTGCCCGTTTTGCCCAAACCCACTAGGCCCCCTACCCTATGACAAGCGGGCCCCAAGCCCCAGAACGAAAAAAAGATATATAAATATAAATAATTAATAATATTAATTAATTAATTAATTAACTAGATAATTAATCTAATTAATCCTATCGTTAATTAACCTAATGGATTATTAATTAAATTAAATAATGTTAAGATTAAACTAATTAATTATGATTAATCTAATTAACTTTAACTAGTTAAACTAATCAGGATTTGGTTAATTAAGTATAGACCTAATTATACTGTGTCAGTGACCAGTGGGACCCACTGGTCAGGTTGACCAATCAACCATGCTGACATCAGCATGATGTCGTGCTGATGTCATAAATCCTTTTTCGAATTAATTTAATTAATATTAAATTCTAGAAATTAATAAAAACTTTAGAAAATCATATCTTTTAAACCATAACTCGGATGAAAATACTTTGTAAATGAAAGTTGCTCAGAACGACGAGACGAACCCGAATACGCGGTCCGTTCGTCCGCCACACATCTCTATCATACCGAACATGCAACTTTCCCCTTCGTTTCATCTGCCCGAAAATGCCTAACACCGGGAATACTTTCCCGGATGTTATTCCTCTTCGCCTGTATCACCGAGCACCGCGTTAGGTCACACGTAGCACCGCCTTTGCCATGTTATGCTTTGTGATGCTATTGTTTGCTCTGTTATTTATTTGTTTCCCCTTCGTTGCTTATTTTCGGTAGACTCCGATACTGTGATAGACCCCGAGACCATTGATGCTTCGGTGTTCGACTAAGGCTACGCTTCCGAAGATTCCTTTCGTCTGCAGAGCTTCCAGGCAAGCCCCCCCTTTGATCACCAGATATCGCCTATTCTTCTTTCTACTGCTTGCATTAGAGTAGTGTAGCATGTTACTGATCGGTTACTCCTATTCTGTTGCATAGCCTGTCATTGTTGATACAACTGTTAATACCTGTACCTGCCATCCTAATGCTTAGTATAGGTTGCTAGTATTCCATCAGTGGCCCTTCATTCTTGTCCGTCTGCCATGCTATACCATCGAGCCGTGACCACTCGGGTGGTGATCATGGGTATCTACTACATACACTTTACATGACACATGATGTGACTAAAGTCGGGTCGGCTCATTGAGTACCCGCAAGTGACTCGATATGGGGGTTGAAAGGACAGGTGGCTCCATCCAGGTAGTGGTGGGCCTGAGTTCCTGACGGCGCCCGAGTGGATCTTTGTGGCAGAGCGACAAGGCAGGTTGAGACACCCAGTGGAGAGGTGGCCTGGCCCTGGTCGTTGTCCGCAGTTATTTCATAATAACACGCTTAACGAGTTTGGATATTTGATCTGAGTCTGGCCGTTGGCCTATACGCACTAACCAGCTACGTGGGAATAGTTATGGGTACTCGACGTCGTGGTATCAGCCGATGCCTTCTTGACGTCAGCGGCTTAGCGGCACGCGCCGGGTTGGACCGCGTAACGTTACTTCCTTAGTAATGGAGGTTGCTAGGTCTGCTCACCGGCCGCCCTCGCAACGTGCAGGTGTGCATTGGGCGATGGGCCCAGACCCCTGTGTGCTTAGGACTTAGACCCGCGTGCTGACCTCTCTGTTGTGCTTAGGTAGGGCTGCGACGTGTTGATCTTCCAAGGCCGGGCATGACCCTGGAAAGTGTTTCCGGCCAAATGGGATCGAGCGTGCTGGGTTATGTGGTGCACCCCTGCAGGGAAGTTAATCTATTCGAATAGTCGTGTCCCTTGGTAAAAGGATGACCCGGAGTTGTATTCCGACCTCATGACAACTAGAACCGGATACTTAATAAAACACACCCTTACCAGTGCCAGATACAACTCGGTGGTTGCTCTCTCACAGGGTGATGTGCGGGAGGATCGCCGAGTAGGATTATGCTATACGATGTTACTTGGTGAACTTACCATCTATTCCCTTCTACTGCTGCAAGACGGAGGCTGCCAGAAGCGAGGATACTTGTTACTTTCCAGCTACCCTCTTCTACTGCTGCAAGATGGAGGTGGCCAGAAGTGTAGTCTTCGTTTGGATTAGCTACCCCCCTCTTATTCTGGCATTCTGTAGTTCAGTCCACAGATATTACCCCTTTACACATATATCTTTGCATATGTAGTGTCGATCCTTGCTTGCGAGTACTTTGGATGAGTACTCATGGTTGCTTTTCTCCCCCTTTTCCCCTTTTGTCCCTTCTTCTCGAATGTCGCAATCAGATGGTGGAGTCCAGGAGCTAGAAGATCCCGATGAGGTTTCTACATGGAGTTCGGCTTCAAGGAGTAGTTAGGAGGTCCCAGGGAGGAGGCCTTGCCTTTTCGATCATTGCTACTTTTGTGCTAGCCTTCTTAAGGCAAACTTGTTTAACTTATGTATGTACTCAGATATTATTGCTTCCACTGACTCTTGTGTTTTCGAGCTTTTTTATTCGATCCCTCGAGGCCCCTGGCTTGTAATATAAAGCTTGTATTATTTAAATTTGTGTCTAGAGTTGTGTTGTGATATCTTCTAGTGAGTCCTTGATCTTGGCCGTACACATTTGCGTGCATGATTAGTGTACGGGCAAATCGGGGGCGTCACAAGTTGGTATCAAAGCCGACTGCCTGTAGGAATCCCCCTTTCTAACTCCTTGGCCGAAGTTGAGTCTAGTCTTTGAAAAACAAATTTTACTAACTTGGTGTGTGGCTTACGGGCCCGCAGCACCAATGGGTGGTATTAGGATCTTTTATTCCTCGTCTATACTCTGGGGCTCTGATCTCTCTTCTATTTGGGTTAAAAGATTTTATTAACTCCGACTCTAGGTTCTCGCAACTATTTCTCCCGGAGAGCCCTCATTACGGAAGATCACCTACTTCGTCAGAAGATTCTGAGGATATCCCTCGATATTTCTCCGAGACCCTTGTGCTCATCGCCTTTGCAATTCTCTGCCACCGATATATCCCTACGGATATCTGCATGCACTTGTCATTCTCATGATCATTCCTCGTCGCTCTTGCCGTTACAAGATGCCTCGAAATATTCTCCGTTGTCCGGAGGATCCTTTGATTTTACTGTCTTGCAATTTTATTTCGCATGAAAACCCTTACGTTTATTTCCTCACATTTATCGATGATCCGTTTTTCTCAATTGTTCATGTGTCTCACAAAATTCTTCGGAATACCTTTCGATCTTTCGAAAACCCTATGCAGCCTGATACTCTTGAAATTCTTGCCTGCTTGCATTATGGTTAATTCCATATGACTAGTAGTCTTCGTTAACATCCATTGTCTTAGCCATTTTTGAGCCTATTGATTCAATGTGTGCGTATGCACACAGTCATCAGGTTATCCTTTTTTATAATTATCTTTCTGGCTCAGACGTCATTACGGACATGAGTTGGTTCTCGGCAATTCAAACCTTTATTGATTGTCCAACTAAGTGTTTTCAACTTATCCATCCATGATCAGAGCGTCTGCTTCTGATCCTTCGTTTTGAAAACTATAATTTCTTTCTATTTAAGCATCAGACTAATCAGGGATTCTTGAATCTGATGCATCTGCATTCTTTCTTCCTCTGAGTAAGTACCGATACTCACATCATCTCTATTGTGGGTCGCTCGATCCGTTGTTGGATTGTTATCCGACAGTGCCCTTCATATTCAATCACCTTTGTGAGTTCTTCCCTTGATACATGATGCCTTTGGTAAATTGTATCCCCTGCTTGGCCAACCATGCTCTACTTTCAAGCTTGAGTATTTAATTTTGAAACTTGTGGTATATGTTACTAAGATGCCTAATGGGTTGAACCTATGCCTTCCCCTAATCCGTGAGAACCCAAAAGTTTTCACAAGTCATACTCTTCCAGTGTTCTACCAGCTAAAATTCCAACACTACAGTTTTATCAAAGCGAGAGGTGAATGAAATAATATGCATTAAAGAAGTGCGAGTCGACCTTGAACTTTGTGTTCATGCCCATGAAAATGATGTAGACCGTCTCGGAAGCTTCTTGCAAAATGGTTAACCAGCTAAATAATTCTTTCGGTGTCAATAAATTTGATCCCTTGCAGTTATGGTTCCGACCATGCTGTCCTTATTCAATATATCTGGTATAAATCCATTCCAAGCCTCGTCAATTTTTGACAAGGTTAAAGCATCTACTGTCATAGGTCAATGACCTAGTTCAACTTATATCGCGTTCTACCTTCGAGTTTTACCCTCTGATATCTCGCGGATATCATGCCTTTGCACTACAACTTTTGAACTTTTGATGAAGTAATACCTTTGCTTGTCGTAATGACTCCACGGGTTCTAGGTTGCCGTCAACCGAGGACACCGTTTAGTAAATCAAATCCGCTCTAAAAATTCAACACCCCTTGTAGATTGTACTGGGAAATTTTTAAACTCAATCTGGTTTAATCCTAGACTATCGGGTACATCCCTTGTCTAGCTATCTTTGACTATGCTACCTCGTTCTTCTCTGGTGCACGAATTCTTCAGTGTGTGAGCACGACTTACGTCGAGCTTTCAACATCATGTTGCTTGTCTTGAAAGGCAACTTTGGTTCCAAGCTTGCATCTTATATATTGATCCTATAACTTGCCACTTCGTCATTCCCTTGCTTGTTGCCGTTGTTGTTTGATTGCATCCTCTTGAAACCTCCAGGCAAATGTGTCAGATCACCTTCAACACTTTGACTTCTTCCGAGATGTCAACTGTGTTCATGTTGAGGAATACCCTCCTTGCCCTGGACGATCTTTATTATCATCGACAACACCCTTGACTTCCTTTCATCGCGAACTCGTCCACATTATGAATACAACTTGCTCTCCAGCTAGTGTTGTGATCTGCCTTGAAGTATTACTGTACTTTATGTCGAGAATGTTGTGGGGATTGCTCCACCTCTTAGAAATCCTCGGCATGATGATACTTCTCATCATCACCATTCTTCCTTGGTCCCCGTGTTGTTTTTAACCGGGATACCACTATGCTAACGATGCTGCTTGAGTTATGTACTTCTAGCAACCCTATTGCTTTGAAGATAACGATCGACAGTTCGTTCTTGGACTGTTGGTTATTGAATCGTCACTCTAACATTGATCTTGCTGCCTAAGGTCATGTTTCGGGCACACCTTTCAACTAATGATTAATGGTGTATGTTTTCCTCGAGCATACAACATTATGTCATTTGAATTGATATGTGTCGTCTTCTTGTTCACATTATTGTGGAAATCCCTCCGTTAGGAACTCTCGATGAATTGTCGCTGAGCCCATCAGCCACCGCTTCATCCTCTCCTTGGTTTAATGATGAACTATTTGTTGGGGAACGTAGTATTTTAAAATTTTCCTACGATCACGCAAGATCTATCTACCAGATGCATAGCAACGAGAGGGAAGAGTGTGTCTACGTACCCTCGTAGACCGGAAGCGGAAGCGTCAAGTGACGCGGTTGATGTAGTCGAACTTCTTCGCGATTCAACCGATCAAGCACCGAACGTACGGCACCTCCGCGTTCAGCACACGTTCAGCTTGATAACGTCCCACGAGCTCTTGATCCAGTTGAGCTTCACGGGAGAGTTTCGTCAGCACGACAGCGTGGTGACGGATATGATGTATTCACCGGCGCAGGGCTTCGCCTAAGCACCGCGACGGTATGACCGAGGTGTGTTTCTGTGGAGGGGGGGCACCGCACATGGCTGGAACAATTCAACTTGTGTGTCTTTGGGTGCCCCCTGCCCCCGTATATAAAGGAGCAAGGGGGAGGCCGGCCGGCCCTTCCTATGGTGCGGCTAGGGTGCAATCCTACTAGGAATACGATTGCAATCCTATTCCTAGTAGGAACTACCAAAGAAGGAAGAGAGGGAAAGGAAAAGAAGGAGAGGTGGCGCCCCTCAATCCTAGTCCAACTAGGAACCCTAGGTTGGGCGCCGGCCAGCCCGTATGGGCTGCCTCTCTCTTTTCCATAAGGCCCACTATGGACCATCCCCCTCGTAGGGGGTTCCGGTAACCCCCTCCGGCAATCCCGTTAAATCCGAAACTTTTCCGGAACACTTCCGGTGTCCGAATATAGTCGTCCAATATATCAATCTTTATGTCTCGGACATTCCGAGACTCCTCGTCATGTCCTTGATCTCATCCTGGACTCCGAACTACCTTCGGTACATCAAAACTCATAAACTCATAATACCGATCGTCATCAAACGTTAAGCGTGCGGACCCTACGGGTTCGAGAACTATGTAGACATGACCGAGACTCATCTCCGGTCAATAACCAATAGCGGAACCTGGATGTTCATATTGGCTCCTACATATTCTACGAAGATCTTTTATCGGTCAGAACCGCATAACAACATACGTTGTTCCTTTTGTCATCGGTATGTTACTTGCCCGAGATTCGATCGTCGGTATCTCCATACCTAGTTCAATCTCGTTACCGGCAAGTCTCTTTACTCGTTCCGTAACACATCATCTCATGACTAACTCATTAGTCCTTTGCTTGCAAGGCTTATTGTGATGTGTGTTACCGAGAAGGCCCAGAGATACCTCTCCGACACTCGGAGTGACAAATCCTAATCTTGATCTATGCCAACACCACGAATACTTTCGGAGACACCTGCAGAGCATCTTTATGATCACCCAGTTGTGACGTTTGATAGCACACAAGGTGTTCCTACGGTATTCGGGAGTTGCATAATCTCATAGTCATAGGAACATGTATAAGTCGTGAAGAAAGCAATAGCAGTAAAACTAAACGATCATAGTGCTATGCTAACGGATGGGTCTTGTCCATCACATCATTCTCCTAATGATGTGATCCCGTTGATCAAATGGCAACTAATGTCTATGGCTAGGAAACATAACCATCTTTGATCAATGAGCTAGTCTAGTAGAGGCATACTAGGGACATACTGTTTTGTCTATGTATCCACACATGTACTAAGTTTCCGGTTAATACAATTCTAGCATGAATAAAAGACATTTATCATGATATAAGGAAATACAAATAACATCTTTATTATTGCCTCTAGGGCATATTTCCTTCAGTCTCCCACTTGAACTAGAGTCAATAATCTAGATTACAAAGTGATGATCCTCACACCCATGGAGTCCTGGTGCTGATCATGTTTTGCCCGTGGAAGAGGCTTAGTCAACGGGTCTGCAACATTCAGATCCGTATGTATTTTGCAAATCTCTATGTCTCCCTCCTTGACTAGATCGCGGATGGAATTGAAGCGTCTTTTGATGTGCTTTGTTCTCTTGTGAAACCTGGATTCCTTCGCCAAGGCTATTGCTCCAGTGTTGTCACAAAAGATTTTCATTGGACCCGATGCACTAGGTATTACACCTAGATCGGATATGAACTCCTTCATCCAGACTACTTCATTTGCTGCTTCCGAAGCAGCTATGTATTCCGCTTCACACGTAGATCCCGCCACGACGGTCTGCTTGGAACTGCACCAACTGACAGCTCCACCGTTCAATAAAAATACATATCCGGTTTGTGACTTAGAGTTATCCGGATCAGTGTCAAAGCTAGAATCGACGTAACCGTTTACGACGAGCTCTTTGTCACCTCCATACACGAGAAACATATCCTTTGTCCTTTTCAGATACTTTAGGATGTTCTTGACCGCTGTCCAGTGATCCACTCCTGGATTACTTTGGTACCTCCCTGCTAAACTTATAGCAAGGCACACATCAGGTCTGGTACACAGCATCGCATACATGATAGATCCTATGGCTGAGGCATAGGGAATGACTTTCATTTTCTCTCTATCTTCTGCAGTGGTCGGGCATTGAGTCTTACTCAACTTCATACCTCGTAATACAGGTAAGAACCCTTTCTTTGACTGATCCATTTTGAACTTCTTCAAAATCTTTTCAAGGTATGTGCTTTGTGAAAGTCCAATTAAGCGTCTTGATCTATCTCTATAGATCTTGATGCCTAATATATAAGCAGCTTCACCGAGGTCTTTCATTGAAAAACTCTTATTCAAGTATCTTTTTATGCTGTCCAGAAATTCTATATCATTTCCAATCAACAATATGTCATCCACATATAATATTAGAAATGCTACAGAGCTCCCACTCACTTTCTTGTAAATACAGGCTTCTCCAAAAGTCTGTATAAAACCATATGCTTTGATCACCTCATCAAAGCGTATATTCCAACTCCAAGATGCTTGCACCAGTCCATAGATGGATCGCTGGAGCTTGCATACTTTGTTAGCACCTTTTGGATCGACAAAACCTTCTGGTTGCATCATATACAACTCTTCTTTGAGATATCCATTCAGGAATGCAGTTTTGACATCCATTTGCCAGATTTCATAATCATAAAATGCGGCAATTGCTAACATGATTCGGACAGACTTAAGCATCGCTACAGGTGAGAAAGTCTCATTGTAGTCAACTCCTTGAACTTGTCGAAAACCTTTCGCAACAAGTCGAGCTTTGTAAACAGTAACATTACCGTCTGCGTCGGTCTTCCTCTTGAAAATCCATTTATTTTCGATGGCCTGCCGATCATCGGGCAAGTCAACCAAAGTCCACACTTTGTTCTCATACATGGATCCCATCTCAGATTTCATGGCTTCAAGCCATTTTACGGAATCTGGGCTCATCATCGCTTCCTCATAGTTCGTAGGTTCATCATGGTCTAGTAACATGATTTCCAGAACTGGGTTGCCGTACCACTCTGGTGCGGAACGTACTCTGGTTGATCTACGACGTTCAGCAGAAACTTGATCCGAAGTTTCATGATCATCATCATTAACTTCCTCACTGATTGGTGTAGGAATCACTGGAACAATTTTCTGTGATGTACTACTTTCCAATCCGGGAGAAGGTACAATTACCTCATCAAGTTCTACTTTCCTCCCACTCACTTCTTTCGAGAGAAACTCCTTCTCTAGAAAGGATCCATTCTTAGCAAGGAATATCTTGCCTTCGGATCTGTGATAGAAGGTGTACCCAACAGTCTCTTTTGGGTATCCTATGAAGACACATTTCTTCGACTTGGGTTCGAGCTTATCAGGTTGAAGTTTTTTCACATAAGCATCACAGCCCCAAACTTTAAGAAACGACAACTTTGGTTTCTTGCCAAACCATAGTTCATAAGGTGTCGTATCAACGGATTTAGATGGTGCCCTATTTAATGTGAATGCAGCTGTCTCTAAAGCATAACCCCAAAACGATAGTGGTAAATCGGTAAGAGACATCATAGATCGTACCATATCCAATAAAGTACGGTTACGACGTTCAGACACACCATTACGTTGTGGTGTTCCGGGTGGCGTGAGTTGTGAAACTATTCCACATTGTTTTAAATGAAGACCAAACTCGTAACTCAAACATTCTCCTCCACGATCAGATCGTAGAAACTTTATTTTCTTGTTACGATGATTCTCTACTTCACTCTGAAATTCTTTGAACTTTTCAAATGTTTCAGACTTGTGCTTCATTAAGTAGATATACCCATATCTGCTCAAATCATCAGTGAAGGTCAGAAAATAACGATACCCGCCGCGAGCTTCAACACTCATTGGCCCACATACATCAGTATGTATGATTTCCAACAAATCTGTTGCTCGCTCCATAGTTCCGGAGAACGGAGTTTTAGTCATCTTGCCCATGAGGCATGGTTCGCAAGCACCAAGTGATTCATAATCAAGTGATTCCAAAAGTCCATCACTATGGAGTTTCTTCATGCGTTTTACACCAATATGACCTAAACGGCAGTGCCACAAATAAGTCGCACTATCATTATTAACCTTGCATATTTTGGTTTCAATATTATGAATATGTGTATCACTACAATCGAGATCCAATAAGAATAGACCACTCTTTGAGGGTGCATGACCATAAAAGATATTATTCATAAAAATAGAACAACCATTATTCTCTGATTTAAATGAATAACCGTCTCGCAACAAACAAGATCCAGATATAATGTTTATGCTCAACGCTGGCACCAAATAACAATTATTTAGGTCTAAAACTAATCCCGAAGGTAGATGTAGAGGTAGCGTGCCGACGGCGATCACATCGACTTTGGAACAGTTTCCCACGCGCATCGTCACCTCGTCCTTAGCCAATCTTCGTTTAATCCGTAGTCCCCGTTTCGAGTTACAAATATTAGCAACCGAACCGGTATCAAATACCCAGGTACTACTACGAGCATTAGTAAGGTACACATCAATAACATGTATATCACATATACCTTTGTTCACCTTGCCATCCTTCTTATCTGCCAAATACTTGGGGCAGTTCCGCTTCCAGTGTCCAGTCCCCTTGCAGTAGAAGCACTCAGTTTCAGGCTTGGTTCTAGACTTGGGTTTCTCTGCGGGAGCAGCAACAATCTTGCTATTCTCCTTGAAATTCCCTTCCTTGCCCTTTTTCTTGAAACTAATGGTATTGTTAACCATCAACACTTGATGCTCCTTTTTGATTTGTACCTCCGCAGCTGTGAGCATAGCGAAGAGCTCGGGAATTGTCTTTTGCATCCCTTGCATATTATAGTTCATCACGAAACCATTATAGCTTGGTGGCAGTGATTGAAGAATTCTATCAATAACACTATTCTCATCAACTTGGCAACCAAGTTGAGTCATATGATTGTAGTGCCCATACATTGTGAGCAAGTGTTCACTGATAGAACTATTCTCCTCCATCTTGCAGCTGTAGAACTTATTGGAAATCTCATATTTCTCAATCCGGGCATTTGATTGAAATATTAACTTCAACTCCTGGAACATCTCATATGGTCCATGACGTTCAAAACGTCGTTGAAGTCCCGGTTCTAAGCCGTAAAGCATGGCGCACTGAACTATCGTGTAGTCATTAGACCGCGACTGCCAGACGTTTCAAAGCGTTTACATTAGCGGGAGGGGGCTTGTCACCTAGCGGTGCTTCAAGGACATAATTCTTCTGTGCAGCAATGAGGATAATCCTCAGGTTACGGACCCAGTCCGTGTAATTGCTACCATCATCTTTCAACTTAGCTTTCTCTAGGAATGCATTAAAATTCAAAGGAACGGTAGCACGGGCCATTGATCCACAACAACATAGATATGCAAAAACTATCAGGACTAAGTTCATGATAATTTAAAGTTCAATTTAATCATATTAATTTAAAGAACTCCCACTTAGACAGACATCCCTCCGGTCATCTAAATGATCACGTGATCCAAATCAACTAAACCATGTCCGATCATCACGTGAGATGGAGTAGTTTCAATGGTGAACATCTTATGTTGATCATATCTACTATATGATTCACGCTCGACCTTTCGGTCTCCAGTGTTCCGAGGCCATATCTGCATATGCTAGGCTCGTCAAGTTTAACCCGAGTATTCTGCGTGTGCAAAACTGGCTTACACCCGTTGTATTTGAATGTAGAGCTTATCACACCCGATCATCACGTGGTGTCTCGGCACGATGAACTTTCGCAATGGTGCATACTCAGGGAGAACACTTATACCTTGAAATTTAGTAAGGGATCATCTTATAATGCTACCGTCGTTCTAAGCAGAATAAGAAGCATAATAAGATAAACATCACATGCAATCAAAATATGTGACATGATATGGCCATCATCATCTTGTGCTTTTGATCTCCATCTCCAAAGCACCGTCATGATCACCTTCGTCACCGGCGCGACACCTTGATCTCCATCGTAGCATCGTTGTCGTCTCGCCAACTATTGCTTCTACGACTATCGCTACCGCTTAGTGATAAAGTAAAGCAATTACATGGCGATTGCATTTCATACAATAAAGCGACAACCATATGGCTCCTGCCATTTGCCGATAACTTTACAAAACATGATCATCTCATACAAAACCGTATAACTCATCATGTCTTGACCATATCACATCATAACATGCCCTGCAAAAACAAGTTAGACGTCCTCTACTTTGTTGTTGCATGTTTTACGTGGCTGCTACGGGTTTAGCAAGAACTGTTCTTACCTACGCATATAAAACCACAACGATGTTTCGTCAAGTATGTGCTGTTTTAACCTTCACAAGGACCGGGCGTAGCCACACTTGATTCAGCTAAAGTGAGAGAGACAGACACCCACCAGTCACCTTTAAGCAATGAGTGCTCGTAACGGTGAAACCAGTCTCGCGTAAGCGTACGCGTAATGTCTGTCCGGGCCGCTTCATCTCACAATAACGCCGAAGCAAAGTATGACATGCTGGTAAGCAGTATGACTAGTATCGCCCACAACTCATTGTGTTCTACTCGTGCATATCATCTACGCATAGACCTGGCTCATGATGCCACTGTTGGGGAACGTAGTATTTTAAAATTTTCCTACGATCACGCAAGATCTATCTACCAGATGCATAGCAACGAGAGGGAAGAGTGTGTCTACGTACCCTCGTAGACCGGAAGCGGAAGCGTCAAGTGACGCGGTTGATGTAGTTGAACTTCTTCGCGATTCAACCGATCAAGCACCGAACGTACGGCACCTCCGCTTTCAGCACACGTTCAGCTTGATGACATCCCACGAGCTCTTGATCCAGTTGAGCTTCACGGGAGAGTTTCGTCAGCACGACGGCGTGGTGACGGATATGATGTATTCACCGGCGCAGGGCTTCGCCTAAGCACCGCGACGGTATGACCGAGGTGTGTTTCTGTGGAGGGGGGGCACCGCACACGGCTGGAACAATTCAACTTGTGTGTCTTTGGGTGCCCCCCTGCCCCCATATATAAAGGAGCAAGGGGGAGGCCGGCCGGCCCTTCCTATGGTGCGGCTAGGGTGCAATCCTACTAGGAATACGATTGCAATCCTATTCCTAGTAGGAACTACCAAAGAAGGAAGAGAGGGAAAGGAAAAGAAGGAGTGGTGGCGCCCCTCAATCCTAGTCCAACTAGGAACCCTAGGTGGGGCGCCGGCCAGCCCCTATGGGCTGCCTCTCTCTTTTCCATAAGGCCCACTATGGACCATCCCCCCTCGTAGGGGGTTCCGGTAACCCCCTCCGGCAATCCCGTTAAATCCGAAACTTTTCCGGAACACTTCCGGTGTCCGAATATAGTCGTCCAATATATCAATCTTTATGTCTCGAACATTCCGAGACTCCTCGTCATGTCCGTGATCTCATCCGGGACTCCGAACTACCTTCGGTACATCAAAACTCATAAACTCATAATACCGATCGTCATCAAACGTTAAGCATGCGGACCCTACGGGTTCGAGAACTATGTAGACATGACCGAGACTCATCTCCGGTCAATAACCAATAGCGGAACCTGGATGTTCATATTGGCTCCTACATATTCTACGAAGATCTTTTATCGGTCAGAACCGCATAACAACATATGTTGTTCCTTTTGTCATCGGTATGTTACTTGCCCGAGATTCGATCGTCGGTATCTCCATACCTAGTTCAATCTCGTTACCGGCAAGTCTCTTTACTCGTTCCGTAACACATCATCTCGTGACTAACTCATTAGTCCTTTGCTTGCAAGGCTTATTGTGATGTGTGTTACCGAGAGGGCCCATAGATACCTCTCCGACACTCGGAGTGACAAATCCTAATCTTGATCTATGCCAACACCACGAATACTTTTGGAGACACCTGTAGAGCATCTTTATGATCACCCAGTTACGTTGTGACGTTTGATAGCACACAAGGTGTTCCTACGGTATTCGGGAGTTGCATAATCTCATAGTCATAGGAACATGTATAAGTCATGAAGAAAGCAATAGCAGTAAAACTAAACGATCATAGTGCTATGCTAACGGATGGGTCTTGTCCATCACATCATTCTCCTAATGATGTGATCCCATTGATCAAATGACAACTCATGTCTATGGCTAGGAAACATAACCATCTTTGATCAATGAGCTAGTCTAGTAGAGGCATACTAGGGACGTACTGTTTTGTCTATGTATCCACACATGTACTAAGTTTCCGGTTAATACAATTCTAGCATGAATAAAAGACATTTATCATGATATAAGGAAATACAAATAACATCTTTATTATTGCCTCTAGGGCATATTTCCTTCACTATTGTTTCGGGAACCCGCTCCCATAGTTCATTCCCGAGAATCTTGCAATGTCATTTCGACGATTTGTGTTGCACCTTTTCTTCTCGAACATCGTGAGTCTAAGGTATCATGACACCAATCAGATCTGAATCTCGGTCAAATATGATGGTTGGGGCAACTTTCCAGAAGTTATAATGTTGGTCCGTTGATGACCCGGTAATATGATGTCATGCCTGGCATCCCTGGCTGGAGGACCTATCATTATAATTTATTTTGCAAGTATAATCATTCTTCAGGAGGAAATTGTCAGACTTACTTTATAAGTTGCTCCTGATGAATCCTTTGTGTATCCAAGTCCGACCTTTGCTTCAATACCATGTCAATGCTATCTCGAAGCATGTCTGTGGTACTACGATTCTCAACAAGAGCATTTGAAGCGCGATGATAAATGTTTCTTGGTTAGTTATCCAAACACCGTTGTATGGGTAACATCTTGATTAATCCTTGCCTCCTTATCTGAATGGTTGGGTACTTATTCTCCTACCCTGTATGCCATGTTCTTCTTGTCCATGGGAAGGATATACTCCTTTTAATTGTGTGTAATCACAATTTTCCTTTTCATTTGTTTGTTTAACCTTTCTTTGATCTACATATAATCTAAGCAGTAATATTTTTTTGCTTATGTAAACACCTTGGTGGTACAACTCTGTCAGTAAGACCTTGATTCTATTGTTGATAACATCCCGGTACTGCTGCTAGAGGAGAACTTTGCCTGTTGGTCCGCCTTGTTTCAACGAGCGGGAAAATGGTTCTCTTCGTTCCCCGTCCTTGGTACCGACATTGTTGTTGACATAGCTGACAAGCTACCCACTCACATGCCTCCCTGTCGTGGCTGTGCAATATATCACCACCCTTCCTATTTTCAACCCACATGGTGGGCCCATAACCCACAGGTCCACTGGATCGAAACCTGACTCTTCTTTACAACGCGAATTCTAATGTATCCTTTGCATCTGGCTTCGTATGTGATTCATGAGCTATATGGTATACCATGTTTCATCCTGGTATCAAACACATTAATTGTTCTCATTGCTCAAGCCCCCGTTTCAACTTCTGTTTAGGCATCGAATGATTGCCTACCCATTTGAAACTTTGGTACCATCGTATTTTGCACTCAATGAATTCACTGAAATACAACTCGTGGGGTACCTCGTGTATTTCCTGTTGAGTTCACCGTCAGATGCCTAGCTTTGTGGAAATGCGTTCTTCCGGAGTTTTTCCCCATGGTCCCGTTCGTAGGACGAAGGAGATCCCGAAGAAAGGATGACGACTTGATCACGATGACTTGAAGCAGAGGGATGAAGACATCATCGTAATGGACCGACCCCTTCGAGAAGAGCAACCAAGACCGAGAAGACTCGTTAGGTTTTCGCTACCAGCACCTTTCTCCCTGTGCTCCACCGCTAAAATCTCGGGACGAGATTTCTTGTAGTGGAGGAGAATTGTGATGCCCGGGTAGTTAAGCTACAGTAACCCTCTTCTAATGACGACACGTCACCGCAATTACTGTTGATAATCTTGTGTTAGTTCGGAACCGATTCAAATTCAAATTCAAAATCAAGCAAACAATAAAAGTTTTCTAATATTAAAACTAAAATGTTCAGAGTGAACCAAATAATGCATAATCAATTATGGTGGAGAAACCACATTTTTATCAAGTGTTTGAATGTTCTAAAAATACTTAAAACAATAGCCAAACAATTAATTAAATGCCTTTTACAATAAAGAAATATTAAGCTATTTTATTTAGTTGCCCAAACTTATGTGGGGGTAGCGTATTTATTAACACTAAACTAGGGACTACTTTTTATGATTTATAAAACAAAAACAAAGGGGAACTAAAATAAAACAGAAAAGGATAACTGTAAAAAAAATAAACAAAAGTAAAACA
>LR738715.1:191574641-191637666 GCA_902687465.1 Secale cereale | reverse complement strand
CACATCGCTCTCTCCTTCCCCCCGATCCAGATCTGGATCGGGAAGGGGAACGACCAGCCCCGATCGCTCGACCCCGTCGCCACCACCACGACATCGCATGCAGTAGCTCACCCGCCGTCGTCGGTGCAACCTTCCCTTCTCCCTCGTCCCCGAACTCCTCAACCGCGGACCCCAAGCTCGACGTCGCGTCGCCCTCACCGTCGCCTGGAGGAACACCTCGCCGGAGCCCCGCGTCGCCTCGGATCCGTTGCCTCGCATCCCCATCCTCCTCCTCGCTGGACTGCCTCCCCGGCGTCGCGTCGTCCTCGTCCTCCACCTCAAGCCCGCTGCCATTGCCCTACACCACCCGGTGAGGCACCGCGCCAACCCTTCTTCCCCTATGCCTCCACCGCCGCATCGGCCTGTGCCTGGTCGCCGCCCCTCACCGGCGCTCGCACGCGCCGGCCGGCCAACCATGGCCGTGCCCGGCAGCCTCGCCCCCATCGTCGCCCCGCTCGCGCTACGGCCCCGCCTCCCGCTCTCCTGGCCGCACCTGCCGGCGGCCACCCAACTCCGGCCCTTCTCCGCCGCCGGCCGGGGCCTCGCCCTCCGCTGCCGCCCCCAACACGGGGCGCTGAGGCCGTCGGTGCCCCATGGTGCCGGCGAGGCCACGGCCTCGCCCTCGTTGGGCGCACGCCCAGTACCCGCACGCCAAGTGCCCGTTTCGCCCAAACCCACTAGGCCCCTACCCTATGACAAGCGGGCCCCAAGCCCCTGAACGAAAAAAAGAAAAAGATATATAAATATAAATAATTAATAATATTAATTAATTAATTAATTAACAAGATAATTAATCTAATTAATCATGTCTTTAATTAACCTAATGGATTATTAATTAAATTAAATAATGTTAAGATTAAACTAATTAATTGTGATTAATCTAATTAACTTTAACCAGTTAAACTAATTAGGATTTGGTTAATTAAGTATAGACCTAATTATACTGTGTCACTGACCAGTGGAACCCACTGGTCAGGTTGACCAGTCAACCATGCTGACATCAGCATGATGTCGTGCTGATGTCATAAATCCTTTTTCGAATTAATTTAATTAATATTAAATTCCAGAAATTAATAAAAACTTTAGAAAATCATATCTTTTAAACCATAACTCGGATGAAAATACTTTGTACATGAAAGTTGCTCAGAACGACGAGACGAACCCGAATACGCGGTCCATTCGTCCGCCACACATCTCTATCATATCGAACATGCAACTTTCCCCTCCGTTTCATCTGCCATGCCTAACACCGGGAATACTTTCCTGGATGTTATTCCTCTTCGCCTGTATCATCGAGCACCGCGTTATGTCACACGTAGCACCGCCTTTGCCATGTTATGCTTTGTGTTGCTATTGTTTGCTCTGTTATTTATTTGTTTCCCCTTCGTTGCTTATTTTCGGTAGACTCCGATACTGTGATAGACCCCGAGACCATTGATGCTTCGGTGTTCGACTACGGCTACGCTTCCGAAGATTCCTTTCGTCTGCAGAGCTGCCAGGCATGCCCCCCCCTTTGATCACCAGATATCTCCTATTCTTCTCTCTACTGCTTGCATTAGAGTAGTGTAGCATGTTACTGTTCGGTTACTCCTATTCTGTAGCATAGCCTGTCATTGTTGCTACAACTGTTGATACCTGTACCTGCCATCCTAATGCTTAGTATAGGTTGCTAGTATTCCATCAGTGGCCCTTCATTCTTGTCCGTCTGCCATGCTATACCATCGGGCCGTGATTACTCGGGTGGTGATCACGGGTATCTACTACATACACTTTACATGACACATGATGTGACTAAAGTCGGGTCGTCTCATTGAGTACCCGCAAGTGATTCCATATGGGGGCTGAAAGGACAGGTGGCTCCATCCAGGTAGTGGTGGTCCTGAGTTCCTGACGGCGCCCAAGTGGATCTTTGTGGCGGAGAGGTGGCCTGGCCCTGATCGTTGTCCGCGGTTATTTCATAATAACACGCTTAACGAGTTTGGATATTTGATCTGAGTCTGGCCGTTGGCCTATACACACTAACCAGCTACGTGGGAATAGTTATGGGTACTCGACGTCGTGGTATCAGCCGAAGCCTTCTTGACGTCAGCGGCTTAGCGCCGCGCGCCGGGTTGGACGGCGTAACGTAACTTCCTTAGTAATGGAGGTTGCTAGGTCTGCTCACCGGCCGCCCTCGCAACGTGCAGGTGTGCATTGGGCGATGGGCCCTGACCCCTGTGTGCTTAGGACTTAGACCGGCGTGCTGACCTCTCTGTTGTGCTTAGGTAGGGCTGCGACGTGTTGATCTTCCGAGGCCGGGCATGACCCTAGAAAGTGTGTCCGGCCAAATGGGATCGAGCGTGCTGGGTTATGTGGTGCACCCCTGCAGGGAAGTTAATCTATTCGAATAGCCGTGTCCCTCGGTAAAAGGACGACCGGAGTTGTATTCCGACCTCATGACAACTAGAACTGGATACTTAATAAAACACACCCTTACCAGTGCCAGATACAACTTGGTGGTTGCTCTCTCACAGGGTGATGTGCGGGAGGATCGCCGAGTAGGATTATGCTATACGATGTTACTTGGTGAACTTACCATCTATTCCCTTCTACTGCTGCAAGACGGAGGCTGCCATAAGTGAGGATACTTGTTACTTTCCAGCTACCCTCTTCTACTGCTGCAAGATGGAGGTGGCCAGAAGTGTAGTCTTCGTTTGGATTAGCTATCCCCCTCTTATTCTGGCATTCTGCAGTTCAGTCCATAGATATTACCCCTTTACACAGATATCTTTGCATATGTAGTGTAGATCCTTGCTTGCGAGTACTTTGGATGAGTACTCACGGTTGCTTTTCTCCCCCTTTTCCCCTTTTGTCCCTTCTTCTCGGATGTCGCAATCAGATGGTGGAGTCCAGGAGCCAGAAGATCCCGATGAGGTTTCTACATGGAGTTCGGCTTCAAGGAGTAGTTAGGAGGTCCCAGGCAGGAGGCCTTGCCTTTTCGATCATTGCTACTTTTGTGCTAGCCTTCTTAAGGCAAACTTGTTTATCTTATGTCTGTACTCAGATATTATTGCTTCCGCCGACTCTTGTGTTTTCGAGCTTTTGTATTCGAGCCCTCGAGGCCCGTGGCTTGTAATATATAGCTTGTATTATTTTAATTTGTGTCTAGAGTTGTGTTGTGATATCTTCCAGTGAGTCCTTGATCTTGGCCGTACACATTTGCGTGCATGATTAGTGTACGGGCAAATCGGGGGCGTCAAATTGCTCTAGGATGAATGCTCCACATCTTCCCTTCTCATGCAAATTTAATGATAATAAAACCTTAGCTTCTTATGCTAATGGTATATATGATTACTATGATGTGGAACGAATAGAATTATTTCTGGCTTTTAAGGGTGCTTATGAAATTGAATTTTTGTTTGAAAAGTATGAATATTTTGATGATTCAGTTTATAGACCTGAAAATTTTTCTATCCTTAAATTTTGCTATGATAATTATAAATACAATTATGATATTGATGCATTTATTGAGAGAATCTCCGTTGTCCAAGAAGAGACTAATATTTTGCAGGAGTCTATGAAAGAAAAAATTGATGACACTTTAAGCTCATTAGATGAAAAGGATGAGGAGGAGAGAGGAGAGAAAAAGGAGGAAGAATGGATTAGCTACCCGTGCCCACCTTTTGATGAGAGTAACCCCTCAACTCATTGATAACCCTCAGCCGTAAGGGATCGAGATAGTCTTCGCGGGTAAGAATAACCCAATTTATAGATTCGACACACGGGGAGCCAAAGAGTATTTATAAGCTTTGACAGTTGAGTTGTCAATTCAACCGCACCTGAAATATACTTACTTGCAACAAAAGATAAGTGGTAACAGTTATATGATAGTGATGGTGGTGACAGTAAAAGTAAACAGCAAAGGTAAACATCAAAAATAACAACTAGTAACCAGCAGGATTTAAAACACTGTAGGCTAGGGAGATGGATGGTTGGGCGCTGCATGGATGAGATATATCATGAATCTAACTTGGGGCAAGGCACACAGAAAAGTAATGATCATCTAGGTAAATATCAAACATTAGGCATGTATCCCACAGGTAGTTGTACGTGCTTGCAATAAGAACTTGCACCACATCTTTTGTCCTACCATCCCGCTACGAACGGGGCCAAAAGGAACTTATGGAGATTAAAGTGCCACTGTCAAAGAGCACCGGAACAAAGCAATAAACTCAATGGATACATGTAATCCTCAAACTATGGACCATCCCCTTTGGTGTCCCAAGCTGTCACTTTTGGGATCGCCGGTTCCGGACCGTAATAGGTGCAAACAACTCATAGATAGGATCAAGAACACAAATATATTCATGCAAACACATATGGTTCAGATCTAAAATCATGGCACTAGGGCCCTAAGTGACAAGCATTAAGAGTAACAAGTTGAAGCAAAGATGATAAACACCATAGTAGATGATAGGCAACATGCCCCCAACAATCTGATAAACTATTACATGATCTAACTCATCCAATCCCTACCATCCCCTTTGCCTACAACAGGGAATTACTCACACATGGAAGGAGAAGTCATGGATGGAGGATGGAGTGGTGATGATGATGACGATGGCGACGATCTCCCCTCTCCGGAGGCCAAATCAGCCTCCAGAATAGCCCTCCCGAAGAAGAACAGAGGGTGGCGGCGGCTCCACGACGGAAACTGGGAAAACGACTTCTGTTCTGGGGTTTTCTCGTCACGGGGATAAATACGGGTCAAACTAGGGCACCCGAGGAGGTGGGAGCAGCTCAGGCGGCCTCCCGGCGCGGCCAGGGGTGGGGCCGCGCCACCAGGGCGCCTGGGCCCCCCTGGGTGCCCTCTGGTCCATCTTCTGGCACAAGGTTCCCTCGGGTGCGTGGATTTTCTGTGATTTTTGTTGGAATTTTCAGAGATACCTAAAAATCCGTTTTCCTGCACACAATAAAACCATACAGGCAGCTCTGCTGAAAATAGCGTCAGTCCGGGTTAGTTTAGTTCAAATCATGCAAGAATGAGGTCAAAACAATAGCAAAAGTGTTTGAAAAAGTAGATACGTTTGAGACGTATCACTCATACATTGTTTAATTTCCCTTTGTGCTTACCGAAGGATGAATGATGTGATCCCGTTGATTCATAAATATCCCTTTTTGATGATGCTTGCTATGCTTGTGGCCAAGATGCCAATATGAATTATGCTTATGGAGATGAACTTGCTATAGTTCCTTATGTTAAACATGAGATTGTTGCTATTGCACCCACACATGATAGTCCAATTATCTTCTTGAATTCTCCCAATTACACTATATCGGAGAAGTTTGCACTTATTAAGGATTACATTGATGGGTAGCCTTTTACTGTTGCACATTGTGATTTTGATGAATATAATATGCATGTGCTTGTTGCTTCTACTCGCAATTATTATGAGAGAGGAACTACATCTCCGCCTCTATGCTTCCAACACAACAAAATTGCAAGAAACAACTTATACTATGCATTGGCCTTTACTTGATGTGTATGAATTATCATTGTATGATATGCTGATGCATAGGAAGAGAGTTAGACCTCGTCATTGCTTGATAGATGTTGCTTTGTGCTCACTATTAAATGCCAAATCATTGCTAATAAAAATTGGCTTTGATATACCTTTGGTATCCGGGTGGATTCATTACTTGAGCACTTTATGCCTAGCTTAATGGCTTTAAAGAAAGCGCTGCCAAGGAGACAACCCGGAAGTTTTAAAGTGTCATTTATTTCTGTTCAGTGCTTTTATAAAGTTTAAAAAATATATAGAGGGGAACTTAAAACTTTTTCAAAAAAGAGAAGCGATTGAAAGGTGATGCATTGCGGAAGTGAGGGTCGACCTTGAACACTTGTGTTCATGCTCATGGAAAAAATGTAGAATTGTTCATGGAAGTTTCTCACAAAAATAATTATCCCCTTGGACAATTCCATTGTATTATATAAAAATAATGTACCAAGAGTTTCCTTTAGGATGATCCAATTGCTTGTTGGTTTGTGTAGTGCAAAAACAAAAAATTTGGTAGTAGTGCGCGATTTTACATTTTACTGGAACGTTGAAACTTTTTGAAACTTTTTGCAAAGCCTTGCTATACAAATTGTTTATTTTTTTCCTATTTTTCAGAATTTTTATAGTTATAGAAGTATAGTGAATGTTCAGATTAGTACAGGTTGTCCTGTTTAAGACAGATTCTGTTTTGACGCATTGTTTTGCTTGTTTTGATGAAATATCGATTCTATCTGTGATATAAGCCTTGGAGAAGTTATAATACAGTAGCTACAATGCAAAAAAGTAATATGAATTGGTTTGCAGCAGTACTTAAATTAGTGATTTGCATTATTATACTAACGGATATCATGAGCTTTCTATTGAGTTTTGTGTGGATGAAGTGTTCGAAGATCGAGGATGTCTCGATGTGAGGAGAAGGAGGAGAGGCAAGAGCTCAAGCTTGGGGATCCCCAAGGCACCCCAAGTAAATATTCAAGGAGACTCAAGTGTCTAAGCTTGGGGATGCTCCAGAAGGCTTCCCATCTTTCTTGAACAAGTATCGGTATGTTTTCGGATTCGTTTCGTTCACATGATATACGTAAATTCCTGGAGCATCGTGTGATTTTTATTTTTATTTTAATAATGCACCATGCTGGTATGAGATAATCCTTGGCCAATTTGTAGAATGCTCCTTGCACTTCACTTATATCTTTTGAGTATGGCTTTATAGAATGCTTCATGTGCTTCACTTATATCATTTGAAATTTGGATTGCATGTTTCTCTTCACATAGAAAACCGATGTTCGTAGAATGCTCTCGTGCTTCACTTATATTTGTTAGAGCATGATCTTTTCTAGAAAGAATTAAACTCTAATGCTTCACTTATATCTATTTAGAGAGTCATATGGAATTGGTAAATTGCATGGTTAGTCATAAAATCCTACATAAAACTTATGGATCACTGAATATGATATGTTTATTCCTTGCCATAGTTTTGTGATATAGAGATGATAATATGTGGGAGGTAATAGTGGATGCTCATGTTTAGTATGATATTGGTGTTAAGGTTTGTGATTCCCGAAGCATGCACGTATAGTCTCTCGTTATGCCGGGAAGTTGGAGCACAATTTATCCTTGATTGTCTATGTTTGTGTGAAGGTCGGGGGCGCGCGATGGTTAACTCCTACCAACCTCCCCCCTCAGAGCATGCGTAGTATTACTTTGCTTCGAGGGCTAATAAACTTTTGCAATAAGTATGTGATTTCTTTATGACTAATGTGAGTTCATGGATTATACGCACTCTCACCCTTTCATAATTGCTAGCCTCTCTTGTGCCGCGAAATTTCGCCGGTGCATAAACTTTATTATACCTTCCTCAAAACAGCCACCACACCTACCTATTATGGCATTTCCATAGCCATTCCGAGATATATTGCCATGCACTTCCATCATATAGTTGACTTGAGCATTCATTTTCATCATATAGAGTCATACTATGTTATAGGTATCGAGTTGTAATTTTTATTTCTTTTGAATTATAAGTAAATAGAAGTGTGATGATCATCATTATCCATTATTAGAGCATGTCCTAGTGAGGAAAGGATGATGGAAACTATGATTCCCCCACAAGTCGGGATGAGACTCCGGACAATGAGAGAAAATATATTAAAAACAGAAAAAGGAAAAAAAGAAAAGAAAAAGAAAAGAAAAAAAGAAAAAAAAAGAAAGAGAGAAGGGGCATGCAAATACCACACTTGTGCTTCAAAGTAGCACCATGTTGTTCATATAGAGAGTCTCCTATGTTGTCACTTTCATATACTAGTGGGAATTTTTCCGTAGTAGAGTTTGATGCACACCCACTTAGTTTCATATTGAGCTTTCATACACTTATAGCTCTTAGTGCATCAATTGCATGGCAATCCCTACTCCTCACATTGATATCGATTAATGGACATCTCCATAGTCCATTAGTTTGCCTAGTTGATGTGAGACTTTCTTCCCTTCTTTTGTCTACTACCACCGCATTCTATTCCACCTATATTTCTATATCCATGGCTTGCGCTCATGTATTGCGTGAGAGTTGAAAATGCTGAAGCACGTTAAAAAGTATGAACCAATTGCTTGGCTAACACCGGGGTAGTACATGATTTATACTTTGAGCTGGGAAGACAGAGCATGATAAGACTATATGATTTTGTAGGGATAACGTTCTTTAGCATTTGATATTCTGAAAGACATGATTGTCTGTTGGGATGCCCGAGTATTGATATCTTTAGGTCAAATTATAGACTATTGATTTGAATTGCTCATGTCTTAATATTCATGCCATGACTAGATATATGATCATGTTTATGCTAGGTAGCATTCCACATAAAAAATTGTCTTTTTATCATTTACCTACTCGAGGATGAGCAGGAATTAAGCTTGGGGATGCTGATACATCTTCATCGTGTCTATAATATTTGATTGTTTCATGCCAATATTATTCAACTTTTACATACTTTTGGCAACAATTTATATGATTTATTTGGACTAACTTACTGATCCAGTGCCCAGTGCTAGTTCCTGTTTGTTATATGTTTTTGTTTCGCAGAAAATCCATATCAAACGAAGTCCAAAGCAATAAAAAATTATGGAGAATTATTTTGGAATATATGTGATTTTTAGGAGGTGGAATCAAAGCAAACACGAGCCCACGGTGCCCACAACCCACCAGGGCACGCCACTAGGGCCCAGGCGCACCCTGGTGTCTTGTTCCCTCCTCAAACATTGGTTGGAGCCCTTCTTCTGGTGCAAGAAAGCTAATTTATGGATAAAAATCATGTTAAAATTTCAGCGCAATCAGAGTTACGAATCTCCGGGAATTTAAGAAATGGTGAAGGGCCAGATCTGGGAAAACAAAACAGAAGAGGACAAAGAGGTAGATCCAATCTCGGAGGGGCTCTCGCCCCTCCACAGCCATGGAGGCCATGGAACAGAGGGGGAACCCTCCTCCCACCTAGGGAGGAGGCCAAGGAAGAAGAATAAGAAGGAGGCCAGACCTGGGAGCATCCAACGGTGAAGACGTACGATCCGTGGGATTTGGGTTTTAGCCAGTCAGAACGCACGACTCATCGTGCGCGCAGCAAGGGAGGGCATCGGCCATGGTTTGGTAGGCACACGGCTTTCCTGAGTGAACTGTGTGCTATTTGAAAACATTTACATGAACTAACAACATATTTTCCTTTGAATGCAAACAAGAGTTCATCGTTTTGCCTCCAAATTGTTTTCCACTATAAGAAATCACCATTGTACACTATGGTTCGATTTTCTTGTGCATTTGAGGTATCGTTTTCTATATTTGAGTTGTTTGCCATAGTCGCAACTACACGTGGGTGCTAGCTAGAAGAATCATTTGTGTGTCGCTTTGGGAGTTTTCATTCATTGTTCAATAAACGAGAAAAAATTCAAACAGATCGACCGTAGGGTGCGACCATAGGCGTAGGCCTTGTTGGTATTCGAATTACATGAAATGCATATAGAGTCTAGAAATAACGAAAATTGGTGTGTCACCATGGTGTGCTCTCAGGATCCCATGGAAATTATTTGGTAAAGTTTGGCACAAGTTTTGATGCTCACACCTTCCAAATCGGAGCATTTCACAAGAAGGATCATACTTTCCAAATTGAGATGCGGCACTTTAGACTTCAAACGTCAGTGACTACATCGTTCCGCTTCAAAAAAAATTCATGGTAAACAATCATGTTGTCACGCCCCGGACACACCCGCCGGTGGTCGTTACTCCTGGCGGGATCTAGACTGGCCTCACATAATAATACTAATCTTTTCTGCGTACTTTGTCCTCACTCGTGCGCACCCGGGAGCAACTTCCCGGTCGGTCACCCATCCTGAATCTACTCCAAGCTGAGCACGCTAAACTTTGGAGTTCTATCTGAATGGGCTCTCGGAAAAGAAGGAATTCCTTATTGATATGAGTAGTCTAATATCCCTAATAAGCCAGGCCATCACATACACCCTCACTCAGAGGAACCGACGTCCTCGTCGGGCCACAGGAACGTTCCCTCTTGGCACAACCGTCTGTGCATCCAGGACAGCACATGTGCCATGCCGTGTGCCACGACGGGTCACAAACGTCATGCACAACATGACTGCAAACTGTCCGCAAACATCCGTGTAACTGCGAGGGTCGGCTCTGATACCAACTTGTCACGCCCCGGACACACCCGCCGGTGGTCGTTACTCCTTGCGGGATCTAGACTGGCCTCACATATCAATACTAGTCTTTTCTGCGTACTTTGTCCTCACTCGTGCGCACCTGGGAGCAACTTCCCGGTCGGTCACCCATCCAGAATCTACTCCAAGCTGAGCACGCTTAACTTTGGAGTTCTATCTGAATGGGCTCTCGGAAAAAAAGGAATTCCTTATTGATATGAGTAGTCTAATATCCCTAATAAGCCAGGCTATCACACATGTTTATAACCTAGGTTTGATTTTATGGCCCATTGCAGGTCTTGTATGCTATATTTAAGTAATTTTTTTGCACTTACCTTGCATTTAGTGCATATAAATTCAAAACCGTTCTACAACTACATCTGGGTGTTATTTAGCAAAGAAGGTGTAGAAATCATTTGTGTGTCGCTTTGCGAGTTTTCATCCATTGTCCGAGAAATGGGGAGAAGTTTCAAACATTTCGGCTGCGAGGTGCGGCATCTATCAGTGTAGGCCTAGATGGTAGTTTAACTACAGTGAATTCAGATGGAGTCGAGACATATCAAAATCGATGTGTGCCCGTGGCGTGCTCTCACGACCCCGAGGAATTTTTTGGTAAAGTTTGGCACAAGTTTTGATGATCGCTCCTTCCAAACCGGAGCATCTCACATGAAGGACCATGGTTTCCAAAAGGGGACATGTCAATTCAAACTCTAGTGGCCGATGACTTCATCGTTTGGCTCATAAAAATTTCCACGATACACAATCACCATTATACCATGGGTTTGATTTTCTAACGCATTTTAGCTATCGTTTGCTATATTTAAGACTTTTTTTGAATTTAATGTGCAATTTGTGGATATAAATGAAATCACAACCGGAACTGCATGTGGTGTCAAAAGGGATTAGGATTGTCGTTTGATCAAGGAGAACCCAACGGTGCAGACGTACGATCGGCGGGTTTCGGTTCTGGCCAATCAGAACGCACGACACAGATCGCGAGCATGGCAGGGGGCATCGGCAACAGTTTAGTAGGCACACGGCTTTTGTGAGTGAACCGTGTGCTATTTGAAAACATTTAAATGAACTAAAACACATTTTCCTTTGAATGAAAACATGAGTTCATCGTTTCGCCTCCAATTTTTTTCACGGTAAGAAATCATGATTGTACCCTATGGTTCGATTTTCTAGTGCATTTGAGATCTCGTTTGCTATATTTGAGTCATTTGAGATCTCACAACTACACGTGGGTGTTAGCAAGATCATTTGTGTGTCGCTTTGCGAGTTTTCATTCATTGTTCGAGAAATGGGGAAAATCAAACACTTCGGCCACAGGCGTAGGTCTTGTTGGTTTTTTTTAATTATAGGAAATGCATATAGATTCCAGAAATAACGAAAATCATTGTGCACTGTGGCATGCTCCCACGATCGCATGGAGGGCACAAGTTTTGGTGCTCGCACCTTCCATACCGAAGCATCTCACAAGAAGGATCATATATAGTTTCCAAAAGGAGACGCGACACTTTGGACTCCAAATCGTTAGTGACTACTTCGTTCTGCCTCGAAAAAAAATCATGGTAAACAATCACGCATATACCCTTGGTTTGATTGCCTGGCCCATTTCAGGTCTCGTCTTCTAAGTTTAAGTCATTTTTTGCACGTACCTTGCATTTAGTGCATATAAAGTAAAAACCCTACTACAACTACATGTGGGTGTTTTACTTAGGCTATACTTAGGCTACTCATAGTGGAGAGTATCATATACTAGTATCATGCATATGGTACTATAGTGTATGATACTACCTTTAATTATAGTGCATATATAGTATAATAGAGTAGTATCATAGATGATCATATTTATTGCCATGCATGACACAAATTAGCATTGCATTTAATATGATACGATATCTACCTATATGTTACTCAACCCTCTCTTCTTCTTTAATTCTTTGCCACGTCAGCATACTTGTTATTTCCGAGTGCATGATATCGGCTATGATACCACAACTATGGTCAGCCTTGTAGTGGGGAGTATTATATACTAGTATCATGCATATATTACTAGTGTATGATACTATGTACCTTCATAGTGCATAGTATCATAGATGACCATATTTATGGCCATGCATGGCACAAAGTATTATAGCATTTATTATGTTACGGTATCTACATATGTTAATCTAACCCTTCCCAGTGCTCCATCGTGGACAGGTGCTAATTAAGCATGCCACATAAGCGGAAAAAATGACATGGAACAATATTTAAGGAGGGGAGAGAATACTTTGGTGACCCCGGCAAGAACCATTGCCAGGTGTGAAAACCTAGGCAAACCAGGTAAATGAAATAATTTGACCAATGCATGAAAGACTTTAGGTGCTAACTCATTAAATAAAGTGTGCTTAGCAACAACAAGTTACCACCTATGCATTGGGGAGTTGAGTTGCTAAGGTATTTAATGCACTTAGCACCTCATCTAAACACCTTTGCATGGGAAGATGTCTAACCCACTCTCCTTTCTTTAATTTCTTACCACATCATCAGATTTGCTATTCCTGAGTGCATGATACCGGCTATGATACCCCCACTATGGCCGGCCTTAGCAAAGAAGGTGTACAAATCATTTGTGCGCCGCTTTGTGAGTTTTCATCTGTTTGTCCGAGAAGCGGGGAGAAGTTTCAAACATTTCGGCCGCGAGGTGCGGCCACTGGCGTAGGCGTAGTTGGTATTTTAATTACTGGAAATTCAAATGAAGTCCGGATATCATAAAAATCGATGTGTGCCCATGGCGTGCTCTCATGACCCCGTGGAATTTTTTTGGGTAAAGTTTCGCACAAGTTTTGATGATCGCTCCTTGCAAACCGGAGCATCTCACATGAAGGATCATGGTTTCCAAAAGGAGACATGTCAATTCAAACTCCATTGGCCGGTGACTTCATTGTTTGGCCTCATAAAAATTTCCATGGTACGCAATCACCATTATACCATGGGTTTGATTTTATAGCGCGTTTTAGGTATCGTTAGCTATATTTAAGACATTTTTTGAATTTAACGTGCAATTTGTGGATATAAATAAAACACAACCGGAATTGCATGTGCTGTCGAAAGGGATGAGGATTGTCCTTCAATCAAGGAGAATCCAACGGTGCAGACGTACTATTCGTGGGGTTTGGCACTACAAAAAAAAGACACATCCGTGACATTTTGGGCCAAACGAAATTTTTTTCTGTCATACTTATGACACTTCTATGACAATAATTGTGACAAAACACGGTATCATCATAGATGTGGTGGGGTCCTACTTCTATGACAAAAAATCATGGCAGATAATGGGCTTTTCGTCCTGGGCGAGCCAGAGACGCAGTTGCATGACATTCTTTGGGCCGTAGATGACAGAAAAAACGATGGTAGAAGCGAGGGAGAGGAAAATATCATGGTGTTCCCGGTTACGGTGGCTGGTCGGGGCGGAGCGATGCGCGTTTCTCTCGTACAAGCACACGCGTGGGTGCGATGCATTGGGCTCTAACTGAACCCGAGCGATTGCACTGCAGGCTACGCGTTACTGAACCCGAGCGATCGATCGATGGCTGTTAACTGAACCCGATCGAGCGATTCCTTTGCTAATGCTGCTAACTGAAGCCGATCGATGCTGCCTCTGCATGAATAGTGAGCGTTGCTGGGGGGTTTTGGATGAACAGTTCCTGGTGGGGGTGGCTGAACAGGACCCCGTGGTGTTGTCTCTGGATGAACAGGACCCCGATCGATCGAGCCGGTTGGGGCTGGATGAACAGGAGCCCGTGGAGGGCTGGATGAACAGGACCACCCCGTGGAGGGCAGGATGAACAGTAGACGGTGGAGGGCCGGATGAACAGTAGCCCGTGGAGGGGTAGTTGAAGAGGAGCCCGTGGAGAGGGCTGGTTGAACAGTAGCCGGTGGAGTAGCGCGCGGTGGAGGTTGAACAGTCGCAGGTGGAGGCAGGAGGATGTCGACGGTGGATGAACAGTAGCCCGTGGAGGCAGGAGGAGGTCGACGGTGGAGATGAACAGTATCTTGTGGAGTCCCGTTTTGCGGTACGCCACACCCCTCCCAATGAACAGGACCCCCGTTTCGACCATAGCGCTCCAACACAAGTCCGTTTCCTCCGTTTTGCGATACACCACACCCCTCCCGATGAACATGACCCCCGTTTCGACGTAGCACTCCAACACATGTCTGTTTCCTATGTTTTGCGGTACGCCACACCCCTCCTGATCAACAGGACCCCCGTTTCGTTCGTAGGAGGCCCGTTTCCTCCGTTTTGCGGTACGCCAGGCCCCTCCTGATGAACAGGATCCCATTTCGACCGTGGCCGGTCGAACACAAGGCCGTTTCCTCCATTCTGCGGTACGCCAGGCCTCATTTCCATCGGCTGTTCCATCCAAGCCGGTTAGCTCCCACGCGTTCCGTTGCCTCCCCATGAACACGACGACGACGACGATGTTTCTCCGTTTTGACCCAGCCATGTACACGAGCCCTGGCCGTACGTATGCGCGAGTAGGCGTTCGAGACCCTGCCCGTATGTACGTACGTGGCCGTATTTTCTTTCTTGCACACTGGCCGACGTACATACGTGTACATGCTACGTGCGCGCCTCTACTACAAGACGTGCGCGCCTCTACATCGACCAATATGTACGTACACGTTCGCGACCAGAATGACAACGCTACATACGCTTCGACCAGGTGGGTCCCGACTGTCAGGAACTTCCTTGCGTGCAAACATGTAGCTGGTGGGTCCCAGCAGTCAGGGGGGTGAATCGTTTTTTTTTGCCCGGACGCACTCCCTTGCGTGCGAAGATGTAGCTGGTGGGTCCCAGCAGTCAGGGGAAACATTTTTTCGCTAAATACGGTGGCCCGTCCGGTGGGTCCCCGCTATCAGGTGGAGGAATAATTATTTTGCGCGTAATAAGGAGGCACTTCCTTGCTGCGGCTGTGGACCCAGCTGTCAGCCTCTCCACGTAGAGTACTCTTCCGATGGAAGTCGTTCCTTGATCATGTTGACCACGTCGCGACGAGAGCACCAGGGCGATGGACGACGGCGAGGCCTAGGAAGGGGATGACGCGGAGCCGGGGAAGACGCGGCAGTGGAAGCCCGCGCGGAGAGGAGTACGAGGGTTCACTAGTTTGGCTGCGGTGTGAGGCTGCCGTCGCCGCAGGGCCTGGCCAGCGGTGGGAATAGTAGGGGGCGGTGTGGCCTCCGCTGCAGCATAGCTGGCCACGGGAGGCAGGAGCATGCGGCATGACCGGCGCTGCTTTGGGCGGCTGGAGCAAGAAGACCAGAGGTTGAAGAAGCACTACGGCCTTTGGATGGACATCGTGCGATCACTGGAGCTAGAATCATTCATATTGACTAAGTTGACAAAGCACTCCGTCCCCGTTAACTTAGTAGGGCCACAAGTCAGCCACCCACCAAGGTGGGTCCCAACTAGCAGGGGGAGTATTCATTTTTTTGTGCGTAATAAGGCGGCACTTTCTGGTGGGTCCGAGCTGACAGCGGGGGGAACATGTTTTCGCGAAATATGGTGGCCCATTCGGTGGGTCCCAGCAGTCAGGGGGAAACGTTTTTTTCGCCAAATACGATGGCCCGTCCAGTGGGTCCCTACTGTCAGGTGGAGGAAAAATTATTTTCCGCGGAATAAGGAGGCACTTCCTTGCGGCTACCGTGGACCTAAATGTCAGCCTCTCCACGTATAGTACTCTTCCGATGGAAGTCGTTCCTTGACCATGTTGACCACGCCGCACCGAGAGCACCAGGGCGATGGACGACGGTGAGGCCTAGGAAGGGGACGACGTGGAGCCGGGGAAGACGCGACAGTGGATGCCCACGCGTAGAGGAGTATGAGGGTTCACTGGTTCGCTGTGGTGTGAGGCTGCCGTCGCCGCAGAATAACAGGGGTGTGGGTGAGTAGAGGGATGGCTTGGCCAGCGGTGGGAGTAGTAAGGGGCGGTGAGGCCTCCGCCGCATCGCAGCCGGCCACGGGAGGTAGGAGCACGATGCACGACTGGCGCTGGTTTGGGCGGCTGGAGCAAGAAGACCAGAGGTTGAAGAAGCACTACGTACGGCCGTTGGATGGACATCGTACGGTCACTAGAGCTAGAATCGTGCATATTGACTAAGTTGACAAAGCCCTCCGTCCCCGTCAACTTAGTAGGCCCACAAGTCAGCGTGCCACTATACTGGGTCCCAGCTAGCAGGGGTAGTATTCATTTTTTTGTACTTAATAAGGACGCACTTCCTTGCGTGCGAAGATATAGCTGGTGGGTCCGAGTTGTTAGTGGTCGTAACGTTTTTTTTCACGAAATACAGAGGCCCTTTTGGTGGGTCCCAAATGTCAGGTGGACGAATGATTATTTTGCACGTAATAAGGAGGCATTTCCTTGCGTTCGGCCGTGGACCCAGCTGTCAGCCTCTCCACGTACAGTCCACTTCAGATGCATGTCGGTCGTTGACCACGTTGACCAGGTCATGCCGAGAGACCAGGGCGGTGGACGACGACGAGGCCTAGGAAGGCAACGACACGGAGGCAGGGAACACTCGGCAGTTGTTTCCCACGCGGAGGGGAGTACGACTGTACGAGGGTTTACTGGTTCGTCTGCCGTCGCCGGAGAATAATAGCAGGTGTGGGTGAGTAGAGGGATGGCTATGCCAGCGATGGTAGTACGGTGGGGCGGTGAGGCCTACACGGCAGCACAGCCGGCCGCGGGGAGGAGAGAGTAGGTAGTCCCGCTGGCGCTTGTTTGAGCAGCTGGAGTAGGAAGAGCAGAGATTGAAGAAGCACGACGGCCGTTGGATGGACATCCAACAGTCACTGCTTATGCGGCAACCTTTTTTTTAGGAAAGCCTCAAATCTATGGAAAACATCATACAACCCATCTGCCATTATTTCTAATAATTTACAGCCAATTTGCTCATTCTTAAGGTTTTTTTGGAGCCCATATTCTTTTTGTTAGCATTACAGCCCATATTGTGGCCACGGTTAAAAAATTATACGAAATTTTGCATATTTTGGTGCGGTCCGAACTGTTTTTAATCCCGAAATTTCGAGTCACATTCAAACTGATTTTAAAAATAAATGTATATCAATATAAAATCCAACAAATTGTCCACACATAAAAATTAATGCAATTTAAAATCTCGAAATGAAAAAAATAAATTAGAAACTAATTGCCGGTTTGATGTGTTTTAAAAATGTACACCCCATTTCTCATTACTGATAGGCCATTTTCTCGTCCAGCCGAATGAAGCTCTCCTCGTCTTGAAAGATTTGCAGCCCAATAGGCCTGACAAAGCGACTTACTTGGAAAATCACAAAAAAAACTGGGCTAGCCATTTTCAGAAAGAAAAAAAACTACTGGGTTGGTATGTGGTAAACATAAAAGAGAAGGCTGTCTAGAGAGGCCAGAGTGCCCCGCACAGCCCAGTTGACACCCTGCTTCCATCTCAAAAACAAATTAGATAAATGCCACTCCAATTATGGCGATTCATAAAAATGCCATTGCAATTTCCAAACTTTGAAAAATGACACTGCAATTTTTGCAAACTTTGGAAAACGCCACTGCAATTTGCAAACTTTAAAAAACGCCACTCTAGACTTCAAAAAATGCCACTGGAAATGGCATGAAATGGTATTTTTCAAAGTTTGGAAATTGCAGAGGCATTTGTCCGAAACACCAGATTTGGAGTGGCATTTATCAAATTAACCCAAAACAAAAATAACTGGGCGAGCTGCTGGATCCCTGGTGTCAGCCGCTCGTTGTGCAATTCTCTCGTTTATTGACTACGTTGACAATGGCATGGGACCCAGATGTCAGAAATCCATTAGGAGGAGCTATTTTTTTATTGGCTTGAAATAAGGAGGCACTTTCTTGTGTAGTGCCATGACCTTGGCGGGTCCCTGCTGTCATCCTCTCCGCGTACAATCATCTCCTGATTGTGTATGCATCAACTTGGTAGGCCCACAAGTCAGCCTCTAAACCCATGGAGGACAAATACAACCCATTTAGAAAAATAACAGCCCATTCCATACGTTCAAACGGAAAGTTCAACATTCCGAGCAAAGTAACAGGACCGATCCACATATAGAGTACTGAACTTCCATGTTGACAACCATCATAGCCAAGTTAACTATCTACTCCCACTAATACTCTAGTAGCGTACAAGTACTAACTTACTCTTAGCTAACTAGACGATGTCGGCCGCCAACTGTGGTACACGCTAAACGCCGGCACCGGCATCCTCCGCCTCGCCTCGGACTTGCCAAAGGTGCGACAGGGCGCATTGCTCGTGCGCGTTGGCCCTTTCCATGCCAGCGTGGTCCACCGAAGCTTCGGCTTCTAAGCGGGAAACCCACTTGACGAGCTGGTAGTAAGAATCGGTGTTACGAACACGTGCGTGCCCGACAGCCTCCAGGGCTATTTGCTGGCCACCGGCCTCCACGTAGTCGGCCCAGTTGCGGGCGCTCTGCTCGCGACTCAGAGCGTCGGTGCGCTGCTGCTCCATGTCCCGCTGTTGGCGCAAATCAGCGATACGCTGCTCCTCCGCCAAGTGGTCGCGCTCCAACCACTCCTGCTCCTCCGCCAGGCGGTCGTGCTCCAACAAGTCCTCAATCTCCGCATTGCCATCTAAAGACCGATAGAATGCCTCCTCCCTCCGTCTGCCCTCCGGTGAAAAACCGAACACTAGTTCCGGCGGTGACCACCTCCGGCCTCGCCTATCATGGACGGGCGGGGGCATGGCGGACGTAGCGTGAGCAAGGATAAATGGCGAGCGACGTCCGGCCGGTGGGGGCTTATGAGGATAGGGCGAGTTGGGTCACAGTGCCACCATAGAAGGCCGGGAAATAGTACTTATAGGCGGAAGGTAGCGCGACGGTCATCGGAATTCAATGCATAATTAAGCAGGCATGGCTTAGCGCGCCAGCTTGCCGTGGAAAACTAGAGAAACTGAAATTCTTACTGTGCCGTCCCGTCCCGTCCATGCTGGGTCACACGCCGGCATGACGGTCAAATGAGTGCACTCGAATCATCTCCCTCCTTGTCAATAATGATTCCATGGATTTAAAAGGCCCGCAACAATTAAAGCACATCTTTTTCGCATCAGTTAGTGATACGTCCATTTTGCATCATGCTTTTATGTTGATATTTATTGCATTATGGGTTGTTATTACACGTTATGTCACAATACTTATGCCTTTTCTCTCTTATTTTACAAGGTTTACATAAAGAGGGAGAATGTCGGCAGCTGGAATTCTGGGCTGGAAAAGAAGCAAACTTTGGAAACCTATTCTACACAACTCAAAAAGCTCCGAAACTCCACATGACACCGTTTCAGAAAATATAAAAAATATCTGGCAAAAGAGGATCACCAGGGGGGCCACCACCTTTCCATGAGGGTGGGGGCGTGCCCCACTCTCTGGGCACGCCCCCTGCCTCGAGGGCCCCCGGTGCCCATCTTCTCCTATATGAGGTGTTTTGACCTGGAAAGAATCATAAGGAGGCTTTCGGGACCAGACGCCGCCGTCTCGTGGCGGAACCTTGGCGGAAACCAATCTAGGGCTCCGGCAGAGCTGTTCTGCCGGGGATACTTCCCTCCGGGAGGGGGAAATCGTCACCTCCGTCATCACCAACAACTCTCCCATCTTGGGGGGGTTATCTTCATCAACATCTTCACCAGCACCATCTCCTCTCAAACCCTAGTTCATCTCTTGTATCCAATCTTTGTACCCAAACCTCAGATTGGTACCTGTGGGTTGCTAGTAGTGTTGATTACTCCTTGTAGTTGATGCTAGTTGGTTTACTTGGTGGAAGATTATATGTTCAGATCCATTATGCATATTAATACCCCTCTGATCATGAACAATATTATGTCTTGTGAGTAGTTACTTTTGTTCTCGAGGACATGGGAGAAGTCCTGCTATAAGTAGTCATGTGAATTTGGTATTTGTTCGATATTTTGATGAGATGTATGTTGTCTCTCCTCTAGTGGTGTCATGTGAACGTCGACTACATGACACTTCACCATTATTTGGGCCTAGAGGATGGCATTGGGAAGTAATAAGTAGATGATGGGTTGCTAGAGTGACAGAAGCGTAAACCCTAGTTTATGCGTTGCTTCGTAAGGGGCTGATTTGGATCCACTTGTTTCATGCTATGGTTAGGTTTACCTTAATACTTCTTTTGTAGTTGCGGATGCTTGCATTAGAGGTTAATCATAAGTGGGAGGCTTGTCCAAGTAAGGACAGCACCCAAGCACCGGTCCTCCCACATACCAAATTATCAAAGTACCGAATGCGAATCAGATGATTGTGATGAAAACTAGCTTGACGATAATTCCCATGTATCCTCGGGAGCGCTTTCCTCCATATAAGAGTTTGTCCAAGCTTGTCCTTTGCTACAAAAAGGATTGGGCCATATTGTTGCACCTTATTTACTTTTACCTTTTGTCACTTGCTACCAATTATCTTATTACAAAACTATATGTTACCTATAATTTCAGTGCTTGCAGAAAATACCTTATTGAAAACTGCTTATCATTTCCTTCTGCTCCTCGTTGGGTTCGATACTCTTACTTATAGAAAGGACTACGATAGATCCCCTACACTTGTGGGTCATCAGTTAGCTGCGTTAATTACGGCCGGCTGCATGCAGGCACTCAAAATCGCTCGCAGCCAGTACGCGGAGCAGCATGCAACGAGTCGCAGCTGAGGGCATTAGTTGATGAACTTCAGCTGGGAGATAAGGCATTTGCGAACTCGAATCATCCAGATGAGGTACCCCCTCCCTGTCAAAAATCATTCCACCACTCATCATCTACCTAGGTTGGTGAGATTTTTGAATTAAGCCCTGCAAACCGAAAAGGAGGTACTACGTGCGTCATCCGCTATTTATTTGTGTAGGATCGAGTAGGTAGTTTTTTGAATTGAGCCCTGCAAACCGGAAAGGAGGTGGTACGTGTGTGATCCGCTATTTATCTGTGTAGGATCAAGTAGGTCGGATGGTGTACGTGTACGATCGCATTAACTGATGAACATTCATTGGGAGATAAGGCATTTGCGAACCTTTTTGCTGGTAGTTTCTTCAGATTCGCATGGCATTTTCTTCAGAGCAGCTTGTTAGTTTCTTCAGAGGTAGGCATTTTTATTCAAAAAACTGTCACTTTGGATCTTGTGTCGCAACTAAAACTGCCAGGAGCGCATTAGTAGGCTTGCTAGTGATCGATCAGTAACTTGTAAACATTGAGCGAACAGATATAAGGAACTGTTAATGCATCTCAATGATTCACATATCATATACAAATATGTAGCTCCAAAAGCAAAGATCAGCCACAAGTAAAACCAACTAGTATGATTCACATACATAAGATCAACATGTTAATGCATCTCAATGATTCACAAATCATATACAAATATGTAGCTCCAAAAGCAAAGATCTAGAAATAACATATGTTCTTCCTACTAACATGGATGCTTCTCTTAGCCAACATTCAGTACAGACTGAAAGACAAATTTGTTTGTGGAGTCTAGAATTCCTCTTGCAAATGTAAGTGGTTTCACCAACAGCTCGACCCATCAGAATGAACCACACATGATGGAGGAACTTCCACTGCAATATGATTTGGTCTTCTCTCGATCACGCGGCGAGACTATTTTCGGAATACAAACTTTAACTTAGGAAAAATGATGCCCATTGTATAATCGGACCAAAGGAATGAAGCACCTAGTGTTGGCCAATAAATAGTACAATACTACTTTTCTGCAGTCCATGAAGTGACTATCCATTCTTTCTGTGTCTATTTTCAACTGGCACTGCATGCAGTGACTATACTATTCTCTTGTGCAGTTCAACCAAAATTGCGGTCACTTTGTGTGTTTGCCAAATAGCAACGGGCATACATCTCTGTCTGCAGAGATATCAAGCAGCTAGTAAACATATACCCCACCTTGTATTTTCGGTTAAAACATGTCTCTTCCGCTTAGCATCTGTCATGTTTTGCACTGGACAATTTGATACAGTCATGTTTTGCCCTGGACAATTTCATACTCAATTGATTTGCTTGTTCAGAGCAGAAATATAGCGCCTATTCTTCATCAGACCAAGGATATCCATGTTCGCAGTGATGGAAGAGGTGAAATCGATACAACCGAAATTGAGCATCCATCATTGAATCCTGTCCTGCATCTCCAATGTAGGTCCACCCTGCCAATAAATTCACATGCAAACCACTAGTATTACTATCTAATGACAGTACAAAAAAGAATAGCAAGATAGTAGCAAACCATGTACCTTCTTATCTACCGCAATCTGGTTAGTGATTTTGTTGTCAACAATCTTTGGCGCGTAGTACTAGACGCTCAACCATGGATCCAGGGGGTTGGTCTCTTCCGTTTTCGTAGCGGAGTTGCTAGACAAGCTTTGGTGGATCATCCGCTGTTTGATCTTGGTAATGATAGATTTGTGCGTTTCGTACCCCATGACAAGGGTATTAATTACCGAGCTGTCCAAGGGTTTTGTCGGGGATGGATTATTCTAGTTGGTATTCCCCTGGATTATAGGCGAACATCATATATTGCTAATGCTATTGGCACTTTTGGCCGCTTTCACCACTTGCATCAGGATGATCCATTGCTTGTTCGTACGCTGGCCTATGTGTCCTTTCCGGCACCTTCTTTAGTGTCGAGGGATGTGGTTTCCCGTGAATTCTCTGATTTTGGTGGTGCTAGAATTTCATGGACTGCCCCAGTCTATATCTTGTCTGCGGAATTTGCTGATGTCTTACCTGCTGATGAGGACCCAATGCCGTTCAATGGCAACCCCCACCCCCTCCCTGGACAATTGTTATTCGAGAATCACAACTGGGTCATGCCTGAGTTTCCAGAATTAGGTTGGAATGACATTCCCCCACCTACAAATGTTCAGCAACAGGGTTTTGATGAACAACCTTTTCACCACCAAGAGCAAGTTCAGGAAAACCAGATTGGGGATAATCAGTCTCAGGAGTCTATGATCTTGCAATTGTCTGGTGAATCCATTAATAATGGTGAACATGTTGCGGATGTTGTGTTGTATCAACCACCTATGGTGCACCCCCCCTTGCATATTGGCATGGTTCTGACAGTCTTTGGGCCAGAGCTGCGTCCAGTACTACAATGGCAGCGTAGTTTTCAAAGGATGATGCCTTTCATGTGGGTCTCTGAGATACCCAGGGCAATCCCTTGTCATGCTTTTCAGCCGATCATCCTTCCTCTCAACACCTGGGAGCTCACCTGTACTGAATCCGATTTTTAGATCTCTCTGAAGCCAGCTCCCACCCCTTGCGTGGCTCGCCCTGTGAAGAGGCCGGTTGCTCGTGCATTGTGTTTTGATGACATCTCTAAGCCAATTGCTGAATCTTTCCAGTTCACAGCCAAGAAGGAGATGCCTAAGAAGCGGGGACGCAAGATGATGACGCCTCTGGTGGTTTCTGAGGTCCGTCGCAGCGCCCGTCTTAGCGCTTTGAAGGGTGGTTTCCGTCGAGCTCCGATGCAGGAGGCGGACCTGCGCTCACATTCTTCTGCTCCTAAGAAACGGAGGAACAAGGCGTCTTCGGCGAATGATCAGGAGCTCCCGCCTCTTAGCGCGATTGAAGATCTTCAGCGTATTGGAGCTTGCCTGCAAACCGCCCCAGAGAAGCTCACTAAGGAGAAGCTTGCAGCTGATCCTTCTCAAGCTACCAGCAGCAGGAGCTCTAATGATCAGTAATAATCCTCAATCTGCGGGTCTATGGCGTACCTCCCAAATCGCCATCTATCTTAGTTTCTGATTTATTTTGATGAACTATATGGAGTGGTTTGTTTCGCTGCTTGGGTGTGGGTCACTGCGTGATCCCTTTTGTTGCTATCTATCCTTTAGTTGTAATGAATCAGAACATCTGTAGAGAGTGGATAATCCTTTGTTGGAACGTACGGGGCCTTAACTCTGAAGCACGTCAACTTGCTGTCAAACAAAAGATTGAGGAGAGTGGTTGCTCTGTTATATGCCTCCAGGAAACCAAATGTATGCACATTGATCATCGTTTTCTTCGAAAGTTCTGCCCACGACGTTTTGACAACTATGCTTATGTTCCTTATGATGGGGCTTCTGGTGGTGATGTGGTGATATGGAATTCTTCTTTCTTTATTGGTAAACTTCTTGAGGCGAAACCCTTTGGCATTGTTATAGAATTCTGTTCTACGCACACGTCGGAAATTTGGACGCTAATGACCGTTTATGGGCTGTGTCAGGGCCCTGCTCGCGATGAATTCGTTCTATGGCTCTATAACCTAAATATCAATGCAGATGAAAAATGGCTCCTACTTGGTGACTTTAACTTCATGAGATCACTAGAGAATCACAATTTATTGGGTGGTAATGTTAATGATATTTTCTTGTTTAATGAAGTGATTAGTCACCTTGGCCTCATTGAGCTACCGATCAAGGGTAGACAGTTCACCTGGTCTAACATGCAGGCACACCCGTTGCTTGAGCAACTTGATTGGTTCTTTACCTCGGTTTCATGGACCTAAGATCATCCCAACACCTTGGTAACTCCTCTAGCATGTACCGCAACTGATCATGTACCCTGCGTTGTCTCTATTGCTACGTGCATACCCAAGGCCAAAGTTTTCCGCTTCGAGAATTATTGGATCGATCTCCCTGGTTTCTTTGATTGTGTTTCTGCAGTGTGGAACAGAGATTTCAGAAAGGTAAATATTGCATCCATGATCTCGGCCAAATTTAAAGCTCTGTGTTATGCTCTCAAAAAATGGCATCTTAGTCTGTCTAAAGTCAAGGCACTTATTACTGATTGCAATAAGGTTATCTTATATTTTGATGACCTAGAAGAGCTTCGGCCTTTAAGTTGGCCTGAGACAAACTTTCGGCGTATTGTCAAGACTCACCTGGAGGAAATTCTACACATGCAATACATTTATTGGAAGCAACGCTGCACCATCAGGTCTATCAAAGTTGGTGAAGAGAACACTAAATTTTTTCATGCAATGGCAACAGAGAGATATCGTAAGAACACGATCTCCTCGCTCAGAAATGCTGCGGGAGACTTGATCTCTGATCACCAGCAACTGGCGGGAATGTTCTGGTCCGATTTCAAGCACCGAATGAGCCATGCTAAGGGGATACACATGGGCTTCGATCTTGTTTCCCTCATTACTAAGGTGGATGGGCTTGAAACCTTGTCATGGTCTTTTTCGGACAAAGAGGTGGGAGATGTTATTATACACATGCCAATTGATCGTGCACCGGGGCCAGGTGGATTCACAGGCTTATTTCTGAAGAGGTGTTGGCCCATCCTCAAAGATGACTTTATGATGCTTGTCAGGGCTTTTTATGAAGGTACCTGTGACTTGGAATGTCTGAATTCTTCTTTAATCTCTCTCATTCCCAAGAAATTAAGCCCGGAAGTGGTTGGGGATTTTCGGCCAATATATTTGACAAACTCTTGTTTAAAGTTTATCACAAAGCTCTTAGCTAACAGACTGCAACATGTGATTCTTAATTGCATTCATAGAAATCAGTAGGGTTTTCTTCGATGCCGATCAATACAAGATTGCATAGCGTGGTGTTTTGAGTATATCCATTAGTGCAAAGCCTCTAAATGGCCAATCGTTCTTGTCAAGCTTGACTTTACAAAAGCGTTTGATACCATCGAACATGCGACTATTCTACAGATGCTGCGGTGCAAAGGTTTCGATGAACGCTGGAATGGTTGGGTTGATGCTCTGTTATCATTTGGCTCTTCATCTATGCTTCTAAATGGGGTACCTGGTCAACAGTTCAAGTGCCGCACTGAAGTTCGTCAAGGTGATCCCCTCTCTCCTTTATTGTTTGTTATTGCGGTGGATCTTCTTCAATCAGTGGTGAATGATATGTGTGCTAGAAACATTCTAAGTATTCCCATTCCGACTGGGCCCAATGATTATCCGATAGTTCAGTATGCGGATAACACGCTGATCATCCTTCCAGCTGCTGCTGATCAGATCCTAGCGCTCAAACAGATGCTTGAAGAGTTTGCTCGGGCCACTGGATTAAGAGTCAACTTCAGCAAATCATCTATGATTCCTCTGAACTTGTCTGACGAAGAGGGCTCTTGAATCGCGACACTTTTGGGTTGTGAGGTGGGCTCTATGCGCTTCACCTATCTGGGCCTTCCTATGGTCACTTCTAGACCCTCCGTTGCTGATCTGTTGCCACTTGTGGATCGTCTTGAGCGACGCCTATCAGCATCATCATGTCTGCTGAACTAGGGTAGTCGCTTGCAACTGCTGCAATTAGTCCTGGCATCCATGCCTATATACTTTTTGTGTTCCTTATCACTACCCAAGGGCATTCTCAAGCAGTTAGAGCGGATAATGCGGCAATGTCTTTGGAGGGGCAATTCTGAGACACCTCGTCAACCCCTGGCCGCCTAGGATCTGATATGTAGACCCAAGAAGCATGGTGGGCTGGGTGTCACACACCTTGGTACCCAGAATGAAGCTTTGCTCATGAAGCATCTGTACAAGTTCTTCAACAAATTGGATATACCTTGGGTTCAACTCATCTGGGACTCTTACTATGGATCATCACCACCTCAAGCTACTCATAGCTGTGGTTCTTTTTGGTGGCGTGACATTCTAAGTCTTTATGACAAATTTTGTACTCTTGCTATCCCACATGTACATGCAGGTGATATTGTGTTGTTTTGGAGAGACATGTGGCATATTGGTAGCAGAGTTGTCTCTCTGAGGACTAGGTTCTCGCGCCTATACTCTTTTGCGCTTAATGACCTCATCACCGTCAAGGATTTTTTTGATATGCCATCCGAGGTTCACAAATTTTATCTGCCTTTGTCCCTAGAAGCCTTTCATGAACTTCAACAGTTTCAGATTCCGTTGACTCCCATACAAATTTGATCCAGCAACTAGAGATAGGAAGTGGCCCTCCAAGTCTGGCACCTTCCAATCTAAGCTCTACTATGAATTAACTTTCTCTCATATAGTGGTGGATCCTATCTTCAAATGGATCTGGAAATGTTCCTTTTTGGTTGGTTACTCTTGATGGATCGCCTAAATACAAGGGTTATGATGCAGCGAAGGCATTGGCATGTGCAAGATGCTAACTGTGTTTTGTGTCTCTTACCTAATCATGAGGACCATGGGCACCTTTTCTTTGCCTGTAATTTTAGCCAGCGAGTTTGGAACTACCTTGGAATCTCTTGGACCCCAGATAACAACCACACCACATACTCGATGGCCCTAGCGGCTAGACAGGAATTGGGCCACCCCTTCTTCACTGAAGTAGTTTTTACTGCCACTTGGAATATATGGACTCAAAGTAATGACAAAATCTTCAGAAATGAGCAACCCAGCTTCAGATCTTGGAAGAGAAACTTTGTGTATGATATTTCTTTGTTAGCTCATAGGATCAAATGTAAATATAGGGATAATCTTCTCTCTTGGATAGCCTCCCTTCAGTAGCTTTGTTGTAAGTTATCTCTCTTCTTCTCCCTCTATATTTTTTTAACAAACCTCTTTATTTTGTATCCTCACCCAGGTTTGGTTTATTTTAATAAATCACTATGAGGCTATTGCCTTGCAGTCAATAGTCAAAAAATAACAGCTCATAGTGCCACTAATTGGATATAAAGGTTTGGAAGAAAGAATGCTCCTAATGTTGAACCAGTTGGACTTTTTGTGCAGTTCCACTAAAATTGAGCAGCCCTGTTTGCATAGATATTGAAAGTGTGATTACTATAAAAGTGGCACTAGTTGAAGCATAGACTCACAAATATAAGCATTCCAATTTCTTAATGGGAAAAGGTTTCTATAAGCTCTAGCTCTGGAAGATTTCCATAAGCTCTAGCACTGGAAGATTTCTATAAGAATTAACAACACAAAATGTAAAGGTAACAAGTCTCAGCATTGGTATACTAGCTGTGCAAGAGCATTAAACCAAATACAAAAGTCTGAAGGTAACTAGCATTATTAACTAATGATAGTATTAAAAAATTGCAAACCATGTACCTTCAAGGCAAATATCATTTCGAACTCGGGTGAACATGAAAAATTGCTATCCCAATCTTAACAAAGGTGCAGCTGGCAGTATTTGAGTGAACTCTACACCCTCTATACCAATGCTGAAACTTGTTGCACATCTATTATACCAATGCTGAAACTTGTTGCTCTGGGAAAGCTTGCCACACCTTATATATATGTCGATACGCTAATGCAACACCATTCAAATAGTACAAATATACACTAATCCACTAGCTAGTGGAACAGTGGAGTATTTTTTATTACGGGGTAGAGTATAATGGTTTTACTGAACTGATCTCCATAAGCTAGCACTTGAAGATTTCTATAAGCATTAACAATACAAAATGTAAAGGTAACAAGTTTCAGCATTGGTATACTAGCTGGCAACAACATTAAACCAAATACAAAAGTCTGAAGGTGACTAGCGTTATGAACTAATGATGGTATAATTTTTTTGCAAACCATGTACCTTGAAGATATATATCATTTCGAACTCGAGAGGACCTGAAAATTGCTATCCCAATCTTGATAATCGATCAAACATAAAAACTTGATTGAACGAATCAATACAATAGCCAAAGGAGGAGGTGCCCACTCTTGACCTTTCCTCTTGTCTTCTTAATTTTTTGTGCAGTTTAACCAAAATAAAATGACATCAGCGCCTTGGCATTTTTGGGACACTGTACAAAAAAATTGACTTATCTCGTGAAAGTGAGGTATGTAATCAATAAGCATTAACAGTGCAAAAATCTGAAGGTAGTAACAAATTTCATCGTTGGTATACTGGTTGTGCAACAACATTATAATGCCTTAGCTGAAAAATCTTTAATACATCCACAATCAACAGCTAACCCTGAAATAATCCAGAGACATTAAATGGCATTGCTTAAATTTATCGGTGGCATTAGACTGAGTGCGGCATTAGTTAAATGTGGCATCACTTTAGCAGTAGCATTGGTTGACTTTACCGCCGGCGTTATACTAACAGTAAAAAAGTGGCAATAAGAGCATGGGAGACCCATTCAGACAGTGGGCGCACCCGTACGATGTATCTCCACGGACGCATAGAGTGGTGAGGGCGGTATGGTTGCCCAGAGTAGCAAATATCCAGGCAGCATATGTGGATTATGTCCCATTTTTGTTATGTTTAGCCACCTTTTTCCTATGTGAGGACAACAAACCGATCGACCTGGTCATTCTCTATTGCGTTTTCATGCCTTTCTACCCTTCTTCAACCAAGAGACACGAGACTCGTTCCTTAGCTACTGATTTTCCCCTTTTCAACCTAGATGCGGCTTCGATGCCTACTCTCTTGGACAGTACAGTCTCCCTTACTTTCCTTATTCAACCCAGACATGGATTAGTCTGCATGAAGTAGGGTTTCCTTTAATAGTGCAAATTAAGGTTTTCGTCTGCGTGACTAGCAGAGCAGAGGATAGCAAATTGGGAAGATGCTGGAGTGAGAAAAGATCCACATACAGCGACGTGGCAGATGGGGCAATAGAACAAGGCATGGTTCGAAAAGATGTAGCATACCTGAGAGTCCGCGGGAAGTGGATTCGCTCGTGGTCGTTGTCCTCCGCACGCACTACGATAGCGAGCTTGGGGACGGAGGCCATCCCGCGCGGGCACTAGGTTTGAGAGGACGGCCTTGTCATCTGTGCGTGACCTCGCTCACCAATGACGAGTGCGTCAACGCTGCACGTCCTTTTCTTCCCCGGCGGATCTGTGACCACCGGTGAGGAGGTAGAGAGAGGCCATCTCTTTTAGATCTGGAGAGAGTGTGATAGTGTGAGAAGCAAGTGGGAAGCCCTTAGCAAGAAAGCTCTGAAGCTCCAGCCTATATTTCTTTTCTATACTACTAGTACCAGAGGTGGAGTAGTGGTAGAGTACTTTATATTTTCTCTGCAAACAGTACCAGTTAGTTGTGCTTCAAAACTGAACGCCACGCCATTAAAAAAATAAAGGTCGATAACTAATGCAGCACCTCAGGCCAACGCGGCCAGATCGCATTTTGCACGAGAAATTGCACACCATGTTTCGTTGACATGTGGTCCCGTGTACCAGATGAATGACTCCAAGTTCGACCACCGTGATGCTAGGCGCGAGCTGAGGAACACTGTTGGAGAGATCCCCCGCATAATTTTCCTACATTGGTTGTTTCATTCATAGGATAGAATGCTATAGGATTTTTTCCTATGTAATCATGTTTTAATTGGCAATCTAGCATCCACTCCAACTTTTGTTTCACTTCCTTTGATCCTACGAAGAGAGTACTTGCTCTAAATGATGTGACGCTGCAAGAGCCGCCTATATTAATTAACCATGCTCTAAAAAGGTGGACCAGCTTTGGCTATAGTAGTACTGTAGGTTAGTAGGTGACCTTGCACTTGGCTCTTCTCCTCTTCTGGAAGTCGAACAATAATGATGGTACTACTTCTGGCAATATGACACCAAATGAACTGCTGCATGTCCACCGCTTGTAAGCAAAAGTTTCTCCTCGTGCTACGAGACACCGCTCACGTGTTGGCGAGGGAGAAGGCGTAGTAAGCAAGCTTCTCGTCATTCTGCGAGTTGACGGGACACATCATAGTTACGTATTTATTAGTACTCTCTTCGAAAAGGGCCGACCATGTCCATGGCTACCATCCCGTTCTCTGTCATTGAGTACGTGCACTATTGACGTGCCATCGAGGAGAAAAAATATTGCCTAGTACTAGGTGCCATCGAAGTGCACGACTCACTTACGCACTGCATATCTCCATTTTCTTGCATGACATGCCACCTTGATTCTAGATGTCCTGCGTGTCATGGAGGCATATAGTATGATTTTGCAAAATGGAGGCATATAGATGTCCCACGTGCCGGCAACAGGATGAACAAAGCTCATGTCTTAAACGAAAGAGTGGAAGAACATAGATTCCCGACGACCGAGAAGGAGCTACAAACCTCGGGGTGGAGCGTCTACACTCCTAATATTTTATATTATTCAGCGATAACTAATGCGTCACCTCGGGCCAACGCGGCCAGATCACAATTTGCACGAGAAATTACACACCATGTTTCGTTAACATGTGGTCCCATTCCAACGTGTCAGTGAGACGACGGCAAGTCCTTTTGTATAATTTCCGAAAGGACGTGTAGGCCGGGGCGTCTCTTCGTGTACCGTGGCAAACTGGCAACCGTCCACGGACTCTTCGCCTTTCCCTCTCGATTTGGAACTGCTGTTGCACACTCTTCCTCCCTCCTCCATTTGCCTTCACCCTTCTTTCTACCATTGTTTGATCGTCTTCTCCATGGAGGGAACAAGCCGGAAACGACCCCATTATTGTTGCCCCGATCTGAAAGATGACGTGGTGGGGGAACTCATTGATCGGTGCGAAGTCATCACCTCGGCTAGCATGGCAGGTTCGTTCAAGAACATTCTCAACTCGGCTAATAACATCATTTCAAGGAACCCAAGGGTCCAGGAGCAGTTTGATCTCCCCTATATTATTTGCCGTGACCCTGCTCACTGGCGCGGGGACGAGGGAAGCCTCCGCCTTGTGCAATTTGATGCCGCTTGATAATGATACGTACGATGTTAAGATGCCATCTCTTGAGGGCAAGCATTGGACAGGCGCAAATGGAGATTGGGTTGTTTATATTGGGTACAATTGTGAGTGGGAACTTGTGAATGTGTACACTCGTCAGCGGATTCCACTTCCAAAAATCTCCGAGTGCCCTGAGGTTGAGCACACAGATGATCTACGTACGTTCAAATATGATCATGGTGACTATCGTCTACGGAAGATAGCAATTTCTTGAGTTCCCAACCACTCTTGGAATTACAAGAACTATAAAGTTGTTGCTATCTTCGACAAGTTTGTTGCCATCCTTCATGGTTCAACTGGATGGATATTGCTCAAAAATCAGTTTCTATACATGAATGTGTACTGTGATGCAATCGAATACGAGAGGCTTGTGTTTGCTGCGACCACTCGTGGCACTATTTTTGCATGGGATCCTTATTATTTTGGTATGTTTGTCTTCCACCGTAATTATAATTGTTTCATCCTCATGCATGCGAGTTATCAAGTTTCCCTTCTCTACTAATTAACCTTCTTCTTGTGTTTCCAAGGTCCTGTGAACATTCCACCACCTATACTTCAAAAAAATTATAACCAAGGGTGAGATGACGATGGTGATGATCACGAGCATGAGGACGAGCAGGGCCCATATGCTCACTGGTGGCTGGCAACTAATTACAATGGATCACCACTTCTTGTCTGTATACAACCCACTGTTGATGTTACTACTGAGGGAGCAGGTGTTGTCTCCCATGGTCCCACTCTCCGGACCTATTCCAACACCAGTTGCATGGTATTCAGGATGGATACTAGTGTGCTAGCGCCAACACCTTCTCCCTGGTACAGTATTGATAGTCTTGGAGCAAACTCGCTCTTCCTTGGACAAAACTATCCAATGATGGTGAAAGGCGATCCAACTGCTGTTGACACAACGTTACTACCATTTATGAGAAGCAACTGTATCTATACGTCGGACATTGCCGTGGCTCCCTACCCTGGTCGTGATATAGTAGGCCGCTTCAGCCAGGATGATCAGTCATGCGTTGGTCTCGAGATTGACACTAGCTGGCCCTTCCCAGAGAATCACTTGTGCTTCAAAGCAAGAGTTTCCAACGCCGAGGATTGGTTGAGTTGAAGTTCATTTCATTGCTTGTTATTTGTTGTGTGATGAAAACTTTAGTATTTATAATGTATCCTCGTTGTCTTTGTGGGTTGATGACCTTTTGTAGGTAATAAGATGATATGCCTATGATAAACTTACTAAATTTATGAATGGCTTTCGAGTCGTTTCTCTGAGTGGGTGTTGCGAGGAGGAAAAAATATATTTTCCGAATACATAATTGTACGTGCATTGCAACAGGTTATCGGATGAGACCAATCAACAATAGTACACTATTTGTACTAGCTTCACATGATGCACTATCTCTACGTCTATGTATGTAATACAACAAGTTTTAAACTTGAGACCAGCCACCCATCCTCACAAAGAACACTTTTTAACCTAGCACAGATTCCAGGAAATTTGGCCATAGTGTGAGGTGGGCCATATGTTAATGTGTTTGCTGTACGTAACCAGCACCTTGAATCCTTGATACTACTACTATAAGTAGTAGGAGTAGTTGGGTGGCATGGGCCAAAACAAGCATTCACGTCCACGAGTATGGCACACGCCACCAGCACGACTTCCATCTGGCACCATATTTGTTGGAGTCCGTGCTACATCAATCTCTTCAACCTCGTCGTTTCTCTAACTCAGCCATCGCGCCGCGGGCGAGGTGTGGGTTTGCCGATAGTCGGTTTCCTCAACCGCGGTCCCACTTGTAAGGCCAACTCCAACGCACGACCCCAAATGGACCTCCGTTTTGCTCGGATTCTGTCCGTTTGGGTAGGGCAATGGGGTCATGTCCGGGCCATTTCTTGGATGCGGTGGCCGTGCGCTGAATGCGCGGACGCATCCAGACCGCGTACATTTTTCTTTGCAAACACATATCTTTTTTTCATCATTGATTTTTTGGTACATGGAAATACATCACCAAAATTTTGACTAGAAAAACAAGAACCACAAGAATACATTTTAGAAGATATCCATCTTCCATAACTGCTCCTGTAAGTTGGATTAGTGCCTTCTCGATACATTCATTGTTGATCTGCGGAGGCTCGATCCTGCGTGCTTCTTTCTTCTTCGAGTGTAAAGAAGTAGACGTGTCTAGCCTCTATTCTATCAACAAGTGCACTAGTCTCATCTCTAGCCTCTATGCTAGCTAAAAGTGCTAGAACATCTACTAAATTGCGCTCTATCAATATATCATTGTACTCTTCTTCCCAATACCAAAACTTGCATCCATTCTACACAATAAAATTTTAAGTTAGGATAACTAGTCTAATCCGAGAGCACAACCGAAGATTTGGTCGAGTTCTTCCTCCTTTTGCCGACACGTGTGACATCCAACATCCAGGTTGTGTCATGCAAGAAAATAGAGTGGTAGTTGAAGCCACGTGATGTGCATCTTGGGTTAAACTGTAAATAGAATCTTACTACTCTTGAGTAACTCCAAAAGCGGCCACCGAAGATCTTTATTGGATTTTTTCATCACTAGCACGTCGAGGTGAAAGATGTGCAGGTTCAGTGGGTCCTCTTGCGTTTTCACTGACATGTGGGACCACATATGAGCAAACAAACGATGGGCTCCACGTGTCTGCTGGCTGGCTGAGAACAGAGATAGAGGAGGGCTGAGCACGGACTCCAGGAAATTTGTTCTACATAACCAACACCTTGATATAGTGGGGTGGCATGGGCCATAACTAGCATTCATGTCTAGCAGTACGGCACACGCCACCCACACGAGTCCCATCCGACACCAATTTTCTTGGAGTCCATGCTACAACCATCTCTTCTCCCTCCTGTTTTCTCAGCCATCGCGCGATGGGTGGGGTGGGGGTTTGCCGATAGTCGGTTTGCTCAACTGCGGTCCCACTTGTAAGTGAAAATGCAACACAGCACGCATTCCCCCTTGAGCGGCGTACCGGACCAACCGTATGGGGGTGCGATGCGAACACGGCAGACTTTTCCTTTTGAACTTGTAACTTGTAAAATTTGGTTCTGCTCCATGGCATGGCCGATAGATAGAAATAACGATTTTCCCTAGAGTAATGAGAAGTTTGGTTCTGGCACGGTTCATGCATGGAGTACGTAGGAACATTATGAAGTTGATGCGAAAGGTAAGATAATTACTAGTAGTACCATATACTACTACATGGATTTGACGGAAAGATAAAGATACATACGGATCCATCAACGGCATCCTCACGCCCTAGTGCACCGGGTCACCAACCGACGTGTGAGGAGCAGCGGCATTGGCGGCAAGCTCAACGTGCTTCTAAACAATGCCGTCCAAGGTTGCCCTACGGTCCAAGAAGGCCATCGTCCTATCGTCCTTCTCTTGCATGTAGTAGTCCTTGTGGACGATTTGCGCGTAGACGTGGGTGATTATGTCGATGGTGTCTTGCTGCGCCAGGCGCTGCGCGGCGAGCTCGACCTGGAGGTGGACATTCCCCAGCGCGACGGCGGGCAGTCGCAGGGCCACCAGTGCGTCGAAGAGGTTGTCACCATAGAGGTCGTTGAGGGTGGCAGGCATCGCAGAGCCTGGGGCGTTGGCTAGAGGCGTACGTCAAGGTCGTCCGCGAGCTTCTTGACGACGGTGAACTTGTCGAGGAAGCCGACGAGGACCTCATCGAACAAGGAGACGAAGCTGTCGTCCAAGCGGCCCCTCGCCCTGGCAGCCACAAGCACTACCTGGAGACATTCCTCGGTGCTGGGCCGCAGGCCTGCGTCGTGGACCATCTGGCACAGCCGGCTGATGCTCGCGCTCATCGACTCCATGGGTCTAGCTTCTAGTCAACTGATCTTGCGATTGGAGTGATCACTCTTGCCCTTGGGTGTGTAGGTGCGTAGGATTTCGTAGATTGGACTGCCGGGAGCCTTTATATGAGAAGTGCAGACTGCGTTGAATTCATGTGCGTGTTGGCCATCTACTCCTCGCCCCTCTACTGCACCTGCCTTTGGCTGTATGACAGGTTGGCCAGCCACCCGTTGGGCCCATGTGTCATACACCCAAAGGAAGGTGCAGTAAGTCAATGAAGCTGCGTCCCCCTTCGTGCTCGTGCATGCTTTCAATGACTTGAGACTACCAAACATCACATGCAGTGGTTAGTTAATTGCACGTAATCCTATTAAGTAGCAAAAAGACATTAAGTTATATCGCTGATAGGAATAAAACAATACACATGTATTTATTTACAAAGGGAGTAGTATATTTTTTGTGACATGCATTACTAGATATTGCTAGTCCAATACTAAATCCGGATGGACGTGGTAGTACTACTAAATCCAGACGGTGGTGCTAGTACTAGTACTAATAGTAGTACTACCAATGTAGTAGCACTGTACTACCTGTTGTTCAAATTATTACGTGTTGGTCCTCACAGTGAAGTGACAAGACCGTACGCCGGAGATAACACCTGAGTATAGGCGCCATGTTCGGCATACCATAGTCAGCCTACCGTCTGCAGTCACTATCATCATGGTTTTAGCCGTGTTCGACATAATTTCCCGTGCGTAGATGCCCGTGCATTGCACGGAACACCAAGATTGGGGGGTGGACGGCGCCGGCAGCAGCCATCGCGCCAGATTTTTCCATGACCTTCTAGATGTGGTGGGGAGGAGATAAGGCTGATTGTGAGAGATAAGGAGTTGTTTGTAAATAGGGAACAAGTGCGAGCATCTTTTTGCAAAAATGGAGAAGTTTGGTTTGTATGCGTCAGATCTAGATCCGACGGCTATTGGTGAAAGATGGCAGGCACAACATCATCACCAACTCAGGACCTGTTTGATTCGCAGGATTTTGAAAACACAGGAATAGGACACGGCAATATTACAAGTTTCAAACTGATATTACAAATGTTAGGAGTAATGCTGCACCTACGAAGAGGGAATTACTAGGAAGTTTACATAAGAACTTCTGTTACTTTAGGTCGATGCAGCATTATCGTACAAACTAAAATCCACCGCCCTGACAAGTCACTAATGGGCAAATAAGTATTCGAGTCTCTGGCCACTTGATGTTTCAAAAACAAATTCAGCTTCTGCGGAGACTTTGTCATTTAGTCTTAGATGCTTGCAGTGATCAGCACGCCATTCATTGTTGCGCCAGAGAACGCCAAACCTCCTTACCCTGAGCACACTTGCCTCCAGAACAAAGAAGTTGGCCAATTGTGGAGAGTGAAATAGAAAGAGCGAGTGAAAAAAGTGTGTGTGCGTGTGTGAAAGAGACCTGGACAACACTCGATAAAAGTCGAGAAAAAATGTTTGTGTCTTATGCAAACATATCACACATGCATCTTCGACAACGGAAGAAAGGTGAGGAGATAGTGTGTGGTTGTTTGCAACCGAGAGAGCAAGACCCCTAGCACATGGCCAAGAGGGGTCTAACAAACAACGGAGAGAGGTCGAGAGAGACGTACGGAGAAAATGCAGACATGGGGAGGAGAGAGTGTATGTTTGTCATAGAGAGATCCCCTAGAGATCATGATGGGACTACATGGGTGGGAGATCGAGTGACCAGGTGTGTGCGTGATAGAAGATACCCCGAGAGATATTGAAATAGACGTATGGATGGAAGGATACAATACGTGTGTTCCTGATGCCTAGTGAGAGATAATCATACTTAGGGGGGAGTGCTTGCACCTATGATGGGGTGAGGGATTATGGTACTTATTAGGGGGGTGCGTGTCACATAGAGAGAGAACAAGGGAGGAGATTGTTGGATGGGTCTATATGTATAGCGCGAGCGAGACATGTGTATGTGTGAACCAGGGAGATATAAAGTTTGAGAGAGATTGAGGAACCCCGATAAGGCTGAGTGGTGCGTTAGATAGCTGAGAGGGGCAAAGATATATTCCATCCGCTCGATAATGCAGTGCATGTAATTTTTTTAGAAGTCAAACTTTGGAAACTTTGATCAGGTTTACACAAATGTTATTTATATCCTCAATACCAAAGATACATCATACGAAACTACATCTCATGGTGAATCTAATCGTATATGTTTGCCATTCCAAATGTAATTGTTTTTCTCCACGTACATGGACAAACTTTGTGATGTTTGACTTCTCAATAAATCAGTATGCTATTGACCGGGGAGAGTGCCTAAGTCGAGAGGGATCAAGTGCGTGTGAAGGAGAATGAGTAAGTGTGCAAAAAGAGTATGCGTGTGAAAGACAAAGTGACAACAAACGATAAATTAGAGAGACAGAGAGTGTGTTTTTTCGTTTCTTTGGCAAACATATCACGCATGCATCTCCGAGATAGAAAAGTGAGGCGAGGAGATACGCGAAGATAGCAAGTGTGTGATTGTTTGCAACGGAGAGAGGCACCCCTATAGCACATGTCCAATAGAGGTCTGGCCAACAAGGTACAAAGGTCGAGAGGGACACATGGAGAACATGGACGCATGGGGAGGGTGAGAGGGTGTGTTTGCGATAGAGAGAACCCCTCGAGATCGTGAGGGGACTATATGGGTGGGAGATTGAGGAAGGTGTGTGCGCGATAGAAAGATGCCCCGAGAGAAATCGAGATAGACCATGCACATGTTTGTGATGGAGACTAAGATTAGCTAGTCATATACATATAGGGGGGACTGCGTGTGCCTACAATTGAGTGAGAGACCATCATTGTCGGGGTTTTGGTGCGACATATGCCAACGGATGGCTTATCATCCATGGGGACAACAGAACGTCGCCGGGCCCTGGAAGCGGGATAAGGCGGAACTTGGGACGCCTACGAATCTTACCCAGGTTTGGGGCTCTCAGTGGAGATAACACCCCTAGTCCTGCTCTGCGGGGACTCCGCATCATGACTAATGTCACTAGGGTGGCTACAAGGTTGCTCCTTGAGCTGTGTTGCCTAGAGGAGGAAGAAGGGCAAGGCTAGCTCTCTACCTTCGCTCTAGGGAATCGGGATGATGGCTAGGGTTTCTCCCTATCTCTCTTTATGTGTCTTTCTTCTCCTAAGAGTTCAACCCCTCCACATGGAGGACCCTGGGGGGTTTATATAGGCCTACCCCCCAGGGGTAAAATAGTAATCCAGGAGGAATGGCCCCCAGCTGTCAGCGTCTTTGGGTGCTGGCCTCTCCACCCGTCTGACGGCGGGCCCTCGTGATTGCCTTTCACTGTAGGCGCTCTTCTGCTGACGGCAACATCGTCAGGAGGGAAGTGGCTACAGTGCCGCCGTCTCCTGCCGTACACTGCCACCACGTCTTGTCTTGGCATCTTGATGAGGTTCAGACTCCTAGGCGGACCGTCTCCCCTGGCCACCTGCCAGGGGCCGCTTGTCTCTGATCCATCCATTGGCCGGTGGGGCCAACCGCCTGCTGGCCCTGCCGTCTATGGGTAGTGGGGTCGTGGCTTCCTCTGACCGAGGCTCGGTCACTGGCAGCATGGCTACAATGATACGCCGCTTAAGAGGCGCCCATAAGACACGCATTCACTGTAGCCATGCCCTTACAGATTCTCTAAGGACATGCTCAACTGTAGCCTTGCCTTAGTTGTGTCGTCGTCCCCTATCACGCGTCCCGAGGGGGAGGCGTAGGACCGCCTGCTAACTGCTGGCTATGGAGCTGCCCCCTGTTCGGGCCCCTGCCGCCTGCTGAGAGCCGGCTCCTGGGCTGAGCTGTCCCAGGAGGCAGCCTGATGAGCAGGCAGCCAGAGGATAACAGGCGGCCCCCAATTGTCTTGAAATACCATGGGTGGTCGATGAGGACACCCGTGGTCAATATCCCCGACAGTAGTCACCGAACCTGGTGGAACTCTGCGGTTTGCGATTGGGGTTGCGGGGTTCCAGCAACTTCCCTCCCCAAGTAGGATTGGCTTCCTTCGTCCGTCTTCTGGAAAGAGCCGGCTGCTGGCAGCCGGACCTCCGTCTTCAAATCTTCGGGAGGAAGATACCGTCTGGACGGCGGGTTGTTACGTGGGTCTGCCGACCGTTGGCGGCTCTCCACGCGTCGTCGCCCCGTCGTGTCAGCCTGCCAGCCCACGCGTGCGACGGGACGTAGCAGCGGGCTGGGGCCCGCCACTACAGGGCCTTGGTCCGCGTGCGGTTCTAATGTGGCAGAGGCAATCAATTGCCCTCCCCACGCGCTTTAATGCGCGCGGATTAGGCGCGAAAAAGGTGGGGATCGTGCGGGGCGTGGAGCGGTTAATCCCACGCCCCGCCCCCCGGCTTCATCGCCCCGAGCCTATAAGTAGGCCGGGGGAGGAGGGTTATCATCGTTCTCGAACCCACCCCGCTCCATTCTTCTTCTTCTTCCTTGCTTGCCCTCGCACTTCTTGCCACTTCCGCTCGCAGCGCCCCATTGGAGCAAACCACCACCTTGAGTCATGGCCGCCGGCGCGCCGGTCCACCATTCGGGCGAATGGGACGGCAGCGAGGTTATCGAGGAGCACATCCACTACCTCCGCTAGGCGCGGAAGTTGCCCCCCGCCGACAAGGTAGCCGTGCGCCTGGCGCCGGCGGCGGAAATCAGGCTGGTGCCGTGGTTCGGCGAGCGGGTCGTCTTCCGCTCGCACTTCCCGTGCGGCTTCGGCCTCCCCGCCATCGGCTTTTTTCGATCCTTCCTTGAGTTCTTCAACATCCAGCCCCACCACCTCACGCCGAACATGGTGGTAACCCTTTCCGCCTTCGTCGTCCTTTGCGAAGTGTACTTTGGGATTTTTCCCACCATGGAGCTGTGGACTGAGCTCTTCTATATGAAGCTTGGTACCGCGATCCAAGGCGTGGCGGCTCAGTGCGGCGGATACATTGCGGTGAAGCGCAGCGGCTCCAGGAATTACTTTCCGCCGCCTATTCTCGTGCATTCATCGAAGCAACGGCAGAAGACGTACTTCTACGTCCCCAATGTCGACCCAGCGCAAGATTTCCTCGGGCTGCCGGATTGGGTACGTGGCCCGATTGCCGAGCCCCGCGACACCTGGAGGACCCGGCCTGTCTCCCTCACGCCATGAGCCTCCATCGCCATGCGGCGCCTCCGGGAGATGAGGGACAATGAGTGCTTGGTGTTTGCGGAAATCCTTCTTACGTTCGCGGAGCACCGGGAGTTACCGCTGCAGGCCCGCCCAAATATCATCTGCAATATGAGCGGGTGCCGTGACCCGAGCCGGACGTGCACCAAGACGATGCCATATAAGGTGGTGGCGTACTGTGTGAACTCTGTCTCCAATTGCAAACTCTCTGACTCGGGCTGGGCCTTCGGCAAGCCACCGTACAGCCGAATCAACCAGCCTCCTGCGGTGAGCTGTCTTTTTCCTTGTTTTTCTTTATTCTCCTTTCCTCTCTTTCCGCCTGTCTCAGCTGCCTGATCCTTGTGCCGCCTGCAGATCTTCCCCGGCCAGCCGGCGTTGGGCTCTGATCTGTCGGGCCGCCCCCTGGAACCAGACCGCTCCTAGAGCGACACGAGCGACCCCGATCTTGGGGCCGCCGCCATGGAAGAGGAGGAAGTAACTGGCGGCGGGGGCCAGCCAGCAGACGGCCCGCCAGAAGGCGGCGTCGAGAACTGGCCGGATGAGGAGGAGGAGGAGGAGGATGTGCCAGTCTGCGCCCGAGAGGTGAACCCGCCTGGGCGCGGCAGCCACCAGGCGGGGCCATTAGCCGCAACTGGCGGTGTGAAGTGCTGGTCCTCGGCGGGGCCGTCTGGAAGCAAGCCCAAGAAGCTCCGGCTGTCGGCTGCCGCCACACAGCGCCAGGAGGCGGCCGCCAAAGCAATTCTTCCTAGGGTTCCTAAACCCAGGCCAGCTGTATCTGGGTAAGTACCATGTTTCTTTTTCTTTTGCATTTATCTTATTCCTCCGCCCCCTTTGTGGCTGATTTGTTATCTTCTTGGGAATGCCCACTCAGCGCGCCGCTTTCTCTCTTGCGGGCGCCAGTGGGTTCTGTTGGTGGGGGCACGGATGTCCCCCCTGTGCCGCGCCGCGTGGATCCTGCCGCCGCCCTCTGGGAGGCGACGGAGAGAAACGCCCACGAGGCGCGCGAGGAGCAGGAGGCCGCGGCCCATGAGCGGGCGGAGGCTGATGCAGTTGCCCAGGCGGAGGCCAAGGCAGCCACCAAGGCCCAGGAAGACGCCGCCGCCCAGCAACTGGCGGACCGCCCCAACCCTCAGGACACGGGCTCTCTGGAGCCGTCCACTCAAGTGTCGGCTGCTGACGAGTAGCCGGCTCTCAACACTGAGGGGGATGGCTGCACTGCCATGGAGACGGAGGTGACGCCCCCCGCGCCGCCCACTGGGAGGCGGGACAACCGGCCGGCGGGAGCGGAGGTGCCGCCGGCTGAAGGCGTGCTGGTGACCGTCCTGCAGCCAACCCACCGAGCCCACATCCGTCCTCGCCTCGCGTGGGCAGTCTCAGCGCCGCGGCGAGTGGAGGTCGACGCTGCCAGCTAGTCAACACCGGAGAATGAGGCCACCAGCGCGGCACCGCCAGGCTTGACGCCAGGAGGTGGCGGTGCGCTGATCGTTGCGTCGCGTGACGTCCTTGACCGCTTCAATTCTCTGGGCGAGGTCATGCAGACGGTCTTGCGGGAATTCGTGGACACGCGGACTTCTGTTCGGGTACGTTGACTCCTTGTTTTGATTTTTATTCCTCCAATTTCTTCCGTGGGGGCACGTCAGCGCACCCACTGGGTGTAGTCCCCGAGTTACGAGCCGGCTGCTGAGCATGCGGCTTGGAACTCCAAGGTTTGTCTATGTGGGCTTCACTTGTTCCTTGCTGCAGGATTACCACAATCTCCGGGTGGCCGCCTTTAACTCCCAGCGTCAGGAGCTGGCGCAACTGCGGGCTGCTCTGGCTGACAGCCAGGGAATGTGTTCTTCTCCTCCTTGCGGGGGCGCATCAGCGCACCCGCTGGGTGTAGTCCCCGAGTTCCGAGCCGTCTGCTGAGCAGGCGGCTTGGAACTCCAAGGTCGTCTTTTTTGCTGATGCTGATGTTCCTTCTCTACTCTTGCCAGCGACCGCGACCAACCTCCGCAACCAGCTGAGTGGGGTTCAGGCGGAGCTTGTCACCAAGGAGCAGGAGCGCCTTCTCGCTGCCCAGGACCGTGACCGCCTGGCCAAGGAGCTGATAGACCAGGCGGCAACGCACAAGGCGGAGCTTGGGAAGCTGGCGGACACCGAGATGCTCCTTCGGGCCGAGTTCGAGACCGAGCGCTCGAACTGGGCCGAGAAGGAGGCGGCTCTGCAAGACGGTTATCGGGCCATTGCAGACATGGTCGACGGTAAGCCGCCTGCCCTTCTTTCTTGTGCTTGCCGTCTGCTACAGCTAGCTTTCTTTCTTCTAACTCTTTGTCTAGTTTTTGCAGAATTCTTCCTGGGCCATTCTGTGGCCGCCAGCCAGGCCATCGACGCCCAGCGCGACGAGAGGCGTGAGGCGGGCCGGGTGATTGCGCCTAACGCACCTCGGACTCCCACCGAACAACTTCTAGCTGTCAAGGCGTGCCTCCAGCTGGCCCACCGCCTGCTCCGCCGCCTGCAACGTGCTGGTGCCCAAGTACTGGCCGCCCTCTGGCCAGGCGTTACGGTACTCCGCACCCCCAGCCGGACTGCCGACTGGCTGGAGGTGTCCGACCGCCGCTTCGAGGCCTGGAAGGGCGCTGCAGCGAGGGCCGGTGCGTGGACCGCCCTGGAATTCGCCAAGGACTGGTACCCGGACCTGGACCTCACCTAGCTGGAGACCTTCCGTGTGGAAGTTGAGCCCGAACTGGTGGCGGTGCAGAGGGATCTCGTCAAGCGCGCCGCCTCCCTCGCTGAGTACGCCGACACTGCCATTTTCATCCCACAGTGGGATGAGAACGGTCATGTGGTGCCACCGACAACTTCGGGCTAGACCTGGCGGCATCAGAGGAGCTATACGAAGAGATCGCCTCCAATGATGACGGCGAGGAGGAGGGAGACAACGACGAGGAAGCCAGCTCCCAGGAGGCTGAGCCGTCTGCTGGCCCTCAGCCCGATCAGGCCTCTACAAGAGGACCCAGCGGGGCGACGCCGTCTGCTGCAGGAGGTGACCAGGCCGAGACCAATCAGGCGGCTCCCCCAGCAGCCGGCCCCGTCGCGCCGCCTGCCATATCTTAGGCGCCATTCGTGTATCTTTCAATTCTTGTTTTTCTTAAGACTTGGTAGGGTTAGTCCGAACAATTCCACCCACTGGGTGTATCAGTAAGTTATTGCTGGAAGGCAGCCTTCGAGGCCTTTTTGCTATAAATATTCTCTTAATGTCGCATATGTTTATGCAGTTTGCCGGGTTCTGGGATTAGCACCGTCCTTTGTTCCTTCGAGCGTTTTTTCTTTGGCTATCTCCTTTAACAGACGTCCCGCCAGCCAGGCAGCCACTCTGTGGTCTGTGGCGGGGTCAAGTACTTAGCTATTTTCCGGATAGGCAAGTATCCCGCCCTCTGGAACGCGGTGTGGCTAAGCCAGAAGCCGACTGGCCGGCTGCTCAGCAGCCGGCCAACTTGTATAAAGGGCCGTCTGGCCCTATGTTTGTTTTCCTTAGCCATTTTTCATGTGGGCACCACTTCTTGCCTTTGACTCCCGCCAGTAGGACAGCCGCGTTCTGCGAGTCTGTGACTGTAGGCGGGAGAGGGCTTGGATGCCATCACATTACTTGTCCGACTGTTTGGAAGAAAGCTTTAAACATAGGGCCAGGCGGCAAGTCCCCGGGCCGTCTGTTTGGTCCCGGTGCCGGAGGAAGGAATGAAAAATACTCAGTCACATGCATAATTCTTATCATATAGATAAAGGGTTGGACAGTCCCGAGAACTCCTCGGGGGTCCCATTGTTTCTCAAAATAAAGTAGATAGCGCGACACATACTGTCTTTAGCTATAAAAGCGACGAAGTAGGTTTGCGTTCCATGGGCGCTCCGACTCCTTGCTTGAGTCGTCTTTCTTGCGTGCTCTTGGCTTCTGGGCATCGATGAGGTAGTAGGCATCGTTGCTTAGTACCTTACTGATGATGAACGGTCATTCCCAAGGAGCCGAGAGCTTGTGCTGGCCGGTTGTTCGCTGGATCAGCCGGAGCACAAGGTCCCCCTCGTGGAAGGAACGTGGCCTGACCCGCCGACTGTGATAGCGACGGAGACCCTGCTGATAGATGGTGGACCGACAGAGTGCTACCAGCCGGGCCTCCTCCAGCAAGTCCACGCCGTCTTCTCATGCTTCTTTGGCTTCGGCTTCTGAGTACATGGTGACACAAGGTGAGTCAAACTCAACATCTGTCGCGATGACAGCCTCGGCCCCATATACGAGGAAGAAGGGAGTGAAGCCGGTTGATTTGTTCGGAGTTGTCCTGAGGCTCCAGAGGACGGACGGCAACTCTTCGATCCAGCAGCCGGCTGATCCTTCCAAAGGTTCGACCAGCCGGGGCTTGATGCCGGACAGGATAAGGCCGTTAGCACGCTCAACTTGGTCGTTGGACTGTGGGTGGGCAACGGACGCTAAGTCCAGTCGGATGCCCTGTGTTGCACAGAAATGGGCCAATGCGCCTTCGGCAAAGTTTGTGCCGTTGTCGGTGATGATGCTGTGCGGTATGCCATACCGGGCTGTGATGTCTGCGATGAAGGTCACATCAGTTGGACCGTTGAGTTTATTGATTGGCTTCACCTCGATCCACTTGGTGAATTTTTCCACTGCTATGAGTAAATGCGTCAGGCCTCCTCGAGCTGTCTTGAAGGGACCCACCATGTCCAGTCCCCAGACGGCAAATGGCCAAGTGATCGGATCTTGAGTGCAGAAGCCGGCAAGTGTTGCTTGGAACTAAAGCGTTGGCAGCCATTGCACTTCTTGACCAAGTCTTTGGCGTTGTCCAAAGCAGTCGGCCAGAAGAAGCCGTGGCGGAAAGCTTTGGCAACGAGGGATCTTGAGGCCGCGTGGTGGCCGCACTCCCCTTGATGAATATCCTTCAGAATAGCCAGACCCTTTTCTGCTTCCACGCAGCGCTGGAAGGCGCCTGTTGCACTTCTTCTGACAAGCTCTTTGTTGACTATTGTGTATGCTGAAGCTCGGCGTTGAACTTGCCGTGCCAAAGTTTCGTTTGCTGGCAGCTCTCTTCTGAGGAGGAAATTGAGGATTGGGTGTGCCCAAGACGGCGCTGAGACTCCTGTTGTTTCTGCCAGAGATACCATGGCGGTTAGGCTGGGAGGCGGAGGTCTCGAGTGAGCCTCCTGTTGTGCTTCTGAAGTCCCCCGGCCGGCTGAAGCAGTCCCCGAACCGTTTGCTGGAGCTGGCGCTTCTTGGCCGCCTGCTGGAGCAGTCCTTGGGCCAGGAACCGGCGCAACGGCTGCTGTGCCGTCTGCTGGAGTTGGAGTATCTAGGCCGCCTGATGGAGCAGTCCCCAGGCCGGCTGCTGAGGTTGTCGGGCCGTCTGCTCCAGGATCGGCTAGTATGAAGATTGACTCTGACTCTCGTGAAGGCTTGATAGACGGCTTGCGCAGGCATTGGAGGGACACGCCGGCTGGTATTGCTTGGCGGGTGGAGCCAATTCGTGCCAAGGTGTCGGCTTGCTCGTTGTCGGCTCGAGGCACGTGGAGGAACTCGCAGCCGTCAAAATGCCCACTGATCTGCTGGACAAGGAAACAGTAACTCGCCATGTTTGCGTCCTTGGCATCCCAATCCTCGGAGGACTGCTGGACAACCAAATCTGAGTCACCGTAGCACAGCACTCGGCGGATGCCAATCTCTTTGGCCATCCGGAGCCCGTGAATGAGTGCCTCATACTCGGCCACATTGTTGGAGGCGGCAAAGTGGATTTGCAGGGTGTATTTGAGCTTGTCGCCCTTGGGAGAGGTGAGGACGATGCCGGCTCCCAAGCCAGTGCGCATCTTTGATCCGTCAAATTGCATCCGCCAATGGGTTGAATCTGGAGCAGGCGGCAGGTACTGGGTCTCGGCCCAGTCGACGAGGAAGTCAGCCAGGGCTTGCGATTTGATGGTGGTGCAGGGTTGGTAGAAGATGGTAAAGGGGGCCAGCTCAATGGCCCACTTCGCCACTCTTCCTGAAGCATCTCTATTGCCCATGATTTCAGCAAGCGGGGCCGTGCATATGACCGTGATCGGGTGCTCTTGGAAGTACTGCTTGAGTTTCTTGGCGGTGAAGTACACGCCATAGCACATCTTCTGGTAGTGGGGGTAGTTCTGCTTGGAGACTGACAGCACCTCACTCAAGTACTAGACCGGCATCTGGACAGGCAAGGCCTTGCCGTCTTCTGGCTGTTCAACCACAATCACAGTGCTGACCAGCCGGCTGGTGGCGGCTATGTAAAGGAACATGGGTTCCTTGTCTGCTGGTGCTGCCAGGACAGGCGGCGTGGACATCACTTTCTTGAGCTGCTGGAAGGCTTCATCCGCCTTGTTGTTCCACTCAAAGCAAGTGGTTTTCTTCATCAGTTGGTATAGTGGGAGTGCCTTCTCACCCAGCCGGCTGATGAAACCGCTGAGTGATGCCAGGCATCTGGTGAACTTCTGGACGTCTCGTACACGAGTCGACCTCTCCATTCTCTCAATGGCCTTGATCTTTGCGGGGTTGCACTCGATGCCGCGCTCAGATACCAGGAAGCTAAGGAGCTGGCCTGCTGGTACCCCGAAGACGCATTTCTCTGGGTTTAGCTTGATCTGGAAGCGGCGCAGGTTTTCAAAGGTCTCTTGGAGATCCTCCAAGAGTGTTCCCCTCTTCTCCGTCTTCACCACGATGTCATCCATGTAAACGTGGGAGTTTTTTACAAGTTGCTTGAGGAGACACTTCTGCATGCAACGCTGAAAAGTGGCGCCGACATTCCTCAAGCCGAACGTCATGGTCAGGTAGCAGAAGGCCCCAAATGGCGTGAGGAAGGCGGTCTTCAAGCGGTCGGCCGGGTCAAGTTTGATCTGGTGGTACCCAGAATAGGCGTCAAGGAATGACAACAGCTCGCATCCGGCTGTGGAGTCAATCACTTGATCTATTCGTGGCAGAGCAATCGGATCTTTAGGGCAAGCTTTGTTGAGGCTGGTGTAATCAATGCACAAGCACCATTCGTTGTTCTTCTTCAACACTAGGACTGGGTCTGAGAGCCACTCAGGATAGAACACTTCCATAATGAAGCCAGCTGCTAGCAGGCGGGCGACCACTTCTCGCACAACTCTTCTTTTTTCTTCTAACAGGCGGCGGAGTGGCTGCCTAACAGGCTTTGCATCTTCTCTCACATGTAGCTTGTGCTCGGCGAAATCCGTCGGGACACCCGGCATGTATTTGGGGGACCATGCAAAGATGTCCTGATTCTTACGGAGGAAATCGACGAGCTTGCTTTCCTATTTGTTGTCTAGGTTTGACCCTATGACAGTAAATCGCTCTGGGTGAGATGGGTCTAGTGCAATATTCTTTGTCTCCTTGGCCGGCTGGAACGAGCCTTGCGGCTCTGCCCCCCTGGGGTCGGCTGGTATGGCTGGCTGCTCGCCAGCCATTACCACCAGTCGTTCTAGGCGGCGCTTCTCTTCAGCCACGACAAGGGACTCGGCCAGACGGCTACTGGCAGTCGCACATGCGATGGACTTCTCATAGTCCCCGGCTATGGTGATTATTCCTTTGCGACCCGGCATCTTCATCTTTAGGTAGGCGTAATGGGGTACTACCATGAACTTTGCAAGAGCTGGCCGGCCCAAAATCACGTGATAGGGACTTTCCAGGTTCACCACTTCAAACCAGACCGGCTCCCGCCGGAAATGCTTCTTGTCACCAAATAGGACATCAATCTTGGCCTTGCCGATTGGTGAGAAAGAGAGGCCTGGCACAATGCCGTGGAACACAGTCCTGGTAGGCCGAAGCTGTTTTTCCTTGATGCCCAACTTCTCCATGGTGTCACGGTACATGATGTTGATGCTGCTGCCGCCGTCTACCAGCACCCGGGAGAAATGACAGGCCCGCCTATCGGTGGAGAGAGTTGCATCTAGAACCAAAGCATAAGCCCCTGGTGAAGGCATGATAGTCGGGTGGTCTTCGCGGCTCCAGCTGATGGGCCTTTTAGACCAGTGCATGAATTCTAGGGCTTCACTGGCAACGATGTTCACTTCTCTGCGCTGCTGGCGCCGGCTGTGCCTATCGTCCGCTTGGCTTGTGAAGATGACGTAGGCTTCATTCTCTTCCGGGAACTCGTCCTGGATCTGGCCGCCTAGACGAGCAGCCCGTGGTTTGGGAGGCGGAGCCGCCTGCCCAGCAGGCGGCGGTGGCAGAGCCTCCCCTCTAGCAATCCCCGTGAGCCAATGACACTTTCGTGTGGTGTGTTTGGAAGGCTTCGCGCCGTTGTGAAACTTGCAGGGGGCATCCAGAGCTTGGTCGAAGGAGAAAGTGGGCTACCAGGCTGGCTTGCCGCCCTTCTGGCGTTTGGGACCTGCCTGGGCTTCTGGCTACTGGCCATCAACCGCTGCCACCAGCCGGCTGTTGGAAGCCGGTGGGTGGGTCTTGCGCTTTTGATCGTTCGGCTGCTGGCACCGACATGACTCTCCAGCCGGCGTTTTGGGAGCTGGGGGAGCCATTTTTTCAGAGGCATCCACTTGCAGCTTGGACTTCATGGAGGAGTCGGCAGTGGCGTATTTGTCTGCTATGCTCAGCAACTCGTCCAGCGTGGCGGGCTCGTCGTAGAGGAGTTTATGTTTGAGCAAGGTTCCTTCTCTGCACCCGGCCGTGAAGTACTCGATGGCTTGTACCTCGTGTACTCCCTCACAAGAGTCGCGCAGCTCTGCCCAACGTGTCAGGTAATCACGAGCTGACTCATTTGGTCCTTGAACAGATAAGGAGAGCTGGCGTGGCTTGGGAGGACGCTTGTAGGTGCTGGTGAAGTTGCGAGTGAAGGCGTCGGTGAAGTCCAACCAGCTGTTGATGCTATTGGGCTTAAGGCTGTTCAACCACGTCCGGGCCGTGCCCAGGAGCATGAGTGGCACTTACTTCACCGCAACACGCCTATTGCTAGTTGATATGCTAACGGTCGTGGAGTATTCCACCAGCCAGTCCTCCGGCTTTACCGATCCGTTGTTCTTGGGGGTATCTCTAGGGAGTGAGAATCCCTTGGGGAAAGGCTCATTGCGGATGCGGGGGCCGAAGCAGGCTGGGCCGAGGTCATCTTCTTCTTCGACCGCCTGGGACCGAGCCAGTCGGTCGAGGCGGTGGCGGGCGTCATTCTCCCCGACTCCCTCGCGGCGGCCCAAGAGGCCTGCTAGAGAGGGGTGGTCAACAGGCGGAGGAGACACACTCCTTTCCCAGCGAGGAGGAGGCGGGCGTTCCTCTCGCCGCTCTACGACCCTTGGGCGGCCGTCTTGATCGCGCTCGATGGTGATGCGAGTCTGTCTGCTGCGGCTAACAGCCAGCTCTGTGTCACGCCGGTTGTGGGTGCCGACCGTTGGAGAGCGGGATGTGGATCCTTGCTCCCGCCGAAGGGGGCGGTTATCTGCTTGTGCGCCGGCCTCTGATACCCGACCGCGGGCTTCCTGCTGCGTAGTGATGACCCACAAGTGTAGGGTATCTATCGTAGTCCTTTCGATAAGTAAGAGTGTCGAACCCAACAAGGAGCCGAAGGAAATGATAGGTAGTTTTTAGTAAGGTATTTTCTGCAAGCACTCAAGTTATAGGTAACAGATAGTTTTGTGATAGGATAATTGGTAGCAAGTAACAAAAGGTAAAAGTAAATATGGTGCAGAAAGGTGGCCCAATCCTTTTTGTAGCAAAGGACAAGCCTGGACAAACTCTTATGCAAGGTAAAGTGCTCCCGAGGACATAAGGGAATTCTCGTCAAGCTAGTTTTCATCACGATCGTCTGATTCGCGTTAGGTACTTTGATAATTTTGTATGTGGGTGGACCGATTCTTGGGTGCTGCCCTTACTTGGACAAGCCTCCCACTTATGATTAACCTCTAATGCAAGCATCCGCAACTACAAAAGAAGTATTAAGGTAAACCTAACCATAGCCTGAAACATATGGATCCAAATCAGCCCCTTACGAAGCAACACATAAACTAGGGTTTAAGCTTCTGTCACTCTCGCAACCCATCATCTACTTATTACTTCCCAATGCCTTCCTCTAGGCCCAAATAATGGTGAAGTGTCATGTAGTCGACGTTCACATGACACCACTAGAGGAGAGACAACATACATCTCATCAAAATATCGAACGAAGACTAAATTCACATGACTACTAATAGCAAGAATTCTCCCATGTCCTCAGGAACAAAAGCAACTACTCACAAGACATAATATTGTTCATGATCAGAGGGGTATTAATATGCATAATGGATCTGAACATATGATCTTACACCAAATAAACCAACTAGCATCAACTACAAGGAGTAACCAACACTACTAGCAACCCACAGGTACCAATCTGAGGTTTGGATACAAAGATTGGATACAAGAGATGAACTAGGGTTTGAGAGGAGATGGTTCCGGTGAAGATGTTGATGAAGATAGCTCTCCCCAAGATGGGAGAGTTGTTGGTGATGACGGCGGTGACGATTTCCTCCTCCCGGAGGGAAGTATCCCCTGCAGAACAGCTCTGCCGGAGCCCTAGATTGGTTTCCGCCTCGGTTCCGCCTCGAGACGGAGACGTCTGGTCCCGAAAGCCTTCTCCTCATTTTTTTCAGGTCAAAACGCTTCATATAGGAGAATATGGTCACCTGGGGCCCACCGGCTGGCCCTCGAGGCAGGGGGCGCGCCCTGGGAAGGGGGCGCGCCCCCCACCCTCGAGGCCAGCCAGTGGCCCCCCTCGTGGGTTTCTTCCACCAGGTATTTTTTATATTTTCTGAAAAATGTTCTGTGGAGTTTTGGGGCCTTTGGAGTTGTGCATAATAGGTTTCCAGAGTTTGCTCCTTTTCCAGCCCAGAATTCCAAATGCCGGCATTCCCCCTTCTTTATATAAACCTTGCGAAATAAGAGGGAAAAGGCATAAGTACTGAGACAAAACATGTATGAACAGCCCATAATGCAATAAATATCAACTTATAAGCATGATGCAAAATGGACGTATCAACTACCCTAAGCTTAGACCTCGCTTGTCCTCAAGCGAAAGCCGATATCGAAAAATACGCCCACATGTTTAGAGATAGAGGTGTCGATAAAAACAGAATACGGACATGAGGGCATCATGATCATTCTCATAACAGCAACTTATATGAATGTAGTCATATGATCATTATGAAAAAGTAACAATTCATCCACAATATCAAGTATGCATCACAAACTTCATTGGAAGCTAACAAACTTTCGTCTCGGTCATTGAAGCAATTGCAATTTATCGCAACATCGGAAAGAGTCGATATAAGAGCTTTTCAGCAAGCCTACATACTCAACTATCATATAATCTTTCATAATTGCTCACACTCACGCAATACTTATGTTTGTGGAGTTTTAATCGGACATAGAGAAAGATAGGGGCTTATGGTATTGCCTCCCAACCTTTTACCTCAAGGGCAATGTCAACAGTAATAGATCATGAGAACTTATATCCAAGTGGGTATGTATATCAGGATCTTTCCAACACAGTGTGCTTGCCAAAGGATAAAATGAAAAAGGAAAGGTGGAGCTCACCTTGACACTTATAAGACAAGAATGAAAGATAGGCCCTGCACAGAGGGAAGCAGAGGTTGTCATGTGTTTTTATGGTTGGATGCACAAAGTCTTAGCATAGAAGAACTTCGCTTTATATTGCCACTTGTGAGAAGGACCTTTATTATGCAGTCTGTCGCTTTTATTACTTCCATATCACAAGCTCATATAAAGCTAATTTCTCCCACACTAATAAATCATGCATATATTAGAGGGTTTACAACATGACAACTTACTTGGAAGGATCTTTCTCAATCCATAGGTAGGTATGGTGGACTCTCATGGCAGAACTGGGTTTAAGGATATATGGAAGCACAAGTAGTATCTCTACTTAGTGCGAGGAGTTTTGGCTCAAATGAGAGGGAAAGGCAAGCTCAACATGTTGGAAGATCCATGACAATATACTTTATTCGGATATAAAAAGACATAACCCATTATGTTGTCTTCCTTGTCCAACATCAACTCTTTAGCATGTCATACTTTAATGAGTGCTCACAATCATAAAAGATGTCCACGATAGTATATTTGTATGTGAAGCCTCTCTTCTTTTATTAATTCCTATTAATTGCAACGATGACCAAAACTATGTTTGTCACCTCCCAACAACTTTTATTTATCATACTCTTATATGTGAAGTCACTACTTCCCATAAGATCGATATGATCTCTATGATTCTCCTTTTGTTTTCTTTCTTTTATCATGACCCAAGTGAGGAAATCAAGCCCTTGACTCAACACTAATCTTTATTATATAGCTCACGGACTCGAATACAAAGGATAAAGCTCATAAAGCAAAAGCTCACAACTAGATCATGCTGACTTTATTCTAATAGATCAAGCTACTACCAAAAGGATCAAACTAAGTAAAACGGTAAAGATAAGAGTGAGGGTGATACGATACCGGGGTCACTCCCCCAAGCTTCGCAGTTTCCAAGGGGAGTGCCCATACCCATATGATTAGGTCTCCTTCTTCGGGGGTGGTGATGTAATATTCTTGGCGATTATACCCCTCAGGATATGATTCTCCTCCTCGAGATTGTTAACTTGCTGCTTAAGGACCATAATTTCCTTGCGGAGCTTGCCCGTGATGGCTAAAGCTCCTTTCACCCAAGGATGCTGCATAGCTGCGGGAGAACAAGTAACACTCTTTTTCATATTTTCATAAGAAAGAAACCTGACATTGGTAGGGAGGACTGAGTTTGGAATAGCTGAGCTCTGTAATTCCCCTATTGTGAATCCAGCTTGAAATCGAGAAGTGACTTCTTGATCTTCCTCCATGGCATCTATCCTCTTCAAGTCAGCCTCCATCTCTTCCTCCGTTGATGGACCAAAGTGGTTGGCATCGCTGTTTGCTCTTGGGTCAAGTGTTGGATGAAACACCCGACTCTCTCCATCAGACTCATGAGAAGACATCTTGATCTTATCTGCGACAGAAACAGCTCGAAATGAAAACTGAGGAATTCTGCGTGATACAAAGGTCAAAACCTTCGGGGGTATATATAATGAATTTTTCCAGCACGAAAGGAGTAACCCACAAGAAAACGGAGTCCAGGGGACACACGGGGTGCCCTCGAGGCAGGGGGCGCACCCTGGGAAGGTGAGCGCGCCCCTACCCTCGAGGCCACCTCGTGTCTCCTCCGGACTGCGGTTTATTTTCGTATATTTCTAAATATTCCAAAACGGAGAAAAATTGTCTTCAGAACTATTTTGGAGTCTGTTTACTTACCGTATCACGTACCTCTTCCTTTTCGGAGGCTGAATCATTCTAGAAAGTGTCCCTTAATTCCTCCGGGGTTATGGTTTCAATAATATTAGTTTCAACATTTATAGGATTACCTGAGATATAGTGTTTGATCTTTTGACCATTCACCACCTTCGGATTTGTGCCCTCGAAGTTGTTGATCTTTATAGCACCGGAATGATAGACCTCCTCGATAACGTAAGGTCCTTCCCACTTGGAGAGATGTTTTCCTGCAAAAAATCTTAAACGAGAGTTGAATAGCAAAACATAATCACCTACGTTGAACTCACGCTTTTGTATCCTTTTGTCATGCCATCTTTTAACTTTTTCTTTAAATAACTTGGCATTCTCGTAGGCCTGGGTTCTCCATTCATCGAGACAGCTAATATCAACTATCCTCTTTTCACCGGCAAGTTTGAAATCATAATTGAGCTCTTTGATAGCCCAATATGCCTTATGTTCTAGCTCAAGAGGTAAGTGACAAGCTTTTCCATATACCATCTTATATGGAGACATACCCATATGATTTTTGTATGCAGTTCTATAGGCCCATAGTGCAACATTTAGTTTCTTGGACCAATTCTTTCTAGACATATTAACTGTCTTTTGCAAGATCAATTTCAACTCCCTATTACTTAGTTCTACCTGACCACTAGTCTGTGGGTGATAAGGTGATGCAATTATGTGGTTGACATCATACTTAGCAAGCATCTTACGGAAAGCACCATGAATAAAGTGTGAACCACCATCAGTCATTAGATATCTAGGGACTCCAAACCTTGGAAATATAACTTCTTTAAGCATCTTAATAGAGGTGTTATGATCAGCACTACTAGTTGGAATAGCTTTTACCCACTTAGTAACGTAATCAATAGCAACTAGAATATGTGTGTACCCATTAGAGGCAGGAAAAGGTCCCATATAATCAAAACCCCAAACATAAAATGGTTCAATAACAAGTGAATAATTCATAGGCATTTGTTGACGTCTACTAATATTAACAATTCTTTGACATTCATCACATGATAATACAACCTTACGGGCCTCCTTGAAGAGAGTAGGCCAATAAAAACCAGATTGCAATACCTTGTGTGCAGTTCTGTTTCCTGCATGGTGTCCTCCGTAAGCTTTGGAGTGGCACTTGCGTAGGATCTGTTCCTGTTCATGCTCAGGTACACAAAGTCTAATAATACCGTCTACTCCTTCTTTATATAGATGTGGGTCATCCCAAAAGTAATGTCTCAAATCATAGAAGAACTTTTTCTTTTGCTGATATGTGAAGCTAGGAGGTATAAACTTAGCAACAATGTAATTAGCATAATCAGCATACCAAGGAGCAATATGAGAAGTATTTATGACAACTAGTTGTTCATCAGGGAAGCTATCATCAATATGTTGTGGGTCATCAAGTATATTCTCTAACCTGGACAAGTTATCTACTACGGGGTTCTCAACTCCCTTTCTATCAATAATATGCAAGTCAAATTCTTGTAGCAAGAGAACCCATCTAATAAGTCTAGGTTTAGCATCTTTCTTTTCCATAAGGTATTTGATAGCAGCATGGTCAGTGTGAATAGTTACTTTAGAATCAACGATATAGGGTCTAAACTTATCACAAGCAAACACAACTGCTAAAAATTATTTCTTAGTGGTAGCATAATTTCTTTGGGCACTATCTAGAGTTTTGCTAGCATACTGGATAACATTCAATTTCTTATCAACTCTTTGCCCTAGAAAAGCTCCTACAACATAATCACCAGCATCGCACATAATCTCAAAGGGTAAATTCCAGTCAGGGGGCTGGACAATAGGTGCAGAGATCAATGCTTTCTTAAGTATTTCAAATGCTTCTAGACAATCATCATCAAAGACAAAAAGAATATCTTTCTGTAAATGATTAGTCAAAGGCGTGTAAATTTTGGAGAAGTCCTTAATGAACCTCCTATAAAACCCGGCATGACCAAGGAAACTTTGTATACCTTTGATATCCTTAGGGCATGGCATCTTTTCAATAGCATCCACTTTAGCTTTGTCAACTTCAATACCTCTCTCAGAAATTTTATGTCCCAAGACAATGCCTTCATTAACCATAAAGTGGCACTTCTCCCAATTCAAGACAAGGTTAGTGTCTTCACATCTCTACAAAACTCGATCAAGGTTGCTTAAGCAATCATCAAAAGAAGTTCCATAAACGGAAAAATCATCCATGAACACTTCAACAATCTTTACACAAAAATCAGAGAATATAGCCATCATGCTTCTTTGAAAGGTAGCAGGTGCGTTACATAAACCAAAAGGCATACGTCTATAACCAAAGGTACTGAAAGGACATGTAAAGGTGGTCTTTTCTTGATCCCCCTTTGACACAGGTATTTGAGAGTAACCAGAATAACCATCTAGAAAGCAGAAATGAGTGTGTTTGGATAATCTTTCTAGCATTTGATCAATAAATGGAAAGGGGTAATGATCTTTCTTAGTAGATGTATTTAACTTACGAAAATCAATTACCATCCTATAACCTGTAACTATTCTTTGCGGGATCAATTCATCTTTATCATTAGGGACAACAGTCATACCTCCTTTCTTAGGGACACAATGGACGGGACTTACCCACTGGCTATCAGCAATGAGATAGATAATATCTGCCTCTAGAAGATTTAGAATTTCCTTCCTTACCACTTCTTTCATCTTAGGATTTAACCGTCGCTAATGATCAATAACCGATTTAGCATTTTCTTCCAATTTTATCTTGTGTTGACATATAGTGGGACTAATGCCCTTAAGATCATCCAGAGTATATCCAATAGCAGCTCGGTGCTTCTTCAGAATTTTCAATAATCTTTCTTCCTCATGCTCTGAAAGGTTAGCACTAATAATAACAGGATATATCTTCTTTTAATCGAGATAAACATACTTAAGATTATCAGGCCAAGGTTTAAGTTCAAACACTGGATCACCCTTGGGTGGAGGAGGATCCCCTAGGATTTCAACAGGCAAGTTGTTTTTCAATACGGGTCCCTGTGTAAGGAATATTTCATCTATCTCCCTTCTCTCATTCATTTGCATATCATTTTCATGGTCTAGCAAGTATTGTTCTAAAGGATCATTAGGTGGCACGGCAATAGAAGCAAGACCAATAAGTTCATCCTTACTGGATGGTGCCTTTTCGAGGGGTTGTCTACGGAATTTAGCAAAGTTAAAATCATGAGACATATCCCCTAATCCGACAGTGACAATATCTTTCACATAGTCTATCTTGGCATTAACGGTATTCAAGAAGGGTCTACCAAATATAATGGGACAGAAAGCATCTTGTGGGGAACTAAGAACAAGAAAGTCAGCAGGGTATTTAACCTTCCCACACAAGACTTCAATATCTCTTACAATCCCAACTGGTGAAATAGTTTCTCTATTAGCAAGCTTAATAGTAACATCAATCCCTTCTAACTCAACAGGTGCAATATCATGCATAATTTCGTTATACAACTCAAGAGGGATAATACTCGCACTAGAACCTACGTCACATAAACCATGATAGCAATGATTTCCTATCTTGATAGATATAACAGGCAAGCCTACAACAGGTTTATGTCTATTCCTAGCATTGGGTTTAGCTATTCTAGCAGTCTCCTCTTGGAGATAAATAAAATGACCATCTAAATCTTCTACCAAGAGATCTTTAACCATAGCAACACCAGGTTCAACTTTAATTTGCTCATAGGGTGTAGGTGTTCTAGTATTACTCTTACGAACTACAGTCGAAGCTTGAGCATGATCGTTTATCCTAACAGGGAAAGGTGGTTTCTCAATATAAGCGGTAGGAATGACATGATCAACATTATAAGTGATAGTCTTTTCTTCAACTTTAATAGGTTCAACTACTTTAACTTCAATATGGGGATGGTATTTAGACCACTTCTCCTTGGGGAGATCAACATGAGTAGCAAAGGATTCACAGAAAGAAGCTACTATCTCAGAGTCAAGTCCATATTTAGTGCTAAACTCACGGAAAACATCGGTATCCTAAAAGCTTTAACACATTCAAACTTGGGGGTCATACCTGACTCCTTACCTTCATCGAGGTCCCAATCTTCGGAGTTGCATTTAATTCTTTAAAATAAATCCCATTTGAAGTCAATAGTCTTCATCATATAAGAGCCGGAACAAGAAGTATCGAGCATGGAGCGATTATTATGAGAAAGCCGAGCATAAAATTTTTGAATGATCATTTCTCTTGAGAGCTCATGATTGGGGCCTGAATATAACACTGACTTAAGCCTCCCCCAAGCTTAAGTGATGCTTTCTCCTTCGCGAGGCCAGAAATTATAAATATAATTACGATCACGATGAACCTAGTGCATAGGGTAGAACTTCTGATGAAATTCCAACTTCAGACGATTATAGTTCCAAGAACCCATATCGTCGCATAGCCTAAACCATGTCAATGTGTCTCCCTTCAAATACAAAGGGAAAACCTTCTTCTTGATAACATCCTCGGGCATACCTGCAAGCTTAAACAATCCACAAACTTCATCCACATAGATTAGATGTAAATCGGGGTGAAGTGTTCTGTCTCCTGTATAGGGATTTTCAAGCAGTTTCTCAAATATACCCGAAGGAATCTCAAAGCAAACATTTTCAGTAGGTGCAGAAGGTTGAGGAGCAACTCTTTGCTCTTCTGCTCAGGGTGAAGATACCACGAACAAGCCCCTCAAAGGGTTTTGAGCCATAGTAACAAGTGACAATAAATTTCAGCACACTATATAAATTTTTCTTACCAAATTCCACTTACAAAAGGTGCTTCACTCCCCGGAAACGGCGCCAGAAAAGAGTCTTGATGACCCACAAGTGTAGGGTATTTATCATAGTCCTTTTGTTAAGTAAGAGTGTCGAACCCAACGAGGAGCGGAAGGAAATGATAAGCAGTTTTCAGTAAAGTATTTTCTGCAAGCACTGAAATTATAGGTAACATATAGTTTTGCGATAGGATAATTGGTCGCAAGTAACAAAAGGTAAAAGTAAATAAGGTGCAGCAAGGTGGCCCAATCCTTTTTGTAGCAAAGGATAAGCCTGGACAAACTCTTATGCAAGGTAAAGTGGTCCCGAGGACATATGGGAATTATCGTCAAGCTAGTTTTCATCACGATCGTCTGATTCGCGTTCGGTACTTTGATAATTTCGTATGTGGGTGGACCGGTGCTTGGGTGCTTCCCTTAATTGAACAAGCCTCCCACTTATGATTTACCTCTAATGCAAGCATCCACAACTACAAAATAAGTATTAAGGTAAACCTAACCATAGCCTGAAACATATGGATCCAAATCAGCCCCTTACGAAGCAACACATAAACTAGGGTTTAAGCTTCTGTCACTCTAGCAACCCATCATCTACTTATTACTTCCCAATGCCTTCCTCTAGGCCCAAATAATGGTGAAGTTTCATGTAGTCGACGTTCACATGACACCACTAGAGGAGAAACAACATACATCTCATCAAAATATCGAACGAAGACTAAATTCACATGACTACTAATAGCAAGAATTCTCCCATGTCCTTAGGAACAAAAGCAACTACTCACAAGACATAATATTGTTCATGATCAGAGGGGTATTAATATGCATAATGGATCTGAACATATGATCTTCCACCAAATAAACCAACTAGCATCAACTACAAGGAGTAATCAACACTACTAGCAACCCACAGGTACCAATCTGAGGTTTGGATACAAAGATTGGATACAAGATATGAACTAGGGTTTGAGAGGAGATGGTGCTGGTGAAGATGTTGATGAAGATAGCTCTCCCCAAGATGGGAGAGTTGTTGGTGATGACGGCGGTGATGATTTCCCCCTCCCGGTGGGAAGTATCCCCGGCAGAACAGCTTTGCCGGAGCCCTAGATTGGTTTCCGCCTCGGTTCCTCCTCGAGACGGCGGCGTCTAGTCCCGAAAGCCTTCTCCTCATTTTTTCCAGGTCGAAACGCTTCATATAGGAGAAGATGGTCAATTGGGGCCCACCGGCTGGCCGTCGAGGCAGGGGGGGCGCGCCCTGGGAAGGGGGGGCGCCCCCACCGTCGAGGCCAGCCAGTGGCCCCCCTCTTGGGTTTCTTCCGCCATGTATTTTTTATATTTTCCGAAAAAATGTTCTGTGGAGTTTCGAGGCTTTTGGAGTTGTGCAGAATAGGTTTCCAGAGTTTGCTCCTTTTCCAGCATAGAATTCCAGCTGTCGGCATTCCCCCTTCTTAATGTAAACCTTGCAAAATAAGAGGGAAAAGGCATAAGTACTGTGACAAAACATGTATGAACAGCCCATAATGCAATAAATATCAACTTATAAGCATGATGCAAAATGGACGTATCACGCAAGAGCCGCGTCAAGGAGCTGGCGAGCACGCTGAGTCATGCAGCGAAGCTCGTCTCCCTCCAAGTGGCCTAGCTCATCAACTGCCGCCTTGGCAGCCCTTAGGTTCTCTGATGGAGTGAGGTACACGGGCCGTGGGGCCCCCAGCATGTCGGCTAGCACTCCGCCGCGATCGCGAACGGCACCAGCCCGACTGGGCTCGCCAGCAGCCGGCGTGCCGCCTATGGCACGGTCCATCTCGCGGCGGTAGGCTTTGGTGAGGCGCCGGGAAGCGGCCAGCTTGTTGGCGTTGTCGAGGAGCGAGACGCGGAGCGCCTCCAGCGCCGCGCTGTCCGCCCCCGCAGCGATGGGAACGTAGAGGCTCTCCATGGCTGCGTGCAACGGGTCTTGGCCCGACCCGCCGGAAGGCTCGTGGCCAGCACTTCCGTGACGGTACTGACGGTACTGCCGCGGGCTGCGATGGGGAGGGGATCGTCGATGATCACCACATGCTCGGGGAAGGAATCGACGGACGCCGCGTCAAGGTCGATGATCATGTCAACTGGTGGGTCAGAGGAGCCCACCGACTCTATGTCGGAGGCACGCTCGTCGACGATGTGGAGCTTGTCGAGGAGCTCGACGAGGCAGCTCTCCGAAGCAACTAGCTCTGCAGCCGGAGAGGGCTCGTCATGGATGTGGACGCCGACGAGAAGGTCAGCGAGTCCGCTCACGGCGCATGCGGCCTCAGCGCCGCGAAGCATCCTAGTATCCACGCCTGCGGGCGTGCCGGGTTGGCTGTGCTCGCTAGGAAGGAACAAAGTTCCCGTCCAAAACATGTCTCCGGACGATGGTGCACCTCGCCCCATGCTGGGCGCCAAATATCGAGGTTTTGGAGCGACATATGCCAATGGATGGCTTATCATGCATGGGGACAATAGAACGTCGCCGGGCCCTGGAAGCGGGATAAGGCAGAACTTAGGACGCCTACGAATATTACCCAGGTTTGGGGTTCTCCGTGGAGATAACACCCCTAGTCCTCCTCTGCGGGGACTCTGCGTCATGACTAATGTCACTAGGGTGGCTACAAGGTTGCTCCTTGAGCTGTGTTGCCTAGAGGAGGAAGATGGGCAAGGCTATCTCTCTACCTTCGCTCTAGGGAATCGGGATGATGGCTAGGGTTTCTCCCTATCTCTCTCTATGTGTCTTTCTTCTCCTAAGAGTTCATCCCCTCCACATGGAGGACCCTGGGGGTTTATATAGGCCTACCCCCCAGGGGTAAAATAGTAATCCAGGCGGAATGGCCCCCAGCTGTCAGCGTCTTTGGGTGCCGGCCTCTCCGCCCGTCTGCAGGGGCCCGCCATCCGTGGGCCCTCATGATTGCCTTTCACTGTAGGCGCTCTTCTACTGATGGCAGCATCGTCAGGAGGGAAGTGGCTATAGTGCCGTCGTCTCCTGCCGTACACTGCCACCACGTCCTGTCTTATCATCTTGATGAGGTTCAGACTCCTAGGGTACGGTGTGCCGCCTGCTTCCAGGCGGACCGTCTCCCCCGGTCGCCTTCCAGGGGCCGCTTGTCTTCGATCCATCCACTGGCCGGTGGGGCCAACCGCCTGCTGGCCCTGCCGTCTATGGGTAGTGGGGTCGTGGCTTCCTCTGACCGAGGCTCGGTCACTGGCAGCTTGGCTACAGTGATACACTACTTAAGGGGCGCCCATAAGACACGCATTCACTGTAGCCATGCCCTTATAGATTCTCTAAGGACATGCTCAACTATAGCCATGCCTTAGCTGTGTCGTGGTCCCCCAGCATGCATCCCGAGGGGGAGGCTTAGGACCGCCTGCTAACTGCTGGCTATGGAGTTGCCGCCTGTTCGGGCCCCTGCAGCCTGCTGGCAGCCGGCTCCTGGGCTGAGCTGTCCCAGGAGGCGGCCTAATGACCAGGCAGCCGGGGGATAACAGGCGGCCCCCAATTGTATTGAAATACCATGGGTGGTCGATGAGGACACCCGTGGTCAATATCTCCGACAATCATACTTGGCTAGCTAGGCATGAGATTGTGTGTGTGCGTGTGAGATGGAGAGAGAATGAGGGAGAGAGATAGAGTTTTAGATGGGCCTATCGAGTGCGAGTGAGATATGCATGTGTATGTGTGACCCAGGTAGATGGAGAGTTTGAGAGAGAGGGGGAAGAGCTCTGAGACGACAAAGTGGTGCGTGAGAGAGTTACGGGCAACGAGCCAAGAAATTTGTGTGCGTACGATGAGTGCACCCAAGATATCTAGCTTGCACTAGAGAATCATACATAGTGTGCGAGAGAGACCTATAGATCGAGTATATATGCATGCGAACTAGAAAGATCCCCCCACACACGCACAC
>LR738715.1:191518812-191574302 GCA_902687465.1 Secale cereale | reverse complement strand
AGAGAGAGAGAGAGAGAGAGAGAGAGAGAGAGAGAGAGAGAGAGAGAGAGAGAGCAGGAGTCCGGGAGAGGGGGAGGTCACGTTTTATGCACCAAAGACTAATATAAACCATGTTTCGATATAAACTTGCATTCAAATATTTAAATTGGAGAACATGTTGTCTGCAATCCACACATGAACGGATATATGCATATATCAAACAAGTTCATTAATTTGACTTTCAACATGTTCATGGAGTACTATAATACTGTACAACATGCTATTCGATTGAGGTGTTCAATTTTGGATCTAGTTCACTATTTTGACCTGGTGAACAAGCTATTTCATTGAATTGAGATATTTCATTTTGGGTTTGATTCCCATTTTTGAGTGGGTCAACTATTTGTCATATAGTAAATCGCTAGCAACGAGCATGTAAAAACACATTACCCCCGAGCATCATCTCTCCATCTAAAAAAGAAGTGGCAAGCTAATATTTCTAAATTTGATTCGAATCGACTTGGAAAGGTAGACGTGGATGCTCGTTCTCCCAAATTTTGAATGAATTGTTAAACATCCTCTGCTCGGTGGAATTCGCCCGAGCAAATAAATGGGAGACGCGAAATTACCATCCTATGTGGGAGACGCATTAATTGGCCCGTTGTGCATCGAGGGTAGGTTCATAACTTCATCCAAGCGCGCCTTCTACTCGGACGAAATGACATGTGCCGAATATGTAATGCCCCGGATGTAATACTTTCCATTTTGGGCATATAATATCTCTCCGGCTTCATCTATTCCATTTCGGGTTCTTTGTCTTTCGGGTTTTCGTCGTTTTGTTGTGTGCGTGTGTGGCATTCATTCATATCATGTAGACATGTGCATCGCATTGCATTGTGTTGTTGTTTGCATCCGGTTCCACGCGTTCCTTCCCGTTGTCCGTTTCACGTTCCGGAGCTCCTCCCTCACGTGTCCGTGGCATCCCTGAGGCCTACATTGGTGTTTGGCCGTGTAACGTTACCGGTTTGGCGCGAGACTTGTCGTGTGTTGTTGTTTTGGTGTGTGTAACCCGCCTGTCAAATCTCGTCGCGTTTGGAGTCCGTTTGCTACCCCAACAGTTATTCTCGTGGGCTCAAAGTGCCTCCACTTTGAGGCCCAAGACACCCCTCCAACATCCCACCAAACCACTCCAAACCACTCCCTTCATCTAGGCCATCCAATTCTGATCGCGTGGCCGAAAACCACACTCCATTTGGACAACCCTAGCTCTTTGTGCCTATATATTTGTCCACTTTCCCCAATTTTTGCCCCAAATCAAGGAAACCCTAGTCCATCCCCTTCCTCTCCTTCTTCTACCTCCAGCCACCAGCCACCTCGCCGGAGTTTCGCCGAAATTCCTCCACCGCCGCCACCTCATCGTTACTCCGGCCACCACCTCACTGGTCCCTCCTCGAGCCGGTGCCGCCCCTCTCCGGCCGGAGCAGTGCCTCCCTAGGCCGCCGGACAGCCTCCCGTCGCCGGCCTCCTCTCGCGAAAGAGCCAGCTGCCGCCGCAGCTTCGCAGGATCGGGAGGCATTCCCGATCTGGATCGATCGCCGCCGCCGCTCTGGATTCGATCGGGCAAGCGCCCGTTCTGGATCCGTTGACCGCGCGCTGTTCCTCCCTGGGCCGACCCTCCGCTCGCCGCGGCCCATCATCGCCCCGCGTCGCCAGGATCCCGCATCTCCCTGCGGTCGCCAGCAGGCCGACGCCAGGCCGCCTTCCTCCTTCCCTCCGCCTCCGTCGTTGACCCGAGCCCGCGGCCCGTCCAGCGGCCGCCATCGCCTCCATCTGCAGCGCCCTGAGCGGGCCTTCCACTCCGCGCCGCCAGGCCGGCCCACTCGTCCCCTTCGGCCAGCGCCGCCCCCTACTGGGATTTGGTCCGGTCGCCAGATCGCCAGGCTCCAGCCGCCGGCCGGCTCCTCGGCCCGAAGCCGCCGGTCGCCAGAACCGCCTGGCCCAGCCGCTGCGCCCTCTCCGCAGCCGGGCCTCTTCTTCGCCAGATCCGCCGCGGGCCCGAGCCCGTTGTTTTTCTTCCCAGACCTGAAGGTTGACCTCTAAATCCTTCTAAGTCCCTGTGTTCTTTTAGTGTCTGATGCTATTTTCAAACGTGGATAACTTTTTGTGTGATGCTCCGTTTTGCGCAAATGACATGTCCAGACGTTCGTGGTGACTTGCACTATGTTTCATTCCATTATGCCATGCATGTCTGAGCTCATCTAGGTGCTTAAAATTCTGTTGCAAGAGTGCATCTCGTTATAAACTGCTAGTGTTGTTTTTCATGCCATCTTTGCATAGTGACAACTTGGTGCTCGTTTATCCGAATGATTCAAATGACATGTCCACGTGTTCGTCTTGTCACGCTCTACATGTTAAATGCTTAAGTTTGCATGATAGATTTAATCTTGCCATGTTTATCTCCGTTGCAAAGTGCCATGTGGCTGTGATGTTGTTAAACTTGTTATGAAATACCAACTTGAGGAGCTCATTGCTATCATTGTGATTGTCCTCATGATGCATGCTTAGGTGTTTTGGAATCACCATCATATGTACTTTGATGTGGTGCTTACCACCTGCCATGTTTAGTTTTGAGGCGACTTAAACTTGCTCTCAAAGATGCCATGATGAAACTGCTATTTTAACACTTAGTGAAATTTCACTAAGTCTGGAATCTGTAATTTCCAGATGCCATGTTTGCTTGTTGTTCTAGGACAAACCATGATAGTTTTGGGGTGACTCTTGATGGTTCCTTGTAGTATATATTGTTGTCTATCCATTCATGCTCTCACATGCTTATTTGAGTGGCTGTAGCATATTTAACTTTTGCTCCAAAGTTGCAATAAATTACTGTTGTCAGGATTTTGTTGTCAAGTTCAATATGTCCAAGCTTGTTGCTATTGATCCGTGGCTCCTTTGGGGGTGCACCAATGGACTTATTTGCTGTAGGATATGTCTAGTTTATGTTCATGCTCTTTGCCATGATGTTTGAGTGCTGTAGCCTATTTATCTAGTGCTCCGAAGTTGCTATGTTGCTGTAATTTTTTCAGCTTTCGCATGTTTATTGTTTTGTGTGTAACTTTTAGCCCGTAGCTCCGTTTGCAGCAAGTCTTATATGAAACTTGATTGATTTTTCGTGTAGATTCATAATATCCTATTGTTATCTTGTTTTGAAGCTTTTTTGCTTGATCGCATATTGTCATGCTCATTGTGCTCCCTTAGTGCATAAGTCATGCATCCATCATTTTTGTGTGCGCATTGCATCTTGTTGATTGGTGCCGTGTATGTTTGTGTTAATTAGAGCCGGAAGCTGAGTCTGAGTACGAGTACGAGCACGAGGTTACTACCGAGCTTGAGAACGAGGACCCCTTTTATGATCCTTTCGACAACTCTTCAGGCAAGATGACCGAACCCGGATACCAATACTATTTTTGCCTATTGATAGAAGTCTCGATCTATAGTTTTGCCTCGATGCCCATGTCTTTCATGTCAGCCTCCTACTTGTAACCATGATCATGTCTAACCACTCTACCTATGCAAACCGTTGAATGGCTAAGTACGCTTCGCTCAGCCCCTCTTATAGCATTGCTAGTTGCAGGTGAAGTTGAAGATGCTTGCTTCATGTTGAAGTTTTGTTGGGTTATATCACACTATATAAATGCTTAAAATGAAATCATCTATATATTGGCAATGGGTGGAAGGCTAAGCCTTTTGCTTGGTGATTTGTTCCACTCATGCCGCTAGGAACCGTTTAAACCGGTGTTATGTTCCTTGGTTATGCGTTCCTTACACGGTAGGGGTTATGGGGCCCCCTCGATAAACCGCTAAGTGCTAAGTCTTTTCCAGCAAGTCCCAACATTGGTACTATTTGCCTAATAACTAAATAAACTTGCATAGGGAGTAATTAACCCTCTTTCATAATCAACAACCCCGGGCCAGTGCTCCACATGAGTGTTGGTCCGAAACGGGGAGCCTGCGGGGCCGCCTTGGGGAAACCCGAGGTATCTGGCATACACCTGTAGCTTCGCCCATCCGGTCGTGTCCTGAGACTAGATACGTGCGGCTACTATCAGGGTGTCGACACGCCGGGAGGATTTGCTAGATTAGCCTTACCTTAGTTCGGAGTATCTTGAGCACGGGATTCCGAGAATACTCGGGCCTTCCCACCTTGGAGTTGCGACTCCGCGGATCGTGGGCTTGTCATGGGCCAAGTTGGAACACCCCTGCAGGGTTATGAACTTTCGAAAGCCGTGCCCGCGGTTATGTCGCAGATGGGAGCTTGTTAATATCCAGTTGTAGAAAACTTGACACATTGTTCTAATACACTACCAGCGTGAGTACTGTGACTGTCATTTTCCGAAAGGGGTTTCGGGAGATGAATACGGTGGGGTTATGTTTGATTGGTTTTAGTTAGGATCACTTCGTGATCACCTCTCGACCGAGGCGCCTTCTCTTCTCGCTCTCTTTTGCGTAAGCTAGGCTAGTGCTGCTGCAACCACTTTCTTATTCTTTCTTCAGCCTTGTTCCACACCCAAGGCTTAAATAGTCGTGTTACCCGGGAACGGGATTGCTGAGTCCTCTGTGGCTCACAGTTACTTCACCACACCAGATGCAGGTCCGATGGTGAGCTATCCAGGTGATGGCACCGAGCTAGACTGGGAGTACGACGAGGAGCGTAGCCGTTACTATGTTCGTTATCCTGATGATCAGTAGTGGTACTTCTACTAGGATTCGATCCGACCTGTGGATTTAAATTATGTTTGGTATCTTGACATTTGGATTTTACCCTTAGATGGGCTGTGATGTTTTATTGAATGATGATTTGGACATGTAATGTATTTGTGTGACGTGGCGAGTGTAAGCCAACTATTTTATGTTTTCCATCCCCATCTTTTACATGAGTTGTGCAAAGATACCAAACTTGCGATCATTCCAGCATGGGGTTATGTCTCTAAGTCGTGCCTCGACACGTAGGAGATATAGTCCCATCCTGGGCATTACAAGTTGGTATTCAGAGCCTTCTACGACCTAGAAGCCCCCACTGATTGATTGAATCATTGACGGTCGAGTCTAGGCACACACTGAAAATATTTTGAGTCCTATATTTATATCGGAGAGTAGGATTTCTTTGCTTCTCATCCCCTTTCTCTCTGGTGAGGACTCCTGACGTCTACTCTTGCCTCTTCTACTTTCAAAAATTGCACAATTTTTTTTAGGAATCTCGCGAGTATTGTGGGATTGTTTCGATGTTCTTCTGACGAGAATATTGTTCTCGATGCCTCCTGACATTAGGGGTTGTGGCAGTGTCCCGGGGAGTTGAGCTTCGGGGTATTGTCGTCACAAGCATATCGCGGCAGTACTAAATACTTAAGACGGCCGACATCGAAAATCTCTCCTATACGGTTAGTGGCAAGATAACCCCGACATCACCCAGTACTGGGGAGGTAGTTAGGGAGTATTGCCATAGCTTGGTATAGTGGATGCTTTTCGAAGGTCCGAGGTAGATAGTTTCCGAGAAAGACTGGTTATGTGTTGAAGGATGGATACAGCCGGATGTAGGTTTAGAGTTGATTGCGCGGTGCTTCCCCTGTATCCCCAACACCTGATTGCATAACTGGAAACTTTCGGAAATTAATAGGTGGGATTATCCAGTAGATCGTAGGCATTCTTCCAACGAATGCAGGTTAGCGAGTTCGGGGTTCTACATTGAGTGAAGTGGTTTTATGACCGATGTTCCGATCGGGAGTTGCATCTTAAAGGGTTCTTGGCTATGCTGATCCGGGGATTGCAAAACCCTTTCGTAACGCGTTCATAAGCTTTCAGCACAAAGATGTTAGAACAAAGCTCCTATCTTGTGTTTGTTTCCATCCGTACCTTGTGTTTTTCTTAATTACCTTTTGTCCCCTATGTGGCTTCTCATGAAGATTGATGTTATCATTTAACTGAGAATTTCATTCGTTCCTCTTGTTCGAATGATTATTGTGAAGACTTGTTGCAATTCATTCCGTTGTTTCAGCTTATACCTTCTTTCAATGAAATTGCTGATTCGTGGTCATCTCTTTCAGGATGGCTCCGAAACGAGTTCCCAACGCTAACCCAGAGGGTGAAGACGTCCCAGATCGTCCTCCTTCCCCTCCTCCTCCGTCTAAGGCTTGGAGAGCGATTATGCAGACTACAAATCAGAACACCCAGATGTTGATGCAGATGATGCGGCAGATGCAAGCTAATCAAGCTAATCAGGGTGCTCCAGGGAACCAAGGCAATTTCTTCAACCAGCAGCACCATGCTACTCTCAACCAGTTCTTGGCCAATAATCCAAAAGCTTTCAGTTACTGTGTCGACCCTCTTGATGCTGAAGATTGGTTAACCGATATCAAGAAGCATTTTGAGTGCAGTAACGTAAGGGAAGAGGACTATGTCAAATTTGCAGCCTTCTAACTCAAAGACCAAGCAGCTGACTAGTGGCAGCAGTACAAAGACTCCAGGCCAGGTCGTGTGATCTCTTGGGAGGATTTCTGCAAGGACTTTCGCTCTCACCACATTCCAACAAGTGTCATCGAGGGTATGCGTGAGCAATTCCGCAACCTGAAGCAGGGCTCTATGACTGTCTACCAGTATAATGTCAAGTTCCAAAACCTCGCCCGCTATGCTAAGCAAGACATACCAGATGCCAAGAGCAAGATCTATCAGTTCCGTGGAGGTCTCAAGGATGAACTTCAACTTGCTCTCACCTTGTTCGAGCCCGATGAATTCGACAAATTCTATAACATGGCTTTGAAGCAAGAGGCAGCCCAGCTCAAGATGGAGGCTTCTAAAAAGAGGATTCGAGATGCCGTTCACTCCTCCTCATCGTCTCAGATGGTCTTGAAACAACAGAAATTTTGGCTTCCTCCTCCTCAAGTGATTCGAGCTCCTTACAACAACTCCAACAACTCCAACAACAAGAACTCTAGTGGACGTGGTTTCTCCCACCCACCGAACCCGAGCAACCAGTTGAAGAATCAGTTTCAGTCTCAAGGTTCCAAGTCTAGTGGTTCTCATTTCCGTCCTCTCTCAGAAGTGGTGTGCAACAAGTGTGGCCAGAAGGGTCATTATGCTAACAGATGCCCGAACCCAAAGCGTCTTCCACCTCCTCCACCTGTGAGTTCAGCTATTGTCAAGCATAATCCAAAGGCATCAAGGGTGAATCTGATGAATGCAGCGGAAGCGGAGAATTCTTCTGATGTGATTTTGGGTAACCTCTCAGTTAACTCTTTTCCAGCTAAAGTGTTGTTTGATTCGGGTGCTTCATGTTCTTTCATGTCTCAACCATTTGCATCCAAGCACGATGTTGTCACTTCAAATTTTCCTCAGAGGTTGCAAGTCATTTCTCCGGGGAGACGTATGACTTCTAATATATTTGCCCCGGATGTTTCTATTCGCATGGGTGATTATCGCTTTCTGGCTAAACCGGTGGTTCTTGGTAATTCCGACATTGACCTCATCCTCGGGATGGACTGGCCTTCTCAGCATGATGCTCACATTGATTGTGCACGGAAGGAAGTCAAGATTACTCATCCTGATGAAGATGTGATTATCTTCGCCTCCAGGGATAACACTATCAGGCTTTTCTCTCTCAATGATAAGGGCGAGATTGATGCCATATCTCAAATTCCGGTGGTTAACGAATATCAAGACGTCTTTCCTAAAGAACTTCCAGGCATGCCTCCACACCGTCACGTGGAATTCGTCATTGAACTCGAGCCTGGTACTGAGCCAGCATGCCGGCGTCCGTACAAGCTCTCTCCTAAAGAGTTGAAGGAATTGAAGAAACAGCTTGATGAACAGGAGCGTATGGGTTTGATCAGGCCTAGTACGTCTCCTTGGGGCTGTGGTGTCTTATTTGTCAAGAAGAAGGATGGCACGGAGCGCCTCTGCGTTGATTACCGGCCACTGAACAAGAAGACAATAAAGAACAAGTATCCGCTCCCCAACATCAATGAACTGTTCGAGCAGCTCAAAGGAGCTAAAGTGTTCTCTAAGCTTGACCTCCGAATGGGCTATCACCAAATTCGCATTCGCGAGCAAGACATTCCCAAGACTGCTTTCAGAACGAGCTACGGCTCATAAGATTATACCGTCATGTCCTTTGGTCTCGCCAATGCTCCTCCTACCTTTTCGAGAATGATGCACTACATCTTCAACCGCTATACCGGCGAGTTTGTGCTTGTGTATCTGGATGATATTCTGGTGTTTTCTAAGAATGAAGAAGATCACGAAAAACACTTACGTCTGGTTCTTGATCGACTTCGTGAACATAAGTTCTATGCCAAGTTCTCCAAGTGCGAATTTTGGCTCGATAAGGTTTTGTACCTGGGCCATATCATCTCCGCTGACGGTATTGCAGTAATCCCGAGAAAGTTGAAGCAATTGTCAACTAGGAAGCTCCTCAGAACGTCAAGCAACTCCGAAGCTTTCTTGGTCTTGCCAGTTATTGTAAAAGGTTCGTTGAGAACTTCTCCAAGATTGCCAAGCCTCTTTCCAATTTGCTGCAGAAGAATGTCAAATACTTCTGGTCTCCAGAGTGTGAAGTGGCATTCAGAACTCTCAAAGAAAAGCTCGTCTCTGCTCCAGTTCTTACTCCTCCAGATGAGTCCAAGCCCTATAAAGTATTCTGTGATGCTTCTCTTCAAAGACTTGGTGGTGTGCTTATGCAAGATAAGAGAATTGTGGCATACACTTCTCGTCAGCTGAAGCCAAGTGAGAAGAACTATCCCACACATGATCTTGAACTAGCAGCTTTGGTACATGCTTTGATTACGTGGAGACATCTGTTGTTGGGCAGAAAAGTCGACATCTTCACCGATCACAAGAGCTTGAAGTACATCTTCACACAGCCGAATCTGAACCTCCGCCACACTCGTTGGGTTGAAATAATCCAAGAGTATGATCCCAGCATCGAATACACTCCTGGCAAGGCGAATGTGATTGCAGATGCTTTGAGCAGAAAGGCATATTGCAACAGCCTTCTTATCAAGCCGTTCCAGCCTGGTCTTTGTGAAGCATTCAGGAAACTCAACCTCCAAGTTGTTCCGCAAGGTTTTCTTGCAAATGTTCAAGTTGCTCCTACCTTGGAAGATCAGGTCCATGAGGCCCAACTCAGTGATGCCATGGTGCAGAAGGTGAAACATGGTATTGCAAAGGGCACTCCGAAATACGAGTGCTATCGTGTTGATGAGAGAGATAACTTGTTCTTCGAGGACAGACTCGTTGTTCCCAAAGGTGATCTCAGGAAGCTCATAATGGAAGAAGCACATGATTCTCTCCTTTCCATTCATCCTGGCAGTTCCAATATGTACCAAGACCTCAAGCAATCTTACTGGTGGACACGCATGAAAAGGGAGATTGCCCAATTCGTGAATGAATGTGATGTCTGCAGAAGAGTGAAGGTAGAGCATCAACGTCCAGCCGGTCTTCTCCAACCTCTTCCTATTCCCGAGTGGAAATTCGACCACATTGAGATGGATTTAGTCACTGGCTTTCCGAAGTCCAAGAGAGGGAATGATTCTATCTTTGTGGTGATTGACAAGCTTACCAAAGTCGCTCACTTCCTTCCAGTCAAAGAATCCATCAATGTAGCTCAACTTGCAGAGTTGTACACTTCCAGAATTGTGTTTTTACATGGCATTCCTCAAGTTATCTCCTCAGACCATGGAAGTTTGTTCACTTCAAAGTTCTGGGACTCCTTTCAGTCCGCCATGGGCACTAGGATCAGGTTCAGCACTGCTTTTCACCCTCAGACTAGTGGTCAAGTCGAGCGAGTGAATCAGATTCTAGAAGACATGCTCAGAGCCTGTGTCATATATTTTGGCATGAAATGGGAAGACTGCCTTCCGTTTGCCGAGTTCTCTTACAACAACAGCTTTCAAGCAAGTGCAGGCAAAGCTCCGTTTGAAATCCTCTATGGCAGAAAGTGCCGTACCCCCCTCAACTGGTCCGAAACAGGCGAACGTCAACTTCTTGGCAATGAATTGATCTCAGAAGCCGAAGAGATGTGCAAAGTCATACGTGAGAATCTCAAGGCCGCTCAGTCGCGTCAGAAGAGCTACTATGACGGCAAGAATCGTGATTTGGCTTTCAACATCGGTGATCATGTCTATCTCTGTGTTTCTCCTATGAAAGGCACCCAAAGATTCGGTATCAAAGGAAAGCTTGCTCCTAGATACGTCGGGCCTTTCAACATTCTTGGCAAAAGAGGCGATCTAACCTATCAACTTGAGCTCCCTCCCAACTTCGCCAATGTTCATGATGTGTTCCATGTGTCTCAACTCCGCAAATGCTTCAAGGCACCTGAACGCATGATTCTGTTTGAAGAGATTGATCTTCAACAAGACCTGTCTTACCGAGAGCATCCCGTTGCTATTCTCGAAGAAACCGAGCGTAAGACCCGCAACAAGTCCATCAAATTCTTAAAAGTCAAGTGGTCACATCATACCGACCGAGAAGCTACGTGGGAACGAGAAGATCATCTTCGTTCCGAGTACCCTTCCTTTTTCCAGTCCTAGATCTCGGGACGAGATCTTTTTGTAGTAGAGGAGAGTTTGTAATGCCCCGGATGTAATACTTTCCCTTTTGGGCATATAATATATCTCCGGCTTCATCTATTCCATTTCAGGTTCTTTGTCTTTCGGGTTTTCGTCGTTTTGTTGTGTGTGTGTGTGTGTGTGGCATTCATTCATATCATGTAGACATGTGCATCGCATTGCATTGTGTTGTTGTTTGCATCCGGTTCCACGCGTTCCTTCCCGTTGTCCGTTTCGCGTTCCGGAGCTCCCTCACGTGTCCGTGGCATCCCCGAGGCCTACTTTGGTGTTTGGCCGTGTAACGTTACCGGTTTGGCGCGAGACTTGTCGTGTGTTGTTGTTTTGGTGTGTGTTACCCGCCTGTCAAATCTCGTCGCGTTTGGAGTCCGTTTGCTACCCCAACAGTTATTCTCGTGGGCTCAAAGTGCCTCCACTTTGAGGCCCAAGACACCCCTCCAACAGCCCACCAAACCACTCCAAACCACTCCCTTCATCTAGGCCATCCAATTCTGATCGCGTGGCCGAAAACCACACTCCATTTGGACAACCCTAGCTCTTTGTGCCTATATATTTGTCCACTTCCCCCAATTTTTGCCCCAAATCAAGGAAACCCTAGTCCATCCCCTTCCTCTCCTTCTTCTACCTCCAGCCACCAGCCACCTCGCTGGAGTTTCGCCGGAATTCCTCCACCACCGCCACCTCATCGTTACTCCAGCCACCACCTCACTGGGCCCTCCTCTCGCCGGCGCCGCCCTTCTCCGGCCAGAGCAGCGCCTCCCTAGGCCGGACAGCCTCCCGTCGCGGGCCTCCTCTCGCGCAAGAGCCAGCCACCGCCGCAGCTTCGCAGGATCGGGAGGCGTTCCCGATCTGGATCGATCGCCGCAGCCGCTCTGGATTCGATCGGGCAAGCGCCCGATCTGGATCCGTTGACCGCGCGCTGTTCCTCCCTGGGCCGACCCTCCGCTCGCCGCGGCCCATCATCGCCCCGCGTCGCCAGGATCCCGCATCGCCCCGCGGTCGCCAGCAGGCCGCCTTCCTCCTTCCCTCCGCCTGGGCCGTTGACCCAAGCCCGCGGCCCGTCCAGCGGCCGCCATCGCCTCCATCCGCAGCGCCCTGAGCGGGCCTTCCACTCCGCGCCGCCAGGCCGGCCCGCTCATCCCCTTGGGCCAGCGCCGCCCCCTGCTGGGAGTTGGGCCGGTCGCCAGATCGCCAGGCTCCAGCCGCCGGCCGGCTCCTGGGCCTGAAGCCGCCGGTCGCCAGAACCGCCTGGCCGAGCCGCTGCGCCCTCTCCGCAGCCGGGCCTCTTCTTCGCCAGATCCGCCGCGGGCCCGAGCCCGTTGTTTTTTTTCCCAGACCTGAAGGTTGACCTCTAAATCCTTCTAAGTCCCTGTGTTCTTTTAGTGTCTGATGCTATTTTCAAACGTGGATAACTTTTTGTGTGATGCTCCGTTTTGCGCAAATGACATGTCCAGACGTTCGTGGAGACTTGCACTACGTTTCATTCCATTATGCCATGCATGTTTGAGCTCATCTAGGTGCTTAAAATTGCTGCAAGAGTGCATCTCGTTATAAATTGCTGTTAGTGTTGTTTTTCATGCCATCTTTGCATAGTGATAATTTGGTGCTCGTTTATCCGAATGATGCAAATGACATGTCCACGTGTTCATTTTGTCATGCTCTACATGTTAAATGCTTAAGTTTGCATGATAGATTTAATCTTGCCATGTTTATCTCCGTTGCAAAGTGCCATGTGGCTGTGATGTTGTTAAACTTGTTATGAAATGCCAACTTGAGGAGCTCATTGCTATCATTGTGATTGTCCTCATGATGCATGCTTAGGTGTTTTGGAATCACCATCATATGTAATTTGATGTGGTGCTTACCACCTGCCATGTTTAGTTTTGAGGCGACTTAAATTTGCTCTCAAAGATGCCATGATGAAACTGTTGTTTTAACACTTAGTGAAATTTCACTAAGTCTGGAATCTGTAATTTCCAGATGCCATGTTTGCTTGTTGTTCTAGGACAAACCATGATAGTTTTGGGGTGATTCTTCATGGTTCCTTGTAGTATATATTGTTGGCTATCCATTCATGCTCTCACATGCTTATTTGAGTGGCTGTAGCATATTTAACTTTTGCTCCAAAGTTGCAATAAATTACTGCTGTCAGGATTTTATTGTCAAGTTCAATATGTCCAAGCTAGTTGCTATTGATCCGTGGCTCCTTTGGGGGTGCACCAATGGACTTATTTGCTGTAGGATATGTCTAGTTTATGTTCATGCTCTTTTCCATGATGTTTGAGTGCTGTAGCTTATTTATCTAGTGCTGCAAACTTGCTATGTTGCTGTAATTTTTTCAGCTTTCGCATGTTTATTGTTTTGTGTGTAACTTTTAGCCCGTAGCTCCGTTTGCAGCAAGTTTTATATGAAACTTGATTGATTTTTCGTGTAGATTCATAATATCCTATTGTTATCTTGTTTTGAAGCTTTTTGCTTGATCGCATATTGTCATGCTCATTGTGCTCCCTTAGTGCATAAGTCATGCATCCATCATTTTTGTGTGCGCATTGCATCTTGTTGATTGGTGCCTTGTATGTTTGTGCTAATTAGAGCCGGAAGCTGAGTCTGAGTACGAGTACGAGCACGAGGTTACTTCCAAGCTTGAGAACGAGGACCCCTCTTACGATCCTTTCGACAACTCTTCAGGCAAGATGACCGAACCCGGATACCATTACTATTTTTGCCTATTGCTAGAAGTATCGATCTATAGTTTTTCCTCGATGCCCATGTCTTTCATGTCAGCCTCCTACTTGTAACCATGATCATGTCTAACCACCCTACCTATGCAAACCGTTGAATGGCTAAGTACGCTTCGCTCAGCCCCTGTTATAGCATTGCTAGTTGCAGGTGAAGTTGAAGATGCTTGCTTCATGTTGAAGTTTTGTTGGGTTATATCACACTATATAAATGCTTAAAATGAAATCATCTATATATTGGCAATGGGTGGAAGGCTAAGCCTTTTTCTTGGTGATTTGTTCCACTCATGCCGCTAGGAACCGTTTAAACCGGTGTTATGTTCCTTGATTATGCGTTCCTCACACGGTTGGGGTTATGGGGCCCCCTCGATAAACCGCTAAGTGCTAAGTCTTTTCCAGCAAGTCCCAACATTGGTACTATTTGCCTAATAACTAAACAAACTTGCATAGGGAGTAATTAACCCTCTTTCTTAATCAACAACCCCGGGCCAGTGCTCCACATGAGTGTTGGTCCGAAACGGGGAGCCTGCGGGGCCGCCTTGGGGAAACCCGAGGTATCTGGCATACGCCAGTAGCTTCGCCCATCCGGTCGTGTCCTGAGACTAGATACGCGCGGCTACTATCAGGGTGTCGACAGGCCGTGAGGATTTCCTGGATTGGCCTTACCTTAGTTCGGAGTATCTTGAGCACGGGATTCCGAGAATACTCGGGCCTTCCCACCTTGGAGTTGCGACTCCGCGGATCGTGGGCTTGTCATGGGCCAAGTTGGAACACCCCTGCAGGGTTATGAACTTTCGAAAGCCGTGCCCGCGGTTATGTGGCAGATGGGAGCTTGTTAATATCTGGTTGTAGAAAACTTGACTCATTGTTCTAATACACTACCAGCGTGAGTACCGTGACTGTCATTTTCCGAAAGGGGTTTCAGGAGATGAACACGGTGGGGTTATGTTTGATTGGTTTTAGTTAGGATCACTTCGTGATCACCTCTCGACCAAGGCGCCTTCTCTTCTCGCTCTCTTTTGCGTAAGCTAGGCTAGTGCTGCTGCAACCACTTTCTTATTCTTTCTTCAGCCTTGTTCCACACCCAAGGCTTAAATAGTCGTGTTACCCGGGAACGGGATTGCTGAGTCCTCTGTGGCTCACAGTGACTTCACCACACCAGATGCAGGTCCGGTGGTGAGCTATCCAGGTGATGGCACCGAGCTAGACTGGGAGTACGACGAGGAGCGTAGCCGTTACTATGTTCGTTATCCTGATGATCAGTAGTGGTACTTCTACTAGGATTCGATCCGACCTGTGGATTTAAATTATGTTTGGTATCTTGACATTTGGATTTTACCCTTAGATGGGCTGTGATGTTTTATTGAATGATGATTTGGACATGTAATGTATTTGTGTGACGTGGCGAGTGTAAGCCAACTATTTTATGTTTTCCATCCCCATCTTTTACATGAGTTGTGCAAATATACCAAACTTGCGATCATTCCAACATGGGGTTATGTCTCTAAGTCGTGCCTCGACACGTAGGAGATATAGTCCCATCCTGGGCATTACAGAATAATTCATAAATAATGGTCGGCAAAACACGCTCTCCTCGCCCAAAATAGCTCGCGCCCATTATTTCAAAACACGCCCTCCTCGCCCGAAATCGCTCGCGCCCACTATATTTCAAAACACGCCCTCCTCGCCCGAAATCGCTCCCGCCCACTATTTGGGGAGAAGCAAAGTTACTCTAGTATCCCCGACCCTCAGTACACAGAGCCAAGCCGAGAAGCCTAAAGGCAGGGGTAGAACTATAACTCCCCCTCACATTTCAGACAAATACGTACATGGTTCCACTCCCCTCCCAATCCCCCCCATTTATACCTCGTGGGCGCCAAATCACCTTCTCCCTGGAAGCTCCCTTCTCCCGAGCCACGAAACCTCATCCCCTCCTCCATGGCGCCCCCACCACACCAATTTCACAGTCGCCCTCCTCCCTAATGCCGGAGACGCTATCCATTTGCCGTAGTCCACTAGGCCGTGTGCCTCTTACTCCGTGCTGCTGGAGCTGCCTCCACGACGGCCGCGTGAACCGTACCGGAATTCACCCCTGTCGTTGTTCACGGTGCCGGAGCGGCTCCAACTTCGGATCCGTCCAGAGTCCCAGTGCTGCTTCCTCGTAGCCATCCACCGTCGCGACATCGATGTTTCCCTGCCGCCGGTGGCCACCGCAACCATGCCGGCCTCACCGACTCGGCAGCTGGACCTGCCTACTTCACCATGCCGCCAGATAGGTCGCACCCTCATCTCAAATCACTTTATTTAGGCGTCAGCTGTCTGAATTTTTATTCTGGGCCAATCGATTCCCAATGGGAAGCAGCACCCCTCAAGGCGGCGGAGCTCCTAGGTTGCCGATTGGCTTGTGTCTAACGTGAGTAACCGTGATGTTCTCTTTCCGAAGGGGTTCGGGAAGTGAACACGGTGGGGTTATGTTTGATCGTGGGTAGTTAGGATCACTTCGTGATCAACTTGGCGACCGTTGGCACTTGTTCTCTTCTCGCTCTAAACTCCTAAGTTAGTGCTTAGTGCTGCTGCAACCTTGTTTTAAGCCTTTTCCACACCTAAGGCTTTGATAGTATTGCTACCCAGGAACGGGATTGTTGAGTCCTCTGTGGCTCACAGATTCAACACAACACCAGATGCAGGTACCGTGGAGAACTAGACAGGTGGTGGTTCAAAGTTGTATTGGGAGTTCGATGAAGAGCGTGGAAGTTACTATGTGTCTTATCCCGAGGATCAGTAGAGGCTCTTACTAGGATGATCGGGACCTTGTGTTGTTTTATGGTATCTTTCATTTGGATTTCGTCCGTAGTCGAACTCTGATGTTATTTGGATGATGTATGTTAATGTATTTCATTGTGTGATGTGAAGAGTGTAAGCCAACTACCATTTTACACTTTTATCCCTGCTTTTACATGAGTCGTGCAAAGATACCATACTTGAGATCATTCTAGTATGCGATTATGCCAGTAAGTCGTGCCCCGACACATGGGAGGCATAGTTGCATACTGGGCATTACAAGTTGGTATTCAGAGCCTTCTCCGACCTAGGAGCCCCCCTGATTGATCGAATCGTTGAGAGTTGAGTCTAGGCACACACATAAAAATGTTTTGAGTCCTATATATATATCGGAGAGTAGGATTTATTTTTACTCCTCATCCCTTCATCGCTCTGGTGAGGATTCCTGACGTTGTTCTATATCTTCTAGTCTCAAAAATTCACTAAAGTTTTTTTAGGATCACGCGATTATTGTTTGGATTGTTCTGATATCTTTGTGCGAGAACATTGTTCTCGATGCCTCCTATCATTTAGGGGTTGTGGCAGTGTCCCGGGGAGTTGAGCTCTGAGGTGTTGTCGTCTCAAATGTATCGCAGCGGTTCTAGAATACTTAAGACGGCCGACATCGAAAACTCTTATATGCGGTTAGTGGTGAGATAACCCCGACGTCACCCAGTACTGGTGCGATAGTTCGGGAGTATTGCCACAGCTTGTATAGCGGATGCGTTTCGAAGGTCCGAGGTAAACAATTTCCGAGGATGACTGGTTATGTGTTGAAGGATGGATACAGCTGGATGTAGGATTAGAGTTGAGTGCGCGGTGTTTCCCCTGTATCCCCAACACCCGATTGCATAACTAGAAACCTTCGGGAATTAATAGGTGGGTTTTCTAGTAGCTCATAGGCATTCTTCCAACGAGTGCATGGTATGAAGTTTGGGGTTCAACATCGAGTGAAGAGGTTTTATGGGCGTTGTTCCAATTGGGAGTTGCATCTTAAAGGGTCCTTGGCAATTCTGATCCGGGGATTGCAACACCCTTTTGTAACACATTCCATGAGCCTTCAGCACGAACATGTGGGACGCAACTTCTATTATGTATTTGTTCCATATGCTCCTCGTTGTTTTTATTTACCTTTTGTTCTCCCAAGTGGCTTCTCGAGAAGATTGTTGTACCATTAAACTGTGGAATTCATTCGTTCATTTTGTTCGAATGTTCTTGTGAAGACTTATGTTGCAATTTCTAGCCATTGATTCAGCTTATATATTTTTCCATCAAGGGCTAATAGTTGTCATCTCATTCAGGATGGCTCCTAAATGAGTTCCCAACCCTAACCCAGAGGGTGAAGAAGAGCATGTTCCTGAACGTCCTCCTTCCCCTCCTCCTCCGTCTGAGGCATGGAGAGCAATTATGCAAGCGACCAACCAGAACACCCAGATGCTTATGCAAATGATGCAGAACTTTCAAGCCAACCAAACAAACCAAGGCAATCATGGGAACCAAGGCCAATGAAATCTATTCAATTAACCTCACTTTGCGACTCTAAACCAATTCCTGGCAAACCAACCGAAGTCGTTCAGTTACTGTGTGGATCCGCTAGATGCTGAAGACTGGATCACAGACATAAAAAAGCACTTTGAATGCAGTAACATGAGACCTGAGGATTATGTCAAGTTTGCCACTTTCCAACTCAAAGATCAAGCTGCTGATTGGTGGCAACAGTACAAAGATTCCAGAGGTGAACGCGAGATCTCGTGGACTGACTTCTGCAAAGATTTCCGCTCTCACCACATTCCAACCAGTGTCATTGAAGGCATGCGTGCGCAATTCCGCAACCTGAAGCAAGGCACCATGTCCGTCTATCAATACAATGTCAAGTTCCAGAATCTTGCCCGTTATGCCAAGCAAGACATCCCTAATGCCAAGAGCAAGATTTATCAGTTTCGTGGTGGTCTGAAAGATGAACTCCAACTAGCTCTCACCTTGTTCGAGCCGAATGAATTTGACCAATTCTACAATATGGCTCTCAAGCAAGAGGCAGCTCAGCTCAAGATTGAAGCTTCCAAAAATAGGATTAGAGATGATGTTCACTCCTCCTCTTCTTCCCAAGTGGTTGCCAAGCAGCAGACGTTCTGGCTATCGCCTCCTCCAGTGCTCCGTCCTCCAAACAACAACAAGCACTCAGGTGGCCGTGGTTTCTCCCACCCACCCAACCCAAGCAATCAGTCCAAGCCTCAGTTTCAAGCTTCAAGATCAAGTGGTCCTTATCACCGGCCTCTCTCAGAAGTCATTTGCAACAAATGTTCTCAGAAGGGTCACTATGCCAACAAGTGTCCCAACCTAAGGCGCCTCCCGCCTCCTCCACCTGTCAGCTGCTATTGTCAAGCACAATTCTAAGTCAGCAAGAGTGAATCTGATGAATGAAGCTCAAGTAGAGAATTCTTCAGATGTGATAATTGGTAATCTTCTAGTTAACTCTATACCTGCTAAAGTCTTGTTTGATTCGGGTGCATCATGCTCTTTCATATCTCACCCATTTGCATAAAAGCATAATGTGGACACCAAAGCTTTGCCAAGGCCATTACATGTTGTTTCTCCTGGCAAGAGATTGTGTTCCAATATGTTTGCTCCGGATATATCTATTCATATGGGTGATTACAGTTTTCTAGTTTCTCCAGTTATTCTCGGCAACTCCGACATTGATCTTATTCTTGGGATGGATTGGCTTTCCAAGCATGATGCAAACATTGACTGTGGAAATAAGGAAGTCAAGCTTACTCATCCTGACGAAGACGTGATTATCTTTGCCTCTCGAGATAACACAATCAGGCTATTCTCTCTCAATGACAAGGGCGAGATTAATGCCATTTCCCAGATTCCGGTGGTCAATGAATATGAAGATGTTTTCCCTGAAGAGCTTCTAGGCATGCCTCCCCATCGTCAAGTTGAATTCGTCATTGAACTCGAGCCCGGTACCGAGCCAGCATGTCGACGTCCGTACAAGCTTTCCCCTGATGAGTTGAAGGAGCTGAAGAAACAACTCGATGAGCAAGAACGTATGGGCCTAATCATGCCTATAACTTCTCCTTGGGGCTGTGGTGTTCTATTTGTCAAGAAGAAGGATGGCACGGGACGCCTTTGCATTGATTACCGGCCATTGAACAAGAAGACAACAAAGAACAAGTATCCGCTCCCCAATATCAATGAATTGTTCGAGCAGCTCAAAGGAGCAAAGGTGTTCTCGAAGCTCGATCTCCAGATGGGTTACCATCAGATTCGTATCCGTGAAGATGGTATTCCCAAGACCGCATTCAGAACGAGTTTTGGCTCTTATGAATACACAGTGATGTCTTTCGGACTTGCAAATGCTCCACCCACCTTCTCAAGGATGATGCACTTCATATTCAACCCCTACACCAATAAATTTGTTCTTGTCTATCTGGATGACATCTTGGTATTCTCCAAGAATGAAGAAGACCATGCCAAGCACCTCCGTTTGGTCCTGGACAGGCTTCGTGAACACAAGTTCTATGCGAAGTTCTCCAAATGTGAATTTTGGCTGGATAAAGTCTTATATCTTGGCCATATTATCTCTGCCGAGGGCATTTCGGTGAACCCCGAGAAAGTTGAAGCTATTGTCAACTGGGAACCCCCGCAGAATGTCAAGCAACTCTGAAGCTTCCTTGGTCTCGCTAACTATTGCAGAAGGTTCGTTGAGAACTTCTCCAAGATTGCCAAGCCTATTTCCAACCTGTTGTAGAAGAATGTCAAGTACTCCTGGACTCCTGATTTTGATGTGGCATTCAAAACACTCAAATAGAAGCTCATTTCTGCTCCGGTCCTTACTCCTCCGGATGAGTCCAAGCCCTATGAAGTCTTTTGTGATGCTTCTTTGCAAGGTCTTGGTGGTGTTCTCATGCAAGACAAGAAGATTGTGGCATACACTTCTCGTCGGTTGAAACCAAATGAGAAGAATTACCCCACACATGATCTCGAGCTAGCAGCAGTTGTACATGCCTTGATCATGTGGAGACACCTTCTGTTGGCAGAAAAGTGGACATATTCACCGATTACAAGAGCTTGAAGTACATCTTCACACAGCCAAACCTTAACCTTCGCCAGACTCGTTGGGTTGAGATGATCCAAGAGTATGATCCAAGCATTGAGTACACACCTGGCAAGGCCAATGTCATTGCAGATGCCTTGAGCAGAAAGGCATATTGCAACAGTCTCCTTCTCAAACCGTTCCAGCCTGAACTTTGTGAATCATTCAGGAAGCTCAACCTCCAAGTTGTTCCGCAAGGCTTTCTTGCAAACCTTCAAGTTGCTCCTACCTTGGAAGATCAAATCCGCGAGGCCCAACTCAGTGATGCTATGGTGCAGAAAGTGAAACATGGTATTGCTAAGGGCACTCCCAAAAAACAAGTGCTATCGCGTTGATGAGAAAGACACCTTGTTCTTTAAGGACGTAATTGTGGTTCCCAAGGGTGATCTCAGGAAGCTCATAATGAACGAAGCACATGACTCCCTCCTCTCGATTCATCCCGGAAGTTCTAAGATGTATCAAGACCTCAAGCAATCATATTGGTGGACTCGCATGAAAAGGGAGATTGCCCAATTCGTGAATGAATGTGATGTCTGCAGAAGAGTGAAGGCAGAGCATCAACGTCCAGCCGGTCTCCTCCATCCTCTACCTATTCCCGAGTGGAAATTCGATCACATTGAAATGGATTTCATCACTGGGTTTCCTAAGTCCAAGAAGGGAAATGATGCTATCTTTGTAGTGATTGACAAGCTAACTAAAGTAGCTCATTTTCTTCCCGTCAGAGAATCCATCAACACAGCTCAGCTGACAGAGCTGAACACCTCCAGAATTGTTTCTTAGCATGGCATTCCTCAAGTCATCTCCTCAGACCGTGGAAGTTTGTTCACATCCAAGTTATGGGACTCCTTTCAGTCAGCCATGGGCACAAAAAGTCGCTTCAGCACTGTGTTTCACCCTCAGCCTAGTGGTCAAGTCGAAAGAGTGAACCAGATCCTCGAAGACATGCTAAGAGCTTGTGTCATCACTTTTAGTATGAAATGGGAAGATTGTCTCCCGTTTGCCGAATTCTCCTATAACAACAGCTTCCAAGCAAGTGCCGACAAAGCTCCTTTTGAAATCCTCTATGGCAGAAAGTGCCGTACCCCACTCAACTGGTCTGAGACTGGTGAACGTCAACTTTTTGGAAATGATTTGATCTCAAAAGCCGAAGAGATGTGCAAAGTCGTACGTGAGAATCTCAAAGCCGCGCAATCGCATCAAAAGAGCTACTATGACGGCAAGCATCGTGACTTGGCTTTCGACATTGGAAACCATGTCTATCTCCGTGTTTCTCCTATGAAGGGCACCCAGAGGTTCGGTATCAAAGGAAAGCTTGCTCCTAGATACATGGGCCCTTTCAAGATTCTTGGCAAGAGAGGCAATCTAGCCTACCAACTCGAGCTTCCCTCCAACTTTGCAAATATTCATGATGTGTTTCACGTGTCTCAACTCCGCAAGTGCTTCAAGACACCTGAACGCACCATTCCGTTCAAGGAGATTGATCTTCAACAAGACTTGTCTTATCGTGAGCACCCTGTTGCTATTCTCGAGGAAACTGGGTGCAAAACCCGCAACAAGTCCATCAAGTTCTTGAAAGTAAAGTGGTCACACCATACCGACCGAGACGCTACGTGGGAACGAGAAGATCACCATCGTTCCGAGTATCCTTCCTTCTTCCAGTCCTAGATCTCGGGACGAGATCTTTTTGTAGTGTAGGAGAGTTTGTAACACCCCATATGTGATACTTTCCTATAATGGCAATAAAGCAATTATCATTTGGATCCTTGTCCTTATCCTTGGGGGTTCTTGTCAATTGAGCTCATTTTATTTTTCTTTGCATTGTTATTTTATATTTTATTTTGCATCCATGCATTGCTTCATCATCATGGCATCTTAGTTTACTTTCTTGTTGTGGTTGTGTTGTGAGGCACCTTGTTGATGTAAGTGAGTGTGGTGCCTAACCATGTCCTAGCAACCCTAGAACCCTCCTTTGTTTTTCCCCTCTTCCTTCTTCTTTTCTTTCCTTTATTTAATCAATTTTTGCAAGTCACCTAGCCTAGTCCTTTAATGTTCTTTCTTTTCCTAAAAACCTTGCACCATGTCTACACCCTCTGTCAAATTTCAGCCTTCTTGGAATTGATTTGGTTGGGTTCAAAAATGACAAGAGTTTGAACCATATTCAAACTCCTTTTATTTTTTCTGCCTCTAAAAATGTCCAAACCAATTTTATTAAATAGGTCATAAATCAATGAGCATGGGGATATTTTCTTTACCTCCTAACTCTTTTCCTTTGAGCCTATACTTTTCTTTTTATTTCTGTCTGAAGGAAAAAGGAAAAGAAAAGAAATTCTCAGTAACAGCAGTGGCATGGGCCACCTCCTCCTCCTCCTCTCGGCCCACCTCTTCTCTCCGCAGCAGCCCCGGCCCACTTCTCTCTCCCGCAGCGGCCCAGCAGCGCGCAGTCGCACTGTTCACTGTTTCCCCACGGTGCCACATGTCAGCCTCACATTCCCTGCATCGCCGTCTACCTCCGTCACGCGTTGCCGAGGCAGAGCACGAACTCGCCGTCGCACCGTGCTCATGGACGTCGAGGCCTCGCGATCAGAGCCCCCTTTTTAAACCTTCAGCTTGTCCAACCCTCTCCCTAGGGTTCCTCCTACCTCCTCCCGCCGCCTGGAGAGCTAAGACCCACCTGATCCGCCGCTCCAGAGCAGTCCCGCACGCATCTGGGAGCGTGAGCTCGTCGCCGGCGTGCCTCCCGTCGACCTCAACCTCGCCAACCCTTTCAAGCTGCTTCCTCGTCATCGACTATGTCGACTACGTCCTCTACACGGAGCCGATCACCTCGCCGTCGTCGTCTTCTTCCTCTTCTTCCACTTCGGCGGCCGTAGCTGCTCGAGCGTCGCCGTCGTCGTCTCCGACCACCTTCGGGCCAGCCGAACACACCTCCGTGTTCGTGGTGAGCGTCTCCACCTCCTCGTGCCCTTTCCCCCCTCCTTAGCACAGTATAGCACCTAGTTCTTCGTCCACCCGAGCGTGTCGCTGTCGGGCCTCATCGCCGGCGAGTATCCCGACCACCGTAAGCAGTTCCTTGTTGCCCATTCGCTTCAGTGTGTCGTGTAGATGATGTGACGGCAGTCGCCGCTCCGCCTAGGCCGTTGCTTCGTCTCGTCGTTGTGCTCCATCGCCGTTTTGACATGTGCTCGTTGCCGGTGATGTAGTGTGTGCTAGGTTGTGCGAGTGCTTGGAGTGGATGCGGCGTTCCACCAGTAACTGTCCGCACTCCTCCGCCATCCCTTTAGGTCGCCGGAGCAGCTTGCGTCTTCAGGTTTTGCATCTGTATTCTGTCAAGATCACACGCTCAGCCCAGTGGCTAGTTCCTTCGTCAGTTAACGAGGAGGCACGGGTTCGAAACCGTGCGGGGGCAGTGGGTTTTCGCCCCCTTTTTGTTTTCGCGAGATGCTGACAGGCAGGCTCCACCTGCCAGCCACTCAGCCACCTCGAGCCAACTCGCGCACCCGCTGGTGCCACCTCAGCGCAGCTGGTCCCACTCGTCAGCTACTCTGGCTAGTATAGGCCTGGGTCAGTTTGACCTCTGCGGCTGTTTTTCTTTTCTGTTTTTCTTTTTCTTTTTCTTTTTCTTTTTCTTTTTCTGCCTTTTTCCTTGTTTAATTATTATCTGGTGATATATGCTTCTGATGGAAATAAGTTGTATATGAAAATGCTTAGTTTTTCATGTAGATTATGAATATGCTGTTTGTTGCCATGTTTAAAAACATTTAAAATGTTGTTTGAATTATTCTTGTTTTAAATATGCTTAAAACTTGTAAAAATCATAACTAAATATCTACAACTCCAAATGTTACAAACTTTATATGCATTTGGGGTGGAAAAATGTGTAGAATATTGTGGTGCTGTTGTTTTGCATGTTGAACAACTTTGTAACAGAAGTTTTTAGGATCTGTCCCAAATGCATTTCATTAATTATGGGAGTTTCTGGAAATTGTTGTATGTTATTTCCAGCCCATTTAATTATGCTAGCATGTTGATGTAATCTTAGTTGCACCCTTGCCATGTTAACCAACTCCTTTAAACTTGTTGGGTGTTTGTTTGAATAATCTACATAAAGTGTTAGTTTTGTTCTTTAGCTTGTTTCTTTCATGGGAGTGATCTAGTTTGCTATGTTGTTATTGCACTCTTGTGTCCCTAGGCCATGCATCATTTCTTCCCATGTCCATATGCATCATGATCATGCATCATGTGGTTGAGCATTGTATGATGTTTGATTGTTGTTCCGGTGTTGCTTGTTGTGTTGGTTAGAGCCCGGTGACGATTCGGAGTACGAGGTTCCTACCGAGGCTGAGTTTGAGGAGCAAGGTTACGATCCCTCCGTGGAATCAACAGGCAAGATGACCATACCCAAATATCATTACTATCTTTGCCTATGCTAGATGTCTCGCTCCTCAGATATTGCCTCGATGCCTATGTCTGTTTGTCAGCCCTCCTATTGTTGCCATGAAACTCTTTAACCACCCTCCTAGCAAAACGTTGTTTGGCTAAGTATGCACCGCTCAGCCCCTCTTATAGCGTTGTTAGTTGCAGGTGAAAATTTGAAGATTCTTGCTTCATGATGAAGTTATTGTTGGGATATCACAATATTAAACTGTCAAACTAAATCATCTATATATTGGTAATGGGTGGAAGGCTAAGCCTCTTGCTTGGTGTTTTGTTCCACTCATGCCATCCTAGGAACCGTTAAACCGGTGTTATGTTCCTTGATTTTGCGTCCCTAACACGGTTGGGGTTTATGGGTCCCCCTTGATAACCCGCTTAGCGCTAAAGCTTTTCTAGCAAGGCCCATCATTGGTTTTCCATTTGCCTAATAAGTAAAACTTGCATAGGGCGTTGCAAACCTGAGTTCTTAATTAACAACCCGGGCCAGTGCTCCTCATGAGTGTTGGTCCAAACTGGGCAGCCTGCGGGGCCACCGAGAGGAAACTCAAGGGATGGTTCTACCGTAGCTTTTCCCATCTGGTCGTGGCCTGAGACGAGATACGCGCAGCTACTATCAGGGTATCGGCACGCCGGGAGGTCTTGCTGGATTAGTTTTACCTTTGTTGGAATATCTTGAGCATGGGATTCCGAGAATACTCGGGTCTTCCCACCTTGGAGTTGCGACTCCGCAGATCGTGAGCTTGTGATGGGCTAAGTTGGGACACCCCTGCAGGGTTTAATCTTTCGAAAGCCATGTGCGCAGTTATGTGGTAGATGGGAATTTGTTAATATCCTGTTGTAGATAATTTGACACCATGTTCTTAAATACACTACCTGCGTGAGTAACCGTGATGGTCTCTTTCCGAAGGGGTTCGGGAAGTGAACACGGTGGGGTTATGTTTGATCGTGAGTAGTTAGGATCACTTCGTGATCAACTTGGTGACCTTTGGCACTTGTTCTCTTCTCGCTCTAAACTCGTATGTTAGTGCTTAGTGGTGCTGCAACCTTGTTTTAAGCCTTTTCCACACCTAAGGCTTTGATAGTATTGCTACCCGGGAACGGGATTGCTGAGTCCTCTATGGCTCACAGATTCAACACAACACCAGATGCAGGTACCGTGGAGAACTACACAGGTGGTGGTTCAGAGTTGTATTGGGAGTTCGATGAAGAGCGTGGACGTTACTATGTGTCTTATCCCGAGGATTAGTAGATGCTCTTACTAGGATGATCGGGACCTTGTGTTTTTTTATGATATCTTTCATTTGGATTTCGTCCGTAGTCGGACTCTGATGTTATTTGGATGATGTATGTTAATGCATTTCATTGTGTGACGTGGCGAGTGTAAGCCAACTACCATTTTACACTTTCATCCCTGCTTTTACATGAGTCGTGCAAATATACCATACTTGAGATCATTCTAGTGTGCGATTATGCCTTTAAGTCGTGCCCCGACACGTGGGAGGCATAGTCGCATACTGGGCATTACATGAATCCAACCTTTGTCTGATCTAAAATTAGTTGTAGCAAAATGTTAAATGTGCCAATGTTGATTTTTGTAAAGAAAACTGCCTGGTAGTTTTCCATACCGAGCTGCATGATTGTACTATCTCATATCATGCACATTACTGAATTGTAGTGCTGCTCTGGTTGCCCATTCATTCATTGTGTCAATGTTGCTTTCGTATTACCTTACCTGGCTTATGATAGATGTGCCATATTGTGTTAATTTGGTGTTAGCTAGTTGCCCAAACGTTCATTGTGCCAATGTTGCTTTCCTATTATCTGACTTGGCCAATGATAGCAATGCTAGTGTCTTAATTTGGTGCAGGCTGCTGAAGATAAGAAGACAAACTCTGAAAACAGCAAGGCAACCCCATTGTTTCTTTCCAATAAATCCAGGCCAGATAATATGCCAATAAGTCATGATTAATCTATTTGCTTCCCCTCCTAATTTATATTATGATGAAGTGGTCGAGACACTCTCCCCTATCAATAATACAAGCCTGCCAAAATCGCCATCTGAATCTGTTCAGTATCCTCTGTCTCGAATGCAACAAAAAAATGTATGTTTGTGAACCAATTAATGGATGAAGGAATGATGGCAATGGTGGAGGAATCAGAGGTGCAGAATCGTGCAACACAACAACTGATCAATGTTTTCAGAGACAATGTGGCAAAGCAGCAAGAACTTGCCCACATGCTTATGGGCGTCATCCGTGCAGAGGTTGCGGATTGTGACATTGTAGATCGTTAGGGTCTGTTCATTTATTTGAACTGGCATCAATCATTGATTGCCCAGTGGATGTAATTTCCTGTAATATATGATGGATGTGCATCGTTTTTCCCTGTATGTCGTACCTTTGCTTGATCGGTTCTGGTCCTGTGCATAATTGCTCGTCGTAATGGGCTCAAATTATGTAATTTGGCGTAAAGACATGTACGAACTTTAGTGAGGCCATTAAGTTAATGGGCCGTTACCAGGCCGAAAGTTAATGGTCGGCCCTCTCAACTCCCGGGTCATTAACAGGCTGACATCAAAGCGGGCAACAGGTGGGCCCAAATGATTTCACGGGCTGTTAACAGGCCGTTACTAAGTTCGGGCTACATATGGCCCAACTATACTGTGGGCCTTTAGCAGGCCAAAAGAGACAACAGGCTTGTACTGGACCATGAAGAGCATGGGCCGCTAAGAGGCCGAAAGTCAGGTCATATTGTAAATGGCCCAACTGTGTTGTGGGCCTTAGCAGGTCGAAAGAGAAACCGGGCTGGTATTGGACCGTGAAGGGCATGGGCCGTTAAAAGGCCAAAACTCAGGTCCAACTACAAATGGCCAAACTCATTTATGGTCCGTTAATAGGCTGAAAGGCACACAGGGCCGGGAATTGCCCCAACACTTAAAAGGGTCGCTAAAAGGCCAAAACTCAGGTCCGACTACAAATGGCCCAACAGATATATGGGCCGTCACTAGGCTGAAAGACACACCGGGCCGGAAATTGGCCCAATACTTAAATGGGTCGCTAAATGGCCGAAACTTAGGTCCGACTACAAATGGCCCAACTGATTTATGGGCCGTCAACAGGCTGAAAGACACACCGAGCCGGAAATTAGCCCAATATTTAAATGGGTCGCTAAAAGGCCGAAATATGTACATCATGAAAATGGGCCCATCCACTGAATGGGTCGTCAATAGGCCGAAATCTCATCGGGCCGATATTGAGCCCACATATATAGCGGGCTATTAACGGGCTCGAACTGATGATGGGCTGCAATGGTGTCAAATCTTTAACGGGCCATGGACGGGCCGAATTGGCACATCTCGTATGGGCTATGCGCTTAAATGGACCTGACACAAGTAGGCCTTATATGGGCCGGCTTGCTATTTTTTACTGGACCGACCTTTTTCACCGGAATGGGCCATTGTTGGGCCGTGCCACGTGTCGACCTATCATAGGAGCCTCCTGTCGAATGAGTGGATGACATCTGTCCCAACAGTGAGGCAACATGTGTTTCCTCCGGTCAATGATGATTTTACACGTGGAAAATCCCCATTGGTCAGGGCTGTTAACGGGTTATCGGATCCAAAACCAGACTCGATAGCTTAACGGTGTTCCGTTACGGTGGATGCCACGTGTCGGTCACCCTTGACGAAAGCACTTCTATGACGCGCGATTTATCGTCATGGAAGTGGACACTTCTGTGATGATAATTTTGGTAATGTCATGGAACATTTCTACGACAGCACAGGTATGACTATCTTGATTCTGTCATAAAATTGTCATGGATGTACATGCATGACAGAAAACGTGACCTATTGTGACATACACGGATCATCATGGAAGTGTATTTTTTTTGTAGTGTGGATTCTGGCCAATCAGAAAGCACGACTCAGATCGCGCGCGGGGTTTGGTTGGCACACGGCTTTCATCAACGAACCGTGTGCTATTCACAAACCAGATTGCATATCTTTTGTTCACACATGCTGGAGTGAGATCAATTGAGTGTGCTACCTCTATGATATAATAATAATAATAATAATAATAATAATAATAATAATAATAATAATAATAATGATAAACATTTCATATTCATTGCCTAAGCTGACAGCATATCAAAGTCAACATATTAATGGTTCTTGCATTAATAGAAAACCGGGTATAACTCACAAATCAGTACACACGAAAGTTCTAAATTGAATGAATTAAGTTGCAGGGTATGCATAAAGACTAGTCTTACGGCTTAACTCCCATGTACATGGGGGAACTGGGATCATTACGTTGACCCCGAATTTACTTGGGTTTTCTGATGATTTTATGCTTCTCTGTTACATGGGTGCGTGATCCCTTGGCTGGCAACTCAGCAAATTCATCATACTTGTCCTCATCAGCAACATCCTCGACACCCAGTACCCTCCTCTTCCCTTGCATCACTACATGGCAGTTCTTATGCAAAGGGTCTTCCGCATAGAAAATCCAGGTAGCACCGCTGGCAAGAATGAACGGGTTCACGTGATATGCCATCGTTGTCTTGTTAACACATGTCTTCCTATAATCATCAACCTTTACATGACCAATAGGGATCCATACACACCTGAATAATGCCACCTTAACTTTCACATAGTTAAGCTCCCAAATCTCTTTGATGGTTCCACAGTATACCCTTTTATCAGCTTCATCTACAGTCAAGCATTCTATTCGAACAAAGCTGTTCTGATATGAGGTCTTCTCCTCACGTTCCTCAGCATAGAACGTGTATCCATTTATGTCATATGCTTGGTACATCAACACCGTAGGTGATGGCTTTTGTGCCAACCACGTAGCAATGTCATTGATGGACCCTTGTGTTGAACGATTCTTCAACCATTCGCGTAGTTCTTAGTGTGCTTCTTCATCTCCACATCTGATGAAGGCACCATTGGTAATAAGATTTGGCATATCTCTGCCAAATGTTCTTCAGCATAAGCGCTAAGAACTGGGCTGTTAAGCAGTACCGTCAAATGGGCTTTCTCTGCCAATTCTCTGGGTGCAGCCATTTGCGTGCCAGCAAGGACCGGCTTACCTTTCAGCCTTCCCTCGTTGCGAGAGAGGGGGCAAACCTATAGGTATTTGTTTCATTTATTCGGTGCAAAACTCAACCACCTCCTTCGCGGTATAACCTTGTAGGATGCTTGCCTCTCGATGGTTTCGGTTTCGACAATAGCGCTTCAGTATTCCCATGAACCGCTCGAAGGGATACTGATGCGGAGCTAACCCAATTCTAGGCCGATCTTTCACGAAGAGGAGGGAAACCCACAATGAACACGAAGAACACAAAGGGAAATCACGAGGGAAACGTAAGAGGAACACTCAAATCAACAAGAAAGTAATCACACAAGTGCTAGATCCGGATACATAAAGAGATACACGATCCACAGTCAACAACGGACGATACAAGTAGCAATAGTCTTCTCTGTGAGCAGGTCTTGGTATCCCGTAGGATCTTCTCCGAAGGGTGTCTTAAATCCGTGTGGATCTTCTCCGTAGAGGGGCCGCAGTCAGTCTCAAGGAGATGAACCACTAGTGGATAAGCAAGGCTCTAGGTTTTGAGCTATCACAATGCTAACCCTAAAAAGAGGTAGGTGGAAGAGAATATATAGTCTAGGGGGCGAAGGGGATACACGGGCCAAGGCCCTTTACTGTGCGTAGATAGTCGGGTCGGACGTCCGTTGGGTCACCGGACGTCCGGTCGCTCTGGAGGGGCCGGACATCTGGTACCTCTCGGATTTCCGGTATTTTCCCTAATTTCGGTTCTGTGATGGATGTCACAGACGACCGGTGGCCTCCGGTCGTCCGGTCGTTTGGGAGTCGCCGGTCGTCTGGTACTCGTCGGATGTCCGGTGCCTGGGGATGATCAGTCGTCCGGTAGGGGTCGGACGTCCGGTGCCTGTAGCGTCTTCAGCAACACTTTGTCGTGTTCCTTGTACTTGTTGATCCCGCCATCTTGTCCAATGTGTAGAGCTGTTCCGTGGCCTTCATCCATGTACCTGATCATGCATAGTGTCTCCGCGTTAGGTAGTAACCATGTCTCATGTGGTGAAAGAGGTATTTCGGAGAGGAGCAAGTTCACCTTATCTTCGATAGCCCTTGCACGAGCTCTTGTCATTGGTCCTTGAGGCACTTGGTGAGGCGATGGTAGGTCGATGGGGATGACCTTGGGATGCTCCGCATCATCTCCCCTCCCTTGGGAAAGATCCGACCTCGAATCGAAATCTTCATCACCATGGAAAGGAGAGAGATCCTTGACGTTGAATGTATCGCTCACATTGTACTTGTCGTGTGGGATGTCGATCTTGTAAGCATTGTTGTTGTAGCGTGCTAGAACTTTGAAGGGTCCGTCGGCTCGAGGTAGGAGTTTGGACTTGCATTCGTTGGGGAAGCAGTCCTTGCGAAGATGAAGCCATATGAGATCTCCCGGTTGGAACACCCTGGGTGTCTTGTTGACGTTGAGCTTGGTGGCGAGGCGATATACTTGGTGCTCGATTGTTGCTCTTGTATCTTCGTGCATCTTCTTGAGATAACTTGCTCGAGCACTTGCATCCATGTTGGTGCACACTTGTAGATGTAGAGGTAGAATGTCCAATGGGGACAAAGGGTTGAAGCCGTAGACGACCTCGAAGGGGGACTTGCCGGTTGTCGCGTGTGTTGCGTGATTGTAGGCGTACTCGGCGATGGGCAAGCATTGCTCCCATTCCTTGATGTTCTTCTTGATCAACACGCGAAGAAGCGTCCATAGCGTCCGGTTCGTGATCTCCGTTTGACCGTCCGTTTGTGGATGATATGCCGACGAGAATAGTAGCTTGATGTCGAGTTTGGCGCATAGAGTCTTCCAAAAGTAGCTTAGGAACTTGACGTCATGATCCGAGACGATCGTCTTGGGTACTCCATGTAGTCACAAGATTTCCCTACAAAAGAGATTCGCAACATGTGAAGCATCGTCTATCTTGTTGCAAGGAATGAAATGAGCCATTTTGGAAAACCTATCCACAACTACAAACATGCTATCCTTTCCATTTTGAGTTCTAGGCAATCCAAGTACAAAGTCCAAGCTAATGTCCTCCCAAGGTTGGTATGGAATAGGAAGTGGCATGTAAAGACCGTGAGATTGAGCTTTGTACTTAGCTTTGCGGCACGTAGAGCACCGGTTTGTGAAGCGTGAGACGTCACAGAACATCTTGGGCCAAAAGTAGTTCTTGGAGAGTGTTGCGAATGTCTTGTCGCGGATGAAATGTCCCATAAGTCCTCGTCCATGAGATTCCTTCAAGAGAAGCAAGCGAAGAGACGACTCTGGAATGCAAAGTTTGTTAGCTCTCATGAGGTATCCATCCTTGATATAGTATCGTTCCCAAGAAGTGTGCGTCACACATTTGGCATAAGGATTTGCAAAGAAAGGATCATGTTCATATAAGTCTTTTATGAGCTCAAAGCGGATAACATTCAACTCAAGTTGTGTAACAAGCATGCATTTGCGGGAAAGTGCATCCACCACAACATTTTCTTCGCCTTTGATGTACTTGATGACATAAGGAAAAGACTCTATGACCTGACTCCACTTAGCATGACGCTTGTTCAACTTAGTTTGACCCTTGAGATACTTAAGCGTCTCATGGTCCATGTGAAGAATGAATTCATGAGGTCGAAGATAGTGTTCCCAAACACGCAAAACTCACACTAAGGCATAGAGCTCTTTATCATAGATGGGGTAGTTAAGTTGTGCTCTGGATAATTTTTTGCTAAAATGCGCAATCAGGCGCTTTTCTTGCATTAACACGCCTCCTATGCCGGTACCACTAGCGTCACAATGAATCTCAAATGGTTTGTCAAAGTTTCGTAGGGCAAGAAGTGGTGCGTGAGTAAGCATGGTTTTTAGCTCGTTGAACGCGGTGTCTTGTGAAGGACCCCAAATAAAGGGTGCGTTCTTCTTGCTCAAGGCGTGTAGAGGCATAGCAATTGTGCTAAAGTCCTTCACAAAACATCGATAGAAACCGGCTAAACCAAGAAAGCTACGCACTTGTTGGATATTCATTGGTTGGGGCCAAGTTTTAATTGCTTCAATTTTATTTTCATCAACATGAACACCTTGTGAAGAAACGAAAAATCCTAGGAAAACAACCTTATCAATGCCAAAAGTGCATTTATCCATGTTAGCATATAAGCGTTCTTTCCGAAGGGTTTGCAAAACCATACGGATGTGTGTGAGGTGATCCTCAAGCAATTTGCTAAGAACGAGGATGTCATCAAAGTAAACCACTACAAAGACGCCTATATAAGGTCGGAGAACGAAATGCACTAGGCACATGAAAGAGTCGGGCGCTTCTTATAAGCCCATTGGCATGACCAACCACTCATATAACCCAAACTTTGTTTTGAAAGCCGTTTTCCACTCATCACCCTCTTGAATGCGAATTTGGTAGTAGCCACTTTTAAGGTCGATTTTTGAAATGATGGTAGCACCACATAATTCATCAAGCATGTCATCTAAGCATGGAATAGGGTGACGGTATCTAATAGTGATAGCATTTATCGGACGACAATCGGAGCACATGTGAAAACTTCCATCTTTCTTAGGCACGAGAATAACGAGAACGGCACAAGGACTTAAGCTTTCACGTACATGACCTTTGTCGATGAGTTGTTGTACTTGCCGTTGTATCTCCTTGGTTTCCTCGGGGTTGATGCGGTAAGGAGCCTTGTTCGGAAGTGGTGCGCCGGGTATGAGGTCGATGCAGCGTTCGATGCCGCAAAGTGGAGGTAGACCTGGTGGTAGCTCATCGGGAAAGACGTCCGAGAATTCTTGCAAATATTGAGACAGCACTAAAGGTAGAGGTGGTGAAGTGTTAGTAGGTTTCGCTTACCCTTTGCATAGAAGCACAAGGTGAAAGATGCTCAAGGGGTTCTCACACACTTCTATCATCTCACTCTTGGTGGCGAATAACACTAGTTGTTTCTTGTCGCTCATCGTGGAGTCGCTCATATTTGGATTGTGGATCTCACTCTCCTTTTGGTGGTTCACTCTCTCACCATTCTCTCCATGATGGTTGGTAGATATTTGTTTGTCGGCGGCTACTTGACTTGGTGACATTGGGCGTAGCACGAACTCTTTACCCTTTATCTTGAAGCTATAATGGTTGGTTCGTCCATTGTGGGTGACTCCACGATCGTATTGCCATGGTCGTCCAAGAAGAAGGTGGCACACGGAAATAGGGACCACATCACACTCAAGTGTGTCCTCGTACGCGCCTATCTTGAAGGATACTTGCACGGTGTGCTCGACTCAAAGTCTTCCAGCGTCGCTAAGCCATTGGACCTTGTAAGGGTGAGGGTGCTTCGTCTTGATCAATTGTAGCTTGTCGCAAAGCTCTTAACTTGCCAAGTTATGATAACTTCCTCCATCGATGATAACCTTGACAGAACGTCCATTGATGCCGGCCTTGCTATGGAAGATGTGACATCGTTGATTGTCATCTTGATGATGTTGAAGTGTCAAGACCATGGAGACAACGAGATTGGGAGTCAATTCATTGTCGCAAAACACTTGATGATCTTCATCTTCATTCACTTGGCGATGCATAGCTACGTGTTCAAGTGCTTCCATTTCATCGTTGCTCATTGAGTCATAGGATCCGTCGTCGTTGATGATCATGGTACGAACGGTCTTGCACTCAAATGACTTGTGGCCTCGCCCTTGGCATTTGAAACACTTGATGGAACTCGTCTTGGAGTTGTCCTCGGTTGGAGGTGTAGATGATGAAGCTCTTGGCTTGAAGTTGTTCGTGGGAGGGAGACGACTTGATGTAGTTGAATTCTTGTAGCTTGACTTGTCACCTAAGGTTGTAGATGGCTTGGTAGAGGTAGAAGGTGCCAAAGTCATTGGAGCTTGGTTGTAGGAGCCGTAGTTCTTGGAGGCGAGCTTGGAGTACTTGTAGTCCTCTTGGACTTGTCGCCCCGCTTTGGTTGCTTGGTGTACTAGCTCGAGGAGATTCGTGTATGGTTGAAAGTCCGCAATCTTCTTGATAGGATAGTTGAGTCCATTCAAGAATCTCGCCATAGTTTGCTCTTCATCTTCCATGATGTTTGCTCTTATCATGGCAATCTCCATTTCCTTGTAGTACTCTTCAACCAACTTGGTTCCCTGCTTGAGGAGTTGCAACTTTTTGAACAAGTCACGATTGTAGTGTGTTGGCACAATCTCAGGACTTCCTTCATTTGACTCCAAGTAGTTATAGGCGGTTCACCTTTTGCTTCTCTTCTCTCAATGATTTGCTCCCACCAAATGAGAACGTAGTCCTGGAACTCAAGGGACATCATTGCAATCTTCTTTTCTTTATCAAAGTTGTGGAGGCGAAAGATCTTGTCAACTTTCAATGCCCATGAGAGGTAGTCTTCGGGATCAATGCTTCCGGAGAACTTTGGCATGGTGAACTTAAGCTTGCCATAGAGATGCTCTTCATTGTTTGCTTGCCTATTGTGAGGGCGTTCCTGATTTGGAGGATTGTCAACCTCATGTTGCTCTTGGCGGAGTTGATGCTCATTTTCATGTTGTTGTTGCCGAGCTTGTGGTTCTTGTTGAGCTTGTTGCTCTTGTCGCGCTTGAGCAGGAACTTCTCGTTGCATTCGTGCTTGGTAATGCCTTTCTTGCATCTCATCTCGAAGTACCTCATCTTCATGACGAATGTCTCAATTGCGAGTTGCAACATTGCGATGTGAGTCACGAATGGCATGTTGCGCTTCAAGAGCTTGAGCATCTCGGCGTTGTTGTGCTTGATATTGAGCCTCGGCATCTTGTTCTTCTTGGCGTTGACGCGCTCGCTCTTGTTCTTGTTGGCGTAGTCGTTGTCGTTCTTGTGCTTGCCCAAGTGTAGCTTTGTATTGACGATCTCGACTTTCTTGCTCTTCAAATAGCTCTTGTGAACTCTTGTCATGGAATGGGTTCCGGTCGTCATGTCGAGCTTGACGTGCGGCTTGACAAAGAGTGTTCGATGTAGGTGTACTTGAGCCGGACATGTAGTCGGTATGCCGACTTGAGCGGACCCGTCTTTGAGAAGATGTGGATGAAGAGCGTCGGTTGACTATCAAAGTCCGTAGCTCGTCGAATTGAGTAGACATGTTGGTGTTGATGATATCGAATTGCTCGCGTGCGTCGGCGGCGACTTTCTCAATGCGTTCTTTCATAGCTTCATTCTCTTGATGTAGAGCTCGTTGGACGCCGAAGAGATGTAATTTGGTGACGTAGTTGTTAGATTCTTGAGGATCATCAAAGAGCGGGTTCGTAAATGTACTTGGCCTATCCATCATTGCAAGCAAGAATGTGAGTGGGAGAAAGACAATACCAAATTTACCTTGACCGAGGTTGAAGATGGATCAATGATCACTCAATAATGTAACCCGGAAATAGCACTATTGGTACCACTTCTTGTCGATTCTCGCACCTACACAAGTAAAGCTTTGAGTGGAGCTTGGATAGGATGGTGGCACAAAGTCAATGAAATTGTCAAAGAGACTCAATGATGTTGAAAATGATTCACAATTTACTCATGCAACAAGTAGATCACAAGCAATAGGTAGCACACGGAACACACACACATATAGATAAATGTGGTTGTGCAACCAAGGGTGAGCTAAATTGTGGAATCCACGGAAAATGCTCTTGTTGCACAACACTAGAGAGACGCTAACCGATTACTTAATAGGTGGATACGCACTTATGCAAGACCTATAAGAGGCAAAACGTAACGACTTCCTATCACAAGTATACTATAAGTGTATGATATGCCGATGCTTGAGCACAAGATGATGTATTGCTATGTCATATGATCTCTTTTGATGCAAGGCGTATGATGCTATTGCCCTTTTGCTTATAAGCTTTGGATGGCTCTTTTGCTTAAAAGCTTGTGAGCTCTTTCTTTTCCCACTTATGCATGCTTGTAGTATCAAGGTAGCTATTTTGTATGTGGAACACTCTTGTGTCACACGGAGATATGATGATGTAGTATGCAATATCTTTGACTATCACTAGTGTGCACAAGTGTCGTGGCCCGGAAATACGCAAATGGCTAGTCTCGACGAGAAAGCTACGCAAAAAGGTCTATGGGGTGACAATGCAATTGCAAGGTAGGATGAACATGGTGTCGTCGATGTTACCGTCCGTTTCGAGGTTGAGAGGTGGTTTTGTCGATGACGATCCGTTCCAAGATAGCCGAAACACACAAGGAAACGGGTAACCCACAACTCAAATGATCCAAGACAAAATGAGGTAAGACTGTATTGATGTTGGTTAGGCAATGGTGGTAGTGGTAGGGTATATGTGGATGTATGAATGGGTAAGCGGGTGCGGAAGGTGGAATGAAAACTGACGAAATTCAGTTTCGTCAGTGTTTAGCGGACGTCTGGTAGGTTGCTGGTTGTCCGGTCGCCGGACGTCCGGTGCCTGGGCGATTTCGAGCTCGGCCAAAACTGCTCCAAATTGGTCAAAATTGGCCAAATTTGTGGTTGAAAATTTGGGGAATAAGTGGAAAAAGCTAGATCCACTCGTGGCAAAGCAAATTCACGGATCAAAATCAACAAAACTTCGTCAAATCAACAAATCACAAAAAAATTGGGGCTATTTTTGTGGGGAATTTTTCAAAATTGGGACAAAATCAACAAAACAAGGCTAGAAAACAAGGGTAGGGGCTCCAATTTCGTGATAAACCGTGGCTCTTCATACCATATGATGTGGGGCTAACCCGATTCTAGGCTGATCTTTCACGAAGAGGAGGGAAACCCACGATGAACACGAAGAACACAAAGGGAAATCATGAGGGAAACAGAAGAGGAACACTCAAATCAACAAGAAAGTAATTACATAGGTGCTAGATCCGGATACATAAAGAGATACACGATCCACAGTCAACAACGAACGATACAAGTAGCAATAGTGTGAGGAGGTCTTGTTATCCCGTAGGATCTTCTCCGAAGGAGGTCTTGAATCCGTGTGGATCTTCTCCGTAGAGGGACCACAATCACTCTCAAGGAGATGAACCACTAGTGGATGATCACGGCTCTAGGTTTTGAGCTATCACAATGCTAACCCTAAAAAGAGGTAGGTGGAAGAGTATATATAGTCTAGGGGGAAAAGGGGATACACGGGTCAAGGCCCTTTACTGTGCGCAGACAGTCAAGTCGGACGTCCGGTACCTCTCGGATTTCTGGTATTTTCCCCGATTTCGGTTCTGTGATGGATGTCACGGACGACCGGTGGCCTCCGGTCGTCCGGTCGCTTGGGATTCGCCGGTCGTCCAGTAATCGTCGGATGTGCGGTGCCTCGGGATGACCGGCCGTCCAGTAGGGGTCGGACGTCCGGTGCCTATAGCGTCTTTAGCGGCACTTTGTGATGTTCCTCATACTTGTCGATCCCGCCATCTTTTCCAATGTGTAGAGTTGTTATGTGGCCTTCATCCAAGTACCTGATCATGCATAGTGTCTTCGCGTTAGGTAGTAACCATGTCTCATGTGGTGAAAGAGGTATTTTGGAGAGGAGCGAGTTCACCTTATCTTCGATAGCCCTTGCACGAGCTCTTGTCATTGGTCCTTGAGGCACTTGGTGAGGCGATGGTAGGTCCATGGGGATGACCTTGGGATGCTCCGCATCAGATACATGTTGCGAAGAAACACAGGACCACAATACTTTATCTCATCGACAAGGTGCACAGTAAGATGGACCATGACATCAAAGAATGACGGCTGGAAAACATCTCTAGGTTCGACAATATTCTTGCAATATCATCTTGCATATGATCCAACTCTTTAGGATCTACAACTTTCTGCCATAGTTGGTTGAAGAAATCATAGAGCTCAATGAGTGTGTTTCTTATATCTTTGTCCATCAGATTCCTGATGGCCACCGGGAGGATTTGTGTCAACATTACGTGGCAATCGTGTGACCTCCTGTGTCCCAACTTCATTTGACTTGATCTCACATCTACGAGCTTCTGATGTTTGCGAAGTAGGAAGAGGGTGTCTTAACTGACAAAAAATAGGTGAAGAACTGTCTTGCTTCTTTTGTACTAAAATTGTAACTCTGGCAAGCTTTGATGAATTTTTCATCATCTTCTACTTCACTCTTGTGTTTGATTGATCAGCAAGCATGTGGAGCCAGGCACCGTCACCATCCTTTGTTTTACCTTTAATCTTGACCAGAGTACCAAGGATGCTTCCACATACATTCTTCTCTACGTGCATGACATCGATGCAGTGACGTACACGTAGAATCCCCTAGTAAGATAATTTTCAGAACATCGATTTCTTCTTAAACACTTGACCCTTGGGTGTTTGTTTCACCGTCAAAGTGTGCTTCTTGCCAAGCACAACATTAATTTGTTTAGCCATGTTGTGGACCACCTCCCCATCATAGGGTCTTTGTCCCGCATCCACCTGTGATGTACCATCAAATTCAGCTTTCATCTTTCGGTATGGGTGATTTCTCTGTAAGAACCTATGATGATGCAAATACATGGTTTTGCGCGAGTTGGGAAGAAATCTACTAGCTGTCCTATCCATGCATGGGACACATCCTACATCTCCCATTGTTTTCTACCCTGATGTGTTGCCTAATGCTGGCATATCTTGAATGGTGTGCACAGGCATCGCATGTAGATCAAAAATCTCCTTTTTTGAGCATCGTAACATTTTACAGCAGGCGCATCTATCCATACTGTCGGCAGTTCTTCTACTAGTAGCTGAAAGTAAATGCTGATGTCATTTCCAGGTTGCTTTGGGCCTTGGATAATCATTGACATCATAATGTATTTTTTTCTTCATACACAACCAAAAAGCTAGGTTATATATGCACATAAGCACCGGCCATGTGCTGTGATTGGTGCTCATATCGCCAAAAGGATTCACCCCGCCAGTACACTCCCCTAGCCTTATACTTCTAGGATCCTTGGTAGTCTTGAAACTATTTGTCGATTAATTCCCACTGAGCCCCATCTTTCGGGTGCCTCATTGTCGGTGTACAAAAAGAGGGGTACACTTTTTTTGTACCCCTATAACTGTGCATGGGCAGTCTGAGCCGCCAACACCACCACACTAAGCAAGGCAAGGGAGGTGAGCCAGGGTGAGACCGAAGCTCGATGGAACTGGAGCAACACCAAAACCAAGACCACAAAGAGCAAAGGGACGAAGCAGGTTCCCCCGGCAAGATCCTTGCCAGGAGCCGGTTTTAGTAGCCCGAGCAAGACCCTTGCCGCGGCAACTCCTCGGCAAGACCCTTGCCGTGGCAACTCGCCCCACGCCTATGGAGCGGATCACCCTTGAGTCCACTGCCCCCATGGGGCAAGGATTCGGGAGACATCCCCGTAGTGGCATGCAGATCTTTGTGAAGACATTCAAGATCAGATACGCACTAAGAAGACGACGACCCTTGGCGGGATCCCGGCCAAGGAAGACCACAAGACCTCCGGCAAGCACCTTGCCGGGGATGGCAGCAGGCGCCGCGGCAAGACCCTTGTCGGGGCCCCGGCAAGGCCCTTGCCGAGGACATCCACAGGGCCACCATCAGGCCCACGCCAACTAAACTTCCACCGCCTTATGCAGCTGCCGACCCAACCAGCTAGGTAGGCACCTGCGTGGCGGCATGCAGATCTTCGTGAAGACCCACCATTGCGCCACCTCAGCTGCCTGCCTACCTACATAGCATCTCAGGCATCGCTGGCCAGGGCGCGTGTCGACACAAGAAGGAGCGGGGATGGACAAGACAGATCTCTCCCCCGTCCCCGATAAAGCAAGGACACCTAAGCAAGATGCATTAAATGCACCTTGTCATGTAATGTGAGGGATAACCTCGCATCACTGTACCCTTTCCACCTCCTGTGTGCCACTGTGGCGACCCCTTTCTCTATAAAAGGAGGCCCGATGCGACCAGGAGGAGGATTCGGCTTTTTGGAGCTCCTCACGCCCCATAGCTAGCTGGAGAACATAGATATACAACCCACCAAAGCAGGAGTAGGGTTTTACGCATCCTCGCGGCCCGAACCTGGATAAACGAACCGTGTGCTACCTGTTTGATTTGCTCTTCTCTCAACCCCGCGCCCCGCTAACCGTAGTAGGGATTCTTGTGATCCCATAGGTGTCGTTCCAATACACAGACATCTTTGGCACGCCAGGTAGGGGGCAGCAGTTGTGAGAATCGGCTCTAGCAGTTAGCCCAGCACTCCTTCGTCTTCGTGGCTCTTTGAGAAGGAAGGAGGCCGGAAGATCAGTACTCGAACGGCTGGAAAGAGGAGCTAAGTTACATTGAACCCCGGATATTTCCATTCTATTATATAAAGTTATTATCCTTGGAGTTGTCTTTCTTTGTACAAAAAGAAACCTGTATGCAAATGGGGCCCTTCCCGATCGGCAATGCATTTGTTCTGTTTCGAGTCCGCTCAACGGTTCAAATGGCTGCGTTGGAAACGGTAGGGTAGCCTTCCGCAATTGGCAAGGCTCTCGACTCCGACTCGAGTCAAACTCGATAGTTCGAGCGGCTGCGTTAAGGGTGGTAAGGTGGCTCACCCGGCAGGCCAATGGGGACCCGTCCCCAAAACGCCGCCCTGGGTTACCGCGCCGGCAAGCCTACCCAGCTAGCGTAGGGTGGACGTACAAAGAGGTAACAAACAGGGAAATAGCATGCATAATCCCAAAAATACTTCAAAGTTATGTTACATCACATCATTGCTACGGTTCTAACTAAAAATAAAACTTGTCTTGGTCGAGAACCCGCAGGGGCGAAGAAGAACGGGATGCCTAATCCTGGCGCTGGCCTCCCACCCTCTTGATTTCGTCGATGCAGCTGATGCCGGGCTTGATGCGCTCCTTGAGCACCGTGAGGTCAGTACCATCCGGCAAGCTATCCATCACGACTTCGAAGTTAAGGTCGGGATTCCAGTATGCCATCTTGGTGAGGACCTTGGTCACGACCCCCGGGCAAAGTCGCCGGGCCTCCCCGGCCAACGTGGCCGCTCTGTTGGAGTGAAGAGAAGCCAAGGCTCCAAGGACGCCCTCGAAGAGCTGGGTCAGCTTGGCGTTGACGGTCCCGCTGCGCTCAGGGGCATACCTCACGTTTGGCATCCCCATAATGGCCAACTGCGAGGTGACCCTGCCGACGACGTCCTCCAGGCGGCTGATCCATCTGTTCTCGCCCGCCACATATTCCTGGTGGGAGGCGGCCTCGTTTGCCCGCAGCTGCTTCTCCTCCTCAAGGCTCCTCGTCAAGGTATCCTCATGAGCCGTGCTCTCCGACATCATCTTCTCAAGATTCTCCGGCCTCAGCTTGAGATCTCTGATGGAGTTTTGCGCTTCGGAGAGCTCCCCAGCCCTGCTGATGACCGCTCCTTGCGCCTCTACCAAGGCGCATTTGATCGTGCTCTTCTCGTTGGACAGCTTGAGGGCCTGCTCCTTCAGCTTGTCCCGCTGTGCCTCCAACTCCTTCACCTTGCCGGCATGGGCCAGAGCCTGGGCATCGAGTGCATCTTTGTGCCTCAGCTCCATCCCGCGAGTCCGCCGCACGACAAGGGCCTCGAGCTCCTCATCCTTGCCGCGGAGAGTCGCAGCAAGCTTCGCCTTAGGCGCGAAGAGGTCTTCTTCCTGAGAATCCAATGCTGCTTGATGCTGGTTCCGGGAAGCTTCGCCGCGGCAGCCAAATTCGCTGCCTCTTCCTGGGCCTTCTCGATGTCAGCCATCTTCATGGTGAGATCTACATCGCACTTGGCCAATTCCCCCTGAAAGGCCCTCTGCTCCTCGCAAGTCTGGTGAAACCAGGCCTACGTCTCAGCAACACGCGCCTTGAAGTCCACCTCCGCCTTGTCCACCATTGCCATCCTGGACTTAACCTTGTCCAGCCGGGCGCGGTAGAGCTCTTGGAGCTTTCGGAAATTGGCCCCCATAGCATGAAAAAGCTGCTCTTCTGGAGAACCATCGCCGCCAACGCCCGGTTCATCAACCACCTCGAGCCCGGTGGCGGCGAGCACCTCGCCGTCGAAGACATCCCCTCCGGCGGGCGCTAGGGAACTGGACGCCCCTGGAAGATGGACGAAAAGATCGTCGCCCACCTTCAGATATCTGTCGGGGCCCGAGGTTGTGGAGGAAGGAGGTTGTTCATCAACCACCTCTTCCTCGGCTGTGGCCTTGCCGGCCTCCCCGGCAGGACCACCGCTGGCACCCTCGGCAGAAGCCTCGCCGGTCGCCTTGGCGGCCCCCGCGGCGGCAGCCTCGTCAGCATCCTTGGCGGCCTCCTCGACGGCAATCCTGTCGGCCTCCGCCGCGGCCTCCTCAGCAATATTCCCGATGATAGTATCCATGTCCTCCATATCTGTTGAAGGAGGGTCTGGGTAGTAATGGGAGCAATGAAACCAAGAAAAAGAATAAGGACAGAGGACAGGCGACTCACCAGTGCCAAGCTGTGAAGCAGAAGCCCCCTCCCCGCCAGTATTTGGCGCCGTGGAAGAGTCACCAGCGCCCAAGTTCCCCTCTTCCTCCATGGGTGTGGGCTCCGTGCTTGATGCCCATGCCGGGGACGCCCCTCGCGGCGGCGTAGTCGATGGGGGTGGTGTGTTGGGGTTAGCCCTCTGCGGCCCCTCCTGCTGCCGCTCCCTTCCTATAAACCCGACAAGGTCAACACCATAGCATCGAACACCTACCACATATCGAGTAAGAGGAGGGTGACGAACTTACGCTGGGGGCTGTGCCGAGGGCTGCTGTCCGGGCTGCTCAACACCACCAGTGGCGTCTCTGAAGCCCCGGCCGAGGGCTGACTGCTCGCCGAGGCCTTCGCCCTCTTCACCCTCTGGTCCAACGTCTCTGCATCCCTGCAAAAGCAAAAACGGATCAAGATGAGTGACTTAGTTCAGGGGAATGGAAATGGCAGTAAGGAACGGAGTACTTACTCATCGTCCATCTCCTCCTCTTCCACCACTTTCCTTTTCCTCATAGGGCTGAGAGGCCCAAGATCAAAAGGGAGCTCCGCGTCAACATCCGAGTCGACGTCTGCCGGAGGAGGCGAAGTGGGCGGGGTTTGTGCACGCCCAGATGGGGAAGGGGCTGTTGCCTTCTTCTTCTCAGCGGCTTTCGTCAGCCTCTTCGCTGCCGTGGCCCTCGTGTGATGCCCGGACCCCTCCAGGGCCAATTGAGGCCGCGTAGCCCTGCCGAGCCGGACCGGCTCGCCGGAGCTAGCCCGCCGCAGGACTCGCCCTCTTCCCCTGGCTGGCGTCGAGCCCGCCGCCACGTCCTCCTCCGACGACGACTCGTCGGCTGCATCTTCGACAAGCGGAGCTCCAGTGCCGGCGCTGCTAGCCTCCCCGACAGCCGTCGCCCACCGGGTGAGCGCCTCCTCCTCCGCAGCCGTTGCAGCCTTGTCCTCCACACACTTGGCACTTCCGGCCTCCATGGCAAGCTGCGCCTCCCTCGCCCTAGTGGCGATGTAGTCCAGCTATGCATGGGTGGTGTCCATGACGAGCCACCGCTCGGCGTCAGCATTGACATAAACTTTAGTCAGGGTGTCAAAGAATTGCTACACATCCGCGTCTGTCGGCTCCTTCCAGCTCGGGACAGGGCCGTGCGCGTTACAGTCCGGCATCATAGCAATGATCTCGGACCGACGTGAATTATTGCACAACGGGACCACCCCCGCTGGCAACTTGAAAAACGGTCCCTTGAGGGCCTTGCCGGCCTTTGCGGCAGCCCTCGCGGCCTTGCCGGTCCGTTCGACCTCGCCATCACGACCCGCATCAAGCTGAAAAAGCCACTGGCAGAAATGGGCATGCGCAATCACTATAAAATTGTGGTCGAGGCCAGCACGAAGTCGCATAATGTCAGCCGGATTCGTAAAGAGCCAGGCTGGTTTCCCCTTGTTGTGCAACGAGGCGATCCGACGGCGAATAAAGTCCGCCCCGATCATCTCAAGGGTGAGTCCAGCCTGGGTGAGCCGGAGAATCCTGGTAGTGGCGATAGTGAGCCTTCCGACGGCGACATCGACATCGCTCCAATCACTGCCACGGACCGGCGGCACTCGGCGGACCTTGCAGAATTTTGGCGGGTCTTCGTCTTCAATCCAGCACCACCGGCCACGCCATTCATCCCACCTCTCCTTCACGGCACCGTCCGGATATTCCCCCTTGGATCTTGGGATCCAGGTGATGCATCCAGAGACGGCACCTCCCGGCTGGATCCGAGGGGAGAAATAATGGCGGAAAAGCGTCGTGTTGGGCTGCACCCCGACGAAGCCTTCGCAAAGGTGCGCAAAGAAAGCCATGCACGCCACCGCATTCGGAGTAAAATCCAAGAGGCGAAAGCCGAAGGTATCCATAATGTCGTAGAAGAAATCGGAAAAAGGGGGACATAACCGGCAAGAAAGATAATCGACGAAAAAGGGATACCGATTTGGGCCAGGATCGGCGCAAGCGGCAGGAATGACGCACGTCGCCGGATGTCCCAAATTCTCTCCCCCCGTCTTCACTCCCCATAGAGGCTTGATGGAGGCCCGGAGCTCGTGGACATCAACCTTCGTGGGGAAGAAGAAGGCGGATTTCGTCCGGTCCCCCAATAGCTCATTTTCCGGCGGCTCCACAGTCCCAGCACCCTTGGCCACCCCCTTGCCCTTGATGGATTTGGACACCATGGCGGCTAAGAAAGTTAGAGGACTGAGGGAGGGGGATGGCGAAGCAACGGCGGCAGGCGACGGCAGAAGCTTGGGAAGGAAGGAAGAGAGGAAACGGCGGTTCTGATATTGGAGAAGGCGCGAGGAAAGAGGAGAAAGTGAGCAGCGCGCCCGCGGTTATTCCTTCTTATGGGGGAAAACGTTGGCCGCCTCCTTTCACATTAACGCGACGTGACGCGTGCCTGCGGGAACCAACCCCGCGCATGCCGCCCACGTCACGCACACCCTCCACACCGCGCCACGCGCGCAGATCGTGGGAGGCGCATCGCGCGAAAAATCTTACCGTGGTAAAAACTGCCCCACCTGCCCGCGCACCGTTTTCTGGGCCTGGCCCAACAACACGTAGCGCTTATGTGTGGCCCAGGCCGGGGGGCTCCTGTCGGTGTACAAAAAGAGGGGTACACTTTTTTTGTACCCCTATAACTTTGCACGGGCAGTCTGAGCCACCGGCACCACCACACCAAGCAAGGCAAGGGAGGTGAGCCAGGGTGAGACCGAAGCTCGATGGAACTGGAGCAACACCAAAACCAAGACCACGAAGAGCAAAGGGACGAAGTAGGTTCTCCCGGCAAGATCCTTGCCGGGAGTCGGTTTTAGTAGCCCCGGCAAGACCCTTGCCGCGGCAACTCCCCGGCAAGACCCTTGCCGCGGCAACTCGCCCCACGCCTACGGAGCGGATCACCCTTGAGTCCACTGCCCCCATGGGGCAAGGATTCGGGAGACATCCCCGTAGTGGCATGCAGATCTTTGTGAAGACATTCAAGATCAGATACGCACTAAGAAGACGACGACCCTTGGCGGGATCCCAGCCAAGGAAGACCACAAGACCTCCGGCAAGCACCTTGCCGGGGATGGCAGCAGGCGCCGCGGCAAGACCCTTGCCGGGGCCCCGGCAAGGCCCTTGCCGAGGACATCCGCAGGGCCTCCATCAGGCCCACGCCGACTAAACTTCCACCTCCTTATGCAGCTGCCGACCCAACCAGCTGGGTAGGCACCTGCATGGTGGCATGCAGATCTTCGTGAAGACCCACCATTGCGCCACCTCAGCTGCCTGCCTACCTACATAGCATCTCAGGCATCGCTGGCCAGGGCGCGTGTCGACACAAGAAGGAGCGGGGACGGACAAGACAGATCTCTCCCCCATCCCCGATAAAGCAAGGACACCTAAGCAAGACACATTAAATGCGCCTTGTCATGTAATGCGAGGGATAACCTGGCATCACTGTACCATTTCCACCTCCTGTGTGCCATTATGGCGACCCCTTTCTCTATAAAAGGAGGCCCAAGGCGACCAGGAGGAGGATTCGGCTTTTTGGGGCTCCTCACGCCCCATAGCTAGCTGGAGAACACAGATATACAACCCACCAAAGCAGTTGTAGGGTTTTACGCATCCTCGCGGCCCGAACCTGGATAAACGAACCGTGTGCTACCTGTTTGATCCGCTCTTCTCCCAACCCCGCGCCCCGCTAACCGTAGTAGGGATTCTTGTGATCCCATAGGTGTCATTCCAATACACCGACACTCATATATTTATCCGTAGTTCCCTCATCATGATGCCACCACAACCTCTTTGCCTCTGTAGGGTTTACAAAAAAACGCCTCAACCTTGGAATTAAAGGCAAGTATGAAACAACCTTGAATGGGATTCCTGTCTTGATCTCATCGTCCACTTTGTACTTGTCCTTTGATCTCCTGCGCTTGTATCATGCATGCTTGCATATGGGACATGCACGCAAATCTTTGTACTCACCACGGTACAATATACAATCATTCACACAAGCGTGTATCTTCTGTACTTCAAGTTCCAATGGGCAAACAATTTTCTTCGCTTCGCTCGTGCTTCTGGGGAGCACATTATCTTGTTTGATAGATCATTTGCTGCTTTAAATCTAAGAAGCGCCAGGGTGGAACTCTACTTGGAATGTTTATGTTTGCAACCTGGATACAATTCTTTCTTGGAGTCCGCATCAATGGTTGGCAGATCCTTGTACCCAATCATATCCTTTTTTGGGCCCTTGAAATCTGCAATCATAGTAGCAAAATCTAGCATATCAAGATCGTCATCATCTGTGTCGACGTCTTGGTTTTCCAGTGGGCGTTTCGACTTCAGCGTGTCTGCTCCAACGTGTATATCCATCCATGAATCCCCGAGAGACTAAGTGTCGCTGGACAGCTGCAACTTCACGTGACTCTGTATTGGCACAATGAGTACATGGACACAGGATGTACTCCGCATCACCAATTCTCCTCTTTGTACTTTCAGCCAAATTCATGAACTCTGTCACACCACTGATAAAATATGCGGTTCTTTGATTCTTCATCCATTTAGCTTGTTCCATCTGCACCACACGAATGGTAATTAAAAACAAAATAACAACATTAATACACGGATTAACTGATGCCCGAAGATGCATGCATAAATCACAAGGTTTTATTTTCATAATAACTGAGGGCACTCCATATTGTTATCCAGACGTGCAATGACAAAAATTAATGGCCAGTCAATTTACATGAAGATTATTGCAGCACTACCCTTAGGAATTGAATACCTTAATTAGGCCGCTCACGAAAAGAATACCTTAATTAATTAGCCGCGCGGAGACCTCCACCTAGCTGACAGAGAAGTGCGATGCGGTGACATGCCGAGACAGCAGGGTCGAGGAGCAAAGCTTAGTGCAGTTGCCGCCTGAAGTTCAACCTCCACTATCCCTCCATCGACCGCAATGGATGTGCTCCAATCATGCTGCCGCTGACCTCGATGGTTGGGCTCCTCCTATCTCCCACCGCAGAACGAGGATTGACCTCCTATGACGCCACCACCGCCCACCGACCGAGGATTGACCTCTTCTCCGGTAGCCGCTCCCTAGGCCGCCGCCACCATATCTATCTGTAGAGGGGCTATTTTAGTTTTCGACGGATATCCACAGAGCAGCTATTTACACGGTATCACTATACAGGGTAGTACATCACATACAGTTATGTAACGACAATCGTGTCTCACCTACATTGTCTTCTCACACGGTTTGGTGCAGAAATCGTGTGTGAAGTTGTAATACATAACACAAACGATATGTATAAACAGTGTGCCGTATACAACATATAGTGCCATAAGTATCTCCCGACTGTTAGCTTATCCCCACAGTTTTACCATTTCCCCCAAATCCCTAGATAGCCTCCAAATTCCCTTGCATGGCGCTGACATTTGGGGAATGCGGACGAGTGGTGTTGATGGTTTCGGTGCGGCTGCTCCTCCTCGTATCACCGCTCGCGACAGCGCCGCCACGACGCCGGTCGCCGCCAATTGCCTAAGGTCATGAGAAGGCGGGTGTACTACGAATCCGAATCGTCCTGTCAGGTTCCAATTTATCCTGATCTTTTTTAGCATGTCCAAAGTAGCTCCTTGTTGAATCTGTCATGAATGACCTACCCCACTAGGAAAGCGAACTATTGCCGGATCCGGTGCATGACTCCAGATTCCCGCAACACGAGTTCGACTATGAGTTTTGCGCCATCAAGAAGTACCAAAAGCTGAGTTGTGTTCACGGGCACACTCCCGCTCGACGTGTATGCACAGAAGGATTCGACACTGGCAGGTAGTTTCTCAGTTGCCCCTTGGAGGTTAGAGCTAAATTCATCATTTTACTTGAGCTAATGCCACCGCTGATCCTGAATACTATTTAACATTGGTAGGGTTATGAGGCTTGTGCCTTTGTTAACTCGCTGGATGAAGAATGGAATGGCAGGGCTCAGAGTGTTATCACAAAGCTCAAAGAAGATAATGTAAAGCTGAAGAAGAAATTGGCTAATCTGGAATGTACAATCAGTACAATGACGCAAGAAAGAATCAATCACATGCAACAGATGAAATCAAGAGACAAGAAGGAACTAGCATGTCTAGTTGTGGTTGTCGCATTAGCCATGTTCTATGCGCTGTTTGCAATGATGATTAGGGGTTTTGTTTGACAGTATTGCTAAAGCACATCTAGATGTGCTCTAAGTAATGCACATCTAGGTCATATGCCATTGATGTTACGTGAAGATTCGTGCAAGTATTTTCCTTTGTCTTTTTTTCTTTACCTTTGTAGTTCGATTATTACTGGCTTCATCAATAAGAAGAGCTCAATGTATTCCTTGCCAATTGTCCTACTCTGTTCGTACCGTTACCGGTGCAGAATCCCAAAAATCGTTCCTTGTTTTTGTCCTGAAAAAATAAATCAGCAAATAGGAGTCCTGCGCAACCCCGGGAATTTGGAGCGACTGGGTACAAATAATTGCGGTTGATTATATCAGCGGTTAGATAATACGTCAATCCCCACTTCAATTGGCATTTCCTCTTCTCTCCATACCCCGCTTAAGTGTCCACCATCTTCATCGTCCCCGGTAGGCCACGCTACACACTTGCACACACTCTGCAATCTCGCTTTCTCGCGGTTTTTATATGACCGCAGCCATGTCGAGCGACCGCGAGGACGACAGTTCGGCCATCAGTCTGGCGCCCGATGATAAGTCAACATCGAAATCATCATGCTCATCTTCCATGAGTCCGACGTCGAGCCCAGACCTCAATTATGTCCGGATCATGGAAGGTACGCTGCTTTCGGAGTCGTCAGACAACAACCAGACAGATGAGGAGCCGTCGGAGGACAAAGAAGAAGACAACGATGATGATGAGGAGGAATGGACGAAGAAGGGGGAGAAGGACGACGACAACAAAGACGATGACGATGGCGGCGGCAATGAAAAGCCAACGGTCAGCGGCGTGAAGCGTCCTTGCTAAGACGATGTCACGGGGCCATCCAACAACAACAACAACAAGAAGGACTAAATTAAGCAGACTATATATATCTCTATTTCTGTTCTCTCATATTAATTTGGTATCTTTGTTTATCCTGTCAATCTCATCGCAGACGGTTAGTAATACTTATTCGACAGAGATCTTCCACATTATCGCCCACAGGTTGGTTTGTTGAACTATATGCCCTGACGAGCACACAATTCACAAAAAAGACTATCTGGGATGTCTATAATGATCGCACACAATTCCGATTACCGACGTGTTTGCAGGGTATCGCACACATCTTGTTATGCCGAATCATTTGTGTTCACCCCGATCATCGCAAATGGTTCATTGGAGGGAACTGTATGCCATATATAGCACACACCTTGATCTGGCTGCCCGTTTCTATTGTTCTGTGGCTCAACCATATGCCCCACATCGCACACTGATACGTCTCCGTTGTATCTATAATTTTTTATTGTTCCATGCCAATATTATTCAACTTTTGGCAACAATTTATATGATTTATTTGTACTAACTTACTAATCCAGTGGCCAGTGCCAGTTCCTGTTTGTTGCATGTTTTTTGTTTCACAGAAAATCCATATCAAACAAAGTCCAAACGCAATAAAAATTTACAGAGAATTATTTTGGAATATATATGATTTTTGTTACTTGGAATCAACGCAAACGGGGGCCCACAACAACCCCCCCCCCCCCACAACCCACCAGGGCACGCCATGGGGTGCCCGGTGCGCCCAGGTGTCGTGTGCCCTCCTCGAATGTCGGTTGGGGCCCTTCTTCTGGCGCAAGAAATCTAATTTAGGGGGAAATCGTGTTAAAATTTCAGCACAATCGGAGTTACGGGTCTCCGAGAATTTAAGAAATGGTGAAGGGCCAGATTTGGGGAACGCGAAAAAAAGAAGAGGACAGAGAGACATATCCAATCTCGGAGGGGCTCTCGCCCCTCCATAGCCATGGAGGCCATGGACCAGAGGGGGAACCCTCCTCCCATCTAGGGGTGAGGCCAAGGAAGAAGAAGAAGGAGGGGCCTCTCTCTGCCTCTCTCACGGTGGCGGCGGAATGCCGCCGGGGAAATATCATGTGATGGCGATCTACTCCAAAAACTGCGTAATCTTCACTAATAACTCCATCACCTTCCCCCATCAATATCCAGCGGTCCACTCTCCCGCAACCTGTTGTACCCCCTACTTGAACATGGTGCTTTATGCTTCATTTTATTATCCAATACTATGTTGCCATCCTATGATGTTTGATTAGATCTATTTTGTCCTATGGGTTAATCGTGGTCTTGGTTGGTATGATTGTATATTTTATTTTGGTGTTGTCCTACAGTGCCCTCTGTTCTCACACAAACGTGAGGGGGCCCTGCTGTAGGGTGTTGCAATATGTTCATGGTTTGCTTATGGTGGGTTGCTAGAGTGACATAAGCTTAAACCCGAGTAAGGGGGGTATGACCTATGGGAGTAAAGAGGACTTAATGCTTAATGCTATGGTTGGGTTTCATGACCTTAATGATCTTTAGTAGTTGCGAATGCTTGCTAGAGTTCCAATCATAAGTGCATATGATCCAAGTACGGAAAGTGTGTTAGGTCATGCCTCTCCCTCATAATAAAATTGCAAGAATGATTATCGATACTTGTTATCGATTGCCTAGGGACAATTCCGCAAATCCTATCACCACTTTTTCACACTCACTTTATTTAAATTGTACTTTAATTGTTGCACCTAACTTTTATTTTTACGTGCTCTTTATTATCTTGCAAAACTATCTTACTAAACCTACAGAGCACTTCTAGTTTTATTTTTTTTCTAGATAAAGCAAATGTTAAGTGTGCGCAGGGTTGTATCGGTGGTCGATAGAACTTGACAGAATATTTGTTCTACATTTAGCTCCTCATTGGCTTTGACACTCTTTCTTATCGAAAAAGGCTACAAACGATCCCCTACACTTGTGGGTTATCAAGACCTTTTTCTGGCGCCGTTGCCGGGGAGCAATAGTTTGGGGTGAATATTCTCGTGTGTGCTTGTTTTCATCATTAAGTAGTTTTTATTTCTTGTTCTAAGTATTTCTCTATCTTTAGTTATGGATATGGAACACGAAACACCAAGAAATTTAGTTGTACTTGCTACTCATGGAGATGCATGGGGAACCTCCTAATACCCTCGATGCTCGTTATGTGAAAGATATTATGCACTACTTTGATAATCCTGAGAAAACCCCATTCAACTATATAATGGGAGTAACATTGGATCAACATGAATACTTTAGGGATTACCGCTTGACTCATAAAGGGGAATTGTTATGGGATCAAATTCATATGTTGCCTTGGTATGCTTATAATCTATGCTTGAGATATGATTATACTTGTTGCTCTAGGATGAATGCTCCACATCTTCCCTTTTCATGCAAATTTAAAGATAATGAAACCTTAGCTTCTTATGCTAATGGTATATATGATTACTATGATGTGGAACGAATAGAAGAATTTGTTGCTTTTAAGGGTGCTTATTAAATTGAATCTTTGTTTGAAAAGTATGAAGATTTTGATGATTCGGTTTATAGACTGAAAATTTTGCTATCCTTAAATATTGCTATGATAATTATAAATACAAATATGATATTGATGCATTTATTGAGAAAATCTCCGTTGTCCAAGAAGAGACTAATATTTTGCAGGAGTCTATGCAAGAAGAAATTGATGACAATGTGAGCTCATTAGATGAAAAAGATGAGGAGGAGAGCGAAGAACAGAAGGAGGAAGAACGGATTAGCTACCCGTGTCCACCTTTTGATAAGAGTAACCCCTCAACTCATACACTGTTTAATTTCCCTTTGTGCTTACCGAAGGATGAATGCTATGATCCCGTTGATTCATTTGAAATATCCCTTTTTGATGATGCTTGCTATGCTTGTGGCCAAGATGCCAATATGAATTATGCTTATGGAGATGAACTTGCTATAGTTACTTATGTTAAACATGAAATTGTTGCTATTGCACCCACACATGATAGTACAATTATCTTCTTGAATTCTCCCAATTACACTATATCGGAGAAGTTTGCACTTATTAAGGATTACATTGATGGGTAGCGTTTTACCATTGCACATTGTGCTTTTGATGAATATAATATGCATGTGCTTGCTGCTCCTACTTGCAATTATTATGAGAGAGGAACTACATCTCCGCCTCTCAATGTTTCCAACACAACAAAATTGCAAGAAATTGCTTATACTATGCATTGGCCTTTACTTGATGTGCATGAATTGTTCTTTTATGACATGCCGATGCATAGGAAGATAGTTAGGCTTCGTCATCGCATGATATATGCTGCTTTGTGCTCAATACTAAATGTCCAATCATTGCTAATTAAAATTGGCTTTGATATACCTTGGGATCTGGGTGGATTCATTACTTGAGCAATTTATGCCTAGCTTAATAGCTTTAAAGAAAGTGCTGGCAGGGAGACAACCCGGAAGTTCTAGAGAGTCATTTATTTAAGTTGTGTGCTTTTATAAATTTTAAAAAAAAAATATAGAGGGGAACTTAAAACTTTTCAAAAATAAAAGTGAAAGTAAGAATGACGAGCACTGTTGAAGTGGGCGAGCTCCTTGAACTTTGTTCATGCCAATGGAAACTTTGCAAATCTTGCATTATAGAAACTTTTCAACAAAAATAATTATCCCCATGTAAAAATCCATTGTATTATAAAAAAAATGTGCCAAGAGTTTCCTTTAGGATGATTAGATTGCTTGTTGGTTTTGCGGTGCAAAAACAGAAACTTTGGCAGTAGTGCGTGATTTTACATTTTTTTTACTGGAACGTAAAAAGTTTCTGAATTTTTTTTGCACATTCTTTCTATACAAATTGTTTATTGTCTCCTAAATTTTCAGAATTTATAGAGTTACATAAGTATGGTGAATGTTCAAATCTTTACAGACTGTCCTGTTTTCACAGATTGCTCTTATAGCTTCATTATGCGTATGTTTGAATTCTTTTTGAAGCCTCCTTGACTTGGGGCCATAGAATTGAGATAGAATACAGTGGTTAATGTTTTCTTATAATTACACAATAATGTTAGAGGAGTACATGATGGGATTTCATTGATCATATGCACTAACCCCGCCACTAAAAGTTTGGTTAATTTTTTTGTGGATGAAGTGTTCGAAGATCGAGGAGGTCTTGATGTGAGGAGAAGGAGGAGAGGATGTCGGATCTGGGGTTCCGGCAAAACCCTTGAGATTCGAACACTGGGGTTTGCACGAAGATCTCTCCTTCCGCCCTAGCTCGCCTACTCGCCGATTCCTAAGCCTAGCTCGTCGAACTCGAAGAAAAAGGGACACAAAGGTTTATACTGGTTCGGGCCACCGTTGTGGTGTAATACCCAAATCCAGTGTGGTGTGGTGGATTGCCTTATAGGCTGAGGAAGAACTAGTACATGGGAAGAACAACCTCCTGAGGAGAAGTGTTCTTGCGCTCGGATGAGCTTGCCGGTGTGTGACTGGTTTCTCCCTCCTTTCTCCTCCCTTTTTCTCTATGGTGGTGACTAGTCCTATTTATAGTGGCCCGGGTCCTCTCCCAAATATTGAGCGGGAAGGGATCCCACAGCGGCCAAGTTTGAAGGGGCAGCTAGTACAAGCTATCCTGACAAAAGGTGGTCTTCGCCTGCCAAAGGCTCTGGTGGTGACTGTTGGGGAACGTAGTATTTTAAAATTTTCCTACGATCACGCAAGATCTATCTACCAGATGCATAGCAACGAGAGGGAAGAGTGTGTCTACGTACCCTCGTAGACCGGGAGCGGAAGCGTCAAGTGACGCGGTTGATGTTGTCGAACTTCTTCGCGATCCAACCGATCAAGCACCGAACGTACGGCACCTCCACGTTCAGCACACGTTCAGCTTGATGACGTCCCACGAGCTCTTGATCCAGTTTAGCTTCACGGGAGAGTTTCGTCAGCACGACGGCGTGGTGACGGATATGATGTGTTCACCGGCGCAGGGCTTCGCCTAAGCTCCGCGACGGTACGACCGAGGTGTGATTCTGTGGAGGGGGGCACCGCACACGGCTAAAACAATTCAACTTGTGTGTCTATGGGTGCCCCCTGCCCCCGTATATAAAGGAGCAAGGGAGGGAGGCCGGCCGGCCCTTCCTGGTGCGGCTAGGAGTGGACTCCTACTAGGAATAGGATTGCAATCCTATTCCTAGTAGGATTCACCAAAAGAAGGAAGGGGGAAAGGAATAGGAGAGGTGCCCCCC
>LR738715.1:191452208-191518802 GCA_902687465.1 Secale cereale | reverse complement strand
GAACCTGGATGTTCATATTGGCTCCTACATATTCTACGAAGATCTTTTATCGGTCAGAACCGCATAACAACATACGTTGTTCCTTTTGTCAAACGGTATGTTACTTGCCCGAGATTCGATCGTCGGTATCTTTATACCTAGTTCAATCTCGTTACCGGCAAGTCTCTTTACTCGTTTCCGTAACACATCATCTCGTGACTAACTCATTAGTCTTTTGCTTGCAAGGCTTATTATGATGTGTGTTACCGAGAGGGCCCAGAGATACCTCTCCGACACTCGGAGTGACAAATCCTAATCTTGATCTATGCCAACACCACGAATACTTTCGGAGACACCTGTAGAGCATCTTTATGATCACCCAGTTACGTTGTGACGTTTGATAGCACACAAGGTGTTCCTACGGTATTTGGGAGTTGCATAATCTCATAGTCATAGGAACATGTATAAGTCATGAAGAAATCAATAGCAGTAAAACTAAACGATCATAGTGCTATGCTAACGGATGGGTCTTGTCCATCACATCATTCTCCTAATGATGTGATCCCGTTGATCAAATGACAACTCATGTCTATGGCTAGGAAACATAACCATCTTTGATCAATGAGCTAGTCTAGTAGAGGCATACTAGGGACATACTGTTTTGTCTATGTATTCACACATGTACTAAGTTTCCGGTTAATACAATTCTAGCATGAATAAAAGACATTTATCATGATATAAGGAAATACAAATAACATCTTTATTATTGCCTCTAGGGCATATTTCCTTCATTCTCCCACTTGAACTAGAGTCAATAATCTAGCTCACATCGCCATGTGATTTAATACCGATAGTTCACATCGTTATGTGAATAACACCCATAGTTCACATCACCATGTGACCAACACCCAAAGGGTTTACTAGAGTCAATAATCTAGTTCACATCGCTATGTGATTAATACCCAAGAGTAATGAGGTGTGATCATGTTTTGCTTGTGAGAGAAGTTTAGTCAACGGGTCTGTCATATACAGATCCCTATGTATTTCGCAAATTTCTATGTCTACAATGCTCTGCATGGAGCTACTCTAGCTAATTGCTCCCACTTTCAATATGCATCCAGATTGATACTTAGAGTCATCTAGATTTAGTGTCAAAGCTTGCATCGGCGTAACCCTTTACGACGAACTCTTTATCACCTCCATAATCGAGAAATATTTCCTTAGTCATCCAATTACTAAGGATAATTTTGACCGCTGTACAGTGATCTATTCCTGGATCACTATTGTACCTCCCTGCCAAACTCTTGGCAAGGTACACAACGTGTTTTGTACACAGCATGGCATACTTTATAGAACCTATGGCTGAGGCATAGGGAATGACTTTCATTCTCTCTATATTTTTCTGCCGTGGTCTGGCTTTGAGTCTTACTCAACTTCACACCTTACAAGTCAGGCAAGAACTTCTTCTTTGACTGATCCATTTTGAACTACTTCAAAATCTTATCAAGATATGTACTCATCGAAAGTCTTATCAAGCGTCTTGATCTATCTATATAGATCTTGATGCTCAATATGTAAGCAGCTTCACTGAGGTCTTTCTTTGAAAAACTCCTTTCAAACACTCCTTTATGCTTTCCAGAAAATTCTACATCATTTCCGATCGACAATATGTCATTCACATATACTTATCAGAAAGGTTGTAGTGCTCCCACTCACTTCTTGTAAATACAAGCTTCTCCAAAAGTCTGTATAAAACCATATGCTTTGATCACCTCATCAAAGCGTATATTCCAACTCCGAGATGCTTGCACCAGTCCATAGATGGATCGCTGGAGCTTGCATAATTTGTTAGCACCTTTTGGATCGACAAAACCTTCTGGTTGTATCATATACAACTCTTCTTTGAGATATCCATTCAGGAATGTAGTTTTGCCATCCATTTGCCAGATTTCATAATCATAAAATGCGGCAATTGCTAACATGATTCGGACAGCCTTAAGCATCGCTACAGGTGAGAAAGTCTCATCGTAGTCAACTCCTTGAACTTGTCGAAAACCTTTCGCAACAAGTCGAGCTTTGTAAACAGTAATATTACCGTCTGCGTCGGTCTTCCTCTTGAAGATCCATTTATTTTCGATGGCTTGCCGATCATCGGGCAAGTCAACCAAAGTCCACACTTTGTTCTCATGCATGGATCCCATCTCAGATTTCATGGCTTCAAGCCATTTTGCGGAATCTGGGCTCATCATCGCTTCCTCATAGTTCGTAGGTTCATCATGGTCTAGTAACATGATTTCCAGAACTGGGTTGCCGTACCACTCTGGTGCGGAACGTACTCTGGTTGATCTACGACGTTCAGCAGAAACTTGATCCGAAGTTTCATGATCATTATCATTAACTTCCTCACTAATTGGTGTAGGAATCACTGGAACAATTTCCTGTGATGTACTACTTTCCAATCCGGGAGAAGGCACAATTACCTCATCAAGTTCTACTTTCCTCCCACTCACTTCTTTCGAGAGAAACTCCTTTTCTAGAAAGGATCCGTTCTTAGCAACGAATATTTTGCCTTCGGATCTGTGATAGAAGGTGTACCCAACAGTCTCTTTTGGGTATCCTATGAAGACACATTTCTCCGACTTGGGTTCGAGCTTTATCAGGTTGAAACTTTTTCACATAAGCATCGCAGTCCCAAACTTTAAGAAACAACAACTTTGGTTTCTTGCCAAACCACAGTTCTTAAGGCGTTGTCTCAACGGATTCAGATGAGGCCCTTATTTAACGTGAATGCAGCTGTCTCTAATGCATGACCCCAAAACGATAGTGGTAAATCGGTAAGAGACATCATAGGTCGCACCATATCCAATAAAGTACGGTTACGACGTTCGGACACACCATTATGCTATGGTGTTCCGGGTGGCGTGAGCTGTGAAACTATTCCACATTGTTTCAAATGAAGACCAAACTCGTAACTCAAATATTCTCCTCCACGATCAGATCATAGAAACTTTATTTTCTTGTTACGATGATTCTCTACTTCACTCAGAAATTCTTTGAACTTTTCAAATGTTTCAGACTTGTGCTTTATTAAGTAGATATACCCATATCTGCTCAAATCATCAGTGAAGGTCAGAAAATAACGATACCCGCCGCGAGCTTCAACACTCATTGGTCCGCATACATCAGTATGTATGATTTCCAACAAATATGTTGCTCGCTCCATAGTTCCGGAGAACGGAGTTTTAGTCATCTTGCCCATGAGACATGGTTCGCAAGCACCAAGTGATTCATAATCAAGTGATTCCAAAAGTCCATCATTATGGAGTTTCTTCATGCGTTTTACACCAATATGACTTAAACGGCAGTGCCACAAATAAGTTGCACTATCATTATTAACCTTGCATCTTTTGGCTTCAATATTATGAATATGTGTATCACACGATCGAGATCCAACAAACTATTTTCATTGGGTGTATGACCATAGAAGGTTTTATTCATGTAAACAGAACAACAATTATTCTCTAACTTACATGAATAACCGTATTGCAATAAACATGATCAAATCACATTCATGCTCAACACAAACACCAAATAACAGTTATTTAGGTTCAACATTAATCCCGAAAGTATAGGGAGTGTGCGATGATGATCATATCAATCTTGGAACTGCTTCCAATACACATCGTCACTTCATCCTTTAACTAGTTTATGTTCATTATGCAACTCCCACTTCGAGTTACTACTCTTTAGCAACTGAACCAATATCAAATACCGAGGGGTTGCTATGAACACTAGTAAAATACACATTAATAATCTGTATATCAAATATACCTTTGTTCACTTTGCCATCCTCCTTATCCGCCAAGTATCTAGGGCAGTTCCACTTTTAGTGACCATTTCCTTTGCAGTATAAGCACTTGTTTCAGGCTTGAGTTTAGCTTTGGGTTTCTTCACGGGAGTGACAACTTGCTTGTCATTCTTCTTGAAGTTCCCCTTCTATCCCTTTGCCCTTTACTTGAAACAAGTGGTCTTGTTAACCATCAACACTTGATGCTTTTTCATGATTTCTACCTTCGCCTACTTCAGTATCGCGAAGAGCTGGGAATTCCTTTCGTCATCCCTTGCATATTATAGTTCATCACGAAGTTCTACTAACTTGGTGATAGTGACTAGAGAACTTTGTCAATTACTATCTTATCTGGAAGATTAACTCCCACTTGATTAAAGTAATTGTAGTACCCAGACAATCTGAACACATGCTCACTGGTTGAGCTATTCTCCTCCATCTTGTAGGCAAAGTACTGTCAGAGGTCTTATACCTCTCGACACGGGCATGAGTATGAAATACTAATTTCAACTCTTGGAACATCTTATATGCTCCATGGCGTTCAAAACGTTTTTGAAGTCCCGGTTCTAAGCCGTAAAGCATGGTGCACTTAAACTATCAAGTAGTCATCATATCGAGCTTTTGTCAAAACATTCATAACGTCTACATCTGCTCCTGCAATAGGTCTGTCACCTAGCGGTGCATCAAGGACATAATTCTTCTGTGCAGCAATGAGGATAATCCTCAGATCACGGAACAATTCCGCATCATTGCTACTAACATCTTTCAATCTTGGTTTTCTCTAGGAACATATGAAAAATAAACGGGGAGCAACATCGCGAGCTATTGATCTACAACATAGATATGCTAATACTACCAGGACTAACTTCATGATAAATTAAAGTTCAATTTAATCATATTACTTAAGAACTCCCAGTTAGATAGACATCCCTCCGGTCATCTAAATGATCACGTGATCCAAATCAACTAAACCATGTCCGATCATCACGTGAGATGGAGTAGTTTCAATGGTGAACATCTTATGTTGATCATATCTACTATATGATTCACGCTCGACCTTTCGGTCTCCAGTGTTCCGAGGCCATATCTGTATATGCTAGGCTCGTCAAGTTTAACCCGAGTATTCTGCGTGTGCAAAACTAGCTTACACCCGTTGTATTTGAACGTAGAGCTTATCACACCCGATCATCACGTGGTGTCTCGGCACGACGAACTTTTGCAACGGTGCATACTCAGGGAGAACACTTATACCTTGAAATTTAGTAAGGGATCATCTTATAATGCTACCGTCGTACTAAGCAAAATAAGAAGCATAATAAGATAAACATCACATGCAATCAAAATATGTGACATGATATGGCCATCATCATCTTGTGCTTTTGATCTCCATCTCCAAAGCACCGTCATGATCACCCTCGCAAAACATGATCATCTCATACAAGAACCGTATAACTCATCATGTCTTGACCATATCACATCACAACATGCCCTGCAAAAACAAGTTAGACGTCCTCTACTTTGTTGTTGCAAGTTTTACGTGGCTGCTACGGGCTTTAGCAAGAACCGTTCTTACCTACGCATACAAAACCACAACGATGTTTCGTCAAGTATGTGCTGTTTTAACCTTCACAAGGACCGGGCGTAGCCACACTTGATTCAGCTAAAGTGAGAGAGACAGACACCCGCCAGTCACCTTTAAGCAACGAGTGCTCGTAACGGTGAAACCAGTCTCGCGTAAGCGTACGCGTAATGTCGGTCCGGGCCGCTTCATCTCACAATACCGCCGAAGCAAAGTATGACATGCTGGTAAGCAGTATGACTAGTATCGTCCACAATCTCATTGTGTTCTACTCGTGCATATCATCTACGCATAGAACTGGCTCTGATACCACTGTTGGGGAACGTAGTATTTTAAAATTTTCCTATGATCACGCAAGATCTATCTACCAGATGCATAGCAACGAGAGGGAAGAGTGTGTCTACGTACTCTCGTAGAACGGGAGCGGAAGCGTCAAGTGACGCGGTTGATGTTGTCGAACTTCTTCGCGATCCAACCGATCAAGCACCGAACGTACGGCACCTCCGCGTTCAGCACACGTTCAGCTTGATGACGTCCCACGAGCTCTTGATCCAGTTGAGCTTCACGGGAGAGTTTCGTCAGCACGACGGCGTGGTGACGGATATGATGTGTTCACCGGCGCAGGGCTTCGCCTAAGCTCCGCGACGGTACGACCGAGGTGTAATTCTATGGAGGGGGGCACCGCACACGGCTAAAACAATTCAACTTGTGTGTCTTTGGGTGCCCCCTGCCCCCGTATATAAAGGAGCAAGGGAGGGAGGCCGGCCGGCCCTTCCTGGTGCGGCTAGGAGTGGACTCCTACTAGGAATAGGATTGCAATCCTATTCCTAGTAGGATTCACCAAAAGAAGGAAGGGGGAAAGGAATAGGAGAGGTGGCGCCCCCCCCCCAATCCTAGTCCAACTAGGAACCCTAGGTGGGGGCGCCGGCCAGCCCTATGGGCTGCCTCTCTCTTTCCCTTTAGGCCCACTATGGACCATCCCCTCTCGTAGGGGGTTCCGGTAACCCCCTCCGGCATTCCCGATAAATCCGAAACTTTTCCGGTATACTTCCGGTGTCCGAATATAGCCGTCCAATATATCAATCTTTATGTCTCGGACATTCCGAGACTCCTCATCATGTCCGTGATCTCATCCGGGACTCCGAACTACCTTCGGTACATCAATACTCAAAAACTCATAATACCGATCGTCATCAAACGTTAAGCATGCGGACCCTACGGGTTCGAGAACTATGTAGACATGACTGAGACTCATCTCCGGTCAATAACCAATAGCGGAACCTGGATGTTCATATTGGCTCCTACATATTCTACGAAGATCTTTTATCGGTCAGAACCGCATAACAACATACGTTGTTCCTTTTGTCAAACGGTATGTTACTTGCCCGAGATTCGATCGTCGGTATCTTTATACCTAGTTCAATCTCGTTACCGGCAAGTCTCTTTACTCGTTTCCGTAACACATCATCTCGTGACTAACTCATTAGTCTTTTGCTTGCAAGGCTTATTATGATGTGTGTTACCGAGAGGGCCCAGAGATACCTCTCCGACACTCGGAGTGACAAATCCTAATCTTGATCTATGCCAACACCACGAATACTTTCGGAGACACCTGTAGAGCATCTTTATGATCACCCAGTTACGTTGTGACGTTTGATAGCACACAAGGTGTTCCTACGGTAATCGGGAGTTGCATAATCTCATAGTCATAGGAACATGTATAAGTCATGAAGAAAGCAATAGGAGTAAAACTAAACGATCATAGTGCTATGCTAACGGATGGGTCTTGTCCATCACATCATTCTCCTAATGATGTGATCCCGTTGATCAAATGACAACTCATGTCTATGGCTAGGAAACATAACCATCTTTGATCAATGAGCTAGTCTAGTAGAGGCATACTAGGGACATACTGTTTTGTCTATGTATTCACACATGTACTAAGTTTCCGGTTAATACAATTCGAGCATGAATAAAAGACATTTATCATGATATAAGGAAATACAAATAACATCTTTATTATTGCCTCTAGGGCATATTTCCTTCAGTGACGCCATCGTGGGCTCCGCGATGACCTCCGTTGTGCCGTCCTGCTGGTCTTGGTCTTGTTGCACCGATATGGAAACTTTTGCCTGATGGCTCGGGACTCCTCGTCTGCGCCTGCCCCTTTAGCACCAAAGAGGAAACTGGCATCCTACGCCCGCTGGCGCCTACATATCCTTGGTCGTCATGGCTCACGTCACGAGGACCTCGCGAGGTGCCCCTCACCTTGATATCTCCACTCCTCGCGAGCTAGCCTAGTGAGGCCGCCCCAGGGGAGGTCTTGCATCGCCCGCCCCAAGAGGCTCGGCCCCTCGCGAGGGTCTTCAGTCATTGCTGACGAGGTTGGGCCGTTGAGGGAGTCCTGGACCGGGGGGGTCCTCATGTGGACGAACAAACTCCTAGTGGGCCGGACTGATGGGCCATGAAGATTACTATAGAAGATCATCTCTCGTATCTGGATAGGAATCCTTGATTCCTGTAATGGCAAGTTTAGGCTTGGGTGTTGATTTTCCTTCCTCCGCAAGATAATATGTACAAACCCTAGGCCCCTCCGGTGTGTATATCAACCGAAGGGTTTAGTCCGTAGCGGCTAATATAGAATCATTTGATCCTCATAGGCTGAAACTTAGGGTTTTAGCATTTACGATCTCGAGGGAGATCAACTCTTGTACACATATTCATCCCTATTAATATAGGAGGAAGTAGGGTTTTACATCGATCAAGAGGGCCTGATCCTGGGTAAACATCGTGTCCCCTGCCTCCTGTTAACATCAATCCTCAGACGCATAGTTCGGGACCCCCTACCCAAGATCACCCGGTTTTGACACCGACATTGGTGCTTTCATTGAGAGTTCCACTATGTCGTCGACGGAAGGTTTGATGGACCATGTCGTCAACTGCAACGTTGATGTCGAGGGGCTTTTCCCTCCCGGCCAACACTTCGTGTTCGGAGGCTTTGCTCTTCGGGCCAACACTGAAGGCCACCTTGACAGATCGAGAGCTACGCCCCTGGCCATCACGTCAGATTCGGTAGCCTGAACTACGTTGCCGACGTCCGCGGAGACTTGATCTTCGCCGGATTCGAACCAGCGGCAACCCCTCTCTGCCACCACGATGATCATGACTTAGCTCTGCCATCAGATCAGGAAATAGCACTTGAAACAGTTCTGGCCCTAGATCCAGAATGCATCGCGCCACCCGAAGATGGAAAGCTCAACCCCACCATGGGAGCCGCAGACTGTACGGCGATGGAGCCGCACACGGACCCAACTGATGGGGTTTGTGTTACCGGAACCCGGACTTAGCTCCGGTATCTGATTCCGAACTGTGCGTTACTGCGCCCCTCAAATCTAATCAGGCATCTATCACCGAATTATGTGCTGCATATATTTTCCAGCACTCGCCACTTGGCGACATGTTAAAGTCGTTGAGATCACTCTCCTTGGACGAGAATACACAGCCGCACTATATCCGGTTCGAACTGGAGGCTGATGAATAGCCGCGCTATACCCAAGGGGACGAACAATTTCGTTCCCCACCCACCACCCACTTGGTATCCACGGTTGAAGATCTAACCGATCTACTCGACTATGCTTCAGAAGACTTCGATGGGATGGACCTCGAAGCTAAAGCAGATACAGATCAAAGCGGGCCCATAACAGGGCGGTGGAAAGCTACGTCTCATACGACATGTATATGGTGTACACACCCAAAGAGGTAGAAGACAACGGTGAAAACAATCCGGTAGAGGATAAACCTGCCGAAGAACCTCGCAAGCGTCGACATCCAAAACGCCGAGCAAAATCCCATAAAGAAAAGGACAACAACACCGCAACTAATGATGGTGATATTCTGGAACAAGCCGAAGACCCCGTAGACCCAGCGTGGGAGCAGGAGGAGCGAGAGGACGACGAACAGAGTCCGAAGCCGCAGTCTGATGATAGCGATGCCAAAGACGGTGACTATGAACCGATCTCCGAAGAAGAGGTTAGCCTGCATAACGACGAATATACCGTCCCAGAAGAACACTCCGAACAAAAACACTTCCATCGCCGGCTTATAGCCACCGCACGGAGCTTAAAAAAGCAGCAGATACAGCTTCGAGCTGCACAAGACACGCTCAATGATAGATGGAATGAGGTGCTAGACGCCGAACAGAGACATGGCTTTAATGGCCAAACCAAAGGCTATCCCAAGCGCAAGCTACTGCCCGAATACGACGACAAGGCTATTGCGCCCGTCCCATCAAAATATAACACTGCCGACAAGCCGGACCGACCACCTCGCGGACGGGACAGAGTCGCTAGCACTGGCATAAAAAAGCCCCCACTCCATAAAGGAAAGGAGGATGTAGCCCAAGATCGATAGCATGATCTACGTGAGGACCTAAACAAAAAAGCTAGCAAGACCAGGTCTATATTTGGACCCAGAGATCGAGCCCCCGCACGGGACGGCGGCTATCAAGCCAATCGTGTCGGTGATATACCAGTTCGGGGTCAATACCGAACACCACAACCATCGGACATACGCCACGATATAGCAATATACAGAGGAGCTTCACACCCTCTATGCTTTACCGATGAGGTACTGGGTCATGATTTCCTAGAAGGGTTTAAACCCATGAACATTGAAGCGTACGATGGAACGACGGATCCTACCGTCTGGATAGAACATTTTATTCTTCACATTCACATGGCTCGAGGATATGATCTCCACGCCATCAAATATTTACCCCTCAAGCTGAAAGGACCAGCTCGGCACTGGCTCAACAGTCTTCCTAAAAACTCCATTGGGAGTTGGGAAGAACTTGAGGAGGCTTTTCGGGCCAATTTTCAAGGGACTTATATCCGGCCCCCGGACGCTGACAATTTAAGTCACATCATACAACAACCCGAGGAGTCAGCCCGCAAACTTTGGAACCGGTTTCTCACTAAGAAGAACCATATCGTCGACTGTCCAGACGCTGAAGCCTTAGCGGCATTCAAGCATAGTTTCCGGGACGAGTGGCTAGCCAGACACCTTGGACCGGAAAAGCCGAGGACAATGGCACCCCTAACTACACTCATGACTCGCTTTTGTGCGGGTGAGGATAGCTGGTTAGCTCGTAGCAGCACCAGCGACCCTGGAACATCTGAAGTCAGGGACGGCAATGGAAAGCCACGACACAATAAAAACAAGCGTCCAAACAATCATGGAAGCCCAGATGACACAGCGGTAAACGCCGGATTCAGCGGCTCTAGACCCGATCAATGGAGAAGCCATTTAAAGGCAACAAAGACGGTCCATCGAGTTTGGACAAAATATTAGACAAGCCCTGCCAAATCCATGGCACCCCAGAAAAACCTGCCAATCACACCAACCGTAATTGTTGGGTTTTCAAGCAGGCCGGCAAGTTAAACGCCGAACACAATGGGAAGGAGCCTCAGAGCGAAGACAAGGATGAACCTCGCCAGCCGAATATAGGGGGGCAGAAGAAATTTCCATCGGAGGTCAAAACAGTGAACATGATATATGCCACTCATATCCCAAAAAGGGAGCGCAAACACGCAGTCCGCGACATCTATGCCATTGAGCCTGTCGCCCCAAAATTCAACCCATGGTCAGCCTGTCCGATCGCTTTCGATTGCAGGGATCATCCGACTAGTATTCGGCACGGGGGTTTGGTTGCCTTAGTGCTCGACCCAATAATAGATGGATACCATCTAACCCAAGTCTTTATGGACGGCGGCACTAGTCTCAATCTGATATATCAGGACACTATCCGCAAGATGGGGATCGACGCATCAAGAATCAAGCCAAGCAGCACGACCTTTAAAGGAGTGATACCGGGCGTTGAAGCTCACTGCACACGCTACTTAACATTGGAGGTTGTATTCGTTTCTCGTGACAACTTTCGAAGCGAAGAACTGATCTTCGACATAGCTCCATTCCGAAGTGGCTATCACGCCCTACTCGGAAGAACGGCCTTCGCCCGTTTTAATGAAGTCCTGCATTATGCCTATTTAAAGCTCAAGATGCCTGGACCACACGGCGTTATCACAGTCAACAGAAATATGGAGCGCTCTCTCTGTACGGAGGAAGATAATGCAGCCTTAGTAGCCGAAGTACAATGCGGCCTATTCAAGCCAGATAATGTAGCAATAGCAGACATAGCTAAACGTGTCCGGCACACGCCTCAGTGTGGCAGCTCAGATGAACCTGGGCAAGATTGACGGCTATGCCCCCGTCGACCGCCCCACAAGGTGATAGCATATGTGCCTCAAGTACATAATTATGCCCTAAAATTCCTTGGCGGCGACGAGGGGCACCCGCATACAGTCCGTAGTTCGGCTAGACCCTATCTGGACCATAAACTTATCTTCTCTTGGTTCATTAAAACGAACCAGACTTACTTTGGCCACACTAGATTCACTTCTTCATTTCCAGGTTTTATTTTTTTTTTACAGATGGCCATCATACTCATACCTTCAAGGACACATTACAGAGGAGAAAACAGTGCAGACGTGCAGCAGGGACCCGCACTAAGGTTTGTTTTTAGATTAAGACCCTGTGTAAACCTTCTTTCTCTTTCTTGTTATATACCTTTTTGGCATGTAAAATGTCCAAAAAAGGTCGTCGGCATTATCTGTAAAGTTTGCGGCTCGCCGTGCTATAGAGGGATATTCATAGAACAATTTTACTCATATCATATCCAGAGTTTTATTCACTCACCATGGAATGTTCTCTTCTCGCATCAGATTGCCATATGTGCCTTGTCAATAAAGGTTCATTACCAGGGGCTGTCTTCAGCCCTGGTATATGTTGAAAAGACCAAACACCTATAGGGAGTGTTCGGCGTCCTAGATGTTTGCATTATATGCATTAGTTCCGAATCATGTCTTCGGTCAATAGTTGGGTTGCCCGGCTCCTGTGCTTACCCCTACGTTCCCGATTGTTCGGCTCGGGTGTAAAGGGAGAACTACTGCAATAGTACTTCTGGCTAGTTCGGTCAAGTACCTCAGTAGAGAAAGCCGAAAACTGACTGTCACGATAAGCGAGAACCTGGTCTGCAATCCGGTGACTTAGTGTTATACTACGATCGATAGGGATCTACCCCGTGTTATACGAAGGGTTGGTTTTTTCGCCCACCCAAGTGCAACGGGATACTTCATCCGCACTAGGGGCTAGTACCTATCCCCACTTGTCAAACTCCTAAGACTAAGTGAAAGAAATAATGCCGCATAGTCTGATTGCCTGGTTCGCTCCGAATACACCTCCTATACGGACCAAGATGTTGGATAAAGTGTGTATTTGCATATGACCGAACACCCCAGTACTATGTACCTGGGGGCTGAAGCCGACGACTGGAGACTTTCAGATTTAAGATAAACAGTCACACGGGAGGAAAAAAGAGGATGGTATGATAAACAACGCAAAAGTTATATACACTGGATTCACAAGCATAGTATTTACATCCGGATAAAATTAATCGAAAACCACATCTTTCGAACACTGGCCTTCTACAAGGTGGGCGCCCTCGATGACGTCCTCGAAGTACTTCTCCGGCTTGCGGTGCTCCTTGCCAGCAGGCGGGCCTGCAGTTGCTATATGCACTACGTTCATCTTCGTCCAGTGCACTTTGACGCGCGCGAAGGCCATCCGAGCCCCTTCTATGCAAGCCGACCGTCTTAAAGCGTCGACCCGTGGACTCACCTCGACGAGCCGCTTCACCAACCTGAAGTAACTACTTGGGATTGGCTCAGCGGGCCATAGCCGGACTATCAAGTCCTTCATGGCCGAACTCGCTATGTTATGCAGCTCGACCAGCTGCTTCATTTGTTCGCTGAGGGGCATCAGATGTTTTGGCGCCTCGAACTGCGACCAAAACAGCTTCTCTGTGTTGTTTCCCTCCAGGGTACGGAAATACTGGGCGGTGTCTGCGCTGCTCCTTGGAAGATCAGCAAACACGTCTGGAGAACTCAACAATCGTGTCATCCCAATATACTTCCACCCTCCAAAGATGCTCTGTAAGATAAATATCTTACCAGATGCTATCTGTCATGCCTGCTTGATCTCTTGACGAGCATTGCGCTTCGCCTCGCGCGTCCTAGGCAGACTTTACTGCCGTAGACAGCTCGATCGCCTGTTCCGAAGCCTTCTTCTCCGATGCCTCACACTTAAGGATGGCATCTTGGAGTTTGACCTCGACTTCGGACACCCGAGATTTGTGCTTCTCGCACTCCGCCTTTTCTGCCTCTAAATCAGTAGCCGCTTTATCAGCGGCCTCCTTGTTCGCCTTAGCCTCCTCCTTGCCCTTGGCAACCTCGCCCTTAAGGGCCTCGAGCTCAGCGGCGCCAATCGTTTAATACAAAATACAATGTTAGAGTTTGTACTCATAGTTAATAACTTAAGTCTTATTGACATTTAAATAAAAATCCGCATACCTTGTGTTTCATCAAAACACCGGTGGATGCGGCCGAGGTCTGCATTGGCCACCTCAAGCTTCCGAATTTGTTTGCGACATCTATGTCTCGCGCAGTCGCCGTAACTAACGAAGCATGCACGACAGTTCAACTCTGTAAATATGCTACTCAATGGATACTTCGTCCAATTCTTTTCAGAATCACACAAAGCATCAGGGGCTACTGGCTATATATGTGCACTTAAAACAAATAAAATTTCTTAAAAAGCATTACATGGCTTACCTCAAAGCCTGTTAAAAGGCTGTTGAAGGCTTCATTCAGTCCGCCCTTGACGGACTGAATCTACTTCATCACTGCACCCATCACGGTGCGGTGTTCTTCAATGACGAGAGCACTTTGCAGTGCTCCCTCCATAGAATCCGGCACCTCCGGATTGACTTCGGGTGTTGCCGTATCCTTCTCCGCTTGAGGAGCGGGATCTTTAAACCTTGGAGCCACGCTAGGCTCCGGAACGGTGTTCGGTGGGACCCCAGATCGTTTGGGCCCAACATCTTCAGTCTCCACGAGGGTCGTTTCCCCAAGGTCAGCGGCCGCCAAGGTATTACCCTCGGCTGCCCTGTCTCCTGACCCGCCCTCATCTCCTTGGGCGGAGAGAATCCGCTGGGACGACACCTTGGTGTCCCCGCCGATTACGGGTGATGGAGCCCGGACTGGCGGGTCACCCTCCGTCTCCCCAGGCGCCAGAGTGTTCCCCTCTGATGATGTAACATCGGGGTCTCCACCGGCAGGGCTGTAGGTTAGCAGGAGAAAAATGTTAAGTAGGTATCATAAATACTGAATAAACAAAGGTGAAATAGTCAATCCGGACAGACTTACGACTCGGGCAGGGGTTTTACCCTGGGCTTCACCACGAAGCTGTATTCGGATGAATCCGACCTATCTCCGAGCTTCAGCTTCCTCTTCCTCCGGGGCACGGCCGCGCTCACATCAGCAACGGCCCCCCTCTTCGCCCCCTGTCTTGTGCAGGAGGTACTCCTTCTTCCTCCTCATCATCTTCCTCCGCCTCATTGGAGGAAAGAATATGGAGGTCCTCGGGTTGCTTGCCCGCAGGACGGGGGCTGTTTCCTGCCCCCTTGCCCTTCGTCTTCTTAAGCTTCTTGGTCGGCGCCTTGTACGGCGCCGGAACCAGCATTGCCATCAGCAGAGGCAATGCTGGGTCTTCGGGCAGAGATGCCAGACACTTGATCCGGGTTACCTTCTTTGTCCAAGCCTGTATATCACATAAAAGTTCCAACTCCTATTATCATTAATTAATAGGAAAGGACAAGTGTTCGGCAGAGATCATTATTACCTCAGTGGCGGAAACTTCAGTACTGAAGCCCGCATCCTCATTCTCTTCGGGCCATTCCTCCTCGCTCTTGAAGAGGTGTTTCCAGATCTCTTTGTGCGTGGAGCCGAAGAGATGCTTTAGCATCTTGTCTCCTGTCGGATTGAACTCCCATAGGGAGGAATCCCGGCTTTGGCAAGGGAGAACAGGCCGGGTCAGCATCACCTGGACCATGGAGGAGAGCAGGTGCCCTTTGGAGATCACGCCGGACACACGGCCCACAAGAGTCGTCACCTCAGTGGGCAACCCCCAGTTCAGACCCTTTTTGGTCCAGGAGGTTAACCTCTCCGGGGGTCCGGATCTGAAAGCAGGCTCTGCCACCTAGTTGGTGTTGTGGGGCTCAGTAATATAGAACCACTCCTACTGCTAGACTTCGTCTGTCTCCACAAACAAGCCTTTGGGCCAAGTTGTGTTCGGGAGCTTACTAATCATAGCGCCCCCGCACTCTGCGTGTTCCCCGTTCACCACCTTCGGCTTCACGTCGAAGGTCTTAAGCTACAGGCCAAAGTGTGGGGGGCGTGGAGAAAAGCTTCACACATCACTATGAATGCGGATATGTGAAGGATTGAGTTCGGAGCTAGATCGTGGAAATCTAGCCCGTAGAAAAACAAAATACCCCGAACGAACGGGTGGAGTGGAAACCCTAGCCCCCTAACAAAATGAGAGGTGAATACTACCCTCTCGCACGCCTTTGGGACGGGAGTCACCTGGCCCTTAGGGGGGACTCGGTATGCGATGTCGTCGGCGAGATACCCTGCACTCCGTAGATCCTTCACGGTCTTTTCGATGACCGTAGAAGCCTCCCACTTGCCTCTGGCACCGGATCCAGCCATTGCTGGGAAGGGGAGTAGTGGTTGTGGAACGAGGAGTTGTGGGCGCAGGAGATGAGAGTTCGGGGGCAAGCGAGATTGGAGAGCTCGAGCTTGAGGAAGCCGTGGGGTTGGTGAAAGGGATTGGTGTCCTTTTATAATGCTGCGAATAGAGAGCGTCCCCCCACCTTAGCCATAAAACTCGCCGGTTCCCAAAGCAGTCGTGCATAATGCGCGGCGTGGGTGCTCACGTCACATAATGAGAATCACACAATAAGCGGGCACGATCTCTATTCTCACGGGACGTGTCAATGAGGATATGCCTCGAAACGCAAAACTAGGACCAAATAAAACGGTTCGATGTGTTAGTGGGTTGGACATGATGTTTCACCCAAAAAGTTGTCAGTAAAGACACATTATTCATTTTCTTTAAAAGCCTTGCTTCGAGGCTAAGGGTTGTACTAATCTTGCGGAGACGAACACAATCCATCTATTTGCAGAAGATAGATTCGGGAGGAGGAACCCGCCTTGCAATTCTGAAGACAATACAGAAGCCGAACTCGTCATCATCGAAGACAGGTTCAGGGGCTACTAAGGGAGTCCTAGATCGGGGGGTCCTCATGTGGCCGGACAAACTCCTGGTGGACTGATGGGCCATGAAGATTACTATAGAAGATCATCTCTCGTATCCGGATAGGACTCCCGGATTCCTGTAATGGCAAGTTTAGGCTTGGGTGTAGATTTTCCTTCCTCTACAAGATAATATGTACAAACCATAGGCCCCTCCGGTGTGTATATCAACCGGAGGGTTTAGTCCGTAGCGGCTAATAGAGAATCATTCAATCCTCATAGGCTGAAACTTAGGGTTTTAGCCTTTACGATCTCGAGGTAGATCAACTCTTGCACACATATTCATCCATATTAATATAGCAGGAAGTAGGGTTTTACCTCGATCGAGAGGGCCTGAACCAGGGTAAACATCGTGTCCCCTGCCTCCTGTTAACATCAATCCTCACACGCATAGTTCGGGACCCCCTACCCAAGATCTGCCGGTTTTGACACCGACAGCCATACCAGGCCGTTGGATGAGCCATGCTCCGGGCCGCAGGCAGGCAAGTCTGGGTACCCCCGTTCCCAGAATGCCGACAGTAGCCCCCGGGACCAAGGCGCGCTCGGGGTTGGCTTCGCGCCGAAGCCAAGGGTCAAGTGCGAAGTGCCGCGGGCCCCAAAAGCCTGCGGCCTTGATTGACGCATGGCGATTGATGGGACGTGGGCGTCTCCACTTTCCCACACAGCCTCGATTTTCTCCTGGCCTGACGGCCACTGTTGCTTACACAACCCCTCCTCCTGCGTTGGTAACGCGCTCGGTGGCTTCTTCGTCTTCTTGGTCATTCCCCCTAGTCCGATTTGACACCAATTCCCTTGCCACCATGGTCTCCACTCACAAGAAGGATGGGAGGGAGGAGTCTCGTACCTCGGCCCCTTTGCCGCCGGCCTTCGGTCCCGCCATCGAGCGGTCGGTGGTGATCAACGACGAGATGATGGACAAGGTGCGCCCGACGCTCGCCGCCAATTTCAATGAGTGGGGGGCGATGGTGGCTTGGCCTGCTTCCCGCGCCGAAATCGACAGGACGGCCACTGAGGCCCCCCTCCATCTTCACGCCCTCTGGGCGGGCTTGATTCCTCCATTTTCCGGTTTCTTCAACGCGGTGCTCTCGCATTACCAGATCAGTGTGCTGCACATTGATCCTCAATCTATCGTCCTCCTCGTTGTTTTCGCCTTCGTCTGTGAAGCTATGGTGGGCATCATCCCCTCCGTGACCTTGCTCCTCCACTTCTTCTCGCTGCATCTGACGGATGCACTCCAGTGCTCCGGGTGTGTGTCCTTCCAGGATATTGCATCAACGGCCGGCTCGGGGATCGACTTCGATCTTTCGACGGTCATTGACGGCTTCAAGAAGCGGTGGGTATTCGTCGATGTCGGTGTGCGCAGCCCCCTGCTGCTTCCTCCATAGATTACGGCTGCCCCGAGCTCCGGCTGGAAACATGAGAAGCTTGTCGACTGGAAGCTAGCTCCCGTTTGGCTCTGGCTGGCCAGGCTGCAAAAGCTTGGGGTGATGGCGCCCATGGTGGTTAAGGAGTACATCCAGTGCCGCATCACCCCACTCCAGTGCCACTCTTGGTCGATGTGGTCCTTCTCCGGCCACAGGGACCGCATGAGGCTCCAAGCGCCTGCCCTTCCTCGCGAGGTACGACGCACGGTGCTTGAGCTCCTGACGGGCGACCCAACACCGGCCCGATTGCCCGAGGAAGGTTGTCTTCTGTACTACTGCTCAAACAAGGTGGAGTTCATGAAGCAGATGCCCTCCTTTGACGAATGGGGGCTTCATCCGTATGGTCTTGTCGGGTCTCGCGAGAACCCCGTCTGCGCGGCTCCCTTGTCTGCCGCTATCACGACGATCGCCCCAGGAGAGGGCGTGCGGGAGCGATCACTGCTGAGCGATGGTCGCGCGGCTGCTTCAACATCGATGTCTCCTGGAGCTCCTGAGGCGCCATCCCCTGGGGCTCGAGAGAGCCACCTAGAGGGGATGGCTGAGGAGCAGGTGCTCTCTGGCGCTCCTGAGGCCAAGTCTCCCAAGGTCCCCTTGCGTTGCCCTGAGGCGGGGACAAGGGGCCCTGCACTTCCTAGCGCTTCTGGGGGTGTTTCACCTGGGGCTGCCCTGGTCGCGCCTGACGATGCTGACCGTACCCAGGGCTTCGGTCGGCTTCATCTGAATTTTGAAGCTCTCCCGAAGAGGAAGGGGTCCCCAAACTGCAGTGGTGTTGCCTTCCGGCCATTGAAGCAGAGGAAGTACATTGCCATAGACGAGTGAATAACTTATCTTTATAACTCCTTGAGTGACGCCTTCCCTCCTGAGTGTGATTCCTTAGGGCCCCTCCTGCCAAGGTGACGGAATCTCCTGAGAAGCAGCCCCATGCTGCCCCGAGCTCTCCGTCAATCTTGGGTGCCCTCAGCCGATGCGCCGCCTCTGGCGCGAGGCCACCCATGAGGGCGGACGCACCGGCCTGGAGCGTTGACCCCGCGTTCTTGTTGTTCCTCCTTCGTGGCTCCGCCTGGGGAGGGGGAGGCCTGCCGAGGTCTCCGCACATGGTCGTCGACTGCAGTTGGGCCACTTTGGCCCTGGTGTCTTCTTCGAGTGGCGAGTCCCAGCCCCTCCGGGTCCCAGCCGAGGCCCGAAAGACGACTGGGGTGAAGGAGACCTCGGGCCCGCCCCCGGGAGGGGACGAGCCTCCTCGGGCTTCTTCAACGGCTCCTGGTGCCGAGGAGGGTCCTGGTCACGCGATCAAGTCTGCGCGCAGGCGGGGCGCCGCCCGCCGTGAGCTTCTTCAGGAGGCGATGAGTGCGCTGAATCGACTCGAGGGAGAGCTTGAGGAAGTTGATGCATGTCTTGAGGCTGAGGGCCTCCAGCTGATGGACGAGTGGCATCGATTGAGGGTGGCCGTTAACCTCGGGCGCCTCCTGCACGAGCGCGCCAACCCGGAGGCCGAGGCATCCCTCACAGCCTCGCGAGAGGCCTGCGCCCGAGCCCTGGAGGAGGCTAGGGAGGCTGGCCACCGCTGCGAGGTTGCAGAGAAGCTCAGGCTGGAGCTTCAGGCCCTGAACTCCAGCCTGGAATAACAAGCTGAAGTGTGCAGGGCCGCCTTGGCGTCAATGAAGGGGACGCCTTCCGAAGAGGTGGAGATATTGCGGCGTGAGGAGGCGTTGATGTTGGAAGCCACGGAGTGCAGCCTTGAGCTCGAGCGGCTGGAGGTGAGGGAGTGCCACGTGACCCTGGCCGAGGATGATGTCTCCGCTCGTGAGGCCAGAGTTCGGGAGGAAATCGTCCAGGGGTTGGCGAAGGCCAGCGGAGACCTTGCCAAGTTGTATGGACTGACGTTGGAGCTCCAGCGGGCGGAAGCTGATGGGAGAACTGCTGCCCTCAGGACGAAGCTGGAGGAGGTGGGGCCGCGCGAGAGGGTTGCCACGGCAGCCCAGTCTTCAGCTCAGGCCAAGCTAGACTCCGCACAGGCCGATCTGGCCTCGCTCCAACGACAGGTTGATGGTGCCGTGGCTCTCGTGCAGCGGAGCAAGGACGAGGCTGGCCGTCGACTAGTGTTGCAGCACGAGAACGCCCTTATGCTCCAGGCTCTCTGGGTGAGAGCCAACTGGGCGTTAGGACCATCTGCGAGGGGAGCGTCCCTCATCCCATCGTGGAGGATTACGCGGGCCATCTCGTCTTCTTCACCGAGGTCATGACGCTCCTGGAGAGCCGGGCCACGAGGGTCCGCCAGCTTGTTGATGAAAAGAGTCGAAACCTCCTTGGGCGCGCGTTCTCCTGAGTCTTCAGCCACCTCTAGAACATCGACCCCCACTTTGATTTCGACGCCGCCATCGCCCTAGTGCCTGGGGCCATCCGAGACAACATGGCGCACTGGGTGGACGACAACATGGATGCTCTGGTCAGGGCCTTTGCCACTGATGATGATGAGGCCATGGTCGCGGCAGATGAAGGCGGCGCGGTTGAGGACGGTGAATACAAGGCCAGTGACAGCGCTGGTAGCGTGCATGAGAGCGACTCAGACAGCGCGGCAGCGATGTGTCCGGTTGAGCTTGTACCCCTTTGCCTCGACCCTGCACGCAAGGACTTGCACACGGCCCCATAGGGCATGAGAGCATTTTTGATGGGGGATCCCCCTATGTGTGTAAACTGATATTCCACTCTCCTTTTTTGATGCTTAAATCCAAACCTGGGACGTGCCCTCGAGTTTTCTGAGCTGAGTTGTCATTGTAACTCACCTAGGTCTCACCTGGCCTCGTGCGGGTTACGAGGTCGTTGACACGCCTCTCTTCTGAGGTTGACCACTTGCGGTCCGCGGACCTGAGCTTCCTGAGCAACACATGGCCCTGCTCCGGGGAGCGGAGCCAGGGGTGTCCTGATGGCCGTAGCAGGATACCTACACAGAAATTTAGCGGCGTGTAGGCTTTTGCCCCGAGGGGGTCCTGCCGAGGTTACAGACGTCCGCCATGTGGGATCGGCCTTCTGGTCCCTGAGCTGGAGAGCTCAAGGTACAATCTTCAAAAATGGACAAAAGGCGACAAAATCCAGCAGAAATCAACAAAAACTCCCCCCATTTTTTGGCAACGAGCAAAACTTCAAATTCAATTCGAAAAGGCGGTGAATCCGGTTACAAAGAAAAGGAGAGGAAAGCAAATAGCCGCGTCCGGCACCTATCTAGTCTTCAGGTCTTCCACCAGCGCGGAGCTAAGTCCTACCACTAGGATGTGGGAGGGAGCCCCCGAGGCCCGAGGGCGGCACTCCGGAGACTCTGCGGCGTGTACAACGCCACTCATTATTATGTGAGAGTGTCACGGGCGGAGACCTTCACAGGCGTGAGCCTTACTTCATAACGCCAGACGAGGGCCCCGCCTTGCGCCACCCCCGACCACTGTTGGGGCGACCGGAAACCAGGACGGGACCAAGGGGCAAGGGGGACGCCAGCGGCGCCCTCGGCGACCACGGGCCCTCTGCCGGGGGGTACGGCTCGTTGACGCTTTCCCCGGCAGAGGACCTACCTCCGCATGCTGCTTTGCTCCACACGGCACGGGGAAAGCTACGACTCCAGGCCTTCCACATGCAGCCCCCAGCCCTCCGCCCTGGTCGAGGGCGGAACCGCCGCTCTAGGGTCTCTGACCATCGCAGTGGTCTAGTTCACCTGCATCCCATTGTTAGTGCACGCCAGCTGATGCAATACCTGTTGTGCCCTCTCGTCATCAATGAAGGGGTCTATGGAGCCCCCAGGCGACTCATGGTAGTCTTCTACTTCGATCGTCATGGCGATCCATCTCGGTCCGAGGAAAGCATTGGGTCCTTCCCCGAATGGGTATGGCAGGTCCACCATGCGGGGCATGTAGGCTTCGTCGGCTGCCGCACCAAGGACACCGCTCAAGTACCCTGCGCCTCGAAATTCCGGCTGTGGCACCTGGCCTTGGCGCCTGCTTGGTTGTAGTCAGACGCGTCCTCATGAGGGGCCGTTGGCGCTTGCCCCCGCCCGTGACAAAGTTGCCGCAGTTGGACGGATGGCGCCAGTGCCCATGTTGGTGTCGTCGGGCCCCTCCATCGCCAGGGGGCAAGCAAGATTGTCTAGACCTCGCGTGCGCCTCACCTGCGACCTGGGGCACGGGTGAGGAGCTGAACGGCGGCACGCCGCTGCATGCGCAGTCCAGCAGTTCGGCGACGCGTTACAGCAACACGTTGCGACCTCCCTCGGCTAGCCTGCATCGTAACAGCTCTCGTGCCACGATGAGCGCAGCCCTCATGTTCGCCTGCTCCTGTCGGGTGTGTGGTATTGTTGCTGCGGTGTAGTTCGAGGATCGGGTCATGGAGCGTGCGCGCCGTGACGCCGTGGCGGAGATTGCAGGTCCGCGCCGCCCGCTGCAGGTGTTGTTAGGCGACGCGGGGGCCTCCTGAAGTGCATAGTTGAGGCCTTCATGTGCAGACGACGCCGTCTGGGGGGCCAGGCTGCCCAGCGGTCGGCGTGAACCCCCTTGTCATCGGCCATCAAGACTGCTAAGTGGTAACGAACCGAACAGCGGAAGAGGACATCCGGCACACCCCCTACCTGGCGTGCGAAATGTCGGATCTGGGGTTCCAGCAAAACCCTTGAGGTTCGAACACTGGGGTGCACACGAAGATCTCTCCTTCCGCCCTAGCTCGCCTACTCGCTGATTCATAATCCTAGCTCGTCGAACTCGAAGAACAAGGGATACAAAGGTTTATACTGGTTCGGGCCACCGTTGTGGTGTAATACCCTAATCCAGTGTGGTGTGGTGGATTGCCTTATAGGTTGAGGAAGAACTAGTACATGGGAAGAACAACCTCCTTAGGAGTAGTGTTCTTGCGCTCAGATGAGCTTGCTGGTGTGTGACTGGTTTCTCCCTCCTTTCTCCTCCCTTTTTCTCTACGGTGGTGACTAGTCCTATTTATAGTGGCCCGGGTCCTCCTCCTGAATATTGAGCGGGAAGGGATCCCACAATGACCAAGTTTGAAGGAGGGCAGCTAGTACAAGCTATCCTGACAAAAGGTGGTCTTCGTCTGCCAAAGGCTCTAGTGGTGACGTGTAACACCCCAAATTTTTTTGAGTTGGGTTTTCCTTCAAACTTTTGGTCTTTTGGAAGGGGATTGTTTGATCTTTTCTTTTGCCCTTCTAAAATCCCTTTTTGCCAAAGTTTGTGTGTCTTCTCAAACTTGGTTTTTTGGCCTTGAAGTTCTTCTCTTGTGTTTGGCTCAAGCACAAGTTGAGATTCAAAAGGAGTTGTTTGAGTTCACCTCTTCTTGTTTTAAAATTCTCAAGGTTAACCTTGACTTATCTCCCCTCCAACCTTCATCTTGCCATGATCCCAACAGGAACAATCCTCTCCAAGACTCTCTCCACACCATGGGACAAGCATTTCATCAATTCCAGCAAGTTGTGAGCTTATTGGGATTTTTCTCCTATTTATTTCATTCCAAAAACAATTCTGTCTTTTATAGTGGACCTTGGTGATTTACAAAGGGACCACAATTTTCATCTACCTATTTGACTCCAAACCAACTCTCCTAGATAGTCCTTAGTACCCACAACCTAGATCCATCTTGTTTCACTGGTCCATAGTTCAAAATTTTCAAATTTTACCTGCTGCAAGTTTGGACCAGATTTGCAAAATTTGGTGAAATTCATATTTATCTTCATCCAAAAATTCTGTGGAAAATCATGCAGCCTCTAGATACATCAAGAGGCCACTCCACCAAAAAATCAGCTCCAGAGACATTGCACAAATACCAGAATCAATTTATCAAACACCTAGCCTACACTGTTCTGTCAAATTCAGAACTATTAACTGAAACTGTCGACAGTTCAACACTTCGTCAGTTTCGTCAGTTTCGTCAGATCATTCAGCGCAGCGACAAAACTCGTCTGTGCTTCCTTGGCTCGATGCTGCACTGCAGCTTCTCCTTATCCATGCGCCGCACGGTCACTTGGTCGTTTCTGGGCGTCGGTGGCGCCCTGACCCGACCGCGCCGGCGGCTGCCACGACCACAGCGCCGCCCGTGGCGACTGACAGAAGCAACGCCGCAGCTCCACGCCGTTTCACGCCACCCAGACCATCCCAGTGCTCCGCGTGTCCCTCCCCACAGCCAACGCACGCCTGGCATACCGTCGCCGTGGCCTGGCACGCGCAGAGCGCCGTTTCTGCCGCCGACAAGCCGCGCGGCCGTTCCGTCGAGGGCAGGCCGTAACTCCACCTCTACTGCTAAGTTAAGCGTGGGAATGGAGCTTCTACAGATCATAGATGATGCTCAAGCCCCTAGCCCCGCCGTCCGACCACTGCTGCGCCGTAATTGGATCGCCGGACTTATCCGTTCGCGGCAGCCACCTCGAGCCGCCTATAAAAGGCACCCCCGAGCTCGTGCTCGAGCACACACGCCTCCACTACTTCCCTAGACCGCGCCCAACCCCTGGAAGAGCCCCGAGAGGCTTTTCTTCCCCGGCTCCGGCCAGCTACCTCCGCCTCGGGCTCTAGCTCCGTTCACTCTGGTGAGGGCTCCTCCGCCGCCGTGAACTTGCACGTAGTACCCTGGCATCCCCCTAGTCCTAACCCCCAACCCAATTTCTCTCCAGAAACCTTCTCCGACGAGGTCCACGAACGCCCGAGCCGCCATCCGCCGGAGATAAGCTCGCCGTCAACGTGGGACTCGCCGGCACACAACTCCACCACCGTTCGACGCGGAAGACCACCGTGAAGCCATATGTACCACTCCCCTCCCCTATCTCGCCGTGGATCGACGCCGGCGACCACCGCAGCACCGGCGCCGGCGCGGCTCTGTTTCTTTTTTCAAACCTGACAGGTGGGGTCCCTCTGTCAGTCTCTCACATCTCTCCCTCGAACCGTTTTCTGTTGGCGTATTTTAGCAAAGTGCGTTTTCCCTCTGCGGGAGGCGTACCGCATACCGATTCGCCTTGTCCTTTTCTGTTCTAGCCCCTGGATCCTTTCTGTTTCATTACAGATGGGTCCCTAGACAGAAACCTTAATATCTTTTAAACTAAAAGTGATTTTGAGTTGATTCTTTTTTTGTCCACCTTGGTTTTCTGTGTAGTTTTTTGTCATATTTATGTGGAAATATTTTTGAGCAACTTTATTTGCACGCGTGGTATTTATGTTAGTATATATTTTTGTTTGAAATACATAGATACCGGAGGCCATGACGGATACGCGAATCACGCCGAGTTAGGCTCCGACTTTTCAGAACCAGGCAAGCATGTTTGAACTCTTGGTATGATTAGTGTGTTGCATGTTTGCTCGAGTAGCTCGTTCATAAGCTTGATCATGTGGGCATATGTGTATGGCATGTTTCATGCAAGTAAGCTTCGGGTGAGCCCCGTAGGAGAATGTTGAACCACCTCGATCATATGGTGATACGATGGGGTGGAATGCTGGTATTGTTGGAGCATGCCAGTAGTTGGTCAACTCAGTATCAACAGAGATCATGTCATGATTCCGTTCGTCTACTTTTCAGTACTATCATAGGCCGTCCGTTGGTATTATGGTCTAGTCGGTTGTAAACCACTTTCTGAGTACACACCAAGTAGAGGGGCCGGGATGACGGTTCCATGGCCCTGGATTAAAGCCCGTCATCCGGTCAGGGGGCATGGGTGTTTCCGGTTGGGACCGAGAGGGGGGCACCCCTTAGAGCGCGCATATATAAATTTTATCCCATGCTATTCGAGGTTGTAGCCTCCCCGTCTTAAAGTTTTCCGTGAATGTCGTCGCGGGTGATTCCGGACGATAGGATGTTAAATGGATGTGTACTGGTTAGTTGGGTTTCTACTAAAACACCGTACACGGGGCTAGCCCATGTGGCTAGTAGAACTCGTTGGCTATGAGATATTAGTACAAGCTCTGCAGAGTTAAAATTCCTTCAGTAGCCATGTCTATGGCCTAGGATCAATATTCATGTCAACCCGGTGACCGTCTCTAGTATATTCTTGTGAGTAACCAAAATAGTGTGGTCATCAAGTTCATTTGGTAAATAAACTCACCACTATCTCTGTATTGATTTTACTTTCCGAAGTATTTCATCATTATATACTGTTATTTATAAGCCCTTTTTGTGATGTCGCTCAGACGTTCGACTGTGGCATTTCTTTTCATTTATAAGCCCTTTCAGTGATGTCGCTCAGACGTCCGACTGTGGCATTTCTTTTCATTTATAAAGCCCTTTATGTGATGTCGCTTAGACGTCGGACTATGGCATTCTTGTTATTTAATTACGTTATAAGCCCTTTATGTGATGTCGCTTAGACGTCCGACTATGGCATTCTTGCTATCTATTTTGTTATAAGCCCTTTATGTGGTGTCGCTCAGACGCCCGACTGTGGCCTATTATCATTTATTATTTTCCTACGAGGCATCACCCAAACCCTCGTTTGGTCTCGTTATTTTTATCTTTCGGATTTCGGGAGGATTACCGCCCGGCTTCCATTCTTTACTTCCAGCGCATTCGTATTTTTGTTCCAGTTGCATTTTTGCTAGAATACTCATTTGCATTCATGTTGGCATTTGTTATATCTTAAGTCCGAACTGTCTTGCGAGTACATTCAAAGTACTCACCTGGCTTGTTGATTTGGCCAGATGTGGACGAAGGCGATCTCATGGATGAGGAGTTCGATAGTGAGTCCGACGCTTAGAGGAGTCCCAGTCAGTCCCTTTCGATCCTGGAGTTGATCACTGTTTTATAACTACTTCCGCCTACCACCTAATAAATTCATCGGGTCTCACTACGACACTCGATGAACTGTAAAATATTGGAGTCACACCACCTACTTCATTGTGACGTATTCCACCGCCTTTTATTACGAGTCAGTAGTATGCCACCCTGCCTTGTGCCATATCCGCCTCTATGTAATATATTGGCGCACTTGTAATAAAATTTGTTGAGCCACCCTTAGCTCAACTTTGTATAATATTCAGTGTACTGGGAATTCTGTATCAAGGAATTGTCTGCCAGCAGGAATATTATTCCTCGCTGGTTATTAAAGAGATCGGTCTTCCGGTAATTATTTTACTGAAGGACCGGTCGTGACATGACGCCGCCGTGGGCTCCACGATGACCTCCGCTCTGCCGTCCTACTGGTCTTGGTCTTGTTGCACCGATATGGAAACCTTTGCCTGATGCCTCGGGACTCCTTGTCTGCGCCTGCCCCTTTTGCACCAAAGAGGAAACTGGCATACTGAGCCCGCTGGCACCCGCCTGGCCATGGTCGTCATGGCTCACGTCACGAGGACCTCGCGAGGTGCCCCTTGCCTTGATATCTCTGCTCCTTTGGAGCTAGCCTAGTGAGGCTGCCCCAGGGGAGGTCTTGTGTTGCCCGCCCCACGAGGCTCGGCCCCTCGCGAGGGTCTTGAGGCGTTGCTGACGAGGTCGGTCCGTACCAGGCCGCTGGATGAGCCACGCTCCAGGCCATAGGCAGGCAAGTCTGGGTACCCCCGTTCCCAGAACGCCGACAGAAGCAAGAACTCAAACTTGGGGATTCCCAAGGCACCCCAAGTAAATATTCAAGGAGACTCAAGCGTCTAAGCTTGGGGATGCCCCGGAAGGCATCCCATCTTTCTTCAACATGTATCGGTATGTTTTCGGATTCGTTTCATTCACATGATATGCGTAAATTCTTGGAGCATCGTGTGCTTTTTATTTTTCTTTTAATAATGCACCATACTGGTATGAGATAGTCCTTGGTTGATTTATAGAATGCTCATTGCACTTCATTTATATCTTTTGAGTATAGCTTTATAGAATGCTTCATGTGCTTCACTTATATCATTTGAAGTTTGGATTGCATGTTTCTATTCACATAGAAAACTGATGTTTGTAGAATGCCCTCATGCTTCACATATATTTGTTAGAGCATGATCTTTTGTAGAATGAATTAAACTCTGATGCTTCACTTATATCTATTTATAGAGTCAAACAGAATTGGTCAAATGCATGGTTAGTCATAAAATCCTACATAAAACTTATGGATCTCTGAATATGATATGTTTGATTCCTTGCAATAGTTTTGCGATATAGAGAAGATAATATGTGGGAGGTACTAGTGTATGATCGTGTTTAGTAAGATATTGGTGTGAAGGTTTGTGATTCCAGAAGAATGCACGTATAGTCTCTCGTTATGCCGGGAAGTTGGAGCGCAATTTATCCTTGATTGTCTATCTTTGTGTGAAGGTCGAGGGCAAACGATGGTTAACTCCTACCAACCTTCCCCCTAGGAGCATGCGTAGTATTACTTTGCTTCAAGGGCAAATAAACTTTTGCAATAAGTATGTGAGTTCTTTATGACTAATGTGAGTCCATGGATTATACGCACTCTCACCCTTCCACCATTGCTAGCCTCTCTCGTGCCGCGCAACCTTCGCCGGTGCATAAACCATATTATACCTTCCTCAAAGCAGCCACCATATACCTACCTATTATGGCATTTCCATAGCCATTCCGAGATATATTGCCATGCACTTCCATCATATAGATGAATTGAGCATTCATTTTCATACTGCTTTACACGATCGTAAGACAGCTAGCACGATATTTTCATGGCTTGTCCGTTTTTTGATATCTTTGCTATGCTAGATCATTGCACATCCTGGTACATTGCCAGAGACATTCATATAGAGTCATACTCTGTTCTAGGTATCGATTTGTAATTTTTTTTTCTTTTGAGTTATAAGTAAATAGAAGAGTGATGATCATCATTATCCATTATTAGAGCATGTCTCGGTGAGGAAAGGATGATGGAGACCATGATTCCCCCACAAGTCGGGATGAGACTCTGGGCAAATATAAAAAAAGGAAAGGAAAAAAAGAAGCAAAAAAAGTAAGGCCAAAAAGAGCCCAAGAAAAAGAAAAAGAAAAGAAAAAGTAAGAGAAAAAGAGAGAAGGGACATGCAAATACCACACTTGTGCTTCAAAGTAGCACCATGTTTTTCATATAGAGAGTCTCCTATGTTGTCAGTTTCATATACTAGTGGAAATTTTCCGTACTAGAGTTTGATACTTACCCACTTAGTTTCATATTGAGCTTTCATACACTTATAGCTCTTAGTGCATGTGTAGCATGGGAATCCATACCCCTCGCATTGATATCGATTGATGGACATCTCCATAGTCCATTAGTTTGCCTAGTTGATGTGAGACTTTCTCCCTTTTTTTTCTACTACCACCTGTCAGATCTTGGGTTCTGGCAAAACCCTTAAGGTTCGAACTATAGGGTGCGCACTAAGATCTCTCCTTCCGCCCTAGCTCGTCTACTCGCTGATCCCTAGGCCTAGCTCGTTAGATCCGAAGAACAGGGGACACAAGGTTTATACTGGTTTGGGCCACCATTGTGGTGTAATACCCTAATAAAGTGTGGTGTGGTGGATTGCCTTGTAGGCTGAGGAAGAACTAGTACATGAATGAACTGCCTCCTGAGGAGAGGGGTTCTTGTGCTCGGGTGAGCTTGTGGTGTGTGGCCTGCTATCTGATCAACTCTGTTGACACCTGATTTTGGCAAGATACATAAAGCAATGAAGATGGTCCGAAGTGAAAGGGTTTTCAGCATGAAAAGATTCATGTCGCCGAGTGGAACAACTTTGATGTTTCGGTTATCATCATTCGGTCTTATTTTAGGGACCAAAATTATATTCCGAGTGGCATAATTCAATGTTCTGAGTGGTTTTTTGCCAATCATGCATTCAAGACGACCTCAGATGAAGAAGCATTCTAAAGGAATTGTCTTCGTCTAGTCGAGGCAATCGATTTTGATACATAAATCATCTCAATCCGAGTTTGTATGAAAAGTTAGAGTCAATACACTGCAGACCGAAACTATATGGAAATATGGCGCGAGGTACCAGACAGTGGTGTGATAGGTTGTGCGAGTAATTCGGCCATCAGGACGGCCTTGAATTGAAAAACCTTCAACATAAAAAAGTTTCGCCTCGTCGAGCCGATCGTTTTTCATATAAAGTTTGTCTCAATCCGAGTTAGTATGCAACCTGAAGAGGCAAATCAAGATCAGGCTGTGTTTTCAGTCGGGAAGGTCGAGTGAAAAGTTTCACCATCCGAGTGAAAACCTACCGATCGAGTAAAAGGTCGAGTGAAAACCTACCAATCGAGTAAAAGGTCGAGTGAAAACCTACCGATCGAGTAAAAGGTCAAGTGAAAACCTACCGATCGAGTAAAAGGTCGAGTGAAAACCTACCGATCGAGTAAAAGGTCGAGTGAAAATCTACCGATCGAGTAAAAGGTCGAGTGAAAACTTATCGATCGAATAAAAGATTGTCTTCCGACTGAAAATTTGGTCATCATCCGAGTGAAAGATTGCCTTCCGAGTGAAAATATAGTAATCTGAGTGGAAAAGTCGAGTCGGACCATCCGAGTGAAAGACTCTAATACCCGAGTGGATAAGCTCGAATCCGAGTGAAACTGAACATGTACCCAAAAGTTTATCAAGATGATCTCGGATGGAGAAGTGTTCAATATGGAAGTTATGTGTATCGTAAAAATGGTGAAATTTGGTTTTGGAGTCATCGTCATCAGAGATAGTATATGGCATGCAAATTCACTATGAGACTCGGATAATCCTGTCTGCTGCAAGAACGAATCCGACTGGAAGGTAAAGATGATATCAAAAGGTATTCAGGTTTGCCTTATTTGAAAAAGTGATCAACATAAGAATTGTTCGTCTTGTCAAGGCGCACGATTTTGATATTTTGGCCATCTTGATAGGAGATCGTATGAAAGCTCGGCGACCCGCGCAAGAAGCAGGACAGAAGTTTGGACCAGATCCGGGCTGAATCCGAGTTGGAGTAAAACTAGGACTCTAGGACGTGAATTGATGTAATTTTCTTGTAAGAAAAGCCTAGATGAATCCTTTACTTGTACGGGAAGTCCAGCCGCCTCTTATATATATTGGGGGTGACGGCCGATTGAACAACACACAATCGAACAAATCAATATACTACTTTTTCCAGTCTACGTTTTATCCCTCCACCGTTCTTCTCTCTCGTTCTTCGCTGTTCTTCGTGTTTGAGTGCTGCGAATCTCGAGGCTCTAGGGGCGAGCGAATCGACCTAGGGCAGCCCATAGCCGCCGCGCTCCCTGACGGGGTCCCTCCCGGGGGTGTGGGGTTTTCGGGTCCGCAAAAGCGCCCGTCGACTGTCTTGCGTATCGCGCTGTCGGTCGGGCCTCCTTCGACGTGAGCTGCGGTGCATCACCCCCGGCGTCCAGGGTACACGTGACGTGTTCGTGTGTCAACACACATTTTGGCGACTCCGCTGGGGACTGAAGGTCAATCATCATCATCCACCATGTCCGATCTTCCCAAGCCATCTGAGGTAGACGCCGATAACATCATTAAGCCCAGTTTTGATGAGATATCGGCCGATCATCACCGAATCTATGAGGAGTACAAGAAGGCACGCGAAGATAAGGAGTTGCAGGAGTTCCTTGCAAAGTTCAAGAAGGATCGACAAGGCAACATCACTTCGATTGAAGAAATCAAGTTCCCTCTTATTAAATCCGAGCAGGTTAAACCCTCTGTGAGTACTACCTTTTCTCCTGCGCAGTGGGCTGAGATTGAGAGTCGTATTGCTGATGGTAACAATCTAGTCTATCAAACTTTCATAGAAAATACTAATTCTCAGAAGAATATATCTCAATCGTCTAGTGGTAATGGTGGTATAGCTGCTAGTGTGCAAAACCCTAATCTGACTCTGCCTATTTCTTCGGCACCTCCCATGCCGATGACTTATTATCCTACACAAACAAATCAGATTGTGGCTGCACCAATTAGTCCTATCATGAGCATGCCAGGTTCTGTGGCAACGCCGAATCAAACCCTACCTACAGCTACAACCACTCGACCATTACCAAGTTATGGGTCGACATACATGCCTCAGTTCCTACCCACCGCTAGTAACCCTACTCCTCCTATGCCACTACCACAAGCTTCATCGTCCACTATGGATGATGGTCTAGCTAATCTTAGAGAGGAGATGGCTAAGATGCTTCGAGAGAATTTTGGAGTTGTGTTGCCTCGTAATCGGATTTACCAAAAGCCGTACCCCGAGTACTTCGATGCCATCCAGTGCCCTCCAGGATATAAAATTCTAGATTTTGTTAAGTTTAATGGAGAAGGCACAAAAACCACATGGGAGCATGTTAGTCAATATTTAGCACAATTGGGTGAGGCGGGCTCATTGAATGAATTGAAAGTGTGTTTGTTCCCTTTATCATTAACTGGTACCGCATTTTCATGGTTTTCTTCTTTACCACATGGTTCCATTCGGGTTTGGTCACAGCTAGAGCAGAAATTTCATGATCATTTTTATAGCGGTGACAATGAACTCAAGTTATCACATCTAACATCGGTTAAACAGAAGCATGACGAATCGGTCTCCAATTATGTCAAGAGATTTAGAGAAATGAAAAACCGTTGTTATAGTTTGGTGATAACCGAGAGAGACTTGGCAGACCTAGTGCTGAATGGTTTAAGGACTCCCATTAGAGAAAAGCTAGAAGGCTATGAGTTCTTAAATATTAACCAAGTCTTACAAAGGGCTTTGGCTCAGGAAAGCCGAAGCAAAGATCTCAAAGAAGTGCATAGGTACAAAGCTGATCGTCCAAAGATGAATATGGTTGAATATGATAATGATCACTCGGACGATGAGGGTGACATGTATGCTACTGAATTTGTTTGGCCATCTAAGGCCAAACCATTTACTTGCAATGATCTGAAACCGATTCATAAGAATCGTGATGAAGAGATGAAGTTTACTTTTAACATTGCCAAGTGTGATAAAATTTTGATGCTTTGCTGCAAGCTAAAATTATTAGAATATCTCACACTTTACTGCCGTTTGAAGAGCTGAAACGGAGCGCTTATTGCAAGTATCATAATTCTTTTTCTCATGCTACTAACGATTGCAATGTTTTTCGACGACAGATACAATCGGCCATTAATGACGGTCGATTGAACTTTTTTGAGATGCAAGTTGATAAACAACCCTTTCCAATGAATACCATGGATTTGGAGGGGAAGAAGTTACTCATTCGGCCAGAGGTAGCCGAATCTGCTAATAAAGCTAATGTCCTTGTTGGTGAGCCCAGGAAGGACAAGGAGAACAGCAACCCGATGGCAAGGAAGTAATCAAGATCACCATCAAGAATCCTACACTAGGGGGGCAACCACAAGTGCAAGAAAATGCTCATGTTAAATTTGTTAAGCCCAAGAGTCCAGAAGTTGGCCAGTGGAAGAGGAAGGAAGCTAAAGTGCAGCGTAAGCGGATCAAGCCAACTTTTGATATGTTGCTGTCCAAGTATGCCAATCAGTCGACCGGTTCTAGCTCTAACCGGCCAACAGACCTGAAGCGACCAAGGTCACCACCAGCTGATATGTTTAGTCGGTATGTGAGGCCGGCTGGACCAAGGGTACTGTTTCAAGGGGAACAAAGGCAACCTGTTTGGGATCGACTCGACTACTCATACAATGGTCGACTGAACATCGGTGGTCATCAGTCGGCTGGTCAAAATATGTGGCCGAACGGAAACTATCCAAGTGTAAGAATGCACCCAGGTGGAAACTATCCTAGTGAAAAAAATGTGGCCAGGTAGATTCTATCCGAGTGACATCCATCCGAGTAAAAAGGTGCGCCTGAGTGAAAATTTCATACATCCAGAAAATCGAAAAGAATGGCGTGTTAAATCACCAAGTGTTGCAGCGGCCGAGTCAGGAAAAGGCAAAGAGAAAATGGATGTCGACTCACTTATCTTGGGCACCAAAACATTCCCCGTACAACAGCCGACTGTGCATAACCACTCGACTGAGCCGATACTTTCTATCACGCCAAAGCACTCAGCTAATGATCATGAAGCAAGCACCAGCCAAGTAAAGGAAAAGGATCCTAAATACACTCGGCCAAAGTGGTTTCCTCCAGGGCTATCAAAGACACAGAAGAGGAAACTGTAGAGGTTAAGGAGCCAAGAGATGGCAGAACAGGAGGCCGAGAAGCAAAGGGATAAGTTGTTCAATGACACTCGGCCCATGGTTCCAGCAAAACAAGTGTGGAGGCCTAAACAAATACGAGATAAGGCACCTTCTACATCTATCACAGCAATACCTACACCACCAAAGGAGGACGATGCAACAGCTATCACATCGTCTAGAACACTTCTTACTTCTCCTTCACTCGAACAGATTTCAGAATCGGTGGATGCACTTGAGGCAGCGGATGATATATTACATTATGAGTCGACGCCGGTTCATGAAGGTATGGATATCAATATGGTTTATTACTTGCCTGCTGAGTTTCGTGCTGTAGATGAGGAAGGGGAGGTTGCTCAGCTAGATTTTGGCCCTAAAAATGCAATATTTGAGAAGCCAAAAGACCCAGTAACACATGTGAAACCATTGTATCTCAGAGGCCATATCAATGGATCACCTCTCACTCGGCTGCTTGTTGATGGTGGTGCTGTGGTAAATCTGATGCCCTATTCGGTCTTCGAGAAATTGGGTTTGCCCGATGAAGAGTTGATAAAGACGAATATGGTGCTCAATGGATTTGAAGGCAAAGATAAAACTGAAGCCAAAGGCGTGATGTATGTGGAACTTACAGTCGGAAGCAAAACTTTGGCTACTGCAATCTTTGTCGCAGAGGTGCAAGGTAACTACAATGTCATACTAGGCCGTGATTGGGTCCATGCAAACCAGTGCGTGCCATCCACTATGCATCAGTTTTTGATCCAGTGGGTTGATGATGAAGTGGAAGTCATTCATGCGGACAACTCGGCCTGCGTTGCTTTGGCCGATGCATCGGTGGATTGGCAACATCCCAATGCTACTTGCTTGACGGGACGTGACTTGTCAGAGTTTGATTTTCTCAGCGCGACCAAGAATGGTTTCGTACCCGTTTCTTTAAAGTCGACTGAATGCAGTCGGCTCCAAGGTATGATATGTTTGAATGGATTCTAGTTCCGAGTGGTTACAAAAACGTCTTGTAAAATATCGGTCGAGTGAGAACGATATGTATGAATCTATAGAGGAATTAGATGACATGGATAAGCTTGGACAAGGTTTTACATCGGTCGATCCATTAGAAGAGGTAGATATTGGAGATGGTTCAGTCACTCGACCGACGTTTGTAAACAAAAATTTGAAAGCCGATTGTAAAGCTAAGTTGGTCGAGCTATTGAAAGAATATGTTTGTTGCTTTGCATGGGAATATCATGAGATGCCAGGTTTAAGTCGAGAGCTAGTGGAGCACCGGTTACCTATAAAGGCTGGTTTTAGACCATATAAACAATCGGCCAGGAAGTTTAATCCAAAAACATATGACCAGATCAAGGAAGAGATCGGTTGACTGCTTAAAGCTAATTTCATTCGACCTTGCAGGTATGCCGAGTGGATTTCTAACATTGTCCTAGTGGAGAAAAAGGGATCCGGCAAGTTAAGGGTATGCATTAATTTCAGAGATTTGAATAGGGCTACACCCAAAGATGAATATCCCATGCCAATAGCCGATATGCTTATTAATGATGCTTCTGGACATAAAGTCATTAGCTTCCTTGATGGTAACACGGGGTATAACCAAATTTTCATGGCCGAAGAGGACATGTCCAAAACGGCTTTCCGATGCCCTGGTTTCCTTGGTTTATTCGAATGGACGGTGATGACATTCGGATTAAAAAATGCTGGCGCCACATATCAAAGGGCTATGAATTTGATTTTTCATGATTTACTTGGTGTCATACTTGAAGTTTATATTGATGATATTGTTGTCAAATCGGATGCTTTTGAATCTCATTTGGCAGATTTGCGTTTAGCTTTTGAAAGAATGAAAAAGTATGGACTGAAGATGAATCATTTGAAGTGTGCATTCGGCGTGTCAGCTGGTAAGTTTTTGGGTTTCATTATTCATGAAGAGGGTATAGAGATTGATCCCAAAAAGATAGAAGCTATACAGAAAGTGGAAGCTCCAACATGCAAGAAAGATATGCAAAAGTTCCTTGGCAAGGTCAATTATTTGAGAAGGTTCATAGCTAATTTGTCAGGGAAAGTTGATGCATTTACTCATATCCTTCGGTTAAAGAATGATGTTGATTTCACTTGGGGGGGAAAACAACAAGAAGCCTTTGATACGATCAAGAATTATTTGTGCACTCCTCCGGTGATGAAAGCACCCAAGCATAAGGAGCCCTTTAAGCTTTACATTGCAGCAGAAGAAGGTGTTATTGGTGCTGTTTTGACTCAAGAAACCGAAGGGAAAGAGCATGTTATTACATATTTGAGCAGACGCTTATTGGACGCCGAGACAAGGTATACATTTATTGAAAAACTATGTCTATGCTTATATTATGCTTGCACAAAATTGAGACATTATTTAGTGCCGAGTACTTGCATAGTAGCATGTCAAACCGATGTCATTAAATACATGTTGCATAGGCCAATTCTTAGTGGCAGAATTGGCAAGTGGGCTTATGCATTGATTGAGTATGATTTGGCTTATGAATCTCTAAAATCCATGAAAGGCCAAATTGTTGCTAATTTCATTGTTGAGCATCGGATTAATGACAAGCATGACATTGATATAAACCTTGTCTCTTTAGTACCTTGGAGATTATATTTTGATGGTTCAGTTTGTAGCAATGGCCAAGGTGTTGGTATTGTTTATATATCTCCTCAGGGTGCTGTTTTTGAGGCCTCATGCCGCTTAGAATACTTTTGCACAAATAATCAGGCCGAGTATGAAGCTTTGTTATTCGGCTTAGAGATGTTGATTGCTATAGGTGTTACACATATTGAGGCTTTTGGTGATTCGTTACTAGTGGTGCAGCAAATATCCAAAGTCTTTCAGTGTTTGGACGAATCACTTAATGTTTATCTTGATAAATGTCTAGATAGAATCTCTACTTTGGATTGTTTTAGCATTGCTCATATATCTAGGCATGACAATTGGAAAGCAAATGAGTTGGCACAACAAGCATCTGGGTATCATGTTGATCATGGCATGTTTCATATCTCTCAAAGACCGATGTCTTGTCTTGCCAATATGAGAGAGGCCGAACTTGAACCTACTGGTTCGGCCATTAACAAAAAGTCTAGGGCAGGTGACGATCCCGACTGGAGGAAGCCCATTATTGATTACTTGAGAAATCCGAGTAAAAGGGTGGACAGGGATGTTCGGCGTATGGCTTTCAAGTATACAATGGGAGATGATGGTCTTTATCGCCGAACAGTCGATGACGTTCTTCTAAAATGCTTGGATGAAGACCAAGCAAGAGTTGCTATGGGAGAGGTACATGAAGGCATTTGTGGCACTCATCAGTCGGCTCCCAAGATGAAGTGGTTATTGCGACGTGCTGGGTTTTATTGGCCAACTATGATTAATGATTGCTTCAGATATTATAAAGAGTGTGAAGCTTGTCAAAAATTTGGTGATATTCAACTGGCTTCTGCTGCTATGTTACATCCTATCATCAAGCCGTGGCCTTTCAGAGGATGGGGTTTAGATTTTATTGGGAAAATTCATCCATCTTCCTCAAAGGGGCATCGGTTTGTATTGGTGGCAACCGATTATTTCACTAAATGGTCTGAAGCAGTACCTCTCAAGAATATGACACATACGGAGGTAATTCAATTCAAAACTGAGCACATTATTCATAGATTCGGTATTCCTCAAACGTTAACTACAGATCAAGGTTCATCTTTCATGTCACACCAAGTCAGAGAGTTTGCCGAATCTTATAACATAAAGTTGCTCAATTCCTCTCCATATTATACCCAAGCCAATGGACAAGCCGAGTCTAGCAATAAAATTTTAATCAAACTCATCAAGAAGAAGATTGAGGATAATCCAAGGAGATGGCATGAGTTGTTGTCTGAAGCTTTGTGGGTACATAGAATCTCAAGGCATGATGCTACAAAGGTGACTCCATATGAGCTAGTATATGGTCAAGAAGCTGTTTTACCAGTGGAGGTGAATTTGAATGCTTTGAGAATAGCCAAACAGAATGATTTATCGGCAATAGACTTTTATAACTTGATGATGGACAATATTGATGAGGTTGCCGATAAACGTTTGGTTGCTTTAAAGGCCATAGAGAGAGACAAGTTGAGGGTAGCAAGAGCTTACAATAAGAAATTTAAGTTGAAGAATTTTCAAGTTGGTGATCTTGTATGGAAAGTGATTCTGCCGATTGGTTCAAGAGATAGAAAATTCGGGAAGTGGTCTCCAAGTTGGTAAGGTCCTTTTAGGATTACAAGAATAATTCCCGGAAACTCATATTTGGTGGAATCCATACAAGGGACATTGTTACCTCGAGCTCTCAATGGCAAGTACTTGAAGAAATACCACCCGAGTGTGTGGCAAGAAGCCTAAGTAAGCAATGGCCGATATACGACTATCGCCCTTAGCACAAACATGGCCGATACATGATTATTGCCCCAAAAAATACAAATGGCCGATGGGGTGTTGACATGGTCCTTAGAACAAAAACAGTACATATTATTTTTCGGCATACAAGCTTTGTCGAAAAACAGGGGGGCATGTGTTGACACCTGATTTTGGCAAGATACATAATGCAATGAAGATGGTCCCGAGTGAAAGGGTTTTCAGCATGAAAAGATTCACGTCGCCGAGTGGAACGACTTTGATGTTTCGGTTATCATCATTCGGCCTTATTTTAGGGACCGAAACTATATTCCGAGTGGCATAATTCAATGTTCCGAGTGGTTTTTTGCAAAATCATGCATTCAAGACGACCTCGGATGAAGAAGCATTCTAAAGTAATTGTCTTCGTCTCGTCGAGGCAATCGATTTTGATATATAAATCATCTCAATCTGAGTTCGTATGCAAAAGTTAGAGTCAATACACTGCATTCCGAAACTATATGAAAATATGGCGTGAGGTACTAGACAGTGGTCTGATAGGTTGCGCGAGTAATTCGGCCATCAGGACGGCCTTGAATCGAAAAACCTTCAACATAAAAAAGTTTCGCCTTGTCGAGCCGATCGTTTTTCATATAAATTTTGTCTCAATCCGAGTTAGTATGCAACCTGGAGAGGCAAATCAAGATCAGGTTGTGTTTTCAGTCGGGAAGGTCGAGTGAAAAGTTTTACCATCCGAGTGAAAACCTACCGATCGAGTAAAAGGTCGAGTGAAAACCTACGGATCGAGTAAAAGGTCGAGTGAAAACCTACTGATCGAGTAAAAGGTCGAGTGAGAACATACCGATCGAGTTAAAGGTCGAGTGAAAATCTACCGATCGAGTAAAAGGTCGAGTGAAAAACTTATCGATCAAATAAAAGATTGTCTTCCGACTGAAAATGTGGTCATCATCCGAGTGAAAGATTGCCTTCCGAGTGAAAATATAGTCATCCGAGTAAAAAAGTTGAGTCGGACCATCCGAGTGAAAGACTCTAATACCCGAGTGGATAAGCTCGAATCCGAGTGAAACTGAACATGTACCCAAAAGTTTATCAAGATGATCTCGGATGGAGAAGTGTTCAATACGGAAGTTATGCGTATCGTAAAAACGGTGAAATTAGGTTTTGGAGTCATCGTCATCAGAGATAGTATATGGCATGCAAATTCACTACGAGACTCGGATAATCCAGTCTGCTGCAAGAACGAATCCGACTAGAATGTAAAGATGATATCAAAAGTTATTCAGGATTGCCTTATTTGAAAAAGTGATCAACATAAGAATTGTTCGTCTTGTCAAGGCGCACGATTTTGATATTTGGGCCATCTTGATCGGAGATCGTATGCAAGCTCGGCGGCCCACGCAAAAAGCAAGACAGAAGTTTGGACCAGATCCGGGCTGAATCCGAGTTGGAGTAAAACTAGGACTCTAGGACGTGAATTGATGTAATTTTCTTGTAAGGAAAGCCTAGATGAATCCTTTACTTGTACGGGAAGTCCAGCCGCCTCTTATATATGTTGGGGGTGACGGCCGATTGAACAACACACAATCGAACAAATCAATATACTACTTTTTCCAGTCTACGTTTTATCCCTCCACCGTTCTTCTCTCTCGTTCTTCGCTGTTCTTCGTGTTTGAGAGCTGCGAATCTCGAGGCTCTAGGGGCGAGCGAATCGACCTAGGGCAGGACATAGCCGTCGCGCTTCCTGACGGGGTCCCTCCTAGGGGTGTGGGGTTTTCGGGTCCGCAAAAGCGCCCGTCAACTGTCTTGCGTGTCGCGCTGTCGGTCGGGCCTCCTTCGACATGAGCTGCGGTGCATCACCCCCGGCGTCGAGGGTACACGTGACGTGTTCGTGTGTCAACAAACTCAAGACCAGATCCCCGCCAATGGTGGTGGCTAGTCCTATTTATAGTGGCACGGGTCCTCTACCCAAATATTGAGCAGGAAGGGATCCCACAACGGCCAAATTTGAAGAGGGACAGCTAGTAAAAGCTATCCTGACAAAAGGTGGTCTTCACCTGCCAAAGGCTCTAGTGGTGACGATGTCGTGGGCTCCGCGATGCCCTCCGTCCTGTTGTCCTGCTGGTCTTGGTCTTGTTGCACCGATATGGAAACCTTTGCCCGATGCATCTGGACTCCGTGCCTGCACCTGCTCCTTTATCACCAAAGAGGAAACTGGCACTCTGTGCCCGCTGGCGCCGGCCTGGCCTTGGTCGTCACCGCTCACGTCATGAGGGCCTCGCAAGGTACCCCTTGCCTTGATATCTCTGATCCTCATGAGTCGGCCTAGCAAGGCCTCCCCAGGGGATGTCTCACGTCGTCTGTCTCGCGAGGCTCGGCCCCTCGCGAGAGTCTTGAGTGGTTGCTGAAGACATTGGGCCGTACCAGGCCGTCTGATGAGCCACACCCTGGGTCGTAGGCAGGCATGTCTGGGTACCCCCGTTCCCAGAACGCCGACAGTAGCCCCCGTGCCCAAGGTGCGCTCGGGCTTGGCTTCGCGGCGACGCCAAGGGCCAAGTGCGGAGCGCCGCGGGCCCCAAAAGCATGCGGCCTCGACTGGCGCGTGGTGATTGATGGAGCGTGGGCATCTCCACTTCCCCACGCAGCCTCGGCGACTGCGCGACTTGAAAAGTCCCTGCATGCATAGAAAATCATCATTACCTGCGATGATGGAGGCCGGCGGTTGGCCTTCTCCTGACTATAAATAGGGAAGCGAGCAGGGGGTCCTCGCTGCCCATCTTCTTCCTTCGTTCCTCGCGCTTCTTCTTCTTCCATGCCCTTCGCTTAGCCAAGCTGTTCATGGCGCTGACCAGGAAATTTTCGTCCGTGGAGAAGGGAAAAGCCCGGCAGGAGGGGCTTGGCTCACCACCAGCTAAGAGGGGATGAGGCCATCCTCGCAACTGTGTCGCGACTCCCGTCGGGGCTGCTAGCGGTCGTGGGCGGACCTCCACAGTGCCTGTAGCCGCCCTCGGTAACCGCGGCGGCGGTTCTTTGAGCGGCGAGGGCCGGCGCGGCGCTGGCGGTCCTGTGAACGAAGGGAGGCGCTCTCGGGTCATCAGGCCTCCCCAGCCATGCTCCCACTTGGCGGAGGTGACACTGGAGTTCATCATGTGGTCAGAGAGCGCAGCCGGCACCCGGCTCCGGCTCCCGCGCTCCCTAGCCGGCGAACTCCTTGCTGCGAGCTCCGGCGGTTTTTGGCCGCAGGCGGATGGCTGTTGCAGCAGGGCTTCGTGGGTTGTGGTGGAGGTCTCCACCTCGGGCACCGTGACTTTGGCTCCTGGCTGGCAGACGTTCGACCGCGCGCGCGGCTTGGGCGGACGGTGCACCCTTCATTTCAGGTATGGCGACAACTCGACCCTCTTCGTGAGGGTGTTCGGGGAAGACGGGCACCGCGCCGAGTGCTGCCCCGAGGACAACGGCGGCGGCGAGGTGCTTGGCCTGGGCGATGGTCACAACTTGTCTAGCTACAGCGGCTCCTCCTTCAGCGGTAGCTCTAGCAGCGGTGGCTACGACCAGCCGCCACGCCTCCATGCCCGCCTGGAAGGTGGCGCTGGGTCGTCTCGTCGTCACGCTCGGGTGAAGCATCAGGAGGGCTCTGGCTGAGCTTGGGGTGTAGTTCCCTGCGAGCAGTCGTGCCTCGAGGGTCGTCGTCAGCCATTCTTGGTCTTTCTTTCTTCCTGCATCATTCAAACATACAAGTATGGGACCCTGGAAGGGCATGTAATGAACCGTGGTTTTATGATGTTTAGCACCATGTGTCGGGGGAAACTGTCCACCACGAGCACCTATGGGACCGGAGCCCCTTGTTCGTGCGGTAAGGGAGCGGAGGGAGCACAAAGAGCAGATCGTGGTGAGCACGCGGGCAGTTTACCCAGGTTCGGGCCGCGATGGACGCGTAAAACCCTACTCCTGCTTTTGCTTGTATTGAGTTGGAGAGCTCGGGAGCTTGAAGAACTAGCTACACCGAGCGAATGAGCGATCTAGGTTCCGAACCCTTTCTATGTTGTGCATGGGCCTCCTTTTATAGCTCAAGGGGTCACCGACAGGTGTCAACGTAGGAGAAAGGGTAAAAATGTAATAGTGGTGGTAGTTGTAACAGTGCGGGAATAGTGGAGCAACAGTGGATGAACAGTGGTCATCACCTACTTTGACAGTGGGGGACAAGAGCATTTAATGCCCGTCGCCATCGACCCCAAAAGCGCCCGCCCTTGCGTCTCCGTTTGCCACGGCGATGGTTTTACCACCGTGGAGTGCCACCGTGTCCCCCAGGCTGCACAGCCATCCGCCACGCGTCCCTGGAGTGGCCCCAGGGCGAGGCGTGGTTCGATGAGCTGGAGCGCGGGCACACAGCGTAATTCTCCCTGGCAAGCACCTTGCCGGGGTCTTGACCTTGCCGGGCCCGGGAGCTTGTCGGGCTCTGAAGCTTGCCGCTCTCCGGGCCCCGCCGGGGCGCACGTCACGCCGAGGCATGTCTTCTGAAGTGTAATCTTCTGGCCTTCCTGGCAAGCTCCTCTTGCCAGGGTCTTGCGTGAGTTAGGTAATCTTGAGCCTGGGACGGCCTTCCCGGCAAGCTCCACTTGCCGGAGTCTTGATCTTCTGTCTTGTATACTTTGTTTTTGAATGGTTTTATATGGAGCAGGAAGGTCTCCGGCAAGCACGTGGTAGGCCCTGCCGTGGGAAGCTGCTACTGCCCGTGCACAAGTTGGGGTACTGAGGTACCCCTACCTTAGTACACCGACAGGAGCCCCCGGGCCTGGGCCACACACGGTGCCGAGCGCTGTTGGGCCAGGCCTAAAACAGTGCATGGGCACGCGCGGCCCACGGCGCGCCGAATCCACTTCCGCATCCGCTGCGTCCCTCCGTAACGGCACGCGTCGATTGCGGCGTCGTGGGATGGGACGTGGCCACGTTCTTTTAATGGAAAGAGCGAAACATCCCCCACTTCCCCATAAAAGCAGAGGAAGCAGGAGCGGTTCCCCTGCTACGCTTTCATTGCTTCTTCTTCCATCTCCAGAGATTCCCCTTTGCGCTCCGCCTCCACACCTCCTCCGCCGTCTTCCGCATCCGCGGTGCCGCCGGACCATTCATCCCCCTTCCCTCGCCGCCTCCGCCATGGCCCCGAAGACTGAGAAGGCGAAGGCGGAGAAGACCAAGAAGGAGAAATCCGAGCAGGCGGCGAGGCTTACCCATCTGCGGAAGAGGAATGTCGTCTTCGCGCCGCGGCTCAGCGCGCGGGAACTCTGGAACAAGTACTACTTGTTCTGGGCCAAGGAGACCAAGGCGCATCCTCGGACCAGAGCTTATCCCGCCGCCGCCAAGGACAATTACCCCGGCGGGTATTTCTTCTTCGCTGCTTTCTTCCACTGCGGCCTTTGTCCCCCTTTTTCTGAATTTTTCTGTGATATCATGCACACCTACGGCCTCCATCTTCTAGACTTCACCCCGAACGCCATCCTCATGATGGCGGTTTTCGCACATCTATGCGAAAACTATATTGGGATCTATCCGAATGTAGCACTTTTTAGGCATTTCTTTACGCCTAGAGTAGAGGCTAGCGCTCCCCTCTCCGGAGGAATCTCTTGGGTCTTCCGTTTGAACAAGAAGGAATCCTACCTGCCCGGGGAGCTCCGCGGCAAGTGGGAGGAGTGGCGCGCGGACTGGTGCTGGGTAGTTGAGGACGAGCCGCAACCTTTCACTGCGCCGCGCACAACAGCCATCGTGTGCGGCAGGGACTGGAGTGAGTTGGACTCGGACGACATCAAGCTCAACGTCGCCCTCGTCAGAATTCTTCGTCTCCGGGTAGCTAAGTTGTCCGTCGGAGAGATAGGAGCAGATTTCCTCCGCCGCCGCATTGCCCCTCTTTAGGATAGGAAGAGGCCAGCATGGGAGTACGGCAACGCGGCGGACATAATGAGACTGCGCCCGGGGCTAAATTACAACTTCACGGCGCTGGAGCTGAAGGGGATGGTCCGGGAACTTTTTAAGCACGACCCGGCCCACCCAGAGTGGTTCAGAGCTCCCCGGGGAGTGGTGCCCCTCTGCAACAGCACGGCCCGGGATCCTCTTCGCGCCATGATGCCCGCATGTGACTCGCATGGCGTGGACCGCACATGGATACCGCCCAAGGCAGCAGACATCATGAGCTTCTTCGACAACCTGGTGGAGGTGCCGAAGAACAAGGATGAGATCAAGGGGCTCACCCGGGACACCACCGACCAGGAGATTGCTTATATAGCTTCTCGGGTAGAAGAGGCCGCTGCAGCCGCAGCGGCAGGAGAGTTTGGCTTCACAGTTGAGGAGGCAGAGGCTGCGGATGCGTCCTGCCAAGCAGAGGAGGCGGAGATCCGCAGGCTGCTGCAGCTTCCTCCCGACGAGCTCGCCGGGGTCCCTTCTTTGAGGCACTCCAGGATCCCCGGAATCGTGACCGAGGCCGCGGCGAGAGGCGGTGTTGCCGGAGGAAACAGAGGTGCCGCAGGGAGCAGAGGCGCCGGAGGGGGCGGAGGCGCCGGAGGGAGAACGGCCGCGGGGTAGGGCGTTGGGCCCAGCAAGCCAGCCGAGGAGGAGGAGGAGGAGGAGGACGTCGGGGCCGACGAGGACTCCGACGGGTCTCTGGGGCTCTATGCCGACGACGTCTCCTCGTCATCGGAGACCTCCCCGCCTCGGGCAAGTCCCAGGCGATCCCCGCTAAAACGTCTCCGCAAGGCGATGACGGGGACGAGGGCGCAGGCGCCCCGACAACAACCAACTCGCCGGGCGGCGCGAGCTACCCGGGGGAGCCAAGCTGCGACGGGGGCGCCCGGCGCACCAACCACGGCGGGGGCGACCCACACACAGGCCACGGCGGGGGCGACCCGCACACAGGCCACGGCGGAGGCGCCCCGCACGTCAGCGCCAAGCGGAGGAGGGTCTTCACAAAGCGGAGCAGCTGCTCCGCCTGCTCCCCGGGCCTCGGCGCCCACAGGGGCCGGGTCCTCGCAGCCCCCAGCCCCGGGGACCGCCAAGCGCCCGAGGGAGTCTTCGCCTCCTGCTCCTCGCGCGGACGCGCCTCAGGTGGCGTTCGACTTCTCCGTCCTGAGCGACGACGACGACGACGAGGAACAGGAGTAAGAACTTGAGGTTTTGTATCTTCTTTAACTTTGTCTTGATTCTTGTTGATTCTGATCTTGCTTCTTGCTTTGATTTCAGGACCCTGGCCCAGCGAGCGGCGAAGAAGGCCAAGGTTCCCGTCGTCGAGGTCGCGGACGACTCGCCCGTCGCGGCGACTAGAGACGCGCCGGAGACGAGCCTGCCGGACCCGAGCGCTGCTCCGAGGAGCAGCCCCCAGCGCAGCCCCCAGCGTAAGTTTGGTTTCAATCTTTCCGCTCGTTGGGCGCGCCTGAGGATCTTGTTTATGCTAACACCTTGTCGTTCTTGTTGTTGTCTTGATTGTTTCGTGCAGAGGGGGAGCCGCAACCACAAGAGCACCCGGAGATCACTCCCGAGGAGCCGCATGCCCCGCCGTCCCCGCCAAGGACGAACTCTCCGGCAAGGGAGAGTGCTCCGCCAAGGGCGGGTACTCCGCCAAGGGCGAGTACCCCGCCAAGGGCGAGCAGCCCGGCGAGGGCGGCCACTCCGCCAAGGCAGAGCTCCCCGGCGAGGGAGCCTGCCGTTGACGAAATCCGCCAAGGTAAGTTTTCCAACTCCGTCTTCTTGAATTCGTCTTTTTTGGATATTTGCTTGAACTTCTTCTTCTTTTTCTTCTTCTTCTTCTAGATCCTCCTCCCCCAGAACAGATGGAGACGGAAACCATCGTCGTGGAGGAGGGCGCGCAGGGCGACGGCGGCAACGCCCCTGTCGCTGAGGACACGGCGGGAGCCGCCGAGCCGGCTGTGGAGGAGACTGCTCCGGCCGCAGACGCAGCGGCCGGGGAGGGGTACGGCGGCCATACTGCCGGCCCGGAGGCGGCAGGAGCGTCGAGCGCTGCGCCGGCCGCCGACCCCTCCACCGAGAAGGAGCCGTCCGCTTATTATCTTGAGGCCCCAACGGCGTCTACATCCAGGTGCCGTGGGGACCTTCGTCGCGAGCCCCCGCGGAGGGAGAGGCCTTTGATGGGGAGATCCTCGCCTCCGCAGGTCTAAAGGTTGTCGAGACGCCCGGCGGGAGCGACGAGCCCGAGGAGGAGAAGCTGCTCCACGGGCTCCTGGCCCTTTACCGGGCCAGGCAGGCGAAGCTCGCGTCTCGGGAGGCCCTCACCGCCAAGGCCGCCGCTGACATGGAGAAGCGCGCGGCGGAGCTTCGCGCCGCCAACCAGGCGGCCCTCCGCGACGTGGCGGAGGAGCGCGAGAGGCTCGCCGGGGATTACCAGGAGTGGCTCTTGGAGAAGGCCGAGGCCGAGGAGCAGCAGCGACTCGCCGGAGAAGAGCTGTCCCGGCGAAAAGGAGAGCTCACCCAACGGAAGGTCAACCTCGACTCTCACGAGGAAGACCTTGCCGCCCGGGAGCAGGCCCTTGGCGGAGAGCTGAAGGAGGCGAAGGCCGCCGCGGCTGCCGCGGAGACCGCCAAGAAGGAGCTCGAGGCCAAGGTTGCGCAGCTGGAGGAGTCCCTGAAAGCGAGCGTGGAGAGGGTCACCGCGCTCAACACAGAGCGCGAGAAGGACGCCCACACTAACTCTGAACTCCAGGTGCGTCTCTCCAAGCAGGGCGACGAGCTGAAGGCCGCCAAGGATTCGATTGAGGATCTGGAGCTGAAGGTTTCCACGTTGAAGGACTCGCTTGATGCCGTCCGGGACCGGGAAACCAAGCTGAAGGAAGAGCTCCGCAGGGAGCGAGGCTTGGTGGAGAGCGCCACCACTGCGGCTGAGAACTTCCGTCGTACCGTCGAGGTATGGACCGATGACCTGGTGGCCTCTGCATCCAACATCGACCAGGAGCTGTTGGCGCTGAAGGTTGAGCATCTTATATACTCTCCGGATCCAAACCTCCCCCACAGCGCCAAGCTCAGCCTCTTCTTCAGAGGGATCGCGCCGGCTCTTGCAGATCTTCGGAAGAAGCTCCCCGCGCAACTGGCCGAGGAGTCGCGCCAGCTCTGCGCGGGAACCTTGGAGCGCGTTCTGACGAAGATTGTGTACCGCAATCCTGGTATAAACCTCGCCAACGTTCTCCGCAGCTTGCCGGCCGACGCGGATATGGAGGCGCTGAAGGCGCAGGTCGCCCACATTATCGCCAAAGTGAACAAGATCTCCAGGATTGAAGGCGACCGCATAGACTAGGCCTCCTTTTCCTTTATCTCTTTTGTTGCTGCATAGTGTGCTATGAACTCATTAGTCATTGCGACAAGTTATCCCTTGTAAGATATTTATCCTTATTTTTGATCAATTAGCGCAATGTTATCTCCCTTGTCTTGGTCCTTTACTTTGTATGCTTTTCACCCTACGCTTCCAGGGAGCTTGCCGGCAAGGGCCCTTTGCCGCGAGCGCTGAGTGCTGGACTCTGAGCAGCCTGCTGGCCAAGGTCTTACCGGCAAGCAACCTTGCCGCAGCTAGTCGCAACACACTCAGCTTGTTGAGTGAACTCGAAAACGAAACAAGGGCGCGACACTTGTCGCAGCTCACTTAAGTCGTTGAGCGTACTCGAAAACAAGATAAGGGTGCGGCTAGCCACGGGTAGGTTCCTCCGCGCACAGGTTTTCCATACAAAGTGTGGTTGTTCAAGGAAGACAACTAATTTAAAAATTTGAACTGCTCAAATTCTAATAACTTAGCTTTTATGTATTGCTTGCTTCCCGGTAAGGCTTCTCTTCTTTGAACAGCACTTGGTTCCTCTTCCATCTCCTTCCCCCCCGGCAAACTTGTGCGCGAGGAACATTCCTTCTGCTTAAGAGGCAAGGAAAAAGAAGAGGGAAACAAGTATATGGCCTTTCGGCGTGCTAATGCTTACCGGATATGTATGTTGCACAAGATGCCAAATAACGCATGCAAATAGCGAAGAAAAGCATGGAAAAGGCAAATAGCGCAAAACACAAAAGCTTTACTGATGCACGGGGTCTGCGCCCGACTTTGTACAAAGGGTTACATGCAACAGCGGCAAGGCTTGTACAAAAGGTGGTTGCCGGAGCGGATCACGGCAACCGCGCCTTATGGGTGAAACTTTCGAAGATGCTCTATGTTCCAGGAATTGCTCACCGGTAAGCCCTCTTCGGTCTCAAGGCGGACAGCGCCAGGCCTTGTTACTTGTCTCACCCGATAAGGGCCTTCCCACTTCGGCGTCAACTTGTTGGAATTCTTGGCGGACTGAACACGCCGAAGAACAAGGTCGCCTTCCTCGAGACTCCTGGCCTTGACCTTGCGGCTATGGTAGCGACGCAAGGCCTGCTGGTATCGAGCAGCTCGTACAGCAGCCTGGAGACGTCCCTCCTCGAGGAGCAATGCATCATCTTGTCGCAGTTGCTCTTGCTCGAGCTCATCATAAGCGAGCACTCGAGGAGATCCGTATACGAGTTCCGTGGGGAGAACTGCCTCTGCTCCATAGACTAGAGCAAAGGGTGTCTGTCCGGTGGCTCGATTTGGTGTCGTCCTGATGGACCAAAGAGCCGCCGGTAGCTCCTCTATCCAGTTTCTTCCGCACTTACGCAGACTGTCAAAGGTCCTTGTCTTGAGTCCACGCAGCACTTCAGCATTGGCCCTCTCCGCTTGACCATTGCTCCTCGGGTGAGCAACAGAAGCGAAACAGACCTTGGCGCCAAGGTCTTGGACGTACTGCATGAAGGTGCGACTAGTAAATTGTGTACCATTGTCGGTGATGATCCTGTTAGGGATCCCGAAACGGCAAACAATCGACCTGAAGAACCTGACTGCTGACTGTGCTGTCACCTTTCTCACCGGTTCCACTTCTGGCCACTTTGTGAACTTGTCGATTGCGACGTACAAGTACTCAAAGCCCCCGACTGCGCGAGGGAAAGGGCCGAGGATATCGAGCCCCCAGACCGAGAAGGGCCAGGACAAAGGGATTGTCTGGAGAGCTTGAGCTGGCTGATGAATTTGCTTCGCATGGAACTGGCACGCTTCACACTTGGTTACTAGTGCAGTTGCATCTTGGAGGGCTTCTTGCCAGAAGAACCCTTGCCGGAAAGCTTTCCCGGCAAGTGCCCTTGCGCCAATGTGGTGGCCGCATATGCCTCCGTGTATTTCTGCCAACAGCTTCTGTCCATCTTCTCTGGAAATGCACTTCAACCTGACACCATTGAGTCTTCTTCTGTACAGCTCATTGTCCACGAACTGGTACATACTTGACTGCCTGGTTATTTTTTCTATCTCTTCTGGGTCGTCGGGAAGTTCTCCAGTTTGCAGAAAACGGACGATCTGTTGCGCCCATGCCGGAGCCCGAGGCTCAACGGCAAGGACTAAAGGCATGAGGGCCGCTGCGGGGACCTCAGCTTCTACGGCAAGAACCTCTGGTTCTGCCGGAGCTGATGGTCCCCCGGCAAGCTCGCCGGGGCGAGGCTTGTCGGGAACACTTGCTTCAACTGCACAGATCCTCGGATCTGCAGGAGCAGACTGTTCCTCAGCGTTCTGATCGTTGATCTTGGGGACCTTGGCGGCGGCCTCGGGGAGATCCGCCGGCAAGTAGTCGCCGGAGACCAACTTTCTCTTTTTGGACTGCCCAATTGATGGCGTAACGGATGGCTGAGTTAGCTTGAGCAGGAAGGTCCCTGGTTCCACAGGTAACTTCATCGCAGCACACTTTGAAAGGCCGTCCGCAATGTCATTCTGAGCTCTTGGAACGTGCTCCATTTGCAGACCTTCAAAGTGTTCTTCAAGCTTCCTCACTTCATCTACATAAGCTTCCATCAAAGGGCTCTGGTAACTCTTGTTAACTTGGCGGACCACCAACTGAGAATCTCCCCGCACAATCAGCTTCCTGATCCCAAGTTCAGCTGCGATTCTGAGGCCGGCAAGCAAGCCTTCATACTCAGCAGTGTTGTTTGTCGCTTGCTCCTGGGAAAGTGCATCTGGATAACATACTTGAGGTGCTCTCCGGTGGGCGCGATGAGTACCACGCCAGCACCGGCGCCTTGCAGCGAGAAGGCACCATCAAAGTACATTACCCATTCACTTGTTGCTTCTTGTACGGGTGCACTTGTTTCTTGAACTTCTTCATCGGGCGTCGGGGTCCACTCAGCTATGAATTCTGCCAAGGCTCGACTCTGTATGGTTGAGGTACTTTCAAACTTGAGTCCAAAGCTTGATAATTCCAGTGCCCACTCAACGATCCTGCCTGTTGCTTCTGGATTGTGCAGTATCCTCTTCAGCGGAAAGCGAGTGACCACTGTTATCTCATGTGCCTGGAAGTAATGGCGCAGCTTTCTCGAGGCCATGAGGAGGCCGAAAAGCAACTTTTGCACTCCGGAGTATCTTGATCTAGCCCCCTGCAAGAGGGAACTCACAAAATACACCGGGCGCTGCACCATCTTCTTCCGCACTTCTTCCTGTTCCTGCGCAGAGTTGTCCATGTCGGGGCCAGAGCTTGTCGGAGCAGCCCCCTGCTTGTCGCTGGATTCGCTTGCCGGTGGTGCAGACTCCTCGTCGGCCTCCCTCTCCGCTACTAACGCAGCACTAACCACCTGGTTGGTTGCCGCTAGATATAGCAGCAACTTCTCCTGTGGCCTAGGTGCGACAAGTATTGGAGTGGAGGATAGGTACCGCTTCAAGTCTTGCAACGCTGCCTCCGCTTCCGGAGTCCACTTCATGGGACCTGCCTTCTTCAAGATTTTGAAGAAAGGTAGGGCGCGTTCTGCAGACTTCGAAATGAACCTACTGAGGGCAGCTACACAACCTGCAAGCTTTCTGACATCCTTGACGCGCTTCGGGGCTTCGATCTGCTCGATGGCTTTAATCTTGTCGGGGTTAGCTTCAATCCCCCTCTGTGACACAAAGAACCCGAGAAGCTTGCCGGAGGGGACTCCAAAGACGCACTTCTCGGGGTTCAACTTAAGCTGTATCTTGCGCAGGTTCTGAAATGTCTCTTCTAAATCTTGGACCAGGGTATCCTTGCTCTTGCTCTTCACCACGATGTCATCCATGTAAGCCTCTACATTTCTGTGGATCTGTGGCTCGAAAGCAGTGTGCACTACCCTTGCAAATGTTGATCCTGCATTCTTCAGTCCAAATGGCATGCGTATGAAGCAATAAGTGCCACATGGAGTGATAAATGCAGTCTTCTCTTCATCTTCCTTGGCCATGAAAATCTGATGGTAGCCTGAATATGCATCAAGGAAAGAGAGTAGCTCACATCCGGCAGTGGAGTCAACGATCTGGTCAATGCGCGGCAAGGGAAATGGATCCTTGGGACATGCTTTATTCACATCAGTGAAGTTTATACACAGTCTCCACTTCCCGTTGGCCTTACGCACGACGACTGGGTTTGCTAACCACGTCGGATGGATCACGCCTCTAACTAGGCCTGCTGCTTCTAGCTTCTTGATTTCCTCAGCAATGAATTCTTGGCGCTCCACGGCTTGCTTCCTCACCTTCTGCTTGACGGGCCGCGCATGAGGACAAACAACAAGCTTGTGCTCAATTACCTTCCTGGGAACACCGGGGATGTCAGATGGTTGCCAGGCAAACACATCGACATTCGCACGCAGGAAGGCAACGAGCGCGCTTTCCTATTTGTTGTCAAGTGTGGCACTGATGGTGAAGGTACCACCAGTGCCGTCCTCCTTGGCGGGCACCTTCTTGGTTGCCGGAGGAGCGGCCATTCCCTTCTTGCACTTGCCGGTGGAGCTCGATGGAACGTCCTCGACGGCAGCGCAGCACTCCGAAGAGGTGCGGTTGCCGGAGTGGGCTCCAGAGCACTTGCCGGACTTGGTCTTCGTCTTATTCCCCCCGGGAGCTTCAGCGGCAAGTGTATCCTTCTCTGTTGCGGCTGCTGCATCCCGGTATATCTTGTCGGCGCAGATAAGCGCGTCTTTCTTGTCGCCATGGACAGTGATGACGCTTATCGGCCCCGGCATCTTGAGTACATTGTAGGCGTAGTGGGAAGCTGCCATGAACTTGGCGAGGGCGGGACGGCCTAGTATCCCATTATATGGCAATGGGATATCGGTGACGTCAAATGTGATGCGCTCAGTTCTGAAGTTGAGCTCCCCGCCAAAGGTCACCGGCAGAGTTATCTTCCCCTTGGGCTTGCTCCTCCCCGGGTTGATTCCTTGGAAAGAACCGGTCTCTTCGAGCTCGCCATCTGGGATTTGGAGTTTCTTGATCACAGCAGAGGAGATCAAGTTTAGCCCGGCCCCGCTGTCAACCAACATTTTGGTGACCTTGAGGTTGCGGATGGTGGGTGAGACCAGCATCGGCAAGCACCCGACCGCAGTGGTGCGGTCAGGGTGATCCTCAAGATCAAAAATGATGGGCGTGCTGGACCATTTGAGGAGCCTGCGCGACTCCACGGGCGGCTCTGCTGCGTTCACTTCCCGCACCCACTGCTTGAGTTGGCGGTGGGAAGTGTGCAGAGAGGCGCCGCCGTCGACGCACAGGACCTCCGTGGCCTTCTGGAACTCCTGCTCGCTGTTATCCTCATCCTCCATGTCATCGTCGTCGTCTTCCTCATCCTTGTCGCGGCCCCGGGGAGGTCGGTCACCTTGCCGCTGCTTGGCCTTGCCACGGCATCCTCCCCGGCCATTGAATGGCCGCTTCTTGCTGGGCTCTCCTCCACCACCTTGGGCCTTCTCCTTGTCGCGCCGCTCGTACTCAGCTTTCTGCTGCTCGACGAGGTACTCGACGCGTTTGCAGTTGGAGAGGTCGTGGCCCTTGGTGCGGTGGATCTTGCAGTACTGCTTGTCGGAGCCGTCCTGCTTGTCGGCTGCCGCTACCGGGGCAGGCTCCTTGCCGGAGCCGCCAGCCTGTGCTTGCTTGGCTGGAGCCTCCTTGCCGGACTTCTCGACGGCAAGCACTTCCTTCTTGTTCTTTCTTTTGTTGTTCCGCCGCCGGCTCTTCTTTGCCGGGGCGGCGTCATCGCTGTTGCTTCCCCCTGCGCCAGCATCCTCTCCGGGGAGTCTCCTCCCCTCTTCGGCGCGCGCGCACTTATCAGCTAGAGCATAGAGCTCGCTGACATCCCGTATCTTGGTCATGGCCATTTCTTCACGCATGCGGCGGTTACGCACGTTCTGGTGGAACGCGCTGATAACCGCGGCAGGGTGGACGTCGGGGATGTTATGCTGCACACGACTGAAGCGTTGGATGTACTTGCGCAGGGGTTCTCCTTCCTTCTGGGCCAAGATGTGGAGATCGCTCTCCTGGCCGTGGGGTTTGTGGCCGCCCGTGAAGGCGCCAACAAACTGGTGGCAAAGATCTGCCCAAGAAGAAATGGAGCCTTCCGGCAAGTGCATAAGCCAAGAACGTACGTTCGGCTTAAGCACCAGCGGGAAGTAGTTCGCCAGTATCTTCTCGTCACGCCCCCCGGCAGCCTGCACCGTGATGGTGTAAATGCTGAGGAATTCCGAGGGGTGCGTCTTGCCGTCGTACTTCTCCGGTACGTCGGGCTTGAAGTTCTTCATGCTGGGCCACTGGACGCGCCGCAGCTCGCGGGTAAACACAGGGCAACCTGCCGCGTACGGCAAGTCGCCTGGTTCACCGGGCGCGCGCGTGTCGACAGCGTTCCCAGCTCGCTGATCTGATTGTCGCCGAGCTTCTCGGCGGCGCTCGATCGTCGTTCGAGCGTCTTCTTGTCGCCGGTCGTCAAGGACTTGGCGCTGGTCCCGGCGAGCCCGCGGATCCGACGACGCCGTGGAGCCGTCGTCGACGTTGATCCGGCGGGGAGGCGTCTTCTGTTTCCGCGGCGGAGAGTGCACGGTGGTTGCACCCCCGGCGGTCTTGTCGCCGTCGGCCTTCGTCTTCTCGACTTGCCGTGGCCGCGAGGTCGCCGGCTGCTGCGGCGTATCGTTGTTGGCGAAGGCGATCAGGCTCTGGATGGTTGCCCTCCAGTCTTCGGCCTTCTCTGCCGCTGGAGGGAAATCGAGGAGCAGTTGGGCCCTTGCGAGCGCTTCTGCTGGAGAGGAGGGGAGCGGGGGCGAGCGATGCGAGGAGCGGGATATGCTCGGACTTCTAACAGGGTTAGAAGGAGCAGGGTCCCGCCCCGGCGACCGTGCCTTGCTCGTGCCAGGACGATGGCCCGGAGCGTCCTGCGAGCCTCCGGTTTGCCCTTGGCCCAGCAAGCGGATGCCACCTCCTGTGGCATGGCGCTGCTGGGTTGTTGTTTGCTGAGATGGACGTGGCGCGTCCACGGAGACCGAGGCTCGGTCGTCCGTCTTGTCCTTGGATTTGGTGGCGCCGCGAGTTTCCTCGCCGGCGACCACCCTTCCGACGGTGTCTCCCCCGCCCACCGTTGGTTCCGGTGGCGGCAGATGAGATGCAGACGGGCCTGCGACCTCCGAAGCTTTCTTCTTCGGGGCCATGTCGCTGTTGCTGATGAGGTTGCTGATGAAACTGGAGAGGTTGATGAAGAATGCGCCCGCGTGAACGCCGGATCAGGTTCGCACAACCTCGACGCCCACCACCTGGCGCGCCAAAGATGTCGGGGGAAACTGTCCACCACGAGCACCTATGGGACCGGAGCCCCTTGTTCGTGCGGTAAGGGAGCGGAGGGAGCACAAAGAGCAGATCGTGGTGAGCACGCGGGCAGTTTACCCAGGTTCGGGCCGCGATGGACGCGTAAAACCCTACTCCTGCTTTTGCTTGTACTGAGTTGGAGAGCTCGGGAGCTTGAAGAACTAGCTACACCGAGCGAATGAGCGATCTAGGTTCCGAACCCTTTCTACGTTGTGCATGGGCCTCCTTTTATAGCTCAAGGGGTCACCGACAGGTGTCAACGTAAGAGAAAGGGTAAAAATGTAATAGTGGTGGTAGTTGTAACAGTGCGGGAATAGTGGAGCAACGGTGGATGAACAGTGGTCATCACCTACTTTGACAGTGGGGGACAAGAGCATTTAATGCCCGTCGCCGTCGACCCCAAAAGCGCCCGCCCTTGCGTCTCCGTTTGCCACGGCGATGGCTTTACCACCATGGAGTGCCACCGTGTCCCCCAGGCTGCACAGCCATCCGCCACGCGTCCCTGGAGTGGCCCCAGGGCGACGCGTGGTTCGATGAGCTGGAGCGCGGGCACACAGCGTAATTCTCCCCGGCAAGCACCTTGCCGGGGTCTTGACCTTGCCGGGCCCGGGAGTTTGTCGGGCTCTGAAGCTTGCCGCTCTCCGGGCCCCGCCGGGGCGCACGTCGCGCCGAGGCATGTTTTCTGAAGTGTAATCTTCTGGCCTTCCTGGCAAGCTCCTCTTGCCAGGGTCTTGCGTGAGTTAGGTAATCTTGAGCCTGGGACGGCCTTCCCGGCAAGCTCCACTTGCCGGAGTCTTGATCTTCTGTCTTGTATACTTTGTTTTTGAATGGTTTTATATGGAGCAGGAAGGTCTCCGGCAAGCACGTGGTAGGCCCTGCCGTGGGAAGCTGCTACTGCCCGTGCACAAGTTGGGGTACTGAGGTACCCCTACCTTAGTACACCGACACCATGCTTAGTGTCCCTGTCCATCATTGCGTGATCCGTGTACTATGCGCTCTTAGGGTGAGGAGACTTATCTTGGCGCATTCGGGATTGCCCTCATCTCGTGACGTTTGACCCTTCGTGAGACTGCAAAAAATCGTTAGGTGGCTATTATCCTTTACCGCCCGAGGCCCTTGATGTGGGCTGAGCATGGTCGGCCGCCCCTTGTCGCGCTACCCATGGGACACGGACGTAAGGAGGGGGGACGTGCCAATTACAAGTCCAGGCTTGGGCGCCTCGTGAAGGCTAAGGGGGGAGCGCTGGGGAGAGTGCCAGGCAACTGCCGCTCTCCGTGAGCTAGCCCGAAAACTAAGGGAAGGACCACAGAGGAAAATCAAACTGAGCGATCGAGGAATGCCGAAACTTTCAGAATCCATTAAAAGAGAAGAAAGGGGCAAGACAACTCCAGAAAGCAAATGAACAGCCGTGTCCGGGACCTAATCTAGTCTTCTCACCAGCGCGGAGCTAAGTGCTTCCACTAGGACGAGGGAGGGAGCCCCCGAGGCCCGAGGGTGGCTCTTCGGAGACTCCGAGGCATGTACAGCCCCACTCATTATTACGTGAGAGTGTAATGAGCGGAGATCTTCATAGGCGTGAGCCTTGCTTCACAGGCATTGGGCCATGGCTTCTCAGGCGCAGGGTCTTGTTCCTCATAGGCACGGAGCCTAGTCTTCTCAGGCGTAGGGCCTTGTTCCTGTCACGGAGCCTAGTCTTCTCAAGCGCAGGGCCTTGTTCCTCGCGGGCATGGAGCCTAGTCTTCTCAGGCGCAGGGCCTTGTTCCTCGCAGTCACGTGATAACCCACAAGTGTAGGAGATCGCAACAGTTTTTGAGGGTAAAGTATTCAACCCAAATTTATTGATTCGACACAAGGGGAGCCAAAGAATACTCTTAAGTATTAGCAGCTGAGTTGTCAATTCATCCACACCTGGAAACTTAGTATCTGCAGCAAGATAGTTTAGTAGCAAAGTAATACGATAGTAGGGGTAGCAGCAATAAAAGTAACGATAGTGTTTTTGTAGTTTTTGTGATGGTAGCAACGGAAAAGTAAATAAGCGACTAGCAATATAGGTAAAGCTCGTAGGCATTGGATCGGTGATTGGAAATTACATTGCATGCAATTCATCATGTAGAAGTTATAACCTAGGGTGACACAGAACTAGCTCCAGTTCATCAATGCAACGTAGGCATGTATTCCGAATATAGTCATACGTGCTTATGGAAAAGAACTTGCATGACATCTTTTGTCCTACCCTCCTGTGGCAGCGGGGTCCTATTGAAAACTAAGGGATATTAAGGCCTCCTTTTAATAAAGTACCGGACCAAAGCATTAACACATAGTTAATACATGAACTCCTCAAACTACGGTCATCACCGGGAGTGGTCCCGATTATTGTCACTTCGGGGTTGCCGGATCATAACACATAGTTGGTGACTATAGACTTGCAAGATAGGATCAAGAACACACATATATTCATGAAAACATAATAAGTTCAGATCTGAAATCATGGCACTCGGGCCCTAGTCACAAGCATTAAGCATAGCAAAGTCATAGCAACATCAATCTCAGAATATAGTGTATACTAGGGATCAAACCCTAACAAAACTAACTCGATTACATGATAGATCCCATCCAACCCGCAAGCCTACGATGGAATTACTCACACACGGCGGTGAGCATCGTGGAATTGGTGATGGAGGAAGGTTGATGATGACGATGGCGACGATCTCCACTCTCCGGAGCCCCGAACGGGCTCCAGATCAGCCCTCCCAAGAGAGATTTGGGCTTGGCGGCGGCTCCGTCTCTTAAAACGTGATAATTCCTTCTCTCCTATTTTTGTCTCCCCGAAACGAAAGATATAGGATCTGGGGGTATGTCGGTGGAGCATCGGGGGGCCCTCGAGGCAGGGGGCGCGCCCTGGGAAGGGGGGCGCACCCCCCACCCTCGAGGACAGGGTGTGGGGCCCCCGGTGAAGATCTTCTTGCAGATATTTTTTATATTTCTGAAATAATTCTCCGTTGATTTTCAGGCGATTCCGAGAACTTTTTATTCTGCACAAAAACAACACCATGGCAGTTCTGCTAAGAACAGGGTCAGTCCGGGTTAGTTCCATTCAAATCATGCAAGTTAGAGTCCAAAACAAGGGCAAAAGGGTTTGGAAAAGTAGATACGTTGGAGACGTATCAACTCCCCCAAGCTTAAACCTTTGCTTGTCCTCAAGCAATTCAGTTGATAAACTGAAAGTGATAAAGAAAAACTTTGACAAACTCTGTTTGCTCTTGTTGTTGTAAATATGAAGCTAGCATTCAGGTTTTCAACAAGATCATGAACTGACCACATTCACAATAACTTTCAGGTCTCAAGACTACTCACATCAATGGCATAATTAACTAGCGAGCAATAATAATAAACCTCGGATGACAACACTTCTCAAAACAATCACGATATGATATAATAGGATGGTATCTCGCTAGCCCTTTCTGAGACCGCAAAGCATAAATGCAGAGCACCTTTAAGGATCAAGGACTGACTAGACATTGTAATTCATGGTAAAAGAGATCCAGTCATGATCATACTCAATGCAAATTAATGGTAATACATGCAACGACAGAGGTGCTCTCCTACTGGTGCTCTTTGATAAGAGGATGATGACTCTGCATAAAAGTAAATAGATAGGCCCTTCGCAGAGGGAAGCAGGGATTTGCAGAGTTGCCAGAGCTTGATTTTTAAATAGAGATTGAATAACATTTTAAGTGGTATACTTACATTGTCAACATAACAACCAAGAATCTCGATATCTCCCATGCTACGAACACTATAGGCGGTTCCCAAACAAAATGGTAAAGTTTATACTCCCCCAACCACCAACAAGCACACTCCACGGCCATCCAAATCCATGGGGTACCGTCCAAACAAGCAACAACCTGGGGGAGTTTTGTTTAATTATTATAATTTTGAGCATGGGACTGGACATCCCAGTTACTAGCCATTTTCTCATGAATGATGAGTGGAGTCCACTCATCGTGAGAATAACCCACCTAGCATGGAAGATATAGACATCCCTAGTTGATACATGAGCTGTTCGAGCATACAAAACAGAATTTCATTTGAAGGTTTAGAGTTTGGCACATACAGAATTACTTGGAACGGCAGGTAAATACCGCATATAGGAAGGTATGGTGGACTCATGTGGAATAACTTTGGGGTTTATGGAAGTGGATGTACAAGTAGTATTCCCGCTTAGTACAGGTGAAGGCTAGAAAGAGACTGGGAAGCGACCAGCTAGAGAGCAAAAACGGTCATGAACGTGCATTAAAATTAATCAACAATGAATGCAAGCATGAGTAGGATATAAATCACCATGAACATAAATATCGTGAAGGCTATGTTGATTTGCTTCAATTACATGCGTGAACATGTGCCAAGTCAAGTCACTTAAGTCGTTCAAAGGAGGATACCGCCCATCATACCACATCACAACCATTTTAATATCATGTTGGCACGCAAGATAGACCATTATAAACTCTCAGCTAATTAAGCATGGCATAAGCAGCTATGATCTCTAATTGTCATTGCAAACATGTTTCATTCATAAAAAGCTGAATCAAGAACAACGAGCTATCATATTTACAAAAACAAGAGAGGTCGAGTTCATACCAGCTTTTCCCATCTGAATTAGTTCATCATATATCATCCTTATTGCCTTTCACTCGCACGACCAAATGGTGTGGAAAATAATAATAGTGCACGTGCATTGGACTAAGCTCGAATCTGCAGACATTTGATACAAGAGAGAAGACAAGGTAATATGGCTCAAGGTTAAATCAACAACAAAGCATATGAGAGCCACTAAGCATTTTAATCATGGTCTTCTAGTCTTAACCCCTAAAGAAAAGAAACTATTTACACAGTAAAGCTCCCAACAAGCAAAAGAAGAACGGGAAATCTTTTTGGGTTTTCATTTTTAGTTACTACTATAGGAAAAGAAAATAAACTAGCTAGAAGCTACAACTAATATTTTTGTTTTTCTAGGTTTTTCTAGCACACAAGAAAAATACTAAGAAAAATAAATTGAAACTAAGCATGGATGGTACAGTGAAAGAGTGTGAGCACCGAAAACTAGAATAAGTGTGTGAACATGAATGTAAAGTCGGTGAGAAACACATACTCCCCCAAGCTTAGGCTTTTGGCCTAAGTTGGTCTATGGCCACGGATCGAAGCCACTCCCTCCAGTGTACTGAGATGTGTCCTCTGGATGCCACTGGTTGGCGAGCTCGTCCAGCTCCCACCCATAAACAGATTGATGGGAAGGATCAAGTGGTGGTTCTGGCTCAGGCTCTGAAGCTTGTGCCTGGCCTTGGTACTTGTAGAAGGCATCTGAGGTGATGAGCAATACGCCTGTAAATAGATCAAACAAAGAAGGTGCAGGCAAGGTAACAATTTCATAGTATATTTCATCAAACCTCAATTTATAATTGAGTTGCATATTATTGTCTTTAACAATAAAGTCATGATCTACCATGCTCTAGTAGTCTAGATAAACATGGGCAAGCAATTTTTCTTCCTTCTCATGATGCCTAATAGGTATATTAAAATATTCAGCAAGGCGAGAAGCAAAGATGCCTCCAAAGATAGGCCCCTTTGAGCGGTTCAGACTCAATCGTTTGGCAACGACGGCGCCCAAGCTAAAAATTGTGTCTCGAAACAAAGCATGGCGTAAAATGATAATATCATGGGCACTTAGATTCCCACTGTTCCCGCGACCAATTAAACACCTACTAGCAAATAAAGCAAAGTAGCGCAGAAGAGGGAAGTGTATACTAGTGATTCTTGCCCCTGAAACTTGTCTAGTTTCACCTACGGCTATCATGTCAATGAACCCTTTGACATCTTCATGACGTGGTTCATCAAGTCTACCTCCAAAGGGCACTTTGCATATTTCACAAAAATCTAAAAGTGATATCTCCTTAACCACATCATATAAGCGAAACTCCACCGTAAGTGGTGTTTTCCTAGAGTGAAAGTGAAAACTTTGCGTGAAAATATTGGTGAGTAAGAGATACTATTCTTTTTGGTCGTTGAGGAAGTCGGTGAGGCCTGCATTATTTGCCAACCAATAAAAGTCTTCGTAAATACCGGCGGACATCATGAAATTATTACAAGGCCATTCGCACAGTCCAACTTCCGCCATGCGAGGAAGATTATACTTGGGCTTCTTATTTTCTTCTTTCTTCTTCTCCTCTGAGCTCTTGCGGAGGATCCCCTCAATAATCTTTTCAACATTTTCCTTTTCGGAAAATTTCTAAAAAAATTAGTAACTTCAAAATAAAAGTTAACCAAACTCAAACAAGATTGATAGGAACAACTCCTATAAGTGCCTAGAGGCTATATCATGCATTAGAACTACTTGGTACCAAGGAAATTTTACATGCAAACTCAAGAACAAGGTCACCACAGCAGCATAAATTTGCAACAAATAAAGCACTAGAACAAAAACTAATTGGACCAATGGAGGAGTAACATACCAAGGAACAATCTCCCCAAACAGTTTGGTGAATGGTGCTTTGAGCAAGGAGATCGAAAATGGCAGCAAAATGAGCTAGAACTCGGGTTTGAGCTGGTTGGGGATTTTTTTGGGAGGAAGAAGAAGAGCATGGGTGAAATAATAAGTGGAGGGGGGCTACGTGGGGCCCTCGAGGCAGGGGGCGTGCCCTGTGCCCTCGAGGCCACGTGCTGGCTCCCCTCGCTATGTGTTCAGTGCCATATTTTCTTAAATAATCTGGAAAAAATCATATTTTATTTTCATGGCATTTGGCGAACTTTTATTTTCGGGATATTTTTTTATTGCACAGATAAGTTTGGAAACAGACATATAATGCTATTTTTGTTTTATTTAACCTAATTAACTGAAAGTGAAAGGAGGGTACAGAAGATTATGCTATCTAGATTCACCTATCCCATGTTCATCGAAAAGAATCTATTAACAAGGTTGATCAAGTCTTGTTAATAAACTCTTTCCGAGTAACATGAAACCGGATAATTTTCGAATAACACTATGTTACCTCATTGGGGATATGTATGTCCCCAACAATAAGTATGTCATATGCCTTCTTGATAGTAGGAATAGGAAACTCAAAACCTCCAATAGTAATAGTCGAAGTTTTTCCAATATAATTGATACTATAAACTTGAGGTTGTTTCCACGGAAAGTGTACCGTATGCTCATGACCATTGACATGAAAAGTGACATTGTCTTTGTTGCAATCAATAACAGCCCCTGCATTATTCAAAAAAGGTCTTCCAAGAATAATAGACATACTATCGTCCTCGGGAATATCAAGTATAACAAAGTCTGTTAGAATAGTAACATTTGCAACTACAACAGGCACATCCTCACAAATACCGACAGGTATAGCAGTTGATTTATCAGCCATTTGCAAAGATATTACAGTAGGTGTCAACTTACTCAAGTCAAGTCTACGATATAAAGAGAGCGGCATAAGACTAACACCAGCTCCAAGATCACACAAAGCAGTTTTAACATAGTTTCTCTTAATGGAGCAAGGTATAGTAGGTACTCCTGGATCTCCTAATTTCTTAGGCATTCCACCCTCAAAAGTGTAATTAGCAAGCATGGTGGAAATTTCTACTTCAGGTATCTTTCTTTTGTTGGTAATAATATCTTTCATATACTTAGCATAAGGATTTGTTTTAAGCACATCAGTCAAACGCATACGCAAAAAGATAGGTCTAATCATTTCAGTGAAGCGCTCAAAATCCTCATCACCTTTTTCTTGGATGGTTTCGGAGGAAAAGGCATGGGTTTCTGAATCCATGGTTCTCTTTTCCTATCGTGCTTCCTAGCAACAAAGTCTCTCTTATCATAACGTTGATTCTTTGATTATGGGTTATCAAGATCAACAGCAGGTTCAATCTCTACGTCATTATCATTGCTAGGTTGAGCATCAACATGAACATCATCATTAACATTATCACTAGGTTCATGTTCATTACCAGATTGTGTCTCGGCATCAGAAACAGATATATCATTGGGATTCTCAGGTGGGTGAGCTACAGGTTCACTAGGAGCATGGAAAGTCTTATCATTTTTCTTTTTCTTCTTCTTAGAAGAACTAGGTGCATCTAAATTAGCTCTCTGAGAATCTTGCTCAATTCTCTTAGGGTGGCCTTCTGGATACAGAGGTTCCTGAGTCATTTTACCACCTCTAGTTGCAACTCTAACAGCATAGTCATTATTCTTACTATTTAATTCATTGAGAAAATCATTCTGAGCCTTAAGTACTTGTTCTACTTGAGTGGTGACCATAGAAGCATGTTTACTAATAAGTTTCAGTTCACTTTTAGCACTAGCCAGATAATCACTCAAGCGTTCAATCATATAATCATTGTGTTGTAATCGTCTACAAACATAAGCATTGAAGTTTTCTTGTTTCACAATAAAATTGGCAAACTCATCTAAGCATTGGCTAGCAGACTTATAACGAGGAATGTCACCTTCATCAAATCTATAAAGAGAATTTACCTTTACTACCTATGTCAGGTTATCAAAACCATGTATTTCTTCAGTAGGCGGTAAATTCTTAACATCTTCAGCTTTAATACCTTTTTCTTTCATAGATTTCTTTGCCTCTTGCATATCTTCAGGACTGAGAAATAGAACACCTCTTTTGTTCGGAGTTGGCTTAGGGGCTGGCTCAGGAAGTGTCCAATTATTTTCATTGGCTAGCATATTGTTCAATAGTAGTTCAGCTTGTTCAACTGTTATTTCCCTGAAAACACAACCAGCACAACTATCCAAGTGGTCTCTGGAAAGTATATCATGCATCTCAAGAGGATGATCAGGCAAAGCATTAAGTAACTGGAGAAGCCTCCCCCAAGCTTGTGGGAGACTCTCTTCTTCAGTTTGAGCAAAGTTATAAATTTCCCGTAAGGCAGCTTGTTTCTTATGAGCGGGAAAATATTTAGCAGAAAAGTAATACATCATATCCTGGGGACTACGCACACAACCAGGATCAAGAGAATTAAACCAAGTCTTAGCATCGCCCTTTAACGAGAACGGAAATAGCTTAAGGATATAGTAGTAACGAATCTTTTCATCATTGGTAAACAGGGTGGCTATATCATTCAACTTAGTAAGATGTGCCACAACAATTTTAGACTCATAGCCATGGAAAGTATCAGATTCAACCAAAGTAATTAACTCAGGATCAACAGAGAATTCATAATCCTTATCAGTTCCACAAATAGGTGAAGTAGCAAAAGTAGGGTCATGTTTCATTCAAGCATTTAAGGACTTTTCTTTCAGCTTAGCTAATAATTTCTGAAGATCATATCTATCATTGCAAGCAAGAAAGTCTCTAGCTGTTTCTTCATCCATAACATAACCCTCAGGCACAACAGGCAATTCATATCTATTGGGAGTAGTTTCATCATCACTTTCATAAATATCATCAACATTTGCACTCTCCCTAACCTTAGCAATTTGTTCATCTAGAAATTCACCTAGTGGCACAGTATCAGGCATAGAGGTAGTTTCATCATACATAGCAGAAGTAGCATCATCCAGAACATACGACATATCAGATTCAATAACAGGAGTAGGTGTCGCATGTTTACTCATAACAGAAGGAGAATCAAGTGCAGAGCTACATGGCAGTTACTTACCTCCCCTCTTAGTTGAGGGTAAGATCTTGGTTTTTGAGTCCTTCAAATTCGTCATAGTGATAAACAGATATAAATCCCAAGTGACTTAAAGAATAGAGCTATGCTCCCCGGCAACGGCGCCAGAAATAGTCTTGATAACCCACAAGTGTAGGGGATCGCAACAGTTTTCGAGGGTAAAGTATTCAACCCAAATTTATTGATTCCACACAAGGGGAGCCAATGAATACTCTTAAGTATTAGTAGCTGAGTTCTCAATTCAACCACACCTGGAAACTTAGTATCTGCAGCAAGATAGTTTAGTAGCAAAGTAATATGATAGTAGCGGTAGCAGCTATAAAACTAACGATAGTGCTTTTGTAGTTTTTGTGATAGTAGCAATGGAAAAGTAAATAAGCGACTAGCAATATATGTAAAGCTTGTAGGCATTGGATCGGTGATGGAAAATTACGTTGGATGCAATTCATCATGTAGAAGTTATAACCTAGGGTGACACAAAACTAGCTCCAGTTCATCAATGCAATGTAGGCATGTATTCCGAATATAGTCATACGTGCTTATGGAAAAGAACTTGCATGACATCTTTGTTCTACCCTCCCGTGGCAGCGGGGTCCTATTGGAAACTAAGGGATATTAAGGCCTCCATTTAATAGAGTACCGGACCAAAGCATTAACACATAGTGAATACATGAACTCCTCAAACTACGGTCATCACCGGGAGTGGTCCCGATTATTGTCACTTCTGGGTTGTCGGATCATAACACATAGTAGGTGACTATAGACTTGCAAGATAGGATCAAGAACACATATATATTCATGAAAACATAATAGGTTCAGATCTGAAATCATGGCACTCGGGCCCTAGTGACAAGCATTAAGCATAGCAAAGTCATAGCAACATCAATCTCATAACATAGTGGATACTAGGGATCAAACCCTTACAAAACTAACTCGATTACATGATAGACCCCATCCAACCCATCACCGTCCAGCAAGCCTACGATGGAATTATGCACACACGGCGGTGCGCATCATGGAATTGGTGATGGAGGAAGGTTGATGATGACGATGGCGACGATCTCCACTCTCCGAAGCCCCGAACGGACTCCAGATCAGCCCTCCCAAGAGAGATTAGGGCTTGGCGGCAACTCCGTCTCGTAAAACGCAATAATTCCTTCTCTCTTATTTTTTTCCCGAAACGGAAGATATAGGATCTAGGGGTACGTCGGTGGAGCATCGGGGGGCCCTCGAGGCAGGGGGCGCGCCCCCCACCCTCGAGGACAGGGTGTGGGCCTCCCGGTGAAGATCTTCTTGCAGATATTTTTTATATTTTCTGAAATAATTCTCCATTGATTTTCAGGCGATTCTGAGAACCTTTTATTCTGCACAAAAACAACACCATGGCAGTTCTGCTGAAAACAGCGTTAGTCCGGGTTAGTTCCATTCAAATTATGCAAGTTAGAGTCCAAAACAAGGGCAAAAGGGTTTGGAAAAGTAGATACGTTGGAGACGTATCAGCACGGAGCCTAGTCTTCTCAGGCGCAGGGCCTTGTTCCTCGCAGGCATGGAGCCTAGTCTTCTCAGGCGCAGGGCCTTGTTCCTCGCAGGCACGGAGCCTAGTCTTCTCAAGTGCAGGGCCTTGTTCCTCGTAGGCACCGAGCCTAGTCTTCTCAGGCGGAGGGCCTTGTTCCTCGAAGGCACGGAGCCTAGTCTTCTCAGCCGCAGGGCCTTGTTCCTCGCAGGCACGGAGCCTAGTCTTCTCAG
>LR738715.1:191415093-191449005 GCA_902687465.1 Secale cereale | reverse complement strand
GCGGCCAGGTAAAGCACCAATGGTTCTTGAGGTTTGGGTGCCACCATTATCGGTGGACCGGTGAGGTATCTCTTGAGGTCTTCGAACGTCTCATCAGCCTCAGGGGTCCATTCGAATGGGCCCTTCCTTTTCATCAGCTTGAAGAAAGGGAGGGCTCTCTCTCCTAGCTTGGAGATGAAACGCACGAGCGATGTTACACAGCCGGCCAGCTTTTGCATCTCCTTGAGGTTCTTGGGCGGACTCATCTTTTCTATGGCCTTGACCTTCTCGGGGTTTGCCACGATCCCTCAGTGCGACACCAGGCAGCCCAAAAGCTTGCCTGACGAGACGCCGAACACGCACTTTTCCGGGTTGAGCCGCAGGTCTACCTTGCGCAGGTTGGCGAAGGTTTCTTCTAGATCTGTGATAAGGGTTGCGGCCTCCTGAGATTTTACCACGATGTCATCCACATATGCCTCAGTGTTCCTCCAGAGCTGTTTTCCCAGTGCGATGTGCATTAACCGCTGAAAGGTTGCTCCAGCGTTCCGCAACCCAAACAGCATGCAGGTGTAGCAGTATACTCCACACGGGGTGAGGAAGGCAGTCTTCTCGACGTCTTCCGGTGCCATCTTGATCTGGTGGTAACCTGAGAAGGCATCCAGGAAGCACAATAGGTCGCACTCGGCGGTGAATTCGATGATCTCATTGATGCGGGGTAGAGAAAACTGGTCTTGCGGACAAGGTTTGTTGAGGTTGGTGAAGTCGACACACATGCGCTCTTTTCCCCCTTTCTTGGGCACGACGATGGGGTTTGCTAGCCACTACGGGTACCAGACCTCGCGGATGGCACCCGCTGCTTCCAGTTTGCGAGTCTCATGCACGATGAAGGACTGCTTCGCCGTAGATTGGCGCCTGGCCTTCTGCTTTACGGGGCACATATTGGAGCATACGTTCAGGTGAGTTCGATCACCTCCCTCAGGACTCCCACCAGGTCCTTGGGTTCCCACACGAACACATCCCTGTTCGCGCGCAGGAATCCAACCAACACCTCTTCTTGAGCTGGGGGAAGACCAGCACCTATGGTGAAGGCGACGCCTCACGGCTCGTCTTCATCCACCGGCACCTGCTTCATCTCGGCTTGGTCTCGGGAGAAAAGTTGTTCTTCTTGGTCGGTGCAGCCCCCTGGCGTATGGAGGCGACGCCCGCTAGGCGAAAGATCTGCTTGATGTGGCGGGTGGATGGTGGCACTTGGGAGCCGCCGTGGAGGGCCGCGACAACGTGGGGTGCCGGCGCCCCAAAGCGTGCGACAAAGAGGTCGCGCAGCTCCTCCCAGGACGCCACGGATGATTCTGGCAATCTGAAGAACCAGGCGTGCGGCACGCCGGTGAGCGCCATTGGGAGCCAGCTAGCCAAGACCTTGTTGTCGCTGCCGGCCGCCGAGATGGCCTCTTCGTAAGCCTGGAGGAAGACGGTCGGGTCTGCTGCCCCGTTGTAATGGGGCGGCAGATCCGGCCTAAACCTGGGTTGCCACTGCACCCGTCTTAAGATGGGGGTGAAGGCCCGGTGGCCCTGTAAGCCGCCGCGCGCGGCCACCAAGGCGGTCGGAGGAGGGACGCCTGCCATGGGAACTTGGCTGACACAGAGCGGGACGGACGGGGAAGAAATTTCTCCACACCCCTACCTAGCGCGCCAAATGTCGGATCTTCGGTTCTGGCAAAACCCTTAAGGTTCGAACTCTAGGGTGTGCACGAAGAACTCTCCTTCTGCCCTAGCTTGTCTACTCGCCGATTCCTAGGCCTAGCTCGTCAGATCCGAAGAACAGGGACACAAGGTTTATACTGGTTCGGGCCACCGTTGTGGTGTCATACCCTAATCCAGTGTGGTGTGGTGGATTGCCTTGTAGGCCGAGGAAGAACTAGTACAGGGATGAACTGCCTCCTGAGGAGAGGGGTTCTTGTGCTCGTGTGAGCTTGTGGTGTGTGGCCTGCTATCTGATCAACTCAAGACCAGATCCCCCCAATGGAGGTGGCTAGTCCTATTTATAGTGGACGTGTCCTCTTCCCCAATATTAAGCGGGAAGGGACCCCACAATGGCCAAATTTGAAGGGGGCAGCTAGTACAAGCTATCCTCACAAAAGGTGGTCTTCGCCTGCCAAAGGCTCTGGTGGTGACGCCGTCGTGGGCCCTGCAATGACCTATGTTCTGTTGTCCTGCTAGTCTTGGTCTTGTTGCACCGATATGGAAACCTTTGCCCGATGCCTCGGGACTTCGCGCCTGCACCTGCTCCTTTAGCACCAAAGAGGAAACTATCACTATACGCCCACTTGCGCCCGCCTGGCCTTGGTCGTCACCGCTCACATCACGAGAGCCTCGCGAGGTACCCCTTGCCTTGATTTCTCCGATCCTCATGAGCCGGCCTAGCGAGGCCTCCCCAAGGGATGTCTCGCGTCGTCCGTCTCGCGAGACTCGGCCCCTCGCGAGGGTCTTGAGTGGTTGCTGAAGACGTTGGGCCGTAACAGGCCGTCTGATGAGCCATGCCCTGGGTCGTAGGCAAGCAAGTCTAGGTACCCCCGTTCCCAGAACACTGACACCACCGCATTCTATTCCACCTATATTGCTATATCCATGGCTTGCGCTCATGTATCGCGTGAGAGTTGAAAATGCTAAAGCGCGTTAAAAAGTATGAACCAATTGCTTGGTTGACACCGGGGTAGTACATGATTTATACTTTGTGTTATGAAGACAGAGCATGACAAGGCTATATGATTTTGTAGGGATAACGTTCTTTAGCATTTGATATTTTGAAAGACATTATTGTTTGTTGGGATGTCCAAGTATTGATGTCTTTATGTCAAATTATAGAATATTGCTTTGAATCACTCATGTCTTAATATTCATGCCATGATAAGATATATGATCAAGTTTATGCTAGGTAGCATTCCACATCAAAAATTATCTTTTTTATCATTTACCTACTCGAGGACGAACATGAATTAAGCTTGGGGATGCTGATACGTCTCCGTCATATCTATAATTTTTTATTGTTCCATGCCAATATTATTCAACTTTCACATACTTTTGGCAACAATTTATATGATTTATTTGGACTAACTTACTGATCATGTGCCCAGTGCCAGTTCCTGTTTGTTGCATGTTTTTGTTTCGCAGAAAATCCATATCAAACAAAGTCCAAACGCGATAAAAACTTACGAAGAATTATTTTGGAATATATGTGATTTTTGGGACTTGGAATCAACGCAAACTGGGGCCCACAACCCCCACAACCCACCAGGGCACGCCAAGGGGTGCCCGGCGCGCCCATGTGTCTTGTGTCCTCCTCGAACGTCGGTTGGGGCCCTTCTTCTAGAGCAATAAAGCTAATTTCATGGAAAATTGTGTTAAAATATCGGCGCAATCAGAGTTACGGATCTCCGGGAATTTAAGAGACGGTGAAGGGACAGATCTGGGGAACGCGAAAACAGAAGAGGACAAAGAGACAGATCCAATCTCGGAGGGGCTCTCGCCCCTCCACAGCCATGGAGGCCATGGACCAGAGGGGGAACTCTCCTCCCATCTAGGGGGGAGGCCAAGGAAGTAAAAGAAGGATGGGGCTCTCTCCCACTCTCCCCCGGTGGGGCCAGAATGCCGCCGGGGCAATATCTTGTGACAGCGATCTACTCCAACAACTCCGTCATCTTCACCAACAACTCCATCACCTTCCCTCATCTATATTCAGTGGTCCACTCTCCCGCAACCCACTATACCCCCTACTTGAACATGGTGCTTTATGCTTCATATTATTATCCAATACTATGTTGCCATCCTATGATGTTTGAGTAGATCTATTTTGTCATATGGGTTAATCGTGATCTTCGTTGGTATGATTGTATATTTTATTTTGGTGATGTCCTACGGTGCCCTCCCTTCTCGCGTAAACATGAGTGGCCCCGCTGTAGGGCGTTGCAATATGGTCATAGTTCTCTTATGGTAGGTTGCTAGAGTGACAGAACCTTAAACCCGAGTAAGGGGGGTATGACGTATGGGAGTAAAGAGGACTTCATAGTAAATGCTATGGTTGGGTTGCACGACTTAATGATCTTTAGTACTTGCGGATGCTTGCTACAGTTCCAATCATAAGTGCATATGATCCAAGTACGCAAAGTGTGTTAGCTCATTTCTCTCACTCATAATAAAATTGCAAGAATGATTATCGGTACTTGTTATCGATTGCCTACGGACAATTTCGTAAATCCTATCACCACTTTTCCACACTCACTTTATTTAAATTGTACTTTTATTGCTGAACCTAACTTTTATTTTTACGTGCTCTTTATTATCTTGCAAAACTATCCTACTACACCTACAGAGCACTTCTAGTTTTATTCCTATTCTAGATAAAGCAAACATTAAGTGTGCGTAAAGTTGTATCTATGGTCGATAGAACCTGAGGGAATATTTGTTCTACCTTTAGCTCCTCATTGGGTTCGACACTCTTACTTATAGAAAAAGGCTACTAACGATCCCCTACACTTGTGGGTTATCACACACGCAAATAAAATCTAAACCGTGTTTGATTTGATGTATCACTCGTTGCGAATGTTTTGCATCTTTTTTGACTGTTTTTACATCACCGTTTGCGATTAATGCATCACACACAGTTTTGTCAAAGGGTCTCTGATTGTAGTGTCGTGTTAGCAGCATCCTGCAGTAGTGTCGATCTATAGATTTGGTTTGACCAACTAGATTGGTTTTTCTTGCAATGGGAGAGGTGCTTTGTGATGGGTTCAATCTTGCGGTGTTGTCAACCAGTTACATAGTAGGGGTAGCGAGGCACGTATTGTATTATTTCCATTAAGGATAAAAAGATGGTGTTTATATTATATTGAATGAGTTTATCCCTCTACATCATGTCATCTTGCTTAAGGCATTACTCTGTTTTTAACTTAATACTCTAGATGCATGCTGGATAGCGATCGATGAGTGGAGTAATAGTAGTAGATGCAGGCAGGAGTCGGTCTACTTGTCACATACGTGATGCCTATATTCATGATCATTTCCTTATATATCGTCATCACTTTGCGCTTTTCTATCAATTGCTTGACAATAATTTGTTTACCCATTGTATTTTTTCTTCAAGAGAGAAGCCTCTAGTGAAACCTATGCCTCCGCGATCTATTTTCCATCATATAATTTCAGATCTATAAAACCAAAAATCCAAAAATATCTTGGTACAATTATTTTACGTTCACTAACTTTATACTTTTGTTTTAAATTTATCTCTATCAGATCTCACTCTTGTTCGTGGCCATGAAGGGATTGACAACCCTTTTTCTGCGTTGTGTGCAAGTGTTTGTTAGTTTGTGCAGGTGCATAGATTGGATACTTGCTTGTGCCTCCTACTGTATTGATACCTTGGTTCTCAACTGAGGGAAATATGTATCTGTGCTTTGCTGCATCACCCTTTCCTCTTCAAGGGAAAAAACAACGCAAGCTCAAGAAGTAGCAGGAAGAATTTCTGGTGCCGTTACCGGGGAGGTTCTATATCAAGCCTACCAAGTACTTGTCATAAAATCTCATCTCTTGCACTTACATTATTTGCGATTTGGCTCTCGTTTTCATCTCCCCCACTTCTAAAATGTTTTCAGAAAAACACAGAAATATTTGCCTTTTTATTCGCCCTTTCTCCGTTCGTTTTTTTGTTTGCTTGTGTGCTAGATCGCTTGCTTTGTCACGGTGACTCAAGAGAATACTAAGTTGTGTGACTTTTCCAACACTAATAATAGTGATTTTATTAGTACTCTGATTGCTCCCACCACTAGTGCGGAATCTTATGAAATCAATGCCCTTTGTTGAATCTTGTTATGAAAGAATAATTTTTGGGTAGTCCTAATGAACATGCTACATCACATCTTAATATTTTTGTTGAATTGTGTGATATGCAAAAGAAAAAAACATGGATAATGATATCATTAAATTGAAGATATTTTCGTTCTCGCTACGTGATCGTACTAAAACTTGGATTTCATCTTTGCCTAAAAATAGTATATTGATTCATGGAAAAAGTGTAAAGATGCTTTTATGTCCAAGTATTTTCCTCCTTCTAAGATCCATCTCCCTTAGGAATGATATAATGAATTTTAAGCAACTAGATCATGAGCATGTTGCACAATCTTGTGAAAGGATGAAATTGATGGTAAGAAATTGCACTACTCATGGTTTAAGTCTATGGATGATCATTGATACGTATCCAATGTGTCTGCTTTTCCTAGCGCTTTTCCTCTTGTTTTGGACTCTAATTTGCATGATTTGAATGAAACTAACCCCGGACTGACGTTGTTTTCAATAGAACTACCATGGTATTGTTTTTGTGCAGAAATAAAAGTTCTCAGAATGGAATGAAACATTACGAGGATTTTCTTATATAATAAAAGAAAAATATTTGAGCTAAGAACCACCGGAGGGGGGCACCTGGGTGGGCACAACCCACGAGGGCGCCCCCCGCCTGGCGCGCCCAGGTGGGTTGTCCCCACCTGGTGGCCCCGCAGATGCCAACCCTGATACTATAAATTCATATTTGCCAAGAAAAAAGTCAAGGGAGAAAGAATTATCACGGTCTACGAGACGGAGCAGCTGCCACCTCCTGTTCTTCCTCGGGAGGCCAGATCAGGAGTCCGTTTGGGGCTCCCGAGAGGGGGATCTTCGTCCTTTGTCATCACCAACCCTTCTTTGTTGCCAATTTCATGATGCTCCCCACCGGGAGTGAGTAATTCCTTCGTAGGCTCACTGGTTGGTGAGGAGTTGGATGAGATTCATCATGTAATCTAGTTAGTTTTTGTTAGGGCCGATCCCTAGTGTCCACTATGTTCTAAGATTGATGTTGCTATGACTTTGAGATGCTTAGTGCTTGTCACTTTGGGCCCGGGTGCCATGATTTCAGATCTGCACCATTTATGATATCATCACTATATTCATGTTTTAGATCCGATCTTGCAAGTTATAGTCACCTACTACATGTTATGACCCGGCAACCCCGGAGTGACAATAACCGGAACCACTCATGGTGATGACTGTCGTTTGAGGAGTTCATGTATTCACCGTATGTTAATGCTTTGTTCCAGTTCTCTATTAAAATGAGGCCTTAATATCCCTTAGTTTCCAATATGGACCCCGCTGCCATGGGAGGGTAGGACAAAACATGTCATGCAAATTCTTTACATAAGCACGTATGACTATTTACGGAATACATGCCTACATTATATTTATGAACTGGAGGTTGTGTTGTATCGCCCTAGGTTATGACTGTCACATGATGAATATCATCCAACAAATTGCTGATCCAATGCCTACGAATTTATCCTATATTGTTCTTGCTAACTTACTATTGCTATCGTTACTGCTACACTTGCTACAAAACTACTGCTACCACTGTTACCGTCACTATTGCTGCTACCACTATTATCAAAACTATCATATTACTGTGCTACTGATCACTTTGTTGTAGATAATTAATCTCCAATTGTGGTTGAATTGACAACTCAGGTGCTAATACTTGCAAATATTCTTTGGCTCCCCTTGTATCAAATCTATAAGTTTGGGTTGAATACTCTACCCTCAAAAAATGTTGTGATCCCCTATACTTGTGGGTTATCAAGACCTTTTTCTGGCGCCGTTGTCGGGGAACATAGCTATATTTGTTGAGTCACTTGGGATTATTATCAATCTATCACTATGAAGAATTTGAAGGATGCTAAGACTAAGATTTATCCCTCTAAGGCGAGGGGAGGTAAGGAACTGCCATCAAGTTCTGCTTTAGTTTCACCTTCTATTATAAGTAAACTTGCAACACCACAACATGTTATTACTCTTGATATGTCGCAAGTTATTGATGATGCTACTTCTGCTATGAATGATACTTAGGATGATGCTAGTACCTTGCATGATTATGTGCCACTTCGTGACTTTATTGATGAACAAATTACTAGAGTAAGACAACATGATGTTGTTGAATCTGATGATGAGGTTGAAACTAAAAAATTTGGAACACCTGCTAGAACTAGCCTTCTTAGATATGAATTGCCTAAGGTACCCGAAGGTTTTGCTTTGAGTGAGGAAACAACTAGAGATATTCTTGCTTGTAATGATAGAGATGATCTAGAAAATTTATTATGCAAGTAGAAAGAAAAGTATCTGAATGCTAGAATGAAATATGATCCTAAGTTTGCTACCTCACCTATCTTTATTGATGATAAGGATTATGAATTCTCTGTAGACCCAGAGTTAATCACTTAATGTTGAATCTAATCCTTTCCATGGTTATGAAACTGAAATGTTTGTGGCACATCTCACTAAGTTAAATGACATAGCCACCCTTTTTACACATGATGGAAAACCCGTTACTACTATATTCTCAAATTATTTCAGTTCTCATTAAAGGGTGATGCAAAATATTGGTACAATACTCTTACTCCTGGTTGTGTGCGTAGTCCCTAGGATATGATTTATTACTTCTGTGAAAAATATTTTCTTGCTCATAAGAAACAAGCTGCCTTACAGGAAATATTTAACTTTGTGCAAATTAAAGAAGAGAGTCTCCCACAAGCTTGGGGGAGGCTTTTCCAGTTACTTAATGCTTTGTCTGATCATCCTCTTAAGAAAAATAAAATACTTGATATCTTCTATAATGGACTAACCAATGCTTCTAGGGACTTCCTAGATAGTTGTGCTGGTTGTGTTTTCACGGAACGAACTATTGGGCAAGCTGAAGAACTATTGAAAAATTATGATGATTGGATCCTTCCTGAATCACCGCCTAAGCCTACTCCGAAGAAGAGGGGCATATTATATCTCAGTCCTAAAGATATGCAAGAGGCAAAGAAATCCATGAAGGAAAAAGGTATTGAAATTGAGGATGTTAAAAATTTACCCCCTATTGAAGAAATACATGGGCTTAATGACCACCACTGCCTAAGGTGGTAGAGCTAAATTCTGTAACGAAATTCAATGACAATGATAATCCTCACAATATGCACCCTAGTCAATGCCTTCATGAGTTTGAAAACTAAATTAGGAAACAAGATCACTTCAATGCAAATGTTATGAAACAATTGAAATACAATTCTAATATGCTTACTCGCTTGAGTGACTTGTTATTCAGAATTTCAAATGATGTTAAAGGTGTAGGAAAACATGCTTCTATGGTACAAACCCAGCTAGAACAAGTTTCTAAATCACAAAGAGAATTACTTGATGAAATGAATAGCAACATACATGACTTTGTTGTTAGAGTTGCAACTAGAGGAGGAAAAATGACTCAGGAACCACTTTATCCCGAGGGACACCCAAAAAGAATTGAACAGGATTCACAAAGAAACAACACCAGTGCACCTAGCCCCCTAAAAGTAAAAAATAAAAAGAGAATTGATAGGACTTTGCATGCTACTAGTGAACCTGAAGTAGGAAAACCTTCTGACAATGATAATGATGTTTCTATCTCTGATGCTGCAACTCAATCTGGTAACGAACATCCACCTAGTGATAATGAAAAAGACAATGCTGATGTTCATGAAGATACGCAATTAAATACTAAAAGAGAACCAGATAATGATGTTTAGATAGAACCACCAGCTGGTCTTGATAGCCCACAACCTAAGAATAAAAGATATGATAAACAAGACTTTGTTGCTACGAAACACGGTATAGAAAGAGAACCGTGGGTTCAAAAACCTATGCCTTTTCCACCCAAGTCAACTAAAAAGAAAGATGATGAAGAATTTGAACGCTTTGTTGAAATGATGAGGCTAGTCTTTTTGCGTACTCGCTTGACTGATATCTTGAAAATGCCTCCTTATGCAAAGTACATGAAAGACATCATCACCAATAAGAGAAAAATACCAGAAGCTGAAATTTCCACCATGCTTGCTAATTATATTTTTAAGGACGGAGTACCTAAAAAACTTGGAGACCCAGGAATACGAACTATACCTTGCTCCATCAAAAGGAATTATGTGAAAACTGCTTTATGTGATTTAGGAGCTGGTGTTAGTGTTATGCCTTTCTCCTTATATAAAAGACATGATTTGAATAAACTCACACCTACTGAAATATCTTTGCAAATGGCTGATAAATCAACTGCTATCCCTATCGGTATCTTTGAGGATGTGCCCGTTGTTGTTGCTAATGTTACTATTTTGACTGACTTTGTTATACTTGAGATGCCCGAGGACGACAACATGTCGATTATCCTTGGTAGACCCTTCTTGAATACTGCAGGTTCTGTTATTGATTGCAATAAAATCAAGGTAACTTTTCGTATCAATGGTAATGAGCATAAAGTGCACTTTCCGAAGAAACAATTCCAAGTGAATGGTATTATGTATTCATGTTATTGAAAAATCTCCGACAATCACTATTGGAAGTTTTCAGATACCTTTACCTACTGTTGAAAAGAAATATGAAATGCTTATTGTTGGGGACTTTCATATCCCCGTGGAGATAAATTAGTGATTTACGAAAGTTCTTCGGTTTCATGCTAACAAAAAGTGGTTGTTAATAAGACTTTATCAACTTTATTAATGAATCTTTTTTGAGCGGTATGAAGTTGATGAATTTAGTAAGCACTATATTTTGTACCTATCCTTCGTTTTCTGTTTTTATTAGCTAAATAAAATAAAATGCCTTGTTTTATCTGTTTTCTGAATTTCCCGTACAAAAAATGGCCCAAAAATAAAAGTTCTCAGAATGCCCTGAAAATTTAACACGATTTTTTCCGAATATTTAAGAATTTCTGGTGCAAATAATACCATAGGGGGTGCGCTAGGTGGGCACAACCCACCTGGGCGTACCGGGACCCCCAGGCGCGCCTTGGTGGGTTGTGGTCCCCACGTGGGCCCTCTCACTTATCTTTTTATACCATCTCGTCACCAATCTCTTTGCTCGAAGCTCCGTTTCCAAAACTGTTTCAGGGGATTGTTGCTTGGTATGTGACTCCTCCGTTTGACCAATTAGTTTTGTTTTACTTGTTTATATTTTGAATAATTAGCTACTATTGGTGCTGCTACAGATGAGCTTGCATGTTGAATTCATAGAGTTCTAAGAAGTTTGAATGCTTGCTATAGCCTCTATGTATCCCTATGAGTAGCTGCTATCAATTTTATAAAGTTTTTTTGAGAAATAATTTGTGCACAAAAAATTTCAGAATTTTGTTCGTAGGAAAAACATGAGTATCTTTAGGAAGTTTGCTTCTAAGAAGAACTCCAAAGGGGTGATTGGGGAGTCATCTGATAGTGATCTTCATGTCCGGAGATTGGCGGAAATACAGCCATGCGAGTGGTCTCATACTTTGTTCATGGAAGATGCTGGAATCCTTCAAGAGCTTGCACAATATGCTGCTAATGCCGGTCTCACAGACTTCATCACGGCTGAATGTGAACAGTATCATCTCCTCACAAATAAATTTGTGCAAAGTTTTAATTTTCTCCCTAGAAATAATCCCCATGAGCTGCAGTTTAAATTATATGTTGAACCCTATCAGATACCGCTTACTGAATTTTGTGAAATATGCTTGCTTCCTACTATTGGTAGTTTGGCAGAGCCCAGGCCCGCAGAGTTTGAAAGCTTTTACCGCACTCTTATAGTGGGTGATGAGAGAGGGATGTCGGGTATCACTGCCGCTGGCTTGCATTTTCCTGCTGATCGTTATTTTTCCTTTTTCATTACAAAATATTTGCTAGCTAGACAGAAAGTGGGTGCACTTAGTTCACCAGACCTTGCTGTTTTGCGTCATACACTAGAGGGCGACAACACTTATAGCTTGGGAGCTATTGTGGCGCGCCGCCTCCACATTAATAAATCCAAGGGTAAAATACAAGGAGCTATTTATGCTACTCGTTTGACGACTCATTTTAACGTTCATATACGTGATACGTCTCCAACGTATCTATAATTTTGATTGTTCCATGATGTTATATTATCATTCGTGGATGTTTTACAGTCATTTTATATCATTTTTTGGGACTAACCTGTTGACATAGTGCCAAGCGCCAGTTGCTGTTTTTTTGCATGTTTTTTACATCGCAGAAAATCAATATCAAATGGAGTCCAAACAACGTAAAACTTTCGGGAGATAGTTTATGGGCCAGAAGACGCCCAATGGTCTGGAGCTGCACTTGGGGGTGCCCTGAGGGGGGCACAACCCACCAGGACGCACCAGGCCCCCTTGGCGCGCCCACGTGGGTTGTGCCCACCTCGGTGGCCTCCCACACCGCCTCTTTACCCTATAAATTTACAAATATTATGAAACCCTTCGGGGTAGACCTAGATCAGAAGTTCCGCCGCCGCAAGGCTCTATACTCCACGAGATCCAATCTAGAGCCCTTTCCGGCCCTCCGCCGGAGGGGGAAACCATCACCGGTGGCCATCTTCATCATCCCGGCGGCCACCATGATGAGGAGGGAGTAGTCCACCCTCGGTGCTGAGGGTATGTACCCTTAGCTATGTGTTCTATCTCTCTCTCTCTCTCTCATGTTCTTGATGGCATGATCTTGATGTATCGGGGCTTTGTTAATATAGTTGGATCATATGGTGTTTTCCCCTCTCTATCTTGTGATGAATTGAGTTTTCCCTTTGAGATTTGTTTGGACTGAATACTTTTATGGGTTTGAGAACACTTGATATATGTCTTGCAATTGAATACTCGTGGTGACAATGGGGTATCGTATTGATCCACTTGATATATGTTTTGGCACTCAACGTGCGGATTCCCGAAGTGATATTTGGGTAATCAAGCTCTTTTATGGCGCCATTACCTGGGAGGTGGGTGCTTGAAGGTATATCTTTATATCTTGCAATCGAATCTTTTAGTTTATTTTTTATCACTAGTTTGGTTTATAAAAGAAAACTAAAAATGGAATTGATGTTGCATCATGTTATTGACTATCTTTATAATATCTTTCTTGAAAATGATGGATCAGAAAATTGTGCTCAATTGTTAGAAGAAGTCAATAAAATGTTTGGCACAAAATATTTGAATGATGAGCATGATTGCAATGTTGTTAGTATGAATTCTTTGAATATCCATGATGCTAATAATATGCAAAACTCTAAGCTTGGGGATGCTATGTTTGATGAACATGATATTTTTAGTCCCCCAAGATTTGATGTGGAAATCTGTTATAATGAAAGCATGCCTCCTATTTATGATGATTATATTGATGAAAGTGGATTTGGATAGGTCATGACTTTATTTAGTGATGAATCCACTACTTTGGAGTATGTTTCAATTGACTATGATAACAAAGTTGCTATCTATGATCATTATGGTGATGACATGTATGCTATATTGAATAATGATAACCATGAAACTTATCATCATGACTTTAATTTTCAATCTCATGATAGTTATTTGGCTGAGTTTGCTCCTACTATTATTCATGAGAATAAATTTGTTTATGTGGAGAGTAGCAAAATTTATATGCTTTTGCATCATGTAAAGAATGATTTATGTGATGGCTATATTGTTGAATTCATTCATTATGCTACTGAAAATTATTATGAGGGAGGAACATATGCTTGTAGGAATTGCAATAATATCAAGTTTCCTCTCTATGTGTTGAAAAGCTTGAAGTTGTGCTTGTTTTGCCTTCCTATGCTAGTTGATTCTTGCTCCCAAAAGTTGTTTGCTCACAAAATCCCTATGCATAGGAAGTGGGTTAGACTTAAATGTGCTAGTCATATTCTTCATGATGCTCTCTTTGTGTTTCAATCTTTATCTTTTATGTGAGCATCATTGAAATCATCATGGCTAGCTAAAAGGCATTAAAGAAAAGCGCTTGTTGGGAGGCAACCCAACACTTATACCTACTGTTTTTGTGTGTTCACATGGTTAAGCTACTGTAGTAATCACGTTTTATAGCTTTTGTTTCAATAAAGTGCCAAGCAAAGCCTTAGGATCATGTTGGGTGATAGTAGATTTGATCTTGCTGAAAAACAGAAACTTTTATGCTCACAAGAAAAATTCCCATTTTTAACAGAAGAGTGCTTTTAAGCTGATTCTTTTTGCAGAAGTTTAATATAAAAATTACCCACGTGAACCTATTTTTTCAAGATTTTTAGAGTTTCAGAAGTATGGTGAATGTTCAGATCATTACAAACTGTTCTTTTTTTGACAGATTCTGTTTACAATGCATAGTTTGCTTGTTTTCTAGTTCCAAGGCTTATATTGATCAATATAAATTATAGAAATGATATGCTACAGTATGCATTGTTTGAGAACAATTATGAATCTTGTCTTTGACAGTACCCAAAGTGAATGATTTGTTTTATCATACTAACCCATCTCATGATATTTTGTTAAGTTTTGTGTGATTGAAGTTTTCAAGTTATGGGTGAGATATTAATATGAGGAGAACAAGGAGTGAAAAGACCCTAAGCTTGGGGATGTCCAAGGCACCCCAAGGTAATATTCAAGTTAGATACAAGCAACTAAGCTTGGGGATGCCCCGAAAGGCATCCCCTCTTTCGTCTCGAACATTATCGGTAACCTTACTTGAAGCTATATTTTTATTCATCACATGATATGAGTTTGCTTGGAGCATCATTTTATTTTGTTAGTATTTGCTTGCTGGTATTTAGAATAATGTTTTGTATCTTTTATTTCAATAAAAGTGTCAAGGATAGCCTTTACCATGCTTATTTTGCAAGTATACATGTTGTTGTTTGAAAACAGAAAGTTTTCTACCATTGTGTGAATTCTTCTGGATAGTCAGGAAGTGATAAAATCTTGAATTTTTTACAAAGTTAGAATGAATAAGTTCTCTTTAACTTGGTAATTGTTTAGAATTTTAGAGCTAGGGAAGTATGAGAGCAATTCCACTCTTTACAGATTGTACTGTTTTGGCAGATTGTTGTTATGTTTGCATTGTTTGCATATGTTTCCTTGTTTAATGATTCTATTTGAGGATACGAGTATTAAATATGCAGAGGCATTTAGTATGCAATGTTGAATAATAATTATAGTGATTTGCTACAGTAGAAGATGATAAGGTTTTGCATTGGTTTATACCAACTTATCCACGAGTTCTTGTTGAGTTTTGTGTGGATGAAGCTTTAGAGATTTAGGAAAACCATGCTTTGAGAAGAATTAAGGAGACACAAAATCTCAAGCTTGGGGATGCCCAAGGCACCCCAAGATAATATTTCAAGAAGTCTCAATCATCTAAGCTTGGGGATGCCCCGATAGGCATCCCACCTTTCTTCATCAACGATTATCGGTTAGTATCGGTTGACCCTAAGTTTTTGCTTCTTCACATGAGATGTGCTATTCTCAAAATGTTAGTTTATTTTGTTTGTTGGTTGATTTAATAAAATACTTAGATCTGAAAGTTTTTAAATAAAATAGAGTTCCCAAATAGTTGCCGAAAAAGCTAGATAAGCGGCATTCACATCCCATCAAAGAAGCTCTTTTCTAGCACCGTTGCTCTAGTGTTTCACTTATATATTTTTTAGCATAGTGTGATTTAGTATTTTTGAAGAAATTCTCTCTTGCTTCACTTAAATTATTTTGAGAGAAAGAAATTATGCTCATGATCTTCACTTATATTTGTTTAATCTTATCAAAAGCAACACATAAAATTAGTCCCAAAGTGATAGATATCCAAGAAGGATATAATAAAAACTTTCATGAAGATCATTGAACAAAATAGACTTGATTCCTTGTAATAGTTTTGAGACATGATGATGTGATATGTGAGTCATGTTGATGAGTAATTGTGCTTTAGTAAGATATTGGTGTTAAGGTTTGTGATTCCTGAAGCATGCATGTATAGTCTCTTGTTATGCCAGGAAGTTGGAGCACAATTTATCCTTGATTGTCCTATCTTTGTGTGAAGGTCGGGGGCGCGCGATGGTTAACTCCTACCAACCTCCCCCCCCCAGGAGCATGCATAGTATTACTTTCCTTTGAGGGCTAATAAACTTCTATAATTAGTATATGAGTTCTTTATGACTAATGTGAGTCCATGGATTATACACACTCTCACCCTTTCATAATTGCTAGCCTCTCTTGTACCGTGCAATTTTCGCCGGTGCATAAACTTTATTATACCTTCCTCAAAACAGCCACCATACCTACATATATGAGGTATTCCCTTGCCGCTCTAAGCAAATTTGTATGTGCCATCTCTAATTTTGAAAATAAATTTCCCTTTTGTGTATCCGTACTGCTTGCGAGGCGGTGAGGGGTGGCGAATATTTTCCATGCTAGATGTGTTATTCTCGCGATGAGTGTTTATTCACTTGTCGTTGCACGAGAGTAAGGCAAAGGTATTAGGGATGCCCAGTCCCGAAATGAAAAATAAATTTACTTTATGTTGTCAAATAATAAATTCCTTGGAAAGTGTTGGTATGGAAGGCAACCGTGGATTCGGCTAGCCATGGCTTGTGAAAGTTTGGTGGAAAAGGAATACACTTTATTTTATGTTTGGGAACCGCCTATGATATATCTAGCATGGAAAGTGTTGGGAACGTTGAGTCGTTTTCGTTGGTGGGAAAAGTATACCTCCCAAAGTAATTTGATCTCTCAATTTAAGCTTTGAGCTCTGGCACCTCTACAAATCCCTACTCCTCACATTGACATCGATTGATGGACATCTCCATAGTCCATTAGTTTGCCTAGTTGATGTGAGACTTTCTTCCCTTCTTTTGTCTACTACCACCGCATTCTATTCCACCTATATTGCTATATCCATGGCTTGTGCTCCTGTATTGCGTGAGAGTTGAAAATGCTGAAGCGCATTAAAAAGTATGAACCAATTGCTTGGCTGACACCGGGGTAGTACATGATTATACTTTGAGCTAGGAAGACAGAGCATGACTAGACTATATGATTTTGTAGGGATAATGTTCTTTAGCATTTGATACTTTTCAAGACATGGTTGATTATTGATATGCTTGAGTATTTAAATCTCATGTCGAAACTAGACTATTGCTTTGAACCATATAAAAGTCCAAATGTCCATGATATAAAGAAAAGAATATGATATGACATGATAGGCAGCATTCCACATCAAAAATTCTATTTTTATCATTTACCTACTCAAGGACGAGCAGGAATTAAGCTTGGGGATGCTAATACGTCTCCAATGTATCTATAATTTTTGATTGTTCCATGTTGTTATATTATCATTCTTGGATGTTTTACAATCATTTTACAGTCATTTTATATCATTTTTTGATGTTTTACAATTATTATGAGGGAGGAACCCAATGGGCCTGAGTTGCACTTGGGGGTGCCCCGAGGGGGGCACAACCCACCAGGGCATGCCAGGCCCCCTGGCGCGCCTAGGTGGGTTGTGCCCACCTCGGTGGCCTCCTGCACCGCCTCTTTACCATATAAATTCACAAATATTCTGAAACCCTTCGGGGTAGACCTAGATCAAAAGTTTCGCTGTCGCAAAGATTTGTACTCCACAAGATCCAATCTAGAGCCCTTTCCAGCACTCCGCCGGAGGGGGAAACCATCACCGGTGGCCATCTTCATCATCCCAGCGGCCACCATGATGAGGAGGGAGTAGCCCACCCTCGGGGCTGAGGGTATGTACCAGTAACTATGTGTTGTATCTCTCTCTCTCTAGTGTTCTTGATGGCACGATCTTGATGTATCGGGGGCTTTGTTAATATAGTTGGATCATATGGTGTTTTCCCCTCTCTATCTTGTGATGAATTGAGTTTTCCCTTTCAAATTTCTTTGGATTGAATACTTTTATGTATTTGAGAACACTTGGTATATGTCTTGCAATAGAATACTCGTGGTGACAATGGGGTATCATATTGATCCACTTGATATATGTTTTGGCACTCAACTTGCGGATTCCCGAAGTGATATTTGGGTAATCTATGCATAGGGGTTGATGCATGTTCTTGTTTTGTTTCTCCAGTAGAAATCTTGGGGCACTCTTCGAGGTTCTTTGTGTTGGATTGAGTATTACAAATCTGAATATGTTTTGGTGTTATCTTAGTACGAAATCTTGATAGATCGATCGAGAGGGATAAGTTTGTATTATCTTAGTATGAACTCTTGAAAGACCGATCAGAAAAGGTAACCTTGTGTTATTCTAGTACGAACTCTTGGATAGATCGATCAGAAAGGGTAACTTTGTGTTATTTTAGTACAAACTCTTGGAAAGATTGATCGGAAAGAATAACTTTGAGGTGGTTTCGTAACCCACCAACAATTTCTTCTTATGTTCTCCGCTAGATAGGAACTTTGGAGTGATTCTTCATCACACGTTGAGGGGTGGTTATATGACCCAATTATATTAGCACTGTTGAGAGATTGCACTAGCGAAAGTACGGACCCTAGGCCTTGTTTTCCATCATTGCAATACCGTTTGTGCTCACTTTTGTTACTTGCTACCTTGTTGTTTTTATTGTTCGCACTACAAAAATCAATATCTACTATCAATATTACACTTGTATCACCATCTCTTCGCCGAACTAGTGCACCTATACAATTTCCTATTGTATTTGGTGTGTTGGGGACACAAGAGACTTTTTTTTATTATTTGGTTGCAGGGTTGTTTGAGAGAGACCATCTTCATCCTACACCTCCTACGGATTGATAAACCTTAGGTCATCAACTTGAGGGAAAATTGCTACTGTCCTACAAAACTCTGCGCTTGGAGGCCCAACACGTGTCTACAAGAATAAAGTTGTGTAGTAGACATCAATACGCCTCCATGATTTTCCTTTACCCAAGGTCTACCTAGATCGTGTTTCTATGGATCACCACCAGTTTGCTGCTGCCAATTATCATAACATTCATATTCCTTACAACCTAATTTTTAGCGTGACTACTGGTGATATCATTCCACTTCCTACACCTGCTTTGTTTGATCCCATCGCCAGGGGTGGATACAGGATTATGCCTGCGGATATCATTGCCTATCGGAATGCTCAGGCTGCAGGAGTGGAGGAGCCTCAACAGTGGGATGAGTGGATGCCTGCTCCTCATTACCCCGACTATTATCGAGGCTACTCACTCCATGCCAAAGTTAGGCCAGAAGCCTAAGCTTGGGGGAGTACGTGTTTTTCACCGACTTTACATTCATGTTCACACATATAGATCGTCGGTTTTCACACTTTTTCATTGTATTATCCATGCTTAATTTATTTTCTTGTTTTCTTCTTGAGCATTTGAAAAACTTTGGAAAAACAAAAAAAATTGTTTAGCTATAGTTAGTTTACTTTCCATGCATGCCTAGTTGAAATATTAAGAAGAAAACTCAAAAATATTTCCTTGTTCTTCTTTTGCCTGTTGGGAGTCTTCCCGTGTAAATAGTTTTTCTCGTTTTTGTTTTCCTCTTTCGTTTGCTTGTTCTAGAAAACCAAAAACTCCAAAAATATTTTAGTATATTTCTCTGAATTTCTTTCTTTTTATTTCCGAGTCGTACTAAGGGGAAGACCACAATGAAAATGTTGAGTGGCTCTCTTATGCATAATTGTTGATCTAATGAAGAGCCCATTTTACTTTGTCTTCTCCTGTTGAATAAAATGTTTGCAGATTCCAGCTTAGTCCAGAGCACTCCTGCACCTTTATTATTACTTCACATCATTCGGTCGTGCAAGTGAAAGGCAATAATGACGATATTCGATGAACTGGTCGTGGTAGAGAGAAACCGGTATAAACTCGACTTGCTCTATTTTTCTAAATAGGTTTAACCTAGTATCCATGATTCAGCCCATTATGATTAAACATGTTTGCAATGACAATTAGAGATTATAGTTTCACATACCATGCATAAGTAGCTAAGGGTTGATAATGATTTATCTTGGATATCAACATTGTGTTAAAATGATTGTGATGTAGTATATGTATGGTATCCTCTTCTGAATGTTCGAGTGGCTTGACTTGGCACATGTTTATGCATGTAGTTGAATAAAAACCAATGTAGCCTCTATGATATTTATGTTCATGGTGTCCATATCCTACTCATGCGGGTGTCCAATGTATATTATGCATGATGCATGTTCATGACCATTGTTGCTCTCTAGCTGGCCGCTTCCCAACCTATTTGCTAGCCTTCACCTGTACTAAGTGGGATTACTGCTTGTGCATTAAATTCAAAAACTCAAGTTACTCCAGATGAGTCCACCATACCTACCTATATGCGGTATTACCCTGCCGTCCTAAGTAAATTTGCATGTGCCACCTCTAAAAACTTCAAATAAATATCCTTTTTGTGTGCCTGGATCGTTCATGGAACGATAGAAGGTGGTCGGTATATTCCATGCTAAGCAGGTTATTCTCAGGTCGAGTGTTTATTCACTCACCATCGCACGAGAAAAGGGCGGTAATAGGGATTCCTAGTCCCAAATTGCAAAAAGAAAAAGCTTATAAATAATTAAACAAAAACTCCCAATGGAGTCCAAACCTTTACTTTTCCGCTTGGGAACCGCTACTAGCGTGTTTAGCATGGGAGATATTGATAACTGATAGTCGTGAAGTAAATGAGAAGGGTGCATCTCTCAAAATATCATTTACCTCCGTTTTAAAAAATTGAGCTCTGGCACCTCTGCAAATCACTGCTTCCCTCTGTTAAGGGACTATCTATTTACTTTTATGTTGAGTCATCACCTTCTCTAATAAGCGCCAGATCTGAGAGCACTGTTGTCATGCCTATGCATTGTGTGTAGTGAATGTTGGGTGTTATCGTGAATGGATCTTTTCTAGCATGAATTACAATGTTTAGTCGGTGCTCTGCATTTATGTTTTGCGGTCTCGGAAAGGGCTAGCGAGATACCACTATTGTCATATTATATCATGGTTGTTTTGATAACGTGTTGCTGTTTGAGATATCTTATTATTGCTCGCTAGCTGATTATGTCATTGATATGAGTAATTATAATTTTTAAGAGTTATTGTCAACATGGTTAGTCATAATGATGTCTGGAAACCTGGGTGTTGTTTAAGCTTATTTATGCAAAGAAGAGTAAAAGAGTTCGTAAAAGTTTTTCTTTCTCACTTTCAGTTTATCAACTGAATTGCTTGAGGACAAGCAAAGGTTTAAGCTTGGGGGAGTTGATACGTTTCCAACGTATCTGCTTTTCCTAACACATTTCCTCTTGTTTTGGACTATAATTTGCATGACTTGAATGAAACTAACCCCGGACTGACGCTGTTTTCAGCAGAACTACGATGGTGTTGTTTTTGTGCAGAAATAAAAATTCTCAAAATGGAAGGAAACTTTGCGAGGTTTTTATTATATAATAAAAGAAAAATACTGGAGCCAAGAACCACCGGAGGGGGCACCTGGGTGGGCACAACCCACTAGGGCGCGCCCCCCTCCTGGCGTGCCCAGGTGAGTTGTCCCCACCTGGTGGCCCCGCAGACGCCAACCCTGATACTATAAATTCATATTTGCCGAGAAAAAAAATCAAGGGAGAAAGAATTATCGCGATCTACTAGACGGGGCAGCCGCCACCTCCTATTCTTCCTCGGGAGGCCAGATCTAGAGTCCGTTTGGGGCTCCGGAGAGGGGGATCTTTGTCCTTCGTCATCACCAACCCTTCTCCATCGCCAATTCCATGATGCTCCCCACCGGAAGTGAGTAATTTCTTTGTAGGCTCGCTGGTCGGTGAGGAATTGGATGAGATTCATCATGTAATCTGGTTAGTTTTTGTTAGGGCCAATCCCTAGTGTCCACTATGTTCTAAGATTGATGTTGCTATGACTTTCCTATGCTTAATGCTTGTCACTTTGGGCCCGGGTGCCATGATTTTAGATCTGAACCATTTATGATATCATCATTATATTCATGTTTTAGATTCGATCTTGCAAGTTATAGTCACCTACTACGTGTTATGTCCCAGCAACCTCGGATTGACAATAACTTGAACCACTCCCGGTGATGACCGTAGTTTGAGGAGTTCATGTATTCACCGTGTGTTAATGCTTTGTTCTGGTTCTCTATTAAAAGGAGGCCTTAATATCCCTTAGTTTCCAATATGGACCCCACTGCCACGGGAGGGTAGGACAAAAGATGTCATGCAAGTTCTTTACATAAGCACGTATGACTATTTACGGAATACATACCTACATTATATTTATGAACTGGAGCTAGTGTCGTATCGCCCTAGGTTACGACTGTCACATGATGAATATCATCCAACAAATTGCCGATCCAATGCCTACAAATTTATCCTATATTGTTCTTGCTAAGTTACTACTGCTACACTTGCTACAAAACAACTCCTACCACTGTTATTGTCACTATTGCTGCTATCACTACTATCAAAACTATCATATTACCGTGCTACTGATCACTTTGCTGCATATAATTAATCTCCATGTGTGGTTGAATTGACAACGCAGCTGCTAATACTTGCAAATATTCTTTGGCTCCCCTTGTGTCGAATCTATAAATTTGGGTGAATACTCTACCCTCAAAAACTATTGCGATCCCCTATGCTTGTGGGTTATTAATCATACAAAAAAATATGTTGGATTGAATTTTGCATCTAGATATCTTTTAGATTCCGCGGCGGGAGGTACTTTCATGGAAATCACATTAGTAGAAGCTACTAAACTCCTAGATAATATTATGGCAAATTATTCTCAATGGCATACCGAAAGATCATCTACTAGTAAAAAAGTGCATGCGATTGAAGAAACAAATGTTTTGAGTGGAAAGATGGATGATCTTATGAAATTAATTGCTAGCAAGGGTGCTCCTATAGATCCTAATGATATGCATTTGTCTACTTTGCTTGAGAATAATAATGAATCTATGGATGTGAATTTTGTTGGTAGGAACAATTTTGGTAATAACACGTATAGAGGTAATTTCAACCCTAAGTCATTACCTAGTAATTCCTCTAATAATTATGGTAATTTTTACAAAAATTCTTATGGAAATTATAATAAAATACCTTCTGATCTTGAGAGTACAATTAAGGAATTTTTAAATTCTCAAAAGGTTTTCAATGATATGATAGAATAAAAATTGCTCAAGATTAATGATTTGGCTAGGAACATTGATAGGATTTCTCATGAGATTGATTCTTTGAAAATTAGATATATGCCACCAAAGCATGATATTAATGAATCTATGAAAGTTACGCAAATTTCTATTAATGAGAGTAAAGAGAGAGCGGCTAGGTTGCGTGCTAAAAGAGAATTGCTAGAAAAACGCGTTTTCTAGTTTTTGCGATAACAATGATGAAGATCTTAACATGCTTGGATTGACTACTATTGAATCTTTGCTTGTAATATAGATCTTGAAAAATAAGGGACTAGATGTGAGAGAACTTTAAATAAAAGGTGTCCTGATAATTTGGAGAATAAAGATCTTAGTGAAAAAAGTGATAAAGGTGGGATTGGAGAGGTCAAAACATTAGCTAGCAATGAACCCACTATTTTGGATTTCAAGGATTTTAATTATGATAGTTGTTCTTTGATAGATTGTATATCCTTGTTGCAATCCATGTTAAATTATCCTCATGCTTATAACCAAAATAAGGCTTTTACGAAACATATTGTTGATGTTATGATGAAATGTTTTGAAGAAAAACTTGAGTTAGAAGTTTCAATCCCTAGAAAGCTTTATGATGATTGGGAACCTACTATTAATATCAAGATTAAAGATTATGAGTGCAATGCTTTGTGTGATCTGGGTGCTAGAGTTTCAACAATTCCAAAAACTTTATGTGATGTGCTAGGGTTCCATAAACTTGACGATTGTTCTTTAAATTTGCATCTAGCGGATTCCACTATTAAAAAACTATGGTAAGGATTAATGATGTTCTTATTGTTGCAAATAGGAATTATGTGCCCATAGATTTTATTGTTCTTGATATAGATTGCAATCCAACATGCTTTGTTATTCTTGGTAGACATTTCCTTAGAATGATTGGTGCAATTATTGATATGAAAGAAGGAAACATTAGATTTCAATTTCCATTAAGGAAGGGCATGGAACATTTTCCAAGAAAGAAAATTAAGTTACCATATGAATCTTTTATGAGGGCTACTTATGAGATGAATACCAAAGATGACAATACCTAGATCGTTGCTTTTTGCCTAGCTAGGGGCGTTAAACAATAGCGCTTGTTGAGAGGCAACCCAATTTTATTTTTGTTTTGATCTTTTTCTTTCTGTTTTTGAATAAATATATCATCTAGCCTCTGGTTCGATGTGTTTTCATGTTCTAATTTAGTGTTTGGGCCAAGTAAGACCTTTGGGATGGTTTGGAAGATTGTTGATTTGGTTTTGCTGAAAAACAAAAACTTTTGCGTCCAGTGCAGAAAATTCTATAATTCACTGGAGTGTGGTAATTCACTGGAGTGTGGTATAAAAATTTCCCACGTTGTCTAATTTTTCAGAATTGTTAGAGTTACAGAATTATGCAAACTTTTCAGATTTCTACAGACTGTTCTGTTTTTGACAGATTCTGTTTTCATCATGTTGTTTGCTTATTTTGATGAATCTATGGGTAGTATCGGTGGGGTATGAACCATGGAGAAGTTAGAATACATTAGATATAAGACCAATATAAAATTAGAATGAGTTCACAATAGTACCTAAAGTGGTTATTTGATTTATTATGCTATCGGATCTCATGAGTTTTCTATTTAGTTTTGTGTTGTGATGTTTTCAAGTTCTCGGTAAAGATTTGATGGACTACAGAATAAGGAGTGGCAATAGCCTAAGCTTGGGGATGCCCAAGGCACCCCCTAGGTAATATTCAAGGACAACCAAGCATCTAAGCTTGGGGATGCCCCGGATGGCATCCCCTCTTTTGTCTTTATCCATCGGTAAATTTACTTGAGGCTATATTTTTATTCACCACATGATATGTGTTTTGCTTGGAGCGTCTTGTATGATTTGAGTCTTTGCTTTTTAGTTTGCCACAATCATACTTGCTGTACACACCTTTTGAGAGGGACACAAATTAATCGTGAATTTATAAGAATATTCTTTGTGCTTCGCTTATATCTTTTGAGCTAGGGTAGTTGCTCTAGTACTTTAGTTATATTTTTTTAGCACGGCGGTGATGTTATTTTGAAGAAATTAATAAACTTTCATGCTTTACTTATATTATTTTGAGAGTCTCTAAACAGCAGGGTAATTTTCCTGGGTTGTGAAATAAGTCCTAATATGATAGGCATCCAAAGGGGATATAATAAAAACTTTGATAAAGAGCATTGAAAATATGAGAAGTTTCATTCCTTCCAATTGTTTTGAGATATTAAGATGGTGATATTAGAGTCATGCTAGTGAGTAATTGTGTATTGGTAGAAATACTTGTGTTAAATTTTGTGATTCCCGTAGTGTGACACCCAGAGACCGGTGCGCCAGATGTCAGCCAGTTATTCGTTGTCGGTGCCATGTAATCTGCTTGCGTGTTGCATCTTGCCATGTCATCATGTGTGTTGCATCATCATGTTTTCAAAACTTGCATCCGCCTGAGTTCCCTCGTCCTTTCTGTTGTCCGTTCTGAGCCCACACACACTCGCACGCGCCCGCGGTGCCTCCGAATATTTATTTTGTGAGTGGCCGAAAAAGGTTCTCGGAATGGGTTGAAACTTGGCGTGTGGTCTTATTATAGTGTGGACAGGTCGCCTGCCAAATTTCATCGCATTCGGAGCTCGTTTGATAGCCCAACGTATATATATAGCGGCACTAGTAGGCGGTCTAAACGTCGGATGTTTTCGGTCTCCGAAAACCCCGCGGGCCTCTTTCCCTTCTCTCCTCTCAGCCCGAAGCCCCTCTAACACAGCCCACTAACCTCCCCTAGGCCCATCCTACCTCACCTCGCGATCGGATCCGTCGGATCACGATCGGAGGGCTCTAAAACCCCTCCAAACCCCAAACCCTAGTCCTATGCCTATATAAAGGCCCCTCCATGCCAAAAATGGACAGCCTAGCTTCTTCCCCTACCTCCTAGCCTCCTCCACCTCAATTTCCGCACCGAGCCCCTCCTCCCTCGCCACTTGGCGGCGAGCCACAGGCCAGCCGCCGCTGGAACAGTCTTCCTCGACCACACCTTGGGCGCCACCTGTCCCCCCATGCGCCTCCCCTGCGTGCGGCCCGCGCCAGGCCCGCCCCGGGCCCCGATCTGGGCCGAGGCCCGACCGCGCCGTCCGCCCCACTGCGCCCGAGCGCTCCGCTGCATCGCCCCGTCGCCTGTGCATCTCCGCCGCCCCGCCGAGGCCGCCCCCTGCCGCAGATGCCTCGCGCCGCCGCGAGCTAGGCCGTCGTTGCCTCGCGTCCTCCCGTTTCCTCACCAAGCGACGCCGTCGCCTGGAGCTCGAGCCGCCGCGTCCTGTCACCCCCCTCGTCGGATCCTCATCGTCGCCGGCCTCTCGTTGACGAGCCGCCACCGGGAATTGGTTCCCTGGCCCCGGATCCGCGTCCTCCCGCTCCGGATCAGGCCTCTCCGGCCAGTCCCCGTCAACCACCGCCCCGCCACTCCTCCCGCTGCCGGCCTCGTCCCGCTCAGGGGAACGACGACGCCCAGTGCAGCCTCGCCTCGCACGGGGCCAGCCTGCGACCTCGTGGGCCGATCCAGCGTCGGCCCATCCAGCTCCTCGCCCGCGGCCTAGCCATACTGCCAGGCCGGCCTCCTCCCGCAGGCCCAGCCTCCCATCGCCGCCGCCTGTGCCGCCTCGTCTCCGTATGGGCCGGCCCGCTCTGCCTCCTCCTCCTCCTGGCCCATGGGCCCAATGTGAGCACCCTCTGTTATCCCTCGCCCAAGCGTGATCTGGTTATATAGCGCTTGTTGTTTTTTATTCTGTTAAATCTGCTAAGTCCCTTTTTCTTTCAGCATTTTGTTGCATCTTTGAGTGCCTGTAAATTATTGTGTGCTTATCCAAATTGAGTGTATGATATGTCAAAATGATCATGGTGACATGCTCTACACTTTGTTCCATTGTGCCATGCTCATTTGAGTTCATCTAGTTGCTCCAATATCTGTTGCAAGGGTGCTACTTGTTATAAACTGCTGCTACTTGTTATTTTGTTGCTATGTTTGAGATATGATAACTTAGTGCATGTTCATCCAAATGATGCAAATGATATGTCAAAATGTTCATCATGAGATGCTCTACATGTTGGTTGCTATAGCATGTTTGTTTGAGTTCATATTGCCATGTTAATCTCTGTTGCAAAAGTGCTTTTGGTTGTTAGGTTTTGTAATTTTTTACGAGATGCCTTGTTGAGGAGCTCGTTGCTATTGTTGTGTTTGTCCCCTTGTCACATGCCTAGATGTTTTAGATTCTCCATGATGTGTTCTTTGCTGTGGTGCAAATCATTTGCCATGATATGCCTTGTGTTGACTTAAACATGCTTGTAAACATGCCATGTTGTTATTGCTGTTTTAACACTTAGTGAAATTTCACTAAGTCTGGAATCTGTAATATCCTGATGCTATGTTTGCTTGATGTCCTAGGCAAATCCATGTTAGTTTTGGGGTGGCCATTGATCATTCCTTGTTGTATATGTTGTTGTCTATCCATCCACACCATCACTTGCTCATTTGACTTGCTGTAGCTTATTTAATTCTTGCTCCCAAGTTGCTATAAAATATTATTGTCAGGTTTTTAGTGTCATGATCAAAATGATGTCGCTTGTTGCTATTGATCCATGCCTCCTATGGAGTTGCTCCAGTGGAGTTGTTTGTTGTAGGATATGTCTACTTCATGTCCATGCTTCTTGTCACCATGTTTGAGTGATGTAGCATATATATTTCTTGCTTCCAAGTTGCTATGTGGCTGTTAATTTCAGCTTGTTGTTATATCTTGTTTCATGTGTATCTTTTAGCCCGTTGCTCCGTTTGGGGTGTTCCTTATATGAAACTTGAGTGATTTTGCATGTAGAATCATAATATCATCTTGTTTTCATGTTTGGAGTGAGTTTGGTTGATGTTTGGGTGCATCTTGCACCGTTGCCATGTTGTGCTTCCTACCTTGCCATGTTGTGCTTCCTACCTTGCCATGTAATGCTTCCTGTATAGACTTGATGTGCTTCCTGTATAGATTTGTCATGCATCATACCTTGCCATGTATTGCATCATATAAACTTGTGTTGTTTTTCTATGCTTCCTACCTTGCCATGTTATACTTCCTGTATAGACTTGTTGTGCTTCCTGTATAGTCTTGTCATGCATCATACCTTGCCATGTATTGCATCATATAGACTTGTGTTGTTTTTTTGTGCTTCCTACCTTGCCATGGTATGCTTCCTGTATAGTCTTGTCATGCATCATACCTTGCCATGTATTGCATCATATATAAACTTGTGCTGTTTTGCTGTGTTTCCTACCTTTCCATGTTTTGCTTTCAGTGTAGACCTGCTGTGCATCATATGTAGACTTGTTTTGCATCATACTTGGTTGAGCATATTGTTATGTTCTTGTGTAGTGTGTTTACCATATTGCTTGCTGATACGTCCAAAACGTATCTATAATTTCTGCTTGCTCCATGCCACTTTTGGGTGATATTGCTATGATATTCATACACTTCCATACACTTTTGATCATATTTGGACTAACCTACTAATCCAGTGCACCCCGGTGCCAGTTTCTGTTTTTTGGATGTTTTTGTATTTCAGGTTTTCACATTACGAGAACTGTCAGGAAAAATCCAGAAAAATTATATAAAAAATCAGCGTTCCAGAACCTACCTTGCTCCCGAAGTACAGCCGGGGGGGGGGGCACCAGGGCCCCAGGCGCCCTGGCGGCGCGCCCCCACTGTGCCGCGCCGGGGGGCGCCTGGGCCCCCTGAGGCAGCTCCGATGCCCCCCTTTGGCATATATTTAAAGCGTGTCGAGGAAACCCTGATTCCAGACCCCTTTTCTCCAGACGCGATTCCGATCTCCGCCGCCATCGCCATCAAGCTTCGGGGGACCAGAATTCCTGTGCCGGCACCCTGCCGGGACGGGGAAGTGCCCCCGGATTCATCTCCATCGACGTTGCTTCCTCCCTCCATGATGCGGGAGTAGTTCCTCCTCGGGGCTGAGGTTCTTACCAGTAGCTATGTGGTCAATTCTCTCTCCCATGATGTGATCTTCATTGTGATCATAGGCTATGTTAATCTAGGGTGATCCCATGATATTTCCCCTTCCTCTTTGTATTGGATTGATGTACTCACTTGTCTTTATCTAGTATAATCCCCGAGATCAAGGTGACAGCGGTCTATTGGACATGGATTAGAACAATATTTTCATGAGTGATTTCCTCTCTTGTGTGTTGATTGAAGATTGAGAGTCTCTTGGTGCTTGTCTTTGACTATCCTTTAGATATGTTGTGGTGATTGTGGGACTCTCTTTGGATGGCCGCGGTGACATTGGGAAATCCTTAGATTGAGAACTACGAACTTTGAGGTGTGCTTTTGTAGCCCTACATAATTCTCGTCCTCTCTTGACCACGAAGGAATGACCTCCGAGTGTGTCCCCTTTGCATGTTTTATGGGAAATATCATGTGATTCGATTATGTTAATGTTGTTGGGAGTTGCCACTAGTGAAAGTATTAACCCTAGGTCTTGTTTCCACCATTGCAATACCATTTGTGCTCACGTTTACCACTTGTTTGCTTGCTGCACTTTTTATTACAGATTATATTACTTTGTTTTGCCATCCATATCACTTGCCATTTAACATCTCTTCGCCGAACTAGTGCACCTATACATCTAACAAGTGTATTAGGTGTGTTGGGGACACAAGAGACTTCTTGTATCTTAGTTGCAGGGTTGCTTGAGAGAGACCATCTTCAACCTCTACTTCCCTGAGTTCGATAAACCTTAGGTCATCCACTTGAGGGAAATTTGCTGCTGTCCTACAAACCTCTGCGCTTGGAGGCCCAACATAGTCTACAAGAGTAGAAGCGTGTGTAGACATCACTTGCTTCTTCTCGTCAGTGCTTGTTCCGTTGCGTTCGTGAGGATTCGATCGTCTACCCGTGGTTCTTCTTCAAGGCTTCTTCTCCGTCTTCTTCATGGATCCGTTCTTCTTCCTTGCGGGATCTCAGGCAAGATGATCATACCCTTGGATACCCTTACTATCATTGCCATGCTTAGTGTCTCGATGCTATCGTTATATGTCGCGCTACCCATCATTATTGTCAACCTCTCCTTGTTGCCATGAAACCTCTAACCTTTGAAACCTTCCTAGCAAAACCATTGTTTGGCTATGTTACCCGCTTGATCAGCCCCTCTTATACCGTTGTTAGTTGCAGGTGAAGATGAAGTTCGTCCCAGGAGGGAACCTGTTGTTGGAATATCACAATATCTATTATTATTAATAACACACCTATATACTGGGCATGGGTGGAAGGCTTGGCCTTTTGCTCGGTGTTTTGTTCCACTCATGCCACCTTAGGCGCCGATAAACCGGCATTATGTTCCTTGATTTTGCGTTCCTTACACGATGGGTATATGGGGACCCCTTGACAGTTCGTCTTTGAATAAAACTCCTCGAGCAAGGCCCAACATTGGTTTTAATTTGCTCATAATAACAACTTAATTAATTAATTAAATTGCATAGGGAGTTAGCGCTACCCGAGGATTCTTTCTACATAGCAGGGGGGGCCAGTGCTGATGGTGTTGGTCCCAAACGGGGGTCCTGCAGGGCCACCTTGGGGGAACCCGAGGGCTGGTTTTACATGTAGCATCACCCATCCGGTCATGGCCTGAGACGAGATACGCGCGGCTACTATCAGGGTGTTGACACACCGGGAGGTCTTGCTGGACTTGTTTTACCATTGTCGAAATGTCTTGTGCACCGGGATGCCGAGCCTGATCGGATTTCCCTAAGATAAGGGGTGATGATATTATATTTATCACTTCAGCTAATCGTGAGAGCTTGTGATGGGCTAAGTTGGGACACCCCTGCAGGGTTATGATCTTTCGAAAGCCGTGCCCGCGATTATGTGGCAGATTGGAATTTGTTAATGTCTGGTTGTAGAAAACTTGACAGATGATCCGAAGTAAAACACACAACTGTGTGAGTAACCGTGACTGTCTCTTTTCATTTTGAGAAGAGAACATGGTGGGGTTATGTTTGACTCGTATGTAGTTCAGGATCTTTAGCAATCACTACTAGTTACGGCCGTTTGCGTAGATGCTCATCTTATTCTTGTACTCGTAAGTTAGCCACCATACTTTTCTTAGCCGCCGCTGCAACCTCACCACTTTACCTCTTCCTACCTATTAAGCTTTGATAGTCTTGTTACCCATGGTTATGGGATTGCTAAGTCCTCATGGCTCACAGATACTACAACAACAGTTGCAGGTGCAGGTTTTCGATGTCTTGACGTGAGAGCGTTGTTCGTTGTTTGGAGTTCTTCTTCTTCAGTCTTGGGTTAGGTTCCAGGTCGGCAGCCTGGGATAGCAGATGGATGTCTTTGTGCTTTTCTTGTTTGTATCCGTAGTCGGATACTTTGTATTGATGATGTTGTATTCTTTTGACTTGTATGTATTGTTGTATCCCCCATGTATGTATGTAACGGTACGATGTAATGATATCCATCTTGCTAAGCGCCTGAAATGCGGTTGTGCCCCAATCACGTAAGCGTCACGTGATCGGGATATAATCACATCTTGGGCCTGACACGTAGCATGCACGTATGGTGAACCGTTATGTGATGAAGTTGGAGCATGATTTATTCCTTGATTGTCATCCTTTGTGTGGAGGCCGGGAGCGCGCGATGATTAACTCCTACCAACCTCTCCCCGAGGAGCATGTGTGTAGTAATTTGTTCCAATAACTAGTAGGTTTTTGCAATAAGTATGTGAGTTCTTTATGACTAATATTGAGTCCATGGATTATACGCACTCTCACCCTTCCACCATTGCTAGCCTCTCTAGTACCGCGCAACTTTCGCCAGTGCATTAAACCCACCATTTACCCTTCCTCAAAACAGCCAGCAAACCTACCTATTATGGCATTTCCATAGCCATTCTGAGATACATTGCCATGCAACTTCCACCGTTCCGTCATCATGAGTCTTTTCGTTCAGTTGTAATTTTTGAGTTGTAAGTAAATAAAAGTGTCATGATCATCATTAGAGCATTGTCCCATGTGAGGAAAGGATGATGGAAGCTATTATTCCCTCACAAGTTGGGATGAGTCTTCGGACTTTATAAAAATAAAAGAGGCCAAAGAAGCCCGAAAAAAGAGAGAGAGAAAAAGAGAAAAGAAAAAAGGAGATAAAAGAGAGAAGGGGCAATGTTACTATCCTTTTTCCACACTTGTGCTTTGAAATATCACCATGTTCTTCATAATAGAGAGTCTCCTATTTTGTCACTTTCATATACTACTGGGAATTTTTCATTATAGAACTTGGCTTGTATATTCAAATGATGGACTTCCTCAAATTTCCCTAGGTCTACATGAGCGAGCAAGTTGGATGCACACTCGCTTAGTTTCTTTTCGAGCTTTCATACACTTCTAGCTCTAGTGCATCCGTTACATGACAATCCCTACTCACTTGCATTGATATTGATTGATGGGCATCTCCATAGCCCATTAATTTGCCTAGTTAATGTGAGAGTTTCTCCTTTATTTTGTCTACTACCACTTTTGTCGGGGAAACTGATCCACCCACGAACACCTATGGGGACGGAGCCCCTTTCGATACGGCAGGGGGCGGAGATCGCACGAAGAGCAGATCGAGGCGAAGCACACGACCAGTTTACCCAGGTTCGGGCCGCACGGATGCGTAAAACCCTACTCCTGCTTTGTGGTTTGTATTGAGTTCTTGCTTGGGAGCGCTGAGAGCTACAGTACACTTCAGCGGCTAACGAGACCGAGCGTGAGAGTGTTCGAACCCCTTTCTACATTGCGCATGGGCCTCCTTTTATATGCTCAAGGGGTCACCGACAGGTGGCAACGCAGTTGAGGGTAAAAATGGAAAAAGTGTGGTAGTTGGTACTGTGTTTTATACCTAACCCTGACGGCAGGGGACAAGGGCAATAAATGCCCATCGACGTCGCCCAAACAGTGCAAAAAGGGGCCGTCAGGGGCGCCATCGTTCGCCACGATGGCAACCTTGTCAGCGCAGCTTGCCACCGCGTACCCCTGGCTGCACAGCCTCCCGCCACGTATGCCTGGAAGGGTCCCAGAGAGACACGTGGGTGGATGCACTGGAGCACGGGTACAGAGTGGTAGCTTGCCGCGGAAAGCGCCTTGCCGCGGTCGTTGTTTTGTCGCGTCCGGGAGCTTGCCGCTCACCGGGCCTTGCCGGGACGCGTGGCGCGTCGCGGCAAGTTCCTTGAGATGCCTTGGTTGGCCTTCCCGGCAAGCTCATCTTGCCGAGGTCTTGTCTCCTTGGCTTGAATACTTTGTTCTTGAATGGCTCCAAAGGAACAACGGAGGACCGTGGCGGTCACCCGGCAAGCCTTGCCGCGGGGCGCTGCGACTGCCCGTGCACAAGTTCGGGGTACTAGGGTACCCCTACTTTAGTACACCGACAGGAGCCCCCGGGCCTGGGCCATACATGGTGCCCAGCGCTGTTGGGCCAGGCCCAAAACAGTGCACGGGCACGTGGGGCCTGGGCCACGCCGTATCTTACTCCGTATCCACCGCGCCCTCCCTTAACGACACGCGTTAACTGCGGCGTCGTGGGAGAGATCGTTTGTGGTTTCTTTATTCGGAAATGCGGAACGTCCGTCCCCTCCCTCCTTATAAGCAGGGGAAACAGGGGCAGTTCGTCCATTCGCCCGTTGCTACTCCATCCTCGAGAACCTCCGCCGCTCCCCTTCTTCCCGAAGCTGAAAGAGAGCAGCGCTCCGCCCCCCGTCGCCACCAGCACTACCAGTGCCATCGACCTCCCTCACTGCTTCCGCCATGGCTCCGAAAGGCGAGAAGGGGAAGGCCGCGAAGTCGGCCGAGGCGCTGCGGCTCGCGGCACTGCGAAAGGAGCGGGCTGTCTCCCCCCCCCCCC
>LR738715.1:191327694-191410622 GCA_902687465.1 Secale cereale | reverse complement strand
CGGCAAACTTGTGGGCGAGGGAACCTTCCTTTGCTTGAGAAAAAGAAAGAAGATAAAACAAAGATATGGAGCCTTAAGGCTCGTTATTGCTTACCGGGTGTAGGTGCTACACAAAGTGTTAGATAACACATGCAAAAAATAGAAAGCACGAAATTGACAAGATGTGCGGAGCACATGAGCTTTACTTATGCACGGGGTCTGCGCCCGGCTTTGTACAAAGGATTACATGCAACAGCGGCAAGACTTGTACAAATGGTGGTTGCCGGAACAGGGTCCGGCAACCGCGCCTTACGGGTAAAACTTACGAAGATGCTCGATGTTCCAGGAGTTGCTCACCGGAAAGCCATCTTCGGTCTCAAGGCGAACAGCGCCAGGCCTAGTGACTCGTTTCACCCGGTAAGGGCCCTCCCACTTTGGCGTCAACTTGTTGGAATTCTTGGTGGACTGAACGCGCCGAAGAACAAGGTTGCCTTCCTCGAGACTTCTGGCGTTAACTTTACGGCTATGGTAGAGGCGCAAAGCTTGCTGGTAGCGAGCACCTCGTGCAGCAGCCTGAAGACGATCTTCCTCAAGGAGCAGCGCGTCATCTTGTCGCAGCTGCTCTTGCTCAAGCTCATCATAAGTGAGCACTCGAGGTGACCCGTATACGAGTTTCGTGGGGAGAACAGCCTCTGCTTCATAGACTAGAGCGAAAGGTGTCTGTCCAGTGGCTCGATTTGGCGTCGTCCTGATCGACCAAAGAACCACCGGCAGCTCCTCGATCCAGTTTCTTCCGCACTTGTGCAGCCTGTCGAAAGTTCTGGTCTTGAGGCCACACATCACTTCAGCATTTGCCCTCTCCGCTTGACCGTCGCTTCTCGGGTGAGCAACAGAAGCGAAGCATACCTTGGCGCCAAGATCTTGGACGTACTGCATGAAGGTGTGGCTCGTGAATTGCGTACCGTTGTCGGTGATGATCCTGTTAGGGATCCCGAAGCGGCAAAAAATCGACCTGAAGAACTTGACTGCTGACTGTGCGGTCACCTTCCTCACTGCTTCCACTTCCGGCCACTTTGTGAACTTGTCGATTGCAACGTACAAGTACTCAAAGCCCCCGGCTGCGCGTGGAAAGGGGCCGAGGATGTCGAGCCACCAGACCGAAAATGGCCAGGATAAAGGGATCGTCTGGAGAGCTTGAGCTGGCTGGTGTATCTGCTTGGAATGGAACTGGCACGCTTCACACTTGGTTACTTATGCAGTCGCATCCTGGAGGGCTGTTGGCTAAAAGAAACCTTGCCGGAACGCCTTGCCGACAAGTGCTCTTGCGCCAATGTGGTGACCACATATGCCTCCATGTATCTCTGCCAACAGCTTTTGTCCATCTTCCCGAATAATACACTTCAATTTCACACCGTTGAGTCTTCTTCTGTACAGTGTGTTGTCAACAAACTGGTACATACTTGACTGTCGGGCTACTCTTTCTGCTTCTTCTTGCTCTTCAGGAAGTTCTCCTGTCTGAAGAAAACGGACAATCTGCTGTGCCCATGCTGGAGCTTGTGGCTCGACAACAAGGACTAAAGGCACATCTGCTGCCGCGGGAACATCCGCTTCTACGGCGAGAACCTGTGGCTCAGCCGGAGCTTGATGTTCCCCGGCAAGCTTGCCGGAGCAAAACTTGTCGGGAGCGTCTGCTTCAACGGAACAAACCCTAGGGCTTGCCGGAGCAGACTGCTCCTTGGCGCTCTTGGTGTTGATCTTGGGGACTTTCTTGGCGGCGGCTTCGGGAAGCTCTACTGCAAAATAGTCACCAGAAATCAACTTCCTCTTCTTGGTTTGTCCAGTTGATGGTGTTACGGATGGTTGAGTCAGCCTGAGCACAAAGATCCCTGGTTCCACAGGTAACTTAAGTGCGGCGCACTTTGACAGGCCATCTGCGATGTCGTTCTGAGCTCTTGGAACATGCTCCATCTGTAGGCCGTCAAAGTGCTCTTCAAGCTTTCTCACTTCATCGATGTAAGCTTCCATCAACGGACTCTGATAATTCTTGTTCACTTGGCGGACGACAAGCTGCGAGTCACCCCTGATAATGAGATTCTTGATCCCAAGGTCTGCCGCGATCCTGAGACCGGCAAGTAAACCCTCATACTCTGCGGTATTGTTCGTTGCTTGCTCCTTGGGAAAGTGCATCTGGACTACGTACTTGAGGTGCTCTCCGGTGGGTGCGACAAGCAGCACGCCAGCACCGGCGCCTTGCAGCGAGAAGGCACCATCAAAGTACATCAGCCACTCTTTGCTTGCTTCCTTGACGGGGATGTTCGTTTCTGGAATTTCTTCATCTGGTGTTGGCGTCCACTCTTCTATGAATTCTGCCAATGCTCTGCTTTGGATAGTTGAAGTGCTTTCAAACTTGAGGCCAAAGCTTGACAGTTCCAGTGCCCACTCAACAATCCTGCCTGTTGCTTCTCGATTCTGCAGTATCCTCTTCAGCGGAAAGCGAGTGACAACTGTGATCTCATGCGCTTGGAAGTAATGGCGCAGCTTTCTCGAGGCCATGAGAAGGCCGAAAAGCAATTTCTGCACACCGGAGTACCTTGACCTAGACCCCTGCAGAAGGGAACTGACAAAGTAAACTGGGCGCTGCGCCATCCTCTTCTGTATCTCCTGCGCAGATCCATCTTTGTTGGGACCAGAGCTTGTCGGGGAAGACCCCTGCTTGTCGCTGGATGAGCTTGCCACGGTTGCTGGCTCATCGTCTGCCTCCCTCTCTGCTACTAACGCAGCACTAACCACTTGATTGGTTGCTGCTAGATACAGCAGCAACTTCTCTTGAGGCTTAGGTGCGACAAGTATTGGAGTGGAGGACAGGTATCTCTTCAAGTCCAGCAGCGCGGCCTCCGCTTCCGGAGTCCATTTCATTGGACCTGCCTTTTTCAAAATTTTGAAAAACGGCAGGGCGCGCTCAGCAGACTTAGAAATAAACCTGCTGAGAGCAGCCACGCAACCGGCAAGTCTTCGTACATCCTTAACGCGCTTTGGTGCATCGATCTGCTCAATGGCCTTGATCTTGTCGGGATTGGCTTCAATTCCCCTCTGAGACACGAAGAACCCGAGAAGCTTGCCGGAAGGGACTCCAAACACACACTTCTAGGGGTTGAGCTTGAGCTGGATCTTACGCAGATTTGCAAAGGTCTCGTCTAAATCTTGAATCAGAGTTGTCCTGTCCCTGCTCTTGACCACTATGTCATCCATGTAGGCTTCCACATTTCTGTGAATTTGTGGCTCAAAAGCTGTATGGACTACTCTTGCAAACGTTGAACCACCATTCTTCAAACCGAAAGGTATCCGTATGAAACAGTACGTGCCACACGGAGTGATGAATGCGGTCTTCTCCTCATCCTCTTCTGCCATGAAGATCTGATGGTATCCTGAGTATGCGTCAAGAAATGAAAGCAAATCACATCCAGCCGTGGATTCAACAATCTGGTCAATGCGCGGCAAGGGAAATGGGTCTTTGGGACAAGCTTTATTCACAACGGTGAAATCGATACAAAGCCTCCATTTCCCGTTTGCCTTGCGCACGACTACAGGATTGGCCAACCACGTAGGATGGAGCACTCCTCTGACAAGGCCTACTGCTTCCAACTTCTTGATCTCTTCTACGATGAATTCTTGGCGCTCCACTGCTTGTTTCCTGACTTTCTGCTTGACGGGCCGCGCATGAGGATAGACGGCAAGATGGTGCTCAATTACTTTCCTGGGAACACCGGGGATGTCAGACGGTTGTCACGCAAACACGTCGACGTTCGCCCGTGGGAAAGCAACGAGCGTGCTTTCCTATTTAGGGTCAAGTATGGCACTGATGGTGAAGGTACCACCAGTGCCGTCCTCCTTGGCGGACACCTTCTTGGTTGCTGGCGGAGCTGCCATTATCTTCTTACACTTGCCGGTGGAGCTCGATGGTGCATCCTCGACGGTAGCGCAGCACTCCGAAGAGGTGCGCTTGCCGGAGTGGGCATCAGAGCTCTTGCCGGACTTGGTCTTCTTCTTCCCCCCGGGAGCTTCAACGGCAAGTATCTTGCTATCTGTTGCGGCTGCTGCTTCCCGGTAGATCTTGTCGACGCAGATAAGAGCATCCTTCTTGTCGCCAAGGACAGAGATGACACTTATCGGGCCTGGCATCTTCAGCATGTTGTATGCGTAGTGAGAGGCTGCTATGAACTTGGCGAGTGCTGGACGGCCAAATATCTCATTGTAAGGCAATGGAAAGTCGGCAACGTCAAAAGTGACCCTCTCAGTCCTGAAGTTCAGCTCGCCGCCAAATGTCACTGGCAACGTGATCTTCCCCTTCGGCTTGCTCCTTCCCGGGTTGATTCCTTGGAATGTGCCGGTCTCTTCGAGCTCGCTGTCAGGGATCTGGAGTTTCTGGAGTACAGCGGAGGAGATCAGGTTCAAGCCGGCCCCGCCGTCAACTAACATCTTAGTGACCTTGAGGTTGCGGATAGTTGGTGAAACCAACATCGGCAAGCACCCGACCGCAGTTGTGCGATCAGGGTGGTCCTCAATATCAAAGATGATAGGCGTGCTGGACCATTTCAGCAGCTTGCGCAATTCGACAGGGGGTTCCGCTGCATTGACTTCCCGCACCCACTGCTTGAGTTGGCGGTGTGAAGTATGCAGAGAAGCACCGCCGTCAATGCACAAGACCTTTGTGGCTTTCTGGAACTCCTGCTCACTGGTCTCGACATCATCCATGTCTTCGTCGTCGTCTTCATCCTTGTCGCGGCCGCGGGGAGGTCTGTCTCCTTGCCGCTGCTTGGCCTTGCCGCGGCGTCCTCCCCGGTCGTTGAATGACCGCTTCTTGCCGGATCCTCCATCACCTCCTTGGGCCTTCTCCTTGTCGCACCGCTCGTATTCAGCCTTTTGCTGCTCAACAAGCTGCTCGACCCTCTTGTAGTTCTGGAGGTCGTGGCCCTTGGTACGGTGGATCTTGCAGTACTGCTTGTCGGTGCTGTCCTGCTTGTCGGCGGCCGCCATAGCCCGGCAGTTGGTGCATGCGGCAGTCTCCTTGCCGGAGCTACCAACTTGGGCTTTCTTGGCGCCACCTTCGTTGCCGGACTGCTCAACGACTAGCACCTCTTTGTTTTTCTTTTTCCTGTTGTTTCGCCGCCGGTTCTTCTTTGCCGAGGCAGCATCTTCGCTGTCAGATCCTCCAGCTCATGTATCCTCTTTGGGGAGTTTCCTCCCCTCAGCACGTGCACACTTGTCGGCCAGGGCATACAGCTCACTGACGTCCCTGATCTTGCACATCGCCATCTCCTCCCTCATCCTGCGGTTACGCACGTTCTGATGGAACGCGCTGATAACAGCGGTAGGGTGGACATCTGGGATGTTGTGATGTACACGGCTGAATCTCTGGATATACTTGCGCAGGGGTTCTCCTTCCTTCTGGGCGAGCAGATGAAGGTCACTCTCTTGTCCATGAGGTTTGTGGCCGCCTGTAAAGGCGCCGACAAACTGATGGCACAGGTCAGCCCAGGAGGATATAGAGTTGTCCGGCAAGTGCATGAGCCAGGACCTGACGTTGGGTTTGAGTACCAGCGGGAAGTAGTTGGCAAGGATCTTGTCGTCCCGCCCCCCGGCAGCTTGCACCGCGATGGTGTAGATGCTGAGGAACTCCGACGGATGCGTCTTGCCGTCGTACTTCTCTGGTACGTCTGGCTTGAAATTCTTCATGTTGGGCCACTGGACTTCCCGCAGCTCACGAGTAAACGCAGGACAACCTACCGTGTATGGCAAGTCGCCTGGTTCCCCTGGCGCATGCATGTCGACAGCGGGCCCAGCGTGCTGGTCTGATTGACGCCGCGCTTCTCTTCGACGCTCGATGCGAGTGCGAGCGTCTTCTTGTTGTCGTTCATGAAGAACTTGGCGCTGATCGCGACGAGCTCGTGGATCCGATGACGCAGTGGAGTCGTCGTCGATGTTGATCCGGCGAGTCGGCGATCTTGGCCTTCGGGGCGGAGAGTGCACGGTGGTTGCACCCCCACCAGTCTTGTCGCCATCGGCCCGTGCCTGGCTGACTTGCCGCGACTGCGATGTGCTCGGCTGCCGCGGAGTGTCGCCATTGGCGAAGGCGATGAGACTCTGAATGGTGGCCCTCCAGTCGTCGGCCTTGTCTGCCGCTGGAGGGAAGTCTAGGAGCAGTTGAGCTCGTGCCAAAGCTTCTGCTGGAGTGGCGGGTAACGGTGGCGAACGGTGCGAGGAGCGGGATATGCTCGGACTTCTAACTACGTTAGAAGGAGCAGTATCCCGTCCAGGCGACCGTCTCTTGCTCGTGCCGGCATGTTGGCGTGCATGCTGGTCTTGAGCATCCCGAGATCCGCCAGCTCGATCTTGGCCCAGCAAACGTATGGTACCATGAGTACCATGACACTGCCGGTCCCGCGCCTCCTGAGATGGGCGCGGTGCATGCACGGACGCCGAGGTCTTGGAGTGCGCCCGGTCGTCGTGAGAGCCGGCTACGCCGCCGATGGGCAGCGCAGCCTTGTCCTTGGACCTGGCAACACCGTGAGCTCCCTCGTCGGCGCCCGTTCTTCCGCCGGCGTCTATCCCACCAGCCGTTGGCTCCGGCGGTGGCGGGATCGACGCGGACGGAGCAGCTGCCTCCGAAGCCTTCTTCTTCGGCGGCATGTTGATGAAGATGATGAAGATCTAGCTCGTGTGGACGCCGGATCAGGTTCATACAACCTCGACGCACCCCCTCCCTGGCGCGCCAAAGATGTCGGGGAAACTGATCCACCCACGAACACCTATGGGGATGGAGCCCCTTTCGGTACGGCAGGGGGCGGAGATCGCACGAAGAGCAGATCGAGGCGAAGCACACGAGCAGTTTACCCAGGTTCGGGCCGCACGGATGCGTAAAACCCTACTCCTCCTTTGTGGTTTGTATTGAGTTCTTGCTCGAGAGCGCTGAGAGCTACAGTAAACTTCAGCAGCTAACGAGACCGAGCGTGAGAGTGTTCGAACCCCTTTCTACGTTGCGCATGGGCCTCCTTTTATATGCTCAAGGGGTCACCGACAGGTGGCAACGCAGTTGAGGGTAAAAATGGAAAAAGTGTGGTAGTTGGTACAGTGTTTTATACCTAACCCTGACGACAGGGGACAAGGGCATTAAATGCCCATCGACGTCGCCCAAACAGTGCAAAAAGGGGCTGTCAGGGGCGCCACCGTTCGCCACGATGGCAACCTTGTCGGCGCCGCTTGCCACCGCGTACCCCTGGCTGCACAGCCTCCCGCCACGTACGCCTGGAAGGGTCCCAGAGCGACACGTGGGTGGATGCGCTGGAGCGCGGGTACAGAGTGGTAGCTTGCCGCGGCAAGCGCCTTGCCGCGGTCGTTGTTTTGTCGCGTCCGGGAGCTTGCCGCTCACCAGGCCTTGCGGGACGCGTGGCGCGTCGCAACAAGTTCCTTGAGATGCCTTGGTTGGCCTTCCCGGCAATCTCCTCTTGCCGGGGTCTTGTCTCCTTGGCTTGAATACTTTGTTCTTGAATGGCTCCAAAGGAACCACGGAGGGCCGTGGCGGTCACCCGGCAAGCCTTGCCGCGGGGCGCTGCGACTGCCCGTGCACAAGTTCGGGATACTAGGGTACCCCTACTTTAGTACACCGACAACTTTCTATTCCACCTATAGTGCTATATCCATGGCTCACGCTGATATATTGCGTGAAAGTTGAAAAGTTTGAGAACACTAAAGTATGAAACAATTGCTTGACTAATATCGGGGTTGTGCATGATGAAATACTTTGTCTGATGAAGACGGAGCATAGCCAGACTATATGATTTTATAGGGATAATTTTCTTTTCCCATGTTATTTTGAGAAGACATGATTGCTTCATTAGTATGCTTGAAGTATAATTGTTTTTATGTCAATATTAAACTTTTGTTTTGAATTCTATGGATCTGAATATTCATGCCACAATAAAGACGATTGCATTGATAATTATGTTAGGTAGCATTCCACATCAAAAATTCTGCTTTTATCATTTACCTACTCGAGGACGGGCAGGAATTAAGCTTGGGGATGCTTGATACGTCTCCAACATATCTATAATGTTTGATTGTTCCATGCTATTATATTATCAACTTTGGATGTTTTATATGCATTAATATGCTATTTTATATTATTTTTGGGACTAACTTATTAACGTAGAGCCCAGTGCCAGTTTCTGTATTTTCCTTGTTTTTGAGTTTTTCAAAAAAGGAATGTCAAACGGAGTCCAAACGGAATAAAACTTCTGCGATGATTTTTTTTGGACCAGAAGACATCCGGAGGACCTGGAGTGCAAGTCAGAAGATTCCTGAGGAGACTTCAAGCCTCAAGGGTGCTCCCCTAGGCTTGTGGCCCCCTCAAGAGTCCCCTGACCCTACTCCTTGGCCTATAAATTCAGAAATATTCCAGAAACCCTAGAGGCATCCACAAAAATACTTTTCCACGGCTGCATGTCTCTCTTCCCGTGAGATCCCATCTTGGGGCCTTTTCCGGTACTCGACCGGAGTGGGATTCTATCACAAAGGGAATCTATATCAACCTTGTTGCCCATCCGATGATGTGTGAGTAGTTTACCACAGGCCTACGGGTCCATAGCTAGTAGCTAGATGGATTCTTCCCTCTCTTTGATCTTCAATACAATGTTCTCCTTGATATTCTTGGAGATCTATTTGATGTAATCTTCTTTTGCGGTGTGTTTGTCGAGATCCAACGAATTGGGGATTTATGATCAGATTATCTATGAATATTATCTGAGGCTTCTCTGAGCTCTTTTATGCATGATTGAGATAGCTTTGTATTTCTTTTCAATCTATTGATTTGGTTCGGCGAACTAGATTGGTTTTTCTTGCAATGTGAGAGGTGCTTTGCGATGGGTTCAATCTTGTGGTGTCCTCACCTAGTGACATAGTAGGGGTAGCAAGGCACATATTGTATTGTTGCCATTAAGGATAAAAATATGTTGTTTATATCATATTACATGAGTTTATCCCTCTACATCATGTCATCTTGCTTAAGGAGTTACTCTCTTTTTAACTTAATACTCTAGATGCATGTTGAATAGCAGTCGATGAGTGAAGTAATAGTAGTAGATGCAGGCAAGAGTCGGTCTACTTTTCACAGACGTGATGCCTATATTCATGATCATTTCCTTAGATATTGTCATAACTTTGCGATTTTCTATCAATTGCTCGACAGTTTTTTGTTTACCCACCGTATGCTTTCTTCGAGAGAGAAGCCTCTAGTGAAACCTATGGCCCCCGGGTCTATTTCCATCATATATTTTCAGATCTATAAAACCAAAAACCCAAAAATATCTTGCTTCAATTATTTTGTGTTTACTTTATTGAGCTTTTTTACTTTTGTTTTAAATCTATCTCTATCAGATCTCACTCTTGTTCGTGACTGTGAAGGGATTGACAACCCCTTTTTCGTGTTGTGTGCAAGTGTTTGTTAGTTTGTGCAGGTGCATAGATTGGAGACTTGCATGTGCCTCCTACTGGATTGATACCTTGGTTCTCAACTGTGGGAAATACTTATCTCTACTTTGCTGCATCACCCTTTCCTCTTCAAGGGAAAAAATAAACGCAACCTCACATCATGGGTGCCCTCCTCGTAGTGGTGAGTTGCCTGAGCCGCTCCCGGCACTAGCCTGCTGCATCTCGAGTTGAGGTAAGCATGGGCACGCTGAGAAAACACCTTGTAGTCTTCGTCAAAGACATCGATGGTGGCCTCGATAAAACGCCATGAACTGTCATTTAAAGTAGCCAACCGCGTCGCAGCATTGGCACGGGAGGCATCGATGTTGACCTAGACGGCGAGGTGTTCCTCCAAGATCTGGGGGTCAGCATGAATGGCAGCCATCGCGACCTCATCCGCACATGCGGTCGTGATTTGCTTCTCGCTATCAAATGCCCCTTGATCTCCTGGCTATACTACATGCACCATGGCTTAGGGTGGCGCTTATTTGGAGTAGGGTTCGGTGATTTGGGTGGAAGGTGCCGCCCCAGCGATCAGGGCATGTGGGATGTGGAAGGAGGAGGATGGGGGTCGGGTGTGGATTACCTGCCTAGATCGATGAGGTCGAGCAGCATGATGGAGGGTCGTCAGCGAGGACGCGGCGCTGCAAGCAAGTAGTGAAGGTTTGAACTTGGAAAGGAAGGCGGAAATAGGGGAAATGTGACTTTTGGTAAGGCAGAGGGAGCCGGGAGGTAGATATTTCCGTGGAAGCCGAAAATTTTGGCTCGGTGCAGGAAAAAACCGACGCGCAAAGTGTCATCAGACACAGTCCCTTATTCAGCACTGTCTACGATATGTGAACATCACAAATGATTTATATAGCTTATGAAAGCACATTTGCTCCCTGGGTGGTTTTGGTAATTAATGACAACATACTTTGTGGTTGGACTAATACTTTTATCAAGTATGTTTCAGGAAACCCAATCACATTGGTATGGCAAGATGACTAAAGAAGTGGACCCCTCAAATGCTAAGGCAAGCTTTGGCAAAAGCTCAAGACTTCATTTTTGGTTTAGTGATCAAAGATCACATTGAGTCCATAGGAAAAGCCAATACTATTAAAAGGGGATGAGGTTGTGTTGATGATCTGGTTGCTCAAGTGCTTAGTGATTTAGCTCCTTCAACTATCAGCACCTTTCACTACTAAACACACTCATAAGTAATCTCGGACAAACCGATTCTTCCAACTCAGTCCCACCGAGATGAACCACTTCTGCCATATTCCAAACCCTAGAAAAATCGGTCTTACCGAGTTTGAGATCGGTCTCACCGAAACTGAACTGCCAACCTTCTGTAACCATTTCACATCATATCGGAATAACCGAGTTTGCATTATCGGTCTTACCGAGATTGACAAGCTTCTGTCTTGGCTCAAATCGGTCTCACCGATAATTCATTTTCGGTCACACCGATTCTGGCATGTTCCTGCTCTTTCTCAAATCGGACAAACCGAGTTTTCTTTCTCGGTCTCACCGAAATCTCCAACGTTCATATCAGAAACACTTTCAGTCCCACCGAGATGGTATTTTCGGTCCCACCGAAAATCCCAACGTTCACTATATTTGAACTTTCGGTCTGACCGAGTTTTCACTTCGGTCTCACCGAGATTGGTCAAATGTGTGTGTAACGGTTGGATTTTGTGTGGAGGCTATATATACCCCTCCACCCCCTCCTCATTCGTGGGGAGAGCCATCAGAAAGTCTACCACTTCTACCATACACTTTCTGAGAAGTGAACCACCTACCCTTGTGTTGAGATCAAGCCATTCCATTCCTACCATATGAAACTTGATTTCTAGCCTTCCCAAGTTGCCTTCCACTCAAACCTTTCTTCCACCACAGCCATATCAGTGAGGAGAGTTGAGTGTTGGGGATATTATCATTTGAAGCACAAGAGCAAGGAGTTCATCACCATCAACACCGTCTATTACCTTTTGGGGGGTGGCGCCTCCTAGATTGGTTAGGTGTCGCTTGGGAGCCTCCGTCTTTGAGATGTGGAGTTGAACCAAGAAGTTTGTAAGGGCAAGGAGATCGCCTACTTCGTGAAGATCTACCCCGAGTAAGGCTAGTCCTCCGTGGGCGTAGGCCGTGATGGAATAGACAAGGTTGCTTCTTCGTGGACCCTTCGTGGGTGGAGCCCTCCGTGGACTCGCGCAGCCGTTACCCTCCGTGGGTTGAAGTCTCCATCAACGTGGATGTACGATAGCACCACCTATCGGAACCACGACAAAAATCTCCGTGTCACCAAACTGCGTTTGATCTTCTCCACCTCTCTTTACTATATATGCAATTTACTTTCCGCTGCCCATACTCTAGAATTGCATGTGTAGTGTGTTACTTGATATAATCTTAATTGTGAAACTGCCCAAAACTTTGCATAATCAAAAGGCAGATTTTTATATTGTCAAGTAGTCTAATCACCCCCCCCTCTAGACCTACTTCTTCGATCCTACAATTGGTATCAGAGCTTTGGTCTCCATTGCTTTGGTTTACACACCATTGGAGGAAGATGGACGTGTCTACAGATGGGAGTGTTAGCCATAGAGTGCCTGTTCTTGATGGAAGGTTCTATAACTCTTGGAGGGTTGAAATGCTTAGTATCTTTAAAATGTACAATTTGTGCAAATATGTTGAAACCCCTTATGTGCCTCCTGTTGATCCCTTGCACCCTACCATGGATGAAGAGCTTGATTTGCTTCGTAACCTTAGAACTATAAATCTTATCATTAGAGGGTTACCTGATGACTTGCTTAATCTTGTTACAAACTTTGAGTGTGCCTATGCTATATGGAAGTTCTTGGAAGAACTTTATCCGGACTACTCGTTGAGAAGTCTTGATGAAATTCTACACAAGACTATTGAATTTGATAAGTTGCACCCCAATGATCCCAACTTTGATAAATGCTTCTTTGAGCTTCGTGATCTTATGAAAAAGAAGGGTGATCCCGGTCTTATCAATATTATAATTAGAAATGCTCTTGCATTGCATTCCGAAGATTATTGTCACATTGACCAAACTAATGCAAGTACCTATCAAATTGACCTAGGTGTTGATGATGAACAATCTATGGGTCAATATGATGATGAGCATGAGCATGATGATGATTACTCCGATTCGGACACCGAGCTAGACAAGGTCATGAAGAGTCTCAATCTCATGGCAAATATGAGAGACTACATGTCCGGTGGAAAAGAGTGGATTCTTGATAGTGGATGCACCGATCACATGACCGGAGACAAAGACATGTTTCGAGAGCTTGCAAAGAACGATGGTCCACGCAAGTATGTTACTTTTGGAGACAACTCCAAGGGTAAGGTACTTGGCCTTGGTAAGGTGGCCATATCTCATGATAGCTCTATTCAAAATGTCATGCGTGTAGAATCTCTTGGATACAATTTACTTTCCGTGTCTAGATTAGCTGACTTTGGATTCAATGTGCTATTCACCAAAGTAGATTGCCAAGTCTTTCGTCGTGATAATCAAAACATGGCTTTTACTGGTATTCGTAGAGGTGATCTATATATTGTTGATTTCACTAAGAAAGCCCAACCTAGAGCTTGTTTCATTGCTAAATCCTCTAAAGGTTGGTTATGGCATAGAAGGCTAGGACATGTTGGTATGCGTAATCTAGATAAGCTAATCAAAGGTGATCATATTCTTGGTGTTAAAGATGTTTTCTTTGACAAAGATAGACTTTGTAGTGCTTGTCAAGCAGGAAAACAAGTTGGTGGAAGTCATCCCGTGAAAAACATCATGACCACAAGGAGACCTCTTGAGCTTCTTCACATGGATCTCTTTGGTCCCAATGCTTACAAAAGCCATGGTGGTAACTCCTTTGGTCTAGTTATAGTTTATGATTATTCCAGATTTACGTGGGTATTTTTCCTTGATGATAAATCGCAGGTTCAGAGGATCTTCAAGACCTTTGCCAAAAAGGCCCAAAATCAGTTTGAGGTGAAGATCAAGAAAGTTCGGAGTGACAATGGAACGGAGTTCAAGAACGCCAATGTAGACTCTTTTCTCGATGAGGAAGGGATTCTACATGAGTTCTCGGCTACGTACACTCCTCAACAAAATGGAGTTGTTGAGAGGAAGAACCGAACGCTCATTGAGATGGCAAGAACGATGCTTGATGAATACAAGACACCGAAACACTTTTGGGGAGAAGCAGTCGAGACAGCTTGTCATGCTATCAACAGGCTTTATCTTCATAAGCTTCTCGGCAAGACATCATACGAGCTTCTCACCGGTAACAAACCCCAAGTGGGATACTTTCGTGTCTTTGGTTCAAAATGCTATATCCTTGATAAGCATCGTCGGTCTAAATTTGCTCCTAAATCTCATGAAGGCTTTCTTCTTGGTTATGGATCAAACTCCCACACCTACCGTGTCTACAATAATTTCACCCGAAAGGTTGATGAGACGGTAGATGTGAAGTTTGATGAATCTAATGGCTCGCAAGTAGAGCAAATGCCTATTGATGTAGGAGACAAGGACCCATCGGAAGCAATCCAAGATTTATCTATCGGGAAGATCCGTCCCATGGAAGTGAAGGAGAGTACCTCATCTACATATGTGGAGCCACCTACCTCACAGAGAGATGAACCTCAAGGCAACATGGAGGCCTCCACAAGTGGAACTCACCAAGATGAGGAAATGCAACAAGAAGATCCACCGCAACCTCCTTCTCCACCACCTCAAGACAACACCGACAACAATGAAGAAGAAGAAGAAGAGGAAGATGAAGATGATGAGGAAGCTGAGCCACAACATCAACAAAAGCTATCCCGAGTTCGAGCAAGAGTCAAGAAGAATCATCCCGTGGAACAAATGATGAACGACATCAACTCCGGGAGAATTACTCGCTCTAAAACTCGCTTAGCTAACTTTTGTGAGCATTACTCATTTATCTCTAGTATTGAACCTATGAAGGTAGAAGAAGCACTTAAAGACCCGGATTGGGTGAACGCTATGCACGAAGAACTACACAACTTCGAGAGGAACAAGGTGTGGACTTTGGTAGAGAAGCCCAACGATGATCAAAACATCATTGGAACCAAATGGGTGTTTCGGAACAAGCAAGATGAAGATGGACAAGTCATCCGCAACAAGGCTCGTCTCGTAGCTCAAGGTTACACTCAAGTCGAAGGTATGGACTATGGTGAGACCTATGCCCCCGTTGCTAGACTTGAGTCCATTCGCATTCTTCTTGCTTATGCCAATCACCATGATATTACTCTCTATCAAATGGACATCAAAAGTGCTTTCCTAAATGGTGAAATTGAGGAGGAAGTATTTGTGAAACAACCTCCCGGATTTGTGAATCCCAAAAAGCCTAATCATGTTTACAAGTTGCATAAAGCTCTTTATGGTCTTAAACAAGCCCCTAGAGCTTGGTACAAATGCTTAACTAGCTTTCTTCTTGAAAAAGGGTTTGAGATTGGAAAGATAGACTCAACGCTGTTCATGAAAAGGGTTAATGGTGAACTATTTGTGTGCCAAATATATGTTGATGATATTATCTTTGGTTCAACTAACCCTCATTTTAGCAAGAAGTTTGGACAGCTCATGTCGGAGAAGTATGAAATGTCCATGATGTGTGAACTCAAATTCTTCCTTGGGTTGCAAATCAAGCAATCTAAGGAGGGTACTTTTGTCTCACAAACAAAGTACACCAAGGATCTCTTCAAGAAGTTCAACATGCAAGAAAGCAAAGGTATGAGTACCCCCATGCCTACTAGTGGACATAATGACTTGACAAAGGATGGAGAACCCGTTGATCAAGGGTTTACCGTTCTATGATTGGTTCTCTACTATATCTTTGTGCTTCTCGTCCTGACATAATGTTGAGTGTTTGCATGTGTGCACGATATCAAGCAGCTCCTAAAGAATGTCATCTTAAAGCTGTTAAAAGGATAGTGAGATACTTGATACACACACCAAACTTTGGCATTTGGTATCCTAAGAGGGCCTCTTTCGATCTCGTTGGCTATTCCGACTCGGACTATGCCGGTGACAAGGTTGATAGAAAGTCAACTTCGGGTACGTGTCAATTCCTTGGTCGATCCCTTGTATCTTGGTCCTCCAAGAAACAAAATTCGGTATCATTATCCACTGCCGAAGCAGAATATATTGCTGCTGGTTCGTGTTGTGCTCAATTACTATGGATGACACAAACGCTTAAAGATTATGGGATACATGTGAGACGTGTTCCCTTGCTTTGTGACAATGAGAGTGCAATCAAGATTGGACACAATCCTGTGCAACACTCTCGAACAAAGCATATTGAAGTTCGTCACCATTTTATTCGTGATCATACTGCCAAGGGTGATATTAATCTTAAGCATGTTCGCACTGACAAACAACTTGCTGATATCTTTACAAAACCTCTTGATGAGAAGGTGTTTTGTCGCTTAAGGAATGAGTTGAACATCATTGATGCTTCAAACTTGGAGTGATAACTCCATTGATGCATGCAAGGCATGAGCCTCTTGACTAATCCTTGATATTTCTCTTATGATGATGATCATATGTCTTGGACACATTTGCCTCCTTGTATTGCATCTAACTCTTTGCAGGTACTTGGATGATCTACATTCCACAAGATTACCACACACTCAAATCATGTGTAATCTTGTCATTGACCAAGTATCTAGCCCTTTGGGATGTTGAGTTCAAGGAACAATATTCCACATATCCTTTTTGACATCTTATACATCTAGTATTTCACTCTTGTCATCTTGGATATTCTTGAGTATTTCCTTGCTTGCCTAACCCATGTAGGAAGATGAACTACACAAGTAGAAATGGCGCTCCAACTTCACATTCTATGAGCACCTACATCAAGCTTACCTACATGAGTAAAGCAACAACACGCCCAAGGTATGTTCTTCACATCTTTAAGGAGCTTTGCTCAAAGTCATGAGTACAAGCAGCTTCATAAGATGTGATCACATCAAATGCTTAATCGAAAAATGGCAACCCCATTTTGAGCTTAAACGATGAGTATGACCTATGATCAAATGTCCTCATTTGACTCCTAAGTCAATATACTCAAACATAGGTGACTTTGTCGCCGACCTTTATCTAGATGAAGTACATATGCTTTTGGAGTTTTTCTGTTTTCTCTTATGTTCTCTCATTGAGTTTTCTTTAAACAAAATAAAAACTTTATCTAGGAATCTTTTTATCTCTTTTCTTATATTTCCTTGTGAATATCCTTCTGGAAATCTTTTTATGGCTCTGATCAATTCCCCGAAAATCTTTTACAAATTCATTACAAATCTTTTGAAATACTCCTCGCAGAGTGAGCTGAATTATTTCTGGATTTCCTTGGAATAAACTCGGCGTCACCGATTTGAAACTTTCGGTTTAATCGAAAAGGATTCGGACCCACCGATCCATCTAATTCGGTGTCACCGATTTATCTTCCAGGACATATACTTCTGCAGCTCAACTCAAATTTTAAAATTTTAAGGAGGAGAAGACTCAAATTGTCTCTCTGAATGTTCTTATTTGCCCTGTTGTGATTCTTAAGGATCCCACTTCTTTCTTTCTTTCTTTCTTTCCATCTTTCTTGTCCTACCTAGTTTGCTGTCCTTTTCGGCACTTGATGTCAAAGGGGGAGAGAACTTAGGGGGAGTAGGGGGAGTAGGGGAGAAGAGAAGACTTAGGGGAAGAAGAAAAGCAATCTTATCTTAAGGGGGAGAGAATCACATCAAATCTTTGTCATGTTTTACATTGGACATTACAATTGGCATCATTCTTTTGATTTTGCTTTTTCCATCACACCCCTTGTTCTCACAATTGGTATCTTATGAGATCTTTTAGTTTAGGAGGAGAAGACTTAGAGGAATCTTCACAATTGATATCCTATGAAAAGCAAAATCTCTCTGAGTTCATTGAAAATCTTTTAGCTTCGGAGACATGTTTGCTGATTCAAGCCTGTGCTCAATATGAGACACTCTTTATACATGTCCTCCCTGGCTTGGTACTCTTGATGTTCTTGCAGTTGGTTGAAGGAATACTCTTGTGTTATCTAACCTTGTTTTCTCAAGTTTATCCCTTCAGGTACAAATGCCAAGGAACCTCAAGGTAAGTATATGCATCTTGCAGAGTGTGCATGATGGTGACTTGCTTGTAAATACTTGTTTGCAAGAAATCACCATGCACATATGCACTATCACTCAATTCCCTCTCTTCTGCTCTGATGCATATAGCCAAGCTGCATGTAGCACATCTTGCTTATCTCTCTTGTGTGCTTGTGGTAGTCCAAAACCATAATCTATGAAAATCTTGCACACTTGTAGGGGGAGCCTGTGTACTACATGCTTGTCAAAGCTTTCGTGATAATTCTGTCTTTCTTTCAATAAGCTTTGATGTCTTGTTTAGTATAATTTTAGTGTGTTGCCATCAATTACCAAAAAGGGGGAGATTGAAAGCACATTTGCTCCCTGGGTGGTTTTGGTAATTAATGACAACATACTTTGTGGTTGGACTAATACTTTTATCAAGTATGTTTCAGGAAACCCAATCACATTGGTATGGCAAGATGACTAAAGAAGTGGTCCCCTCAAATGCTAAGGCAAGCTTTGGCAAAAGCTCAAGACTTCATTTTTGGTTTAGTGATCAAAGATCACATTGAGTCCATAGGAAAAGCCAATACTATTAAAAGGGGATGAGGTTGTGTTGATGATCTGGTTGCTCAAGTGCTTAGTGATTTAGCTCCTTCAACTATCAGCACCTTTCACTACTAAACACACTCATAAGTAATCTCGGACAAACCGATTCTTCCAACTCAGTCCCACCGAGATGAACCACTTCTGCCATATTCCAAACCCTAGAAAAATCGGTCTTACCGAGTTTGAGATCGGTCTCACCGAAACTGAACTGCCAACCTTCTGTAACCATTTCACATCATATCGGAATAACCGAGTTTGCATTATCGGTCTTACCGAGATTGACAAGCTTCTGTCTTGGCTCAAATCGGTCTCACCGATAATTCATTTTCGGTCACACCGATTCTGGCATGTTCCTGCTCTTTCTCAAATCGGACAAACCGAGTTTTCTTTCTCGGTCTCACCGAAATCTCCAACGTTCATATCAGAAACACTTTCGGTCCCACCGAGATGGTATTTTCGGTCCCACCGAAAATCCCAACGTTCACTATATTTGAACTTTCGGTCTGATCGAGTTTTCACTTCGGTCTCACCGAGATTGGTCAAATGTGTGTGTAACGGTTGGATTTTGTGTGGAGGCTATATATACCCCTCCACCCCCTCCTCATTCGTGGGGAGAGCCATCAGAAAGTCTACCACTTCTACCATACACTTTCTGAGAAGTGAACCACCTACCCTTGTGTTGAGATCAAGCCATTCCATTCCTACCATATGAAACTTGATTTCTAGCCTTCCCAAGTTGCCTTCCACTCAAACCTTTCTTCCACCACAGCCATATCAGTGAGGAGAGTTGAGTGTTGGGGAGATTATCATTTGAAGCACAAGAGCAAGGAGTTCATCACCATCAACACCGTCTATTACCTTTTGGGGGGTGGTGCCTCCTAGATTGGTTAGGTGTCGCTTGGGAGCCTCCGTCTTTGAGATGTGGAGTTGAACCAAGAAGTTTGTAAGGGCAAGGAGATCGCCTACTTCGTGAACATCTACCCCGAGTAAGGCTAGTCCTTCGTGGGCGTAGGCCGTGATGGAATAGACAAGGTTGCTTCTTCGTGGACCCTTCGTGGGTGGAGCCCTCCGTGGACTCGCGCAGCCGTTACCCTCCGTGGGTTGAAGTCTCCATCAACGTGGATGTACGATAGCACCACCTATCGGAACCACGACAAAAATCTCCGTGTCACCAAACTGCGTTTGATCTTCTCCACCTCTCTTTACTATATATGCAATTTACTTTCCGCTGCCCATACTCTAGAATTGCATGTGTAGTGTGTTACTTGATATAATCTTAATTGTGAAACTGCCCAAAACTTTGCATAATCAAAAGGCAGATTTTTATATTGTCAAGTAGTCTAATCACCCCCCCCTCTAGACCTACTTCTTCGATCCTACAGCTTACCCCGTGTGTGATGGGTTTGAACGTGCAAGTTTTGGTCCGAATTTCCCTGGTTATAGTGGTCATCCACGTCATTGCATAATTTGGGTACACAAAAGAGCCTACAGCACACCCACACTTCTTAATTGAGAAAGTTCAACAATTAAACAGAGCTAGCTGACCTAAACATTACTCTAACAAATTAAAGACATGCGCTCTACATTAAACACAGAGTATTGCTTCGGCTAGCGCCCGTCGATCTCTGCCGACTCCTCCATGTCCAGCTCACGCCTGATGATCTCCTGGGGAAGGGGCTCCATGGCATCCATCGCACCATACCCGGCAAGCATCTCGCCATCCGCGTCCGCCATCTCTTTGGAAAAGGCCGCCATGAGCTGGGCGTAGGCGGCCGCAATCTGGGCTTGGATGGGCTCCGTCGTGGCAAGGTATGCTGCGAAGGAACGAACGGCTGCTCGAACGCTCTCGACGATTGCCAACTCTTAGGACATGGGTTGTCGATCGTTGTCGGAGAAGCTTCGTTCGATTTATGCGGTGACCGATAGGAGCTCGGCGTGGGCGGCCTCGACATGGTCATCGGTGGACTCCGTCACGGCTAAGGCCCCCGCTGTAGGACGGACTGCTGTTGTGCCGCTCTCGCTAGTTGCTATCCCCGGCGCAGATCTTGATGCCGCCACGTGAGCAACAATAACGGCTGCTTGGGTTGCCTTGGTCCCCCAGTCGCAGATAGCGGCCGCGCTCCCACAGCTTGTTAGCACGCGCATGGTGCCTTGATACGTCTCCGTCGTATCTATAATTTTTTATTGTTTCATTCCAATATTATACAAGTTTTACATACTTTTGGCAACTTTTTATATGATTTATTGGACTAACCTATTGATCCAGTGCCAAGTGCCAGTTCCTATTTTCTGCATGTTTTTTGTATCGCAGAGTATCCATATCAAACGAAGTCCAAATGCAATAAAATTTCACGGAGAATTATTTTGGAATATATGTGATTTTTGGGAGGTGGAAGCAACGTAAATGGGGGCCCGTAGGCCCCACAACCCACTAGTGCGCGCCAGAGGTGCCTGGCGTGCCCAGGTGTCTTATGCCCACCTGGAACGTTCGTTGGAGTTGTACTTCGGGCACAAGGAATCATATATCTAGAGAAAAATCGTGTAAAAATCTCAGCGCAATCGGAGTTACGGATCTCCGGGAATATAAGAAACGATTTTCGGCCAGATCTAGGGGATGCGAAACAGAAGAGGATAGAGAGACAGATCCAATCTCGGAGGGGTGAGAGCCCCTCCCATTCCATGGAGACCAAGTACCAGAGGGTGAACCCTTCTCCCACCTAGGGAGGAGGCCAAGGAAGAAGGAGAAGGAGGGGGGCTCTCTCCCCCTCGCTTCCGGTGGCGCCGGAGTGCCACTGGGGCAACGATCGGGACGACGATCTGCATCAGCAATCTTGCTACCGTCCACACCAACTCTCTCCCCCTCATGGCAACGGTGTATCCCCTCTTTCCCCTCGATGTAATATCAACTTAAACATGGTGCTCAACTCCTTATATTATTTCCCAATGATCTATGGTTATCCTATGATGTTTGAGTAGATCCGCTTTGTCATGTGATTAATCATGATCTTGGTTGGTATGATTGTATATTTTATTTATGGTGCTGTCCTACGGTGCACTCCGTTCTCGCGCAAACGTGAGGGCCCCCTATTGTAGGGTGTTGCAGTATGTTCATCGTTCATTTATAGTGGGTTGCGAGAGTGATAAAAACTTAAACCCGGGTAAGGGGGTATGACGTATGGGAGTAAAAAGGACTTGATACTTAATGCTATGTTTGGGTTTCACGACCTTAATGATCTTTAGTAGTTACAGATGCTTTCTAGAGTTCCAATCATAAGTGCATATGATCCAAGTATGGAAAGTGTGTTAGCTCATTACTCTCCCTCATATAAAATTACAAGAATGATTACCGGTACTTGTTATCGATTACCTAGGGACAAATAGCTTTCTTGTTGACAAAAGTTATCCACTTTTATTATCTTGCAAAGTACTTATAGTTTTACTCTTGCAAAGTAGTTCTAGCATCACACCTACAAAATAGTTTCATACTTGTTTCCAGTAAAGCAAATCTTAAGCGTGCGTAGAGTTGTATCGGTGGTCGATATAACTTGAGGGAATATTTGTTCTACCTTTAGCTCCTCGTTGGGTTCGACATTCTTACTTATCGAAAAAGGCTACAAACTATCACATATACTTGTGGGTTATCAAGACCTTTTTCTGGCGCCGTTGCCGGGGAATTATAGCATGGGGTGAATATTCTCGTGTGTGTTTGTTTGCTTTATCACTAAGTAGTTTTTATTTTCTATTCTAAGTTGTTTTCTATCTTTAGTTATGGGTAGAAAACGCAAAATACCAAAAAAAAATAGTGGTACCTACTGAACCAATGGTTGAAGAACCACCCAAAATCTATCACACTACTGAAGCTTTTTATTTGGATCATCTTCGATACCTATGTGCTCGGGGTAAAACCCCAACTGGCTTAGTTGAGGGCAAATCTTTAGATGAGCATGCTTGTTATGTGTGACACCGCATTTCCGAAAAAGGGAAATTTTTACTGGATCAAATTCATCGTTTGCAATGCTATGCTTGGAATTTATGTGAAATACATGATGTTACTTGTTGTTTTGAAGACCCTAAGAAACACCTTCCCTACCAATGTGAGTTTAGTGATAATGGAATCATATCTTCGTATGCTAAGGATGTTTATAATTACTATGATGTTCAATAAATTGAAGAATTTGTTGCTTTAAGGGTGCTTTTGAAATTGCTTCTTTGATTGAAAAGTATGATGCTACTCTCTACAAATCTGAAAATTTTTCCATACTTAAATATTGTTATGACAATGCCTATGTTAAACCATATATTGAGGACTACTCCGTTGTCCAAGAAGAGACTAACATTTTGCAGTAGTCTATGGAAGAAGAAATTAATGACATTGTGAGCTCAGTGGATGAAAAAGATGAGGAGGAGAGCGAAGACAAAATGAGGAAGAGCATATTGATCACCAGTTCCCACCTTCTAATGAGAGTAACTCTTTATCCCATACATTGTTTAATATCCCTTCGTTCTTACTGAAGGATGAATGCTATGATGATTGTTGTGATCCCGTTGATTCTTTTGAAATACCCCTTTTTGATGATGCTTGCTACGCTTGTGGCCATGATGCCAATATGAATTATGCTTATGGAGATGAACTTGCTATTGTTCCTTATGTTAAGAATGGAATTTTTGCTATTGCACCCACGCATGATAGTCCTATTATCTGTTTGAATTCTCCCCACTACACTATATCAGAGAAGTTTGCACTTATTGAGGATTATATTGATGGGTTGCCTTTTACCGTTGCACATGATGTTTTTGATGAATATAATATGCATGTCCATGCTGCTCCTACTTGAAATTATTATGATAGAGGAACTACATCTCCGCCTCTCTATATTTCCAACACGAGAAAATTGCAAGAAACTGCTTATACTATGCATTAGTCTTTACTTGATGTGCATGAATTGTTCTTGTATGACATGCCGATGCATAGGAAGAGAATTAGACTTCTTCATTGCTTGATATATGTTGCTTTGTGCCCACTACTAAATGCTTAATCATTGTTGATTCAAATTGGCTTTAAAATACCTTGGGATCCGGGTGGATTCATTACTTGAGCACTTTATGCCTAGCTTAATGGCCTTAAAGAAAGCGATGCCAGGGAGACAACCCGGAAGTTTTAAAAAAGTTCCATTTATCTCTGTTGAGTGCTTTTATAAAGTTTCGAAAACAAAAAATATAGAGGTGTAATGCCCAGGATGGGACTATATCTCCTACGTGTCGAGGCACGACTTAAAGATATAAGCCCATTCTGGAATGATCGCAAGTTTGGTACCTTTGCACATCTAATGTAAAAATACGGATGGAAAACTGAAAAGATAGTTGGCTTACACTCGCCACTTCACACAATACATTACATAAGCAAAACATCATTCAAAACATCACAGCCCATCTAAGGGTAAGATCCAAAAGACAAGATACCAAACATAACGTTAAACCACAGGTGTAGATCGAATCCTAGTAGAAACCACTACTGATCGTCGAAAACGTCACAAGCATACGGCCACTCTCTTCATCGAGCTCCCAGTGAAGTACTGATCCAACTCCTGCTTCATTCTCGACTGAACCTGCATCTGGTGTTGTAGTATCTATGAGCCACGAGGACTCAGCAATCCCATAACCATGGGTAACAAGACTAGCAAAGCTTTATGGGTAGGAAGAGGTTAAGTGGTGAGGTTGCAGCAGCGGCTAAGCATAATATGGTGGCTAGCTTACGAGTACAAGAATAAGATGAGCTTCTACGCAAACGGTCGCAACTAGTAGTGATCGCTAAAGGTCATGAACTACATACGTGTCAAACATAACCCCACCGTGTTCTCTTCTCAAAGTGAAAAGAGACAGTCACGGTTACTCACACAGTTGTGTGTTTTACTTCGGATCCTCTGTCAAGTTTTCTACAACCGGACATTAACAAATTCCAATCTGCCACATAACCGCGGGCACGGCTTTAGAAAGATCATAACCCTGCAGGGGTGTCCCAACTTAGCCCATCACAAGCTCTCACGACTAGCTGAAGTGATAAATATAATATCATCACTCCTTATCTTAGGGAAAACCGATCAGGCTCGGCATCCCAGTGCACAAGACATTTCGACAATGGTAAAACAAGTCCAGCAAGACCTCCCGGCGTGCCGACACCCTGATAGTAGCCGCGCGTATCTCGTCTCAGGCCACGTCCGGATGGGCGATTCTACAGGTTTATATCAATCCTCGAGTTTCCTCGTGGTGACCCCGTAGACTCCCCGTTTGGGACCAACACCATCAGCACTGGCCCCCCTGTTATGTAGAATTAAGAACCCGGGGACATGACCCCCTATGCAATTAATTAATTATTTAAGTTGTTATTATGAGCAAATTAAAAACCAATGTTGGGCCTTGCTGGAGGAGTTTTATTCGAAGACGAACTGTCAAGGGGTCCCCATCCACCCATCGTGTAAGGAACGCAAAATCAAGGAACATAATGCCGGTTTATCGGCGTCTAAGGTGGCATGAGTGGAACAAAACACCGAGAAAAAGGCCAAGCCTTCCACCCATGCCCAGTATATAGGTGTGTTAATAATAATAATAATATATATTGTGCTATTCCAACAACAAGTTCCCTCCTGGAACGATCTTCATCTTCACCTGCAACTAACAACGCTATAAGAGGGGCTGAGCAAGCGGGTAACATAGCCAAACAGTGGTGTTGCTAGGAAGGTGTCAAGGTTAGAGGTTTCATGGCAACAAGGAGAGGCTGACATAAAAGATGGGTAGCGCGACATGTAACGATAGCATCGAGACAACTAAGCATGGCAATGGTAGTAAAGGTATCCAAGGGTATGATCATCTTGCCTGGAATTCCGCAAGGAAGAAGAACGGATCCATGAAGTAGACGGAGCAACATAGTCGAGCGAATCCTCACAACTCCGGAACGAAACCGAAGCTAACAAGAGAAGCAACCGGAAAGAAGCAAACAACACGGTAGACACACAAGCATAAACATGGCATACGATGCACATCCAAGTATGATGCATGTCCGGTTTAATTATGCATGGCATGGCAATGAGCACAAACAAAACTACAAGTTAAGTGGAGCTCAATATGCAACGAGTTGCATATTACCGAAACACCGCATTTTAATTATTTAATTGACTCTCGTTTATTTACAAGAAAAGATTAAATGTTTGTTAACATGGCAAGAGGTGAAGCATAATAAAACTACACTATTTAGGCATTTTAAATGAGGCCGGAAATAACAACAACAAATTCCGGAAAATCCCCATGACCAATTTAGCAATTATTAAGCAAACAACAATTCACACATATAATGTTGTTAACATGATGCGGATGACATGATCAAGTTTTATGCAATTTAGTTAAACATTAACATGAAGAGATAAGAAGCATTTGTCACCGTGGTGGAAGGAAAGGGTGCCACGGCAACGATCCGAAAATGATGCAACGGCATCATATCGGTTCCGGTAACTTGTTGAGAGACCGGTGCAAAAGATGACGGAGAGCGAATGTAACAAGATGAAAGGTGGGGTGATCCCGTCACCGGGTTCCCACGAGTCGGCGACGAGGCAACCGAGGAGCACGACAAAAGATGATGCGGGCACGGAGCACACAAGAGAAACATCTCATACAACACGAGCATTCACACGGGTCATCGTCTCAGGGTTATACCTTCGAAGCGTTCGTTTCCGGGCGGTTCAAGATCGTAGTGGAAGTAGTGGAAGTAGACGTTCCGTAGAGGGATGTAGTCGAACACGGGTCGTAGAGGAAGTAGTGGTCGCGACAGTAGTGGAAGTAGTTGTTGTCGAACATCGGTAGGGGTACTTGTCGCATCGCCGAGCGTAGTGGTACTCGGGGTCGTCGTGGAACTTGTTCATGTAGTATTCGTACACTGGGTGCCGGGGTCGTCGGTAGAGGTACTTGTCGCAACTCCGGGCGTATTCATGTAGTCGAACTTGACGTAACCGAAGAGTAGTGCGAGACAACGTAACCGAACACGTTTCCGTAGAGGTACTCGTTCCGTTCGTAGTTGTACTTGGCGCATCCATCGATTTCGGGCGAAGGTAGTGGTACTTGTCAAAAAAAAAACAGCAGCAACATCCAAGGGTCTCGGTCACGGCGAGGAGGCTGCTGCCTTGGCGAACAACATCAGCAACAAAAGGAGGCAGCACGAAGAGTCGAGGCCGTGCAGCGGCATGGCGATGGAGGAAACGACGGCGGCCGATGGGCGTCCAGCGGGGTGCAGCAGGGAGCTGCTCGGGCCAGGCGAGGCCGTGGCCGCAGGACAGGGCGCGCAGGGAGATGTGACGGGGAGGCCGGAGGGACGAGGCACTCGGGGCCTTGGCGATGGAGAAGGCTGGAGGGAGACGGCGACCTTGGCGCGCGCTGGAGGGCGGCGGATCCTGGCGAGCGGACGGCGGGCCCCTGGCCGGCGCTGGAGGATGCGGCGGGCTGCGCTCTGGCTTGGACGCCAGAGATGAGCGGGCGCTGGGGAGCTCCTCTGGCGATGTGGAGCGAGGAGACGAGAGGCGCTCGGGTCTTGCTGGAGGAACAAAGGAGTGGGACTCGGGCGCTGGGAATCGGGCGCTGGAGGAGATCGATCGAAGGGAGACACGGGGTCGAGGAGATGGGATCGGGGCAGAGGAGTGAGGGTGCGGCGCACGAGGGAGAGAAAGAGGGGTGTGAGCGAGCGCTGCGGGAGCGACTAGGGTTAGCGCTAGGTGCAGCTAGGCCAGGAGGGACGTTTGGGCCGGCTGGGAGGGAGAGGCTGAGGACTAGATGACCAAAAGGTCTTAGGGAGGCCGGTGGGCTGCAGCTATAAGGCCCAAGTGGGTTGGAATCTCTCTATAATGCTGATTTCTTTTAGCAGAAGAAATAATAAAAGAGAAGGACGAAAGAAAAAGGGGGGTTAGGGAAAAGTTGCACATGAGGTTATTATTTTTCTCGGGCTCATAAAAATGAGCACGGTCCGAGAAAAATATAAAAGACAAGATCGAGATATAATTCAAACATATTTGAATTTAATTCAAATGGGTTTGAACTAAGACTAGATTTATGAAGTGTCCAAAAATGTCGAGGATTTTTGGTGGAGTTCCGGAAAGTGATGAAATAAACATGGGCAAGGTTAGAGGGCAAGAATTGAGATACAAAACGCATGGAGAATATTATGCAAGTGTGTTATGGTGATTCCGAAGCAATGGAATATTTATAATATAGCTCCCTAAATATTGGGAGGATATGTTATAAAGAGAAGTCATCCTTCCCTCGATTTAAATGGACCGAAGGTCCACACGATTTATTTAAGTTGAGATGCAAAATATTAATGACATGATGGCATGATGACATGAAGCAATGCAAAAATAAATAACACAAGCACAAAAGAAACACACGGGAGAACCCGGAACATCTGGAATCTTCTGGGACGTCGGTCTTCGGGCGTCACAAGAGGGGTACCTAAAACTTTTTTCAAAAAGAAAAGTGAAAGTAAGAAAGACGAGCACCGTTGAAGTGGGGGACGTCCTTGAACTTTGTTCATGCTCATGGAAACTTTGCAAATCTTGAATTACAGAAACTTTTCATCAAAAATAATTATCCCCTTGTACAATTCCATTGTATTATAAAAATAATGCGCCAAGATTTTGCCTTTGGGATGATTAGATTGCTTGTTGGTTTGTTCGGTGCAAAAATAGAAACTTTGGCTGTAGTGCATGATTTTAATTTTTTTTACTAGAACATCAAAAGGTTCTAAAACTTTTTGCATAGTCTTGCTATACAAAAATTTTATTTTTCCTATTTTTTCAGAATTTTTAGAGTTACAAAAGTATAGTGGATGTTCAAATCTTTACATACTGTCATGTTTTCACAGATTGCTGTTATAGCTTCATTATTTGCATATGTTTGAATTCTTGTTGAAGCCTCCTTGACTTGGGGCATAGAATTGTGATAGCATACAGTGGGTAATGTTTGTTTATAATTATACAATAACGTTAGAGCAGTAAATGATGGGATTTCATTCATCATATGCACTAACCCCGCCACTAAAAGTTAAATTAAGTTTTGTGTGGATGAAGTGTTCGAAGATCGAGGAGATCTCGATGTGAGGAGAAGGGGGGAGGCAAGAGCTCAAGCTTGGGGATGCTCAAGGCACCCCAAGTAAATATTCAAGGAGACTCAAGCGTCTAAGCTTGGAAATGCCCTGGAAGGCATCCCATCTTTCTTCAGCAAGTATCGATATATTTTCGGATTTGTTTCATTCACATGATATGCGTAAATTTTTGGAGCGTTGTGTGCTTTTTATTTTTATTTTAATAATGCACCATGCTGGTATGAGATATCCTTGGTTGATTTGTAGAATGCTCATTGCACTTCACTTATATATTTTGAGTATGGCTTTATAGAATGCTTCATGTGCTTCACTTATATTATTTGAAGTCTGAATTGCATGTTTCTCTTCCCATAGAAAACCGATGTTCGTAGAATGCTCTCGTGCCTCAAACTAAATGCTGATGTGGCAGTGTTGCTGATGTGGATAGGCTGCATGTCAAGTGAAATAAGATAGTGGGGATGAACTATTTAGGTATTATAGATTTGTTTGAGCATGATCTTTTGTAGAAGAATTAAACTCTTATGCTTCACTTATATCTATTTAGAGAGTCAACAGGAATTGGTCAATTGTGTGGTTAGTCATAAAATCCTACATAAAACTTATGGATCACTGAATATGGTATGTTTGATTCATTGCAATAGTTTTGCGATATAGAGATGATAATATGTGGGAGGTACTAGTGGATGATTGTGTTTAGTAAGATATTGGTGTTAAGGTTTGTGATTCCCGAAGCATGCACGTATAGTGTCTCGTTATGCCGGGAAGTTGGAGCACAATTTATCCTTGATTGCCCTATATTTGTGTGAAGGTCAGGGGCGCGTGATGGTTAACTCCTACCAACCTCCCCCTAGGAGCATGCGTAGTATTACTTTGCTTCGAGGGCTAATAAACTTTTGCAATAAGTATGTGAGTTCTTTATGACTAATCTGAGTCCATGGACTATACGCACTCTCGCCCTTTCATAATTGCTAGCCTCGCAACTTTCGCCAATGCATACACTTTATTATACCTTCCTCAAAACAGCCACCATACCTAGCTATTATGGCATTTCCATAGCCATTCCGAGATATATTGCCATGCACTTCCATCATATAGTTGACTTGAGCATTCATTTTCATATTGCTTTACATGATCGTAAGATTGCTATCACGATATTTTCATGGCTTGTTGATACGTCCAAAACGTATCTATAATTTCTGCTTGCTCCATGCTTCTTTTGTGTGATATTGCTATGATATTGATGCACTTTCGTGCACTTTTGATCATATTTGGACTAACCTATTAACTCAGTGCACCACAGTGCCAGTTCCTGTTTTCTGCTGTTTTTCTATTTCAGGTTTCCCCCATATTAAAAGTGCTCCAAAAATTCCAGGAAAAATATAGGAAAAAATCAGCGTACAGGAAGCTTCGCGAAGAACCAAAGATGGGCCAGAGGGGAGCCAGGGGAGGCCCAGGCGGCCACCTGGCGCGGCCCCACCCCTGGCCGCGCCAGGGGGGCGCCTGGGGCCCCTGCTCCGCCTCTAGCTGCCCCCCTTCGCATATATATCCCTCTCGTCCCTAAACCCTCGAGGAGAGAACCCTTTTTCGCGATCTCGCCTCTGTTCCGCCGCCGCAGCGCTTCTAAGATCGGGAGCGTCAGGAGAACTCTTCCCGGCACCCTACCGGAGGGGAGAACCACCACCGGGAGCTTCTCCACCACCATGGACGCTTCCCGGATGAGTCGTGAGTAGTCCACCTTGGACCATGGGTCCATGATCAGTAGCTATGTGATGTTCTCCTCCCCTCTTTGCTCTTCATGGTTTAGACCTCGTGAGCTGCCCTACATGATCGAGGCACATATGTAATCTTTCTGCTGTTGCTTTGCTGAGTTTGCTTGGATCTGATGGATTATGAGACTATGTTCAGATTGTGTTTGAGTAATATATTTGATTCACCTCTTTTATATCTTTGTTCTTGAGTAATTCTTGCATGTTCTCCGTTGCTGTTTATTGCTTTGGCCAAGTAGTAGGTAGTAACTCCAAGAGGGAGCGTTATGCTTGATTGTGGGTTCATGCCCCCTGATGACTAGCTTGAGTGACAAAAACATGAGTCTAGGGAATGTGATGTTGCCACAAGGGAGAAAACAACAGTGATTGTACTTGCGGGTGCAAGGATTGTTTACTTTACGCAAAGTTCTTTTAATGCAGTTGTCTGTTGCTTTGAGTTTACACTTTGGGTGGGATTCGCAACTTAATACCAGCGAGATGTTCTAGATAGATATCTCAAGGTGGATGATTAGTAGTAGATGCAGATGGATTTCGGTCTACTTGCCTTGGCGTACCGCCCATGCTTTTGAGCCTCTACCTTTCTTTGCAGCATAGTTAGCATTGGTTTGCACACATAATCATGTCAATTGCCCAGCTGTAATTTGTTTACCTCGCTTTGCTGTTTTATCGTCTTTTGGGAGAGAGACATCACTAGTGAACATCATGGGACCCCGGTCCATATTACCACCGCTGATCACACCTTCTATTTACTTCCTGTTTTTATTTCCTAGTTGCAGTAATAGCTATCATTATTATCTCTTGTGTTTGATCCTTTGTAAACAACAAGGCCGGAGGGATTGACAACCTCCCTGTACTCGTTCGGAGCAAAGTTATATGTATCTGTGTGCAGGTCCCGTCAACCGCTAAGTTTCTGGCGTCGTTGAGACCTACTTGTCGACCCTCGGAGTCTCACGGGATTCGATCCTTGGTATCTTTGCCATGGGAAATTTGCCGCTACGCTACATCTCAACCTTCCACTTGGGGTAACCAACGAGGGGCGAGAAGCCATCAAGCAAGTTTCTGGCGCCATTGCCGGGGACTCCACTCTTCAAGATAGGGGAGTTGCACGCTATCTTTTATCTTAGCTTTTTAGTCTTGTTAGTTTACCTTTCAGTTTTTGCTTTAGTGTCCCTTACCAAAAATCACAAAAATAGTTATCTTGCTTTTAGTTGGCATTATGTCTGGTCCTTTTGCCTTTGGTGAGGCAGAAGTGCTCACCTTTAAAAAAAAAGGTGGTGAAAGTCTAAAAGATGCTTGGTATAGAATTAATGATTCTCAAAAAAGAGCCACCAAGAAGCAATCTACTACTATCCTGCTTAGAAATTTTTATGTTGGAATTACTTCTTGGAATAAGTTTATTCTAGATTCTGCTATCAATGGAAATTTCCTAGAAGCCCCAGTTTGGGAATCTCTTAGTATTATGGAAAATCTTGTTGGAAATCCCCCTATTGTTAGCATTCAAGAGGACATTACCCTAGCTCACATTATGAAAAAACTTGAAAAGATAGAGCTAGAGATGCCAAGCATTAATAAGATAAATGAGTTGGACCGTAAGATCCAAGAATGTTTGAATAGGCTTGATAGCTCCATGCATAAAATTCTCAAAACTTTGGAGACCATCAAATCCCATGACTTGGATTCTTCTATGATTGACAAGATTGAAGAAATCTTTGACACTTTAGGAACTACTTTCTCCTCAATCAAAGCCAAAAAGGTAGAAACTCCGGCAAAGAAGGAACCTAAGTTCGTTTACGTTCCAAAGGCTCCTCGTTCCAAAAGTAATCCATCTATTGCCAAAGGGGTTGAAACTGTGAAGACTTTGGAAGAAATACCTCTCTTTGATAAATTTATAAATGAATCTCCCATTGACTTTCCACCTTTTGGTTTTCTCCCTAGAAGTATCTCTATGAGGCCTTTATTTGAAAGTCCTCTTAAGACTAGTTGTACTATTGAAGAGCTTTTTGATGATCTTAATGATGTTTCAATTGATACAACTTGATCTTTTTGCATCATGCCTAGCTTAAAGGCATAAAAGAAAGCGCTTTTGGGAGGCAGCCCACAACGAATTAGGTTTTATTTTGCTTCTGTTGTGTCTTGATGTTTGTTACTACAGTAGCATCATCATTGTATCTTTTCTTTTCAGCTTTGTGCCAAGTTTAGCCTCCGATTGCAAGAAAGTTCAAAAGTTGTGACGTGCTGTCCAGAAAACAGATTCTGTCCTTGGACAGAAAAATTCAAATAAAATCACTAGTTCATCTTTTTGATCTGAATTTTTTTGACAGCGTGTTCTATACAATTGGATTTCGAGCATCTGTTCTGAATTTTTTGATTTGAGTTGCAGAAGTTCCCCGAAAAAATTATTTACTACCTGCTGGTCTGTTTTTCACAGATTCTGTCATGTTTTGCCTTTTCTTCGTTTTGCAAACCTTGAGCTTGCTTTTTCTTTGCAAAAACCTTTTGGCAATCTTGAGAAACAGTAGCTCTTCAAGATTATTTTTATTTCCAGTAGGGAAAAATTATTTTATTGTGGGTACTAACCTCGCTAATCAGATTATGATGAGTTATGTATGAAGGGAGTTTTCAAGTGTCCGAGGGAAGATGATAAAAGAAGATTCAGGAGGGTCAAACGCTCAAGCTTGGGGATGCCCCCGTGCACCCCCAAGAAATATTCAAGAAGACTCAAGCGTCTAAGCTTGGGGATGCCCCCATGCATCCCCTTCTCCATCAACAATTATCAGTTCGTCTTTCGTTCCACTATATTCTTATCACTTCATGCGTTATGTGCTATGCTTGGAGCGTCTTGCTCTTAGTTTCCTTTTTTAGTTTTCTTTAGCTTTGCTTGCTGTTCATAACAAGTTAGAACCCAGCTTTCTTTGTGTGGGAGAAAAACACGCTCCACTTCAACCTAGAACACAACATAGGATTTTCATGCTTATCTTTGCTGTGTGTGTTCTTTGTCTTTCCATAGCTGGTGTCATGTTTAGCTCTTAGTTTTCATGCTTTTCTTTTTAAAGAGCTTTTGTTTAGTTGGTTGCTGAACTCTCTTGAGTTTTCATGTTTATCTTGTTAAGAGAGTTTGCCTGTTGCACTGAGTTGTGTGTCTTAACTTAAAGTAGGTAATTGAGGTTGCTATTTAATTTTAGTAGTAACTTGCAATAGTTTTGAGGTATTGCCATGAGTAATGTCTGAACTTTTGGTGTCAAGAGCTTTAGCCTATTAGTGATAGATGTCATATTTTGGGCAATCCGTGCTTATTTTCGAAAACCTACAAAATAGTTGAGAACTTTAGCTACTAGATGGATCACTAATCTTTGGAGGGATCGAATATTAGAGTACACTCACGTACCATGAGTCGAGGATGCGCAAGGATAACCAAACCCCCATACACTCCTCCTCGGGGTACTTTTCTCTTTGTGAACCTCCTAATTAGATTGAGAGTTACCGGTAATAAGTGCATGAGTTCTTCGGACTAATGTGAGTATTCGAAAGTTGACACTTCCACCTAGCCATATTTTTCTAGCCTCTTCGGTACCGTGCATTGCCCTTTCTCACCTCGAGAGTTGGCGCATACTTCGCCGGTGCATCCAAATCCTTGGCACGATACGCTCTGTCATCATAAGCCTCATTATATCCTTCCTCAAAACAGCCACCATACCTACCTATCAAGGCATTTCCATAGCCTTTCCGAGATACATTGCCATGCAACATCCATCTTCTCATGACTTGATCTTCATGTCATACATGCTTTTTGCTTGATCAATGAGCCGCATGCTAGTTGGGCCTTGCCCTAATCATGCTACATGACGCGCTAGTATCATTGCATATCCTGCTACACTGGCAGAGGCATACATTTGCATACATCATGATAGTTTCATCTTCTTTATGTTGAGTACTTTTGTAAAGTGTGAAAGATCTTCTATACTTCTTGTAATATATAGAGTGTTGCCCCTAAAGTGAGGAAAAGATCCCAAAGAGGACAAAATCAAAAGATCCCAAAGAGGACAAATGAGAGTTAAATAGAAAGAGCCATTGGGGCCACAAAAAAATAAAAAAAGAGAAAAAAGAGAAAAAGAAATAAAAAGAGAGAAGGGGGCACACTACTATTCCTTTTGAGAGATCCACACTCGTACTCCATCTTATACCTTGTACTCCATAGAGATTATCATTCATGCATATAGCTATGTGGGGACCTTCACACTATAGAACTTGGCTTGTATATTCCAATGATGAGCCTCCTCAAAAGAGCTCTAGGTCTTCTTGAGCGAGCAAGTTGGATGCACCCCCACTAGTTCGCTTGGAGAGCTTACCTTAGCTCATATGTGCATCCGTTGCATGGCAATCCCTACTCCTCACATCATATCTATCATTTGGCTTTCTCTCACCTATGATTGTCCTCATTGATGTGAGCCTTTCACACCTTTTTTGTCTTCCCCCTTCATCATTTTTCTCTCTTTGCCATCCTAAGTGTCAACTTTCTTGCTTACGCTCATCCATTGCATGAGTGCTCAAAATATCGAAAGGGAGTGGATCATTTTGACTTGTACCTGGCTAGTGGTCTGGGGATGAGTCAAGATAAGATTCCAAAGAAGACCAAGTGTGGAACTTTAGTAGATTAAGTTCTCAACAATACAAAAACTATGTTTTACTCTCTCGTATATCCCTATCCCCTTTCTTGCACGCAAACACCATTTGGAGACATTCGAGTCACGGACAGCGAGAGCTCTTGCACCTTTATGTTCTAATGTTGCTTGTTACAATCCTAATATAGACTCTTGCTTGTTATGACTTGAATTGAATTACATGCCTTGATTGCTTTACTTAAAAGTTCTTATATGGTTGATAGCATGTCACCACAGAAATTATGCTTGTTATCATTTACCTACTCGAGGACGAGCAGGAATTAAGCTTGGGGATGTTGATACGTCCAAAGCGTATCTATAATTTCTGCTTGTTCCATGCTTCTTTTGTGTGATATTGCTATGATATTGATGCACTTCCATGCACTTTTGATCATATTTGGACTAACCTATTAACTCAGTGCACCACAGTGCCAGTTCCTGTTTCCTGCTGTTTTTCTATTTCAGGTTTCCCCCATATTAAAAGTGCTCCAAAAATTCCAGGAAAAATATAGGAAAAAATCAGCGTACAGGAAGCTTCACGAAGAACCAAAGATGGGCCAGAGGGGAGCCAGGGGAGGCCCAGGCGGCCACCTGGCGCGGCCCCACCCCTAGCCGCGCCAGGGGGGCGCCTGGGGCCCCTGCTCCGCCTCTGGCTGGCCCCCTTCGCATATATATCCCTCTCGTCCCGAAACCCTCGAGGAGAGAACCCTTTTTCGCGATCTCGCCTCTGTTCCGCCGCCGCAGCGCTTCCAAGATCGGGAGCGTCAGGAGAACTCTTCCCGGCACCCTGCCGGAGGGGAGAACCACCACCGGGAGCTTCTCCACCACCATGGACGCTTCCCGGATGAGTCGTGAGTAGTCCACCTTGGACCATGGGTCCATGATCAGTAGCTATGTGATGTTCTCCTCCCATCTTTGCTCTTCATGGTTTAGACCCCGTGAGCTGCCCTACATGATCGAGGCACATATGTAATCTTTCTGCTGTTGCTTTGCTGAGTTTGCTGGGATCTGATGGATTATGAGACTATGTTCAGATTGTGTTTGAGTAATATATTTGATTCACCTCTTTTATATCTTTGTTCTTGAGTAATTCTTGCATGTTCTCCGTTGCTGTTTATTGCTTTGGCCAAGTAGTAGGTAGTAACTCCAAGAGGGAGCGTTATGCTTGATTGTGGGTTCATGCCCCCTGATGACTAGCTTGAGCAACAGAAACGTGAGTCTAGGGGATGTGCTGTTTCCACAAGGGAGGAAACAACGGTGCTTGTACTTGTGGGTGCAAGGATTGTTTACTTTACGCAAAGTTCTTTTAATGCAGTTGTCTGTTGCTTTGAGTTTACACTTTGGGTGGGATTCGCAACTTAATACCAGCGAGATGTTCTGGATAGATATCTCAAGGTGGATGATTAGTAGTAGATGCAGATGGATTTCGGTCTACTTGCCTTGGTGTACCGCCCATGCTTTTGAGTCTCTACCTTTCTTTGCATTGGTTTGCGCACATAATCCTGTCAATTGCCCAGCTGTAATTTGTTTACCTCGCTTTGCTATTTTATCGTCTTTTGGGAGAGAGACATCACTAGTGAACATCATGGGACCCCGGTCCATTTTACCTCCGCTGATCACACCTTCTATTTACTTCCTGTTTTTATTTCCTAGTTGCAGTCATAGCTATCATTATTATCTCTTGTGTTTGATCCTTTGTAAACAACAAGGCCGGAGGGATTGACAACCTATCTGTACTCGTTGGGAGCAAAGTTATCTGTATCTGTGTGCAGGTCCCGTCAACCGCTAAGTTTCTGGCGCCGTTGACACCTACTATTCGACCCTCGGAGTCTCACGGGATTCGATCCTTGGTATCTTTGCCAAGGGAAATTTGACGCTACGCTACATCTCAACCTTCCACTTGGGGTAACCAACAAGGGGCGAGAAAACATCACTTGTCCGTTTTTTGATATCTTTGCTATGCTACATCATTTCACATCCTGGTACACTGCCAGAGGCATTCATTTAGAGTCATACTATGTCATAGGTATCGAGTTGTAAATTTTATTTCTTTTGAGTTATAAGTAAATAGAAGTGTGATGATCATCATTATCCATTATTAGAGCATGCCCCATAATGATAGGATGATGAAGACCATGATTCCCCCACAAGTCGGGATGAGACTCTGAAAAAAAAGAAAAAAAGGAAAGAAAAAAAAAGAAAGAAAAAAAAAGAAAAAAAAGAAAGGGGTATGCAAATACCACACTTGTGCTTCAAAGTAGCACCATGTTTTTCATGTAGAGAGTCTCCTATGCTTTCACTTTCATATACTAGTGGGAATTTTTCATAGTAGTTTGATGCATACCCACTTAGTTTCATATTGAGCTTTCATACACTTATAGCTCTTAGTTGCATCTGTTTCATGGCAATCCCTACTCCTCACATTGATATTGACTGATGGACATCTCCATAGTCCATTAGTTTGCCTAGTTGATGTGAGACTTTCTTTCCTTCTTTTGTCTACTACCACCACATTCTATTCCACATATATTGCTATATCCATGGTTTGCGCTCATGTATTGCGTGAGAGTTGAAAATGTTGAAGCATGTTAAAAGGTATGAACCAATTGCTTGGCTGACACCGGGGTAGTACATGATTTATACTTTGAGCGGGGAAGACAGAGCATGACAAGACTATATGATTTTGTAGGGATAACGTTCTTTAGCATTTTATATTCTGAAAAACATGATTGTTTGTTGGGATGCCCGGGTATTGATGTCATTATGTCAAATTATAGACTATTGCTTTAAATCACTCATGTCTTAATATTCATGCCATGACTAGATATATGATCAAGTTTATGCTAGGTAGCATTCCACATCAAAATTTATTATTTTTATCTTTTACCTACTCGAGGACGAGCAGGAATTAAGCTTGGGGATGCTGATACGTCTCCATCGTATCTATAATTGTTTTTTGTTTCATGCCAATATTATACAAGTTTTACATACTTTTGGCAACTTTTTATATGATTTATTGGACTAACCTATTGATCCAGTGTTAAGTGCCAGTTACTGTTTTATGCATGTTTTTTGTATCGCAGAGTATCCATATCAAATGAAGTCCAAATGAAATAAAATTTCACTGAGAATTATTTTGGAATATATGTGATTTTTGGGAGGTGGAAGCAATGTAAACGGGGGCTCGTAGGCCCCACAACCCACAAGGGCGCGCCAGAGGTGCCTGGTGCGCCCAGGTATCCTATGCCCACCTAGAACATCGGTTGGAGCTGTACTTCGGGCGCAAGGAAGCTTATATCCGGAAACAAATTGTGTAAAAATCTCAGCGCAATCAGAGTTACGGATCTCCGGGAATATAAGAAACGGTTTTCGGCCAGGTGTGGGGGCGCGAAATAGAAGAGAACAGAGAGACATATCCAATCTCGGAGGGGCTCTCGCCCCTCCCATGCCATGGAGACCAAGGACCAGAGGGGAAACCCTTCTCCCACCTAGGGAGGAGGCCAAGGAAGAAGGAGAAGTAGGAGGCTCTCTCCCCCTCGCTTCCGGTGGCGCCGGAGTGCCACCTGGGCAACGATCGGGACGGCGATCTACATCCACAATCTTTCTACCGTCCACACCAACTCTATCCCCCTCATTGCAGCGGTGTATCGCCTCTTTCCCCTTGTTGTAATCTCTACTTAAACATGGTGCTTGCTACCTCTTGAGCATGCGTTGTTTTTTCCCTTGAAGAGGAAAGAGTGATGCAGCAAAGTAGCGTAAGTATTTCCCTCAGTTTTTGAGAACCAAGGTATCAATCCAGTAAGAGACTACACGCAAATCCCTCATACCTGCACAACCCAATAAGAACCTTGCAACCAACGCGATAAAGGGGTTGTCAATCCCTTCTTGGCCACTTGCAAAAGTGAGATCTGATAGAGATAATAAGATAAATATTTTTGGTATTTTTGTTGTATAGATTGAAAAGTAAAGATTGCAAAATAAAAGAACAGTAAAGATAACTAGTAGATGGAAGATTAATATTTTGGAAGATAGACCCGAGGGCCATAGGTTTCACAAGTGGCTTCTCTCAAGATAGCAGATTCTACGATGGGCGAACAAATTACTGTCGAGCAATTGATAGAAAAGCACAAAGTTATGAGAATATCTAGGCATGATCATGTATATAGGCATCACATCCGTGACAAGAAGACCGAAACGATTCTGCATCTACTACTATTACTCCACACATCGACCGCTATCCAGCATGCATCTAGGGTATTAAGTTCATAAGAACAGAGTAACGCCTTAAGCAAGATGACATGATGTAGAGGGATAAACTCATGCAATATGACATAAACCCCATCTTTTTATCCTCGATGGCAACAATACAATACGTGCCTTGCTGTCCCTGCTGTCACTGGGAAAGGACACCGCAAGATTGAACCCAAAGCTAAGCACTTCTCCCATTGCAAGAAAGATCAATCTAGTAGGCCAAACCAAACTGATAATTCGAAGAGACTTGCAAAGATATTTAAATCATACATATAAGAATTCAGAGAAGAATCAAATAGTTTTCATAGATAATCTTGATCATAAACCCACAATTCATCGGATCTCGACAAACACACCGTAAAAAGTATTACATTGAATAGATCTCCAAGAAGATCAAGGAGAACTTTGTATTGAGATCCAAAGAGAGAGAAGAAGCCATCTAGCTATTAACTATGGACCCGAAGGTCTGTGGTAAACTACTCCCAACTCAACGGAGAGGCTATGGTGTTGATGTAGAAGCCCTCCGCGATCGATTCCCCCTCCGGCGGAGCTTCGGAAAAGGCCCCAAGATGGGATCTTACGGGTACAGAAGCTTGCGGCGGTGGAAATAGGGTTTCGTGGTGCTCTCAGATGTTTTCAGGGTATATGAGTATATATAGGAGGAAGAAGTACGTCGGTGGAGCTACGAGTACTCCAAGTCTTCTGGGTTGTGTTTGTTCCAAAAACAATCATCACGAAGGTTTCATTCCGTTTGGACTCCGTTTAATATTCCTTTTCTGCGAAACACTGTAATAGGCAAAAAAACAACATTTTGCACTAGGCCTTGGGTTAGTAGGTTAGTCCCAAAAATAATGTAAAAGTGCATAATAAAGCCCATTAAACATCCAGAATAGATAATATAATAGCATGGAAGAATCAAAAATTATAGATACGTTGGAGACGTATCAGTGCTCAACTCCATATATTATTTCCCAATGATCTATGGTTATCCTATGATGTTTGAGTAGATCCGCTTTTTCTTATGGGTTAATCGTGATCTTGGATGATATGATTGTATATTTTATTTATGGTGTTGTCCTATGGTGCCCTCCGTTCTCACGCAAATGTGAGTGGCGCCCGCTGTAGGGTGTTGCAATATGTTCATGGTTCATTTACAGTGGGTTGCGAGAGTGACAGAAACTTAAACCCGAGTAAGGGGGGTATGACGTATGGGAGTAAAGAGGACTTGATACTTAATCATATGGTTGGGTTTCACGACCTTAATGATCTTTAGTAGTTGCGGATGCTTGCTAGAGTTCCAATCATAAGTGCATATGATCCAAGTATGGAAAGTGTGTTAGCTCATGCCTCTCCCTCATATAAAATTACAAGAATGATTACTGGTACTTGTTATCGATTACCTAGGGACAAATAACTTTCTTGTTGACAAAAGCTATCCACTTTTATTATCTTGCAAAGTACTTCTAGTTTTATTCTTGCAAAATAGTTCTAGCATCACACCTACAAAATAGTTTCATACTTGTTTCTGGTAAAGCAAACGTTAAGCGTGTGTAGAGTTGTATCGGTGGTCGATATAACTTGAGGGAATACTTGTTCTTCCTTTAGCTCCTCGTTGGGTTCGACACTCTTACTTATTGAAAAAGGCTACAAACGATCCCCTATACTTGTGGGTTATCATGGATGCAGTCGCACTCTCACCGGAGTGGGCCGCTAAAGTTGCCCTCATGCCGCGGGTCCACGTCCCCATCTTTTATTCGCGATGATTAAACAGTGAAATGATAATTGGGGAATGAGCTAGTGTGCTTGATGCGCCGGCTATGGACTATAGCCAACAGACCTTCTCGCGTAATCCATATACGTACTACTCTAACGGTGTTCCAAGATATTTTGTATTGCATCTCACACGGTTGGTAATAATAAACCATGTGCGGTCTACTTGATTTTTCGTCTTGATTTGAAATATATAATGGGGTCACAGCGGCAAACGAGGGTTTTTGAATTGCTAGAACTTTTTATCTAGAGTGAACACGCAAGTATAGGTGTGTCGTCAAAAAATGGAATTATTCAGGATTTCTTTGGACATTTTCATACATTAACTTTGTTTTCTAGGCATAACAGGTGCACAATTCAAAATTAAACTACATGCGCATGCTCCGGTGCACCAAAATGGGTGTAAAACCATATATGTGTCCATGGGTTCATGCTTATGTCCCATGCAAGAAATGGGGATGGATTTCAAACACCTCGGCACTGTGGCTCACCAGCAAACGTTGAGATACTTGGTTTTGAAATTATAGTAAATCCAAATTTTGTTTGAAATTCATGAAACTTTGCATGCTATCATGGAACGACATCAACTTGCTGATATGTCTCCAACGTATCTATAATTTTTTATTGTTCCATGTTGTTATATTATCATTATTGGATGTTTTACAATCATTTTCCAGCAATTTTATATCATTTTTTTAGACTAACCTATTGACATAGTGCCTAGTGTTAGTTGCTATTTTTTTGCTTGTTTTTTACTTTGTGGAAAATCAATATCAAACAGATTCCAAATGCAACCAAACTTTTTGGAGTTTCTTTGGACCAAAAGACATCCAGAGAGTCAAGGAATTTCTTGAGGGGAGGACCGTGGGGCCCACTAGACACCAGGGCACACCCCAGGCCCCCGGCGCATCCTGGTGGGTAGTGGGCCCATGGGACTCTTTTCCATGACCTCCAGCTCTATAAATACCTAAATATTCCAGAAACCCTAGGGAGTCGACAAAAAATTGTTTCATCCCCCGCAAGTTCCAAAACCACGAGATCTAATCTAGAGCCCTTTTTTGCCACTCCGTCGGAGGGGAACACAATCATGGAGGGGTTCATCATCCTCATTGGTGCTCCTCCAATGATGCGTGAGTAGTTTACCACAGACCTACGGGTCCGTAGTTAGTAGCTAGATGGCTTCTTCTCTCTTTTTGATCTTCAATACAATGTTCTCTTCGGAGATCTATTCGATGTAATTATTTTTGCGTGTGTTTGTTGGGATCCGATAAATTGTGAGTTTATGACTAGATCTATCTTATATCCATACATGATTATTATAGCCTCGTATTTCTTCTTTGATATTTTGGTTTTGTCTGGCCAACTTCATTGATTTATCTTGCAATGGGAAGAGGTGCTTTGTAATGGGTTCGATCTTGTGGTGCTCAATCTCAGTGACAGAAGGAGACATGACACGCATGTATCGTTGCTATTAAGGATAAAACGACAGGGATTATTCCTACATGAATAGATCTTCTCTACATTATGCCAGCGTTCTTAAGGCATTACTCTGTTTCTCCATGAACTTAATACACTAGATGCATGCTGGATAGCGGTCGATGTGTGGAGTAAATAGTAGTAGATGCAGGCAGGAGTCGGTATACTAATATTGGACATGATGCCTACATACATGATCACTGCCTTGGATATCGTCATAATTATTTGCTCTTCTATCAATTGCCCAACAGTAATTTGTTTACCCACCGTATGCTATTTTCTCGAGAGAAGCGAAACCTACGGCCCCTGGGTCTATTTCTCGTCATATACTTTCAGATCTATATTGCTATTTGTGTTTCCAAATTATTTGCCTCTTTTGTTTCGGATCTGTATTATCAAAAACCCAAAATTACCTTGTTGTGTTTTATTTGCTTTTATTTTATTTGCATCTATCAATCAATCTATTTATCATATTACTTTACCAAAGAGGGATTGACAACCCCTCTACATGTCGGGTTGCGAGGATTTGTTGTTTATGTGCAGGTGTTGTTTACATAGCTTGCTTGGTTCTCCTATTGGGTTGATAACGTTGGTTTCATAACTGAGGGAAATACTTACCGCCATTGTGATGCATCATCCCCTCCTCTTCGGGGAATTTACTGACTTGGTTCACAAGTAGCACATGTTGTGGTAAAAAAATTGTCCCATTTGGGGCATGTTTGGGTATAAGCTTCTCACAAACCAAAGCTCCTCACAACAAGCCTCATGGTTCTGGTAGGGAACGTGTCACCTTTGTGGATGAAACGATATTCGTAGCCTCTTCTTACTCTCAATTTTTTTTCTGATGTCACCATAGAACAACAGGAGTGTCGTGTTAAATTTTGGATTTTTTCGGGGTTCGTTTGGACAGTTTTATATGTTAACTAAGTTTTCTAGGCATTTATGTGCATAATTCAAATTTTAACTACACGCACATTCTCTAGTGCATAAAATGGGTTGAAAAATCAAATGCGTATCCTTGGTTGCATGCTTAGGTCACATGCAAGAAATGGGAATGAATGGCAAACACCTCGGGACCGTCGCTTGGCCGCAAACATTGAGATACATGGTTTTAAAATTCTAGTAAATTCAAAACTCGTCTGAAATTCATGAAACTTGGCATACTATCATGGAATGACATCAACATGTCGTGGTAAAAATATTTTCCAATTTGGGGCGGGTTTGGGTATAAACTTCTCACAAACCAGAGCTTCTCAAAACAAGCCTCATGTTCTGGTAGGGAACGTGTCACCTTTGTGGACGAAACGATATCTGTTGCCTCTTCTTACTTTCATTTTTTTTCTAGTGTCAACATAGAACAACAGGAGTGTTGTGTCTAACTTTGGAATTTTTCTGGGTCCGTTTGGACATTTGTATACATTAACTGAGTTTTCTAGGCATTTATGTGCACAATTCAGATTTGAACCAGAGGCACATGCTCCAGTGCATATAAATGGGTTGAAAAATTAAATGTGTGTCCTTGGTTGCATGCTTAGGTCCCATGCAAGAAATGGGAATGAATGTCAAACACCTCGGCACCGTCGCTTGGCCGCAAGCATTGAGATACATGGTTTTAAAATTCTAGTAAATTCAAAGCGAGTATGAAATTCATGAAACTTGGCATGATATCACGGAACGGCATCAACATGTAGTGGTAAAAATATTGTCCCATTTGGGGAAGGTTTGGGTATAAGCTACTCACAACAAGCCTCATGATTCCGGTAGGGAACATGTCACCTTTGTAGACGAAACGATATTCAACGCCTCTTCTTATTTTCAAATTATTTTCTAGTGTCGACATAGAACACCAGGAGTGTTGTCTTGGAATTTTTCAAGGTTCGTTCGGACATTTTTTTACCTTAACTGGGATTTCTATGCATTTATGTGCATAATTCAAATTTGAACTACAGGCACATGCTCCAGTGCATATAAAATTGGTTGAAAAATCAAATGTATGTCCTTTGTTGCATGCTTAGGTCCCATGCAAGAAATGGGGATGAATGTCAAACACCATGCCACCGTCGCTTGGCCGCAGACACTGAGGTACATGGTTTTTAAATTCTAGTAAATCCAAAACTCGTCTGAAATTCATGAATCTTGGCATGATATCATGGAACGGCATCAACATGTTGTGGTAAAAAATGTTGGGGAACGTAGTATTTCAAAAATTCCCTACGATCACGTAAGATCTATCTAGGAGAAGCATAGCAACGAGCGGGGAGAGTGTGTCCACGTACCCTTGTGGACCGAAGCGGAAGCGTTTAGTAAGGCGGTTGATGTAGTAGAACGTCTTCACCGATCCAAGTACTGAATGTACGGCACCTCCATGTTCAGCACACGTTCAGCATGATGACGTCCCTTGAGCTCTTGATCCAGTTGAGGACGAGGGAGAGTTCCATCAGCATGATGGCGTGGTGATGGTGATGATGAAGTTACCGACGCAGGGCTTCGCCTAAGCACTGCAACGATATGATCGAGGTGTGTAACTGTGGAGGGGGGGCACCGCACACGGCTAATAGATTGTCTGTTGTGACTTTGGGGTGCCCCCTGCCCATGTATATAAAGGAGGGAGGGATAGAGGCCATTCATATAGGGCGCGCCAAGGGTAGGGATTCCTACTAGGACTTCCAAGTCCTAGTAGGAAACCCTTTCCTATTCGGAGTAAGAGAGAAGGAAAGAGGGAAAGAGAGAGGGAGAAAGAAAAGGCAAGGGGGCAGCCGCCCCCCTTTCCCTAGTCCAATTCGGACCCATGGGGGGCGCAACCTCCCCTTTGGCCTACCTCCTCTATTCCCATATGGCCCAATAAGGCCCATTACTTCTCCCGGTGAATTCCCGTAACTCCCCGGTACTCTGAGAAATACCAGAATCACTCAAAACATTTCCAATGTCCGAATATAGCCTTCCAATATATGAATCTTTACCTCTCGACCATTTCGAGACTCCTCATCATGTCCGTGATCTCATCCGGGACTCCGAACAAACTTCGGTCATCAAATCACATAACTCATAATACAAATCATCATCAAACGTTAAGCATGTGGACCCTACGGGTTCGAGAACTATGTAGACCGACACACATCTCCGGTCAGTAACCAATAGCGGAACCTGGTGCTCATATTAGCTCCTACATATTCTACGAAGATCTTTATCAGTCAAACCGCATAAGAACATACATTGTTCCCTTTGTCATCGGTATGTTACTTGCCCAAGATTCGATCGTCGGTATCATCATACCTAGTTCAATCTCGTCACCGGCAAGTCTCTTTACTCGTTCCGTAATACATCATCTCATGGGTAACTCATTAGTCGTTTGCTTGCAAGGCTTATTATGATGTGTATTACCGAGAGGGCCTAGAGATACCTCTCGGACACTCAGAGTGAAAAATCCTAATCTTGATCTATTCCAACACCACAAATACTTTCGGAAGCACCTGTAGAGCATATTTATAATCACCCAGTTACATTTGTGACGTTTGATAGCACACAAGGTGTTCCTCCGGTATTCGGGAGTTGCATAATCTCATAGTTAGAGGAACATGTATAAGTCATGAAGAAAGCAATAGCAATAAAACTAAACGATCATAGAGCTAAGCTAACGGATGGGTCTTGTCCATCACATCATTCTCCTAATGATGTGATCCCGTTGATCAACTGGCAACACATGTCTATGGTTAGGAAACACAACCATCTTTGATTAACGAGCTAGTCTAGTAGAGGCATACTAGGGACACTCTGTTTTGTCTATGTATTCACACATTTATCAAGTTTCCTGTTAATACAATTCTAGCATGAATAAAAGACATTTGTCATGAAATAAGGAAATATAAATAACAACTTTATTATTGCCTCTAGGGCATATTTCCTTGAGTCTCCCACTTGCACTAGATTCAATAATCTAGATCACATCACCATGTGATTAACACCAATAGTTCACATCACCATGTGGTTAACACCCACAGTTCACATCGCCATGTGACCAACACCCAAAGGGTTTACTAGAGTCAACAATATAGTTCACATTGCCATGTGATTAACACCCAAAGAGTACTAAGGTGTGATCATGTTTTGCTTTATGAGAGAAGTTTAGTCAACGGGTCTATCACATTCAGATCTGTATGTATTTCGGAAATTTCTATGTCTACAATGCTCTGCATTGAGCTACTCTAGCTAATTGCTCCCACTTTCAATGCACATACAAATTGATACTTAGAGTCATCTGGATTAGTGTCAAAGCATGCATCGGCGTAACCCTTTACGACGAACTCTTTATCACCTCCATAATCGAGAAACATTCCTTTAGTCCTCCAGTTACCAAGGATAATTTTGACTGTTGTCTAGTGATCTAGTCCTGGATCACTGTTGTACCTCCTTGCCAAACTCATGACAAGGTACACAACAGGTTTGGTACACAGCATGGCATACTTTATACAACCTATGGCTGAGGCATAGGGAATGACTTTCATTCTCTTCTATTTTCCTGCTGAGGTTGGGCTTTGAGTCTTACTAAATTTCATACCTTACAAATCAAGAAAGAACTCCTTCTTTGACTGATCCATTTTGAACTACTTCAAAATCTTATCAAGATATGTACTAATCAAAAGTCTTATCAAGCGTCGTGATCTATCTCTATAGATCTTGGTGCCCAATATGTAAGCAGCTTCACCGAGGTCTTTTATTGAAAAACTCCTTTTAAACAATCCTTTATGCTTTACAGAAAATTCTACATCATTTCCGATCAACAATATGTCATTCACATATACTTATCAGAAATGTTGTAGTGCTCCCACTCACTTTCTTGTAAATACATGCTTTACCGTAAGTCTGCATAAAACCATATGCTTTGATCATCCTATCAAAACGTATATTCCAACTCCGAGATGCTTGCACCAGTCCATACATGGATCGCTAGAGTTTGCACACTTTGTTAGAACTTTTTAGGATCGACAAAACCTTCTGATTGCATCATATACAACTCTTCTTTAAGGTATCCATTAAGGAATGCATTTTTGACATCCATCTGCCAGATTTAATAATCATAAAATGCGGCAATTGCTAACATGATTCGAACAGACTTGAGCATCGCTACGGGTGAGAAAGTCTCATCATAGTCAACTCCTTGAACTTGTCGAAAACCTTTCGCAACAAGTCGAGCTTTGTAGACAGTAACATTAATTACCATCGGTGTCAGTCTTCCTCTTAAAAATCCATTTATTTTCAATGGCTTGCCGATCATCGGGTAAGTCAACCAAAGTCCACACTTTGTTCTCATACATGGATCCCATCTCAGATTGCATGGCTTCAAGCCATTTTGCGGAATCTGGGCTCATCGTCGCTTCCTCATAGTTCGTAGGTTCGTCATGGTCTAGCAACATGACTTCCAGAACAGGGTTACCGTACCACTCTGGTGCGGAACATTCTCTGCTTGACCTACGAGGTTCGGTAGTAACTTGATCTTAAGTTTCATGATCATCATCATTAGCTTCCTCACTAATTGGTGTAGGCATCACGGGAACAATTTTCTGTGATGAGCTATTCTCCGATTCTAGAGAAGGTACAATTACCTCATCAAGTTCTACTTTCCTCCCACTCCCCTCTTTCGAGAGAAACTCCTTCTCTAGAAAGGATCCATTTTTAGCAACAAAAGGCTTGCCTTTGGATCTGTGATAGAAGGTGTACCCAACAGTTTCCTTTGGGTATCCTATGAAGACGCACTTCTACGATTTGGGTTCGAGCTTATGAGGCTGAAGGTTTTTCACATAAGCATCGCAACCCCAAGCATTAAGAAACGACAACTTTGGTTTCTTGCCAAATCACAGTTCATACGGTGTCGTCTCAACGGATTTAGATGGTGCCCTATTTAACGTGAATGCAACTGTCTCTAATGCATAACCCCAAAACGATAGTGGTAAATCAGTAAGAGACATCATATATCGTACCATATCTAATAAAGTACAGTTATGACGTTCGGACACACCATTACGCTATGGTGTTCTAGGTGGCGTGAGTCGTGAAGCTATTCCACATTCTTTTAAATGAAGACCAAACTCATAACTTAAATATTCGCCTCCGCAATCAGATCGTCGAAACTTTATTTTCTTGTTACGATGATTCTCTACTTCACTCTGAAACTTTTGAACTTTTCAAATGTTTCAGACTTGTGTTTCATCAAGTAGATATACCCATATCTGCTCAAATCATCTGTGAAGTTCAGAAAATAACGATACCCGCCGCGAGCCTCAACACTCATTGGACCGCATACATTAGTATGTATGATTTCCAATAAGTCAGTTGCTCCCTCTATTGTTCCGAAGAACGGAGTTTTAGTCATCTTGCCCATGAGGCATGGTTCTCAAGCATCAAATGATTCATAATCAAGTGATTCCAAAAGTCCATCGCCATGGAGCTTTTTCATGCGCTTTACACCAATATGACCTAAACGGCAGAGCCACAAGTATGTTGCACTATCATTGTCAACTCTGGATCTTTTGGCTTCAATATTATGAATATGTGTATTACTACGATCGAGATTCAATAAACCATTTACCTTGGGTGTATGACCATAGAAGGTTTTATTCATGTAAATAGAATAACAATTATTCTCTCACTTAAATGAATAACTGTATTGCAATAAACACGATCCAATCTTGTTCATGCTCAACGCAAACACCAAATAACATTTATTTAGGTTTAACACTAATCCCGAAAGTATAGGGAGTGTGCGATGATGATCATATCAATTTTGGAACCACTTCCAACACACATCGTCACCTCACCCTCAACTAGTCTTTGTTTATTATGCAACTCCTGTTTTGAGTTACTAATTAATCTTAGCAACTAAACTAGTATCAAATACCCAAGGGCTACTATGAATACTAGTAAGGTACACATCAATAACATGTATATCAAATATACCTTTGTTCACTTCGCCATCCTTCTTATCCGTCAAATATTCGGGGAACTTCCGCTTCCAGTGACCATTTCCTTTGAAGTAGAAGCACTCAGTTTCAGGCTTAGGTCCAGCTTTGGGCTTCTTCATGGGAGTGACAACTTGCTTGCCATTCTTCTTGAAGTTCCTTTCTTCCCTTGCCTTTTTCTTGAAACTAGTGGTCTTGTAAATCAACAGTTAATGCTCTTTCTTGATTTCTACCTTCATTGTTTTCAGCATTACGAAGAGCTCGAGAATCGTTTTCGTCATCCCTTGCATATTATAGTTCATCACAAAGTTCCAGTAACTTGGTGATAGTGACTAGAGAACTCTGTCAATCACTATCTTATCTGGAAGATTAACTCCCACTTGATTCAAGCGATTGTAGTACTCAGACATTCTGAGCACATGCTCATTGGTTGAGCTATTCTCCTCCATCTCGTAGGCAAAGTACTTGTCAGAGGTCTCATACCTCTCGACACGGGCATGAGTCTGAAATACCAATTTCAGCTCTTGGAACATCTCATATGCTCCGTGGCATTCAAAACGTTTATGAAGTCCCGGTTATAAGCCGTAAGGCATGGTGCATTGATCTATTAAGTAGACATTGAGCTTTACCAAACATTCATAACGTTTGCATCTGCTCCTGAAATAGGTCTGTCACCTAGCGGTGCATCAAGGACATAATACTTCTGTGCAGCAATGAGGATAATCCTCGGATCACGGACCTAGTCCGCATCATTGCTACTAACATCTTTCAACTTAGTTTTCTCTAGGAACATACAAAAAAATTAGGGGAGATATAACGCGAGCTATTGATCTACAACATAATTTGCAAATACTATCAGGGCTAAGTTCATGATAAATTAAAGTTCAATTAATCATATTACTAAAGAACTCCCACTTAGATAGACATCCCTCTAGTCATCTAAATGATCACGTGGTCCAAATCAACTAAACCATGTCCGATCATCACGTGAGATGGAGTAGTTTTCAATGGTGAACATCTTATGTTGATCATATCTACTATATGATTCACGCTCAACCTTTCGATCTCCAGTGTTCCGAGGCCATGTATGTACATGTTAGGCTCGTCTAGTTTAACCCGAGTATTCTGCATGTGCAAAACTGTCTTACACCCGTTGTATGCGAACGTAGAGCTTATCACACCCGATCATCACGTGGTATCTCGGCACGACGAACTGTCGCAACGGTGCATACTCAGGGAGAACACTTGTACCATGAAATTTTGTAAGGGATCATCTTATAATGCTACCGCCGGACTAAGGAAAATAAGAAGCATAATAAGATAAACATCACATGCAATCAAAATATGTGACATGATATGGCCATCATCATCTTGTGCTTTTGATCTCCATCTCCAAAGCATCGGCATGATCTCCATCATCACCGGCTTGACACCATGATCATCATCGTAGCATCGTGGTCGTCTCGCCAACTATTGCTACTACTACTATCGCTAACTCATAGTGATAAAGTAAAGTAATTACATGGCTTTCGCAATTCATACAATAAAGAGACAACCATAAGGCTCCTCCCGGTTGCCGATAATTTACAAAACATGATCATCTCAAACAATAACGTATAACTCATCACGTTTTGACCATGTCACGTCACAACATGCCCTGTAAAACAAGTTAGACGTCCTCTACTTTGTTGTTGCAAGTCTTGCGTGGCTCCTACAGGCTTAGCAAGAACCGTTCTTACCTACGCATCAAAACCACAATGATTTTTAGTCAAGTGTGTTGTTTTAACCTTCGACAAGGACCGGGCATAGTCACACTTGATTCAACTAAAGTTGGACAAACTGACACCCACCAGCCACCTATGTGCAAAGCACATCGGTAGAAAGGGTCTCATGAACGCGGTCATGTAATGTCGGTCCGGGCCGCTTCATCCAAAAAAACTTCCGAATCAAAGTATGACATGCTGGTAAGCAGTATGACTATTATCGCCCACAACTTCTTTGTGTTCTACTCATGCATATCATCTAAAAATAGACCTGGCTCATGATGCCACTGTTGGGGAACATAGTATTTCAAAAATTTCCTACGATCACGCAAGATCTATATAGGAAAAGCATAGCAATGAGCGGGGAGAGTGTGTCCACGTACCCTCGTAGACCGAAAGCGAAATCGTTAAGTAACACGGTTGATGTAGTAGCATGTCTTCACGATCCAACCGATCCAAGTACCAAATGTACGGCACCTCCATGTTCAGCACATGTTCAGCCTGATGAAGTCCCTCGAGCTCTTGATCCAGTTGAGGACGAGGGAGAGTTCCGTTAGCACGACGGCGTGGTGACGGTGATGATGAAGTTACCGGCGCAGGACTTCGCCTAAGCACTGCAATGATATGTCTGATGTGTGTAACAGTGGAGGGGGACACCGCACACGGCTAAGAGATTGTATGTTGTTCCTTTGGGGTTCCTCCTGCCCACGTATATAAAGGAGGGAGGGAGAGAGCCCAACAATCTAGGGCCCACCAAGAGTAGGGAGTCCTACTCGGACTTCCAAGTCCTAGTAGGAAACATTTTACTATTCAGAGTAAGAGAGAAGGAAAGATAGAGGGAGAAGGGAAAGGCAAGGGGGGCGCCGCCCCCCTTTCTTTAGTCCAATTAGGACCCATGGGAGCGCCACCGCCCCTTTGTCATGCCTCCTCTACTCCCGTATGGCCCAATAAGGCCCATAACTTCTCCCGGTGAATTCCCGTAACTCCCCGGTACTCAGAAAAATACCCGAATCACTCGGAACCTTTCCGATGTCCAAATATAGCCTTCCAATATATGAATCTTTACCTCTCGACCATTTTGAGACTCCTCGTCATGCCCGTGATCTCATCCGGGACTCTGACAAGCTTCGGTCATCAAATCACATAACTCATAATACAAATCGTCATGGAACGTTAAGTGTGCGGACCCTACGGATTCGAGAACTATGTAGACATGACCAAGACATATCTTCGGTTAATAACCAATAGTAGAACCTAGATGCTCATATTGGCTCCTACATATTCTACGAAGATCTTTATCGGTCAAACCGCATAACAACATACGTTGTTCCCTTTGTCATCGGTATGTTACTTGCCCGAGATTCGATCGTCGGTATCATCATACCTAGTTCAATATCGTCACCGGCAAGTCTCTTTACACATTCCGTAATACATCATCTCGTGACTAACTCATTAGTCATTTGCTTGCAAGGCTTATTATGATGTGTATTACCGAGAGGGCCCAGAGATACCTCTCGGACACTCGGAGTGACAAATCCTAATATTGATCTATGCCAACACCACAAACACTTTCGGAAGCACCTATAGAGCATCTTTATAATCACCCAGTTACGTTGTGACGTTTGATAGCACACAAGGTGTTCCTCCGGTATTCGGGAGTTGCATAATCTCATAGTCAGAGGAACGTGTATAAGTCATGAAGAAAGCAATAGCAATAAAACTAAATGATCATAGTGCTAAGCTAATGGATGGGTCTTGTCCATCACATCATTCTCCTAATGATGTGATCCCGTTGATCAAATGACAACACATTTCTATGGTTAGGAAGCACAACCATCTTTGATTAACGAGCTAGTCTAGTAGAGGCATACTAGGGACACTCTATTTTGTCTATGTGTTCACACATGTATCAAGTTTCCGGTTAATACAATTCTAGCATGAATAAAAGACATTTATCATGAAATAAGGAAATATAAATAACAACTTTATTATTGCCTCTAGGGCATATTTCCTTATGTCTCCCACTTGCACTAGAGTCAATAATCTAGATTACATAGTAATGATTCTAACACCCATGGAGTATTGGTGTTGATCATGTTTTGCTCGTGGAAGAGGCTTAGTCAATGGGTCTGTGACATTCAGATCTGTATGTATTTTGCAAATCTCTATGTCTCCCTCCTTGACTTGATCGCAGATGGAGTTGAAGCGTCTCTTGATGTGCTTGGTTCTCTTGTGAAACCTGGATTCCTTCGCCAAGGCTATTGCTCCAGTGTTGTCAGAAAAGATTTTCATTGGACCTGATGCACTAGGTATTACACTTAGATCGGATATGAACTCATTCATCTAGATTCCTTCATTTGTTGCTTCCAAAGCAGCTATGTACTCCGCTTCACAGGTAGATCCCGCCACGACACTCTGCTTGGAACTGCACCAACTGATAGCTCCACCTTTCAACAAAAATATGTATCCGATTTGTGACTTAGAGTCATCTAGATCAATGTCAAAGCTTGCATCGACGTAACCGTTTACGACGAGCTCTTTGTCACCTCCATAAACGAGAAACATATCCTTCGTCCTTTTCAGGTATTTCATGATGTTCTCGACCGTTGTCCAGTGATCCACTCCTAGATTACTTTGGTACCTCCCTGCTAGACTTATAGAAAGGCACACATCAGGTCTGGTACACAGCATTGCATACATGATAGAACCTATGGCTGAAGCATAGGGAATGCCTTTCATTTTCTCTCTATCTTCTGCAGTGGTCAGGCATTGAGTCTGACTCAACATTTCACACCTTGTAACACAGTCAGGAACCCTTTCTTTGACTGATCCATTTTGAACTTCTTCAAAACTTTATCAAGGTATGTGGTTTGTGAAAGTCCAATTAAGCGTCTTGATCTATCTCTATAGATCTTGATGCCCAATATGTAAGCAGCTTCACCGAGGTATTTCATTGAAAAATTCTTATTCAATATCCTTTTATGCTATCTAGAAATTATACATCATTTCCAATCAACAATATGTCATCTACATATAATATCAGAAATGCTACAGAGCTCCCACTCACTTTCTTGTAAATATAGGCTTCTCCAAAAGTCTGTATAAAACCATATGCTTTGATCACCTCATAAAAGCGTATACTCCAACTCTGAGATGCTTGCCTCAGTCCATAGATGGATTGCTGGAGCTTGCACACTTTGTTAACACCTTTAGGATCGACAAATCCTTCTGGTTGCATAATATACAACTCTTCTTTGAGATATCCATTAAGGAATACAGTTTTGACATACATTTGCCAGATTCCATAATCATAAAATGCGGCAATTGCTAACATGATTTGGACAGACTTAAGCATCGCTACGGGTGAGAAAGTCTCATCGTAGTCAACTCCTTGAACTTGTTGAAAACCTTTCACAACAAGTCGAGCTTTGTAGACAGTAACATTACCATCGGCATCAGTCTTCCTCTTAAAAATCCATTTATTTTCAATTGCTTGCCGATCATCGGGCAAGTCAACCAAAGTCCACACTTTGTTCTCATACATGGATCACATCTCAGATTTCATGGCCACAAGCCATTTTGCGGAATCTGGGCGCATCATCGCTTCCTCATAGTTCATAGGTTCGTCATGGTCTGGTAACATGGTCTGGTAACACCGTACCACTCTGGTGTGGAACGCACTCTGGTTGTCCTACGAGGCTCAATGGTAACTATATCTGAAATTTCATGATCATCGTCATTAGCTTCCTCACTAATTGGTGTACGAATCAGTGGAACTGATTTCTGTGATGAACTACTTTCCAATTCGTGAGAAGGTACGATTACCTCATCAAGTTCTACTTTCCTCCCACTCACTTCTTTCGAGAGAAACTCCTTCTCTAGAAGGGATCCATTCTTGGCAATGAATATCTTGCCTTCGAATCTGTGATAGAAGGTGTACCCAATAGTTTCTTTTGGGTATCCTATGACGACACATTTCTCTGATTTGGGTTCGAGCTTATCAGGTTGAAGTTTTTTCACATAAGCATCGCAACCCCAAACAGTAAGAAATGACAACTTGGGTTTCTTGCCAAACCACAGTTCATAAGGTGTCGTCTCAACGAATTTAGATGGTGCCCTATTTAACGTGAATGCAGCTGTCTCTAAATCATAACCCCAAAGCGATAGTGGTAAATCGGTAAGAGACATCATAGATCGCACCATATCTAATAAAGTACGGTTACGACATTCGGACACACCATTACGCTCTGGTGTTCCAGATGGCGTCAGGTGCGAAACTATTCCACATTGTTTCAAATGACGACCAAACTCGTAACTCAAATATGCGCCTCCGCGATCAGATCATAGAAACTTTATTTTCTTGTTACGATGATTCTCTACTTCACTCTGAAATTCTTTGAACTTTTCAAATGTTTCAGACTTGTGTTTCGTCAAGTAGATATACCCATATCTGCTAAAGTCATCTGTGAAGGTCATAAAATAATGATACCCGCCACGAGCCTCAACACTCATTGGACCGTATACATCAGTATGTATGATTTCCAATAAGTCAATTGCTCATTCCATTGTTCCGGAGAACGGAGTCTTAGTCATCTTGCCATGAGGCATGGTTCGCAAGCACCAAGTGATTCCAAAAGCTCATCAGCATGGAGTTTTTTCATGCGCTTTACACCAATATGACCTAAACGGCAGTGCCACAAATAAGTTGCACTATCATTATCAACTTTGCATCTTTTGGCTTCAATATTATGAATAGGTGTATCACTACGATCGAGATTTAACAAAAATAGACCACTCATCAAGGGTGCATGACCATGAAAGATATTACTCATATAAATAGAACAACCATTATTCTCTGATTTAAATGAATAACCATCTCGCAACAAACAAGATCCAAATATAATGTTCATGCTCAACGCTTGCACCAAATAACAATTATTTAGGTCTAAAACTAATCCCGCGGGTAGATGTAGAGGTAGCATGCTGATGGAGATCACATCGACTTTGGAACATTTCCCACACGTATCGTCACCTCGTCCTTTGCCAATCTTCATTTAATCCATAGCCCTTGTTTCGAGTTACAAATATGAGCAACCGAAGCAGTATCAAATACCCAGGCGCTACTACGTGCATTAGTAAGGTACACATCAATAACGTATATATCAAATATACCTTTGTTCACTATGCCATCCTTCTTATCCGCCAAATACTTAGGGTAGTTCCGCTTCCAGTGACCAGTCCCTTTGCTGTAGAAGCACTCAGTTCCAGGCTTGGCTCTAGACTTGGGTTTCTTCTCGGGAGTAGCAACTGGCTTGCTATTCTTCTTGAAGTTTCCCTTCTTTCCCTTGACCTTTTTCTTGAAACTAGTGGTCTTGTTAACCATCAACACTTGATGCTCCTTTTTTATTTCTACCTTCGCATCTTTGAGCATTGGGAAGAGCTCGGGAGTTGTCTTTTGCATCCCTTGCATATTATAGTTCATCACGAAGCCTTTATAGCTTGGGGGCAGTGATTGAAGAACTCTGTCAATAACACTATCATCATCAACTTTCACTCCAAGTTGAGTCATGTGATTGTGGTACACAGACATTCTGAGTATGTGTTCACTGATGGAACTGTTCTCCTCCATCTTGCAGCTATAGAACTTGTTGGAGACTTCATATCTCTAAACTCGGGCATTTGCTTGAAATATTAACTTCAACTCTTGGAACATCTCATATGCTCCATGATGTTCAAAACGTCTTTGAAGTCCCGATTCTAAGCCGTAAAGCATGGCACATTGAACTATCGAGTAGTCATCAGACCGCGTCCGACAGACGCTCAAAGCATCCACATTAGCGGGAGGGGGCTTGTCACCTAACGGTGCTTCAAGGACATAATTCTTCTGTTCAACAATGAGGAGAACCCTCAAGTTACGGACTGAAAGCACAAGTGCTCCCTGGGTGATTTTGGTAAATAATGACAACATATCCCTTGTTGGACTAATATTTTCATCTAGTAAATTTCAAATGAGTTCAACAATGGAGTGGCAGGACAAGAGGATGTGGAACCCCTTTTCAAGAAGCAAAGGACAAGGATTGTCAAAAGCTCAAGACTCTACATTTTCATTTTAGTGATCCAAGATCACATTGAGTCCATAGGAAAAGCCAATACTATTAAAAGGGGATGAGGTGTTGCTTAATGATCCACTTTCTCAAGTGCTTGGTAATATGCTCCAAATCCCTCAACCACTTTCTCATTTCCATATATGTCCCAAACCTAAAAGTCAAACTCGGCCCCACCGATTTGATCTATCCGGCGCCACCGAGTTCACATGACATAGCCACTGCCAAAACCATAATTAGTTCGGTCTCACTAATAGGGATTTTGGTCTCACCGAAATGGGATTGCCAACTCTCGGTTTCCCCTTCATAACGTTTCGGTCTAACCAAGATGAGAGAATCGGTCCCACCGAGTTGGTAATGCAAACTCTCTGGTTACCTTTTGTAACGTTTCGGTCTCACCGAAAGGAGCGATCGGTCTCACCGAGTTTGCCTGGCCAAGTCTCTGTTAGCCTATTACCAGAATCGGTCTCACCGAGCTTTTGTAATCGGTGAAACCAAGTTGAGGTTTTGCCCTAACCCTAATGCATCGGTCTCACCGAGTTGATAGTATCGGTCCCACCAAGATGTCTAACATTCACATTTTGAACTGCTTCGGTCTAACCGAGTTCTTCTATCCGGTCTGACCGAGTCTGGTCAAATGTGTGTAACGGCTAGATTTTGTGTGGAGGCTATATACACCCCTCCACCCCTTCTCCATCAGAGAGAGAGCCATCAGAACGTGCCTACACTTCTGAAAGTACAACTAATCCCCGGGTGGTTTTGGTAATTAATAACAACATATATATCATTGAACTAATAGTTACTTGAGAATCATTTCAGAGAAGTTCAGTGATATGGGTATGGCAATGACTGAAGAAGTGGACCCCTCAAAATGCTAAGGCAAGCATTGGCAAAAGCTCAAGACTCCATTTTTGGTTTAGTGATCCAAGATCACATTGAGTCCATAGGAAAAGCCAATACTATTAAAAGGGGATGAGGTTGTGTTGATGATCTGGTTGCTCAAGTGCTTAGTGATACATCTCCTTCAACTATCAGCAACTTTCACTACAATACACTCATAAGTAATCTCGGACCAACCGATTTTCCAAACTCAGTCACACCAAGATGAACCACCTCAGCCATAAGCCAAACCCTAGAAAAATCGGACATTCCGAGTTTGAGATCGGTCTCACCGAAACATGGGCTGCCAAGCTTCTGTAACCATCTGTCATCATATCGGAATAACCGAGATGATATTTTCGGTCTCACCGAAACTGGCAAGCTCCTGTCTTTACTCAAATCGGAATGACCGAGATGGTATTTTCGGTCCCACCGAAAACCCCAACGTTCACATTATTTGAACTTTCGGTCTGACCGAGTTGTCCACTTCGGTCTCACCGAGTTTGCTCAATTATGTGTGTAACGGTTGGATTTTTGTGTGGAGGCTATATATACCCCTCCACCCTCTCTTCATTCGTGGAGAGAGCCATCAGAAAGAACTACCACTCCTACCTTACACTTTCTGAGAAGAGAACTACCTACCCTTGTGTTGAGATCAAGTTGCTCCACTCCCACCATATGAAACTTGATTTCTAACCTTCCCAAGTTGCTTTCCACTCAATCCTTTCTTCCACCACAGCCAAATCAGTGAGGAGAGTTGAGTGTTGGGGAGATTATCATTTGAAGCACAAGAGCAAGGAGTTCATCATCATCTACAACATCTATTACCTTTTGGAGGGTGGTGCCTCCTAGATTGGTTAGGTGTCGCTTGGGAGCCTCCGTCATCGAGATGTGGAGTTGAACCAAGAAGTTTGTAAGGGAAAGGAGATCGCCTACTTCGTGAAGATCTAGCCCGAGTAAGGCTAGCCCTCCGTGGGCGTAGGCCATGATGGAATAGACAAGGTTGCTTCTTCGTGGACCCTTCGTGGGTGGAGCCCTCCGTGGACTCGCGCAGCCGTTACCCTCCGTGGGTTGAAGTCTCCATCAACGTGGATGTACGATAGCATCACCTATCGGAACCACGGGAAAAATCACCACGTCTCCAAATTGCGTTTGCTCTTCTCCACCTCCCTTTACTACATGTTCAATTTACTTTCCGCTGCTTATACTCTAGAATTGCATGTGTAGGGTGATGTTTGACTTGATCATAATTGTGAAACTACCAAAAACTGTTCTTTGTCTAAAGGCAGAATTTTTATATTTACAAGTAGTCTAATCACCCCCCCCCCTCTAGACATACTTTCGATCCTACAAGTGGTATCAGAGCTTTGGTCTCCATTGTTTTGGTTTCCATTGCATTGGACTCCATAAGCTTGGTTTCACAACCTAGGAGAGTATGGCGTCTAGTGAGGGTAATTATCGTAGAGGTCCTTACTTTGATGGTACAAATTTTGCTAGTTGGAAGCATAAAATGAAAATGCATATTCTTGGTCATAACCCAGCCGCATGGGGCATTATTTGTGTTGGCATGCAAGGTGAATTCTTCGAGGAAGGAAAAGTTCCGGATCGCGAAGCTACACTGGAAGAGTTGCGGATGTTGCAAAACAATGCTCAAGCTTGTGACATTCTCTTCAATGCTTTGTGTCCCGAGGAGTTCAACAAAATCAGCCGTCTTGAGAATGCTAAAGAGATTTGGGATACTTTGGTTGAAATGCACGAAGGTACCGAGTCTGTGAAGGAATCAAAGCTAGATATTCTTCAAGGTCAACTTGACAAGTTCAAGATGAAGGATGGTGAAGGAGTCGCTGAAATGTACTCTAGGCTTGCTCTCATCACAAATGAGATTGCCGGCTTAGGAAGCGAAGAAATGACCGACCGATTCATCATTAAGAAGATTCTCAGAGCTTTGGATGGAAAGTATGACACCGTGTGCACTTTGATCCAAATGATGCCAAACTACAAGACTCTCAAGCCAACTGAAGTCATTGGAAGAATTGTTGCTCATGAGATGACACTTAAGGATAAGGAAGAGCTTCACAACAAGTCAAGCGGTGCTTACAAAGCTACAAGTGATGCTCCCACAACCTCAAGTGACAAGTTAGTTTCCAATGAAGAGTTAATCCTAATGGTTAAGAACTTCAACAAATTCTACAAGAATAGAGGCAAAGAGAGAAGCTCAAAGTCTAGATCATATGATGAAAAGAGATCTTCTAGTCGTGATCGAAACTGCTACAATTGTGGAAGACCCGGACACTACTCAAATGAGTATACGGCTCCCCACAAGAGAAGAGAAGAATCTCCAAGAAGAAGATCAAGAGATGAGTCACCTCGGAAAGAGAGAAGGAGTAGAGATGATCGTTATGAACGAAGACCCTCTCGGAGAAGCAAGGATTCGGAGAGGAAAGACAAGTCATCAAGGAGCTACACAAGAAGAAGACATCAAGCTCATGTAGGTGAATGGGTCTCCGGCTCCGACTCCGACAATCAATCCGATGGAAGTTATCACTCCGACTCCGACTACAGTCAAGATGAAGGTGTTGCCGGTCTTGTACTCGTATCCTCCAACTCCAACTCCTACGACTTATTTGATTCACCAAATGAGGGAATTGGAAGATGCTTCATGGCTAAAGGCCCCAAGGTATCACACCCTGAATTCATTGACTTCAATAGTGATGAGGATGACTTGCTTGGTGAAGATGAGCTCTTGCATGATAAATCTAGTGAGCTTAGTAACGATGAAAATGCTAGTAGTCTTTATAGTCGAGAAGAGTCGAATGACAATGCTATGAAGGAGATTGAGCGTCTAACTAACGAACTAAACACTCTTAAGTTAGCTCATGAAACAACTCAAGAAGATCATAGAGAGCTCCTAAGATCTCATGAGAAGCTACGCTTCGAGAAGCTCACTCTAGAGCAAGAACATGAGTTTCTAAAAGCGATCAATGACGATCTTTGAAAGAAGAGTTCTTCATATCTTGCCAAACGACTTCTCTTGTCTAATTTCTTGCCACCTATTAAGACTAAGCATGACAAGCATAAGAAAAATTCTTCCTCTAGTAGTAACAATAACCATGTTAAATCTAATGTTGTTGCTTCTAGTAGTTCTCTTGATTCCACTAACAATGTTTCAAGCCAAGTTACACTTGAGCAAGAGAATAGCTTATTGAAAGGGATCATAGAGAAAGGTGTCTACAAGAGTCTTGCCGGAAGCAAGAACTTTGAGGAAATTTTTCACAAGCAAGGAAGGCACCGGAAGAATCAAGGGATTGGTTTTGAGCGAAAGTTCAACACCGAAGGTGTTGAGTGGGAAGAAGGTCAATACCCTACTCCACAGTTTGTTTCTCAAAAGGAGAAGTATGATCCTACTTCTTCCAATGTGGAACAAGCTCAAGATGACCTTCCACCACAAGACCACAAGCTAAAAGCCAAGGACAAGCTTCAAAAGGAGATTGATGCATTCATTGAAGCACCTCAAGCCATGGTCAAGTGGGTTCCCAAGGACACGTCAAGTTCTACTTCGTCAAGCTCAACTACAACCCCAAGGATTCCCATCAAGATGATGTGGATCCCGAAGAAGAAGAACTAGAAGGTTCTTGAGGGTGACTCCGCCAACATACTTCACTCACATTCATTTTGGCAACTTGTGCAATCAACTTCCACATCATGCACTAGTTCATGGAGTCACAAACCCTCTTGTTGGTAAGTCAAGGGACAAGGTAATCATTGCTTTCATGGACATCATCTATTGTGAACTTCAATCTATGTCTATGGATATCCTTGTTTGTTCCTTGTGGGACTAACCCATGTAGGTATTGAAAGTGCCCTAATCAAAAGGATAGCTCCCAACTCTTGATGATCTACATCAACATTGAGCATCCACATCTTCAACATCTACATGAAGTCTTCTACGACAACGGTTCTCACATCTAGGGGGAGCTTTGCTCTAAAAAAATTGAGCTAAAGCATCTCCAAATGATGTGAACACATCAATGCTTTATGTAAAAGTGGTAACCCCACTTGTGCTTAAACGATGAGTATGACCTATGATCAAATGTTCTCATTTGGCTCCTAAGTCAAAATACTCATATAAAGATGACCTAGTCATCGACAAATTGTGTGCTAGTAGCTAGAGTTTTGGTTGTGCATGTTTGACACATATTTCATTTGCTATCTTATTGTGTGAGCATGTTGAATGCATGATTTTATCCATTCGAGGACATCCATTTGTTGTTTTGGTTGTTTTGATTTTTTTTTGGCCAAATGGATGGACAAGAATGCCTAAGTACCTCCCCTAGCTATCTATGCTTTCTTGTCTCAAATTCTATTCATGCTTATATCACAAACTTTGAACAAGTCATTTTCGGACCCTCCGAGTGAGGAGCACTCGGAGCCACCGATCTGTCAAGGGCTAACTTCCAAAACCTTCTAAGTTATTTTCGGACAGACCAACTTCTCCCACTCGGTCAAACCGAAAACATTTAGACTGATCTAGGTTTCATCTCGGTGAAACCGAGTTCTAAATCTCGGCGTGACCGAAATGCGTAACTGCATAGCAGTTATCCATCTCGGTGTCACCGAGTTTTCCAACTCGGTCCCACCGACAGCAAAGGGATATATATACTGAGGGCAGCGCGCGTTGATTATTCCTTCAAACGTTTTCGCTCCCACGTCCCTTGCTGCCGTCGCCCTGATCTCCGGATCGTCGCCGTCGTCGCCTGTGCGCCCTCGCCGCAGGTCTCCATCGCCGTCAACGGACTTCTCCTCCGCGCCGTTGCCGCCGTAGAGGGACTCCACCAAGTTAGGGTGAGTCTCGATCCCACTCGTGCTCCCATCTCCGATTCAATGCACGTTTGGTTTGCCCTACATCTGGCCACGATTGAAAACTTCTTTTTCACCAGATCGGTTCTAGTTTCGAGTAAAATTCTTAGGGTTAGGTTTCCACGGAATACATCTCGGTGAAACCGATTTTAAATTCTCGGAATGACCGATTCGGCCTCTGGCCATTGCACTGCACCTTTCGGTCCAACCGAGTCGTGCAAATCGGTGTGACCGAAATATAGTCTTAGTGAAACCCTAGTGTTTCGGCAGGACCGAAACCCACTTCGGTCAAACCGAAAGTGGTGTGTAAAGTTTCTGTTATACACTTCGGATTCACCGAAACTGAAAATCGGTCTGACCGAAATGCATTCTGTGAAAACTTAAAACTAAAATTTGAGCTCATTTTTTTTTGCAAAAACCTCTGCAGTTTGTGATAACTCTTCTTCTCTGCCTACACCTTATCTATTCACAGGTTGTCAGCCATGTCAGATGCCAATGACAGCCAGAACAGGTCAGAGTCACCTTTTGCGGACATTCCGGAAGCAGACACTAGTCCTGAGGCTAGTAGTCCAGTTGATGATAGTGAGAGGAGTACACCTAGTGGCTTGCCTCCTGCAGCCACCAGAGCCAGAAAGGAGAGGAATTCTGATGATGAGGATTCTGATTTCATTGCTGAGGAAGAAGTGTCCTCCAAGCCTAAGAGAAAGGTTGTTGCCAAAGAGCAACAAGGTCAGCAGTCAAAGAAGGGCACCAGCAAGGTCAAGCAGTCAGCTGTTGCCAAGAAGCTGAACTTGGGAGAGCCAGCCCCAAGCAAAGTGAAGAAAACCTCCAAGAGGAAGAGGGTTGTGTACAGTGATCCTCATGTAGATGCAGAAGCAGAGGATGATGAAGAAGAAGAAGCACCCCAGCCTGCTCCTCAGAAGCAGAAGCTCATGGGTGATGCCATTAGGGCTAGAGCCACTTCAAAGCCTAAGAAGTCTGCTCAAGCCAAGGCAGCTCCAGCAAAGCCTACTGCCAAGCCCAAGAGGACAACCAGGAACATTCCAGCATCTGAGAAGAACAAGGGTGATGTGCCACCAGCTGATTCTGATGAGGAAGAACAAGTGTTGCTGAAACTCCGTCCAAAACTGCCACTTCACAATGATGCTCATCCTCAAGCCGAGGATATGAAGGCAAGGAAAGATAGAGGTCTCAGGCTATGGAGACAAGCTGATCCATATGCCGTGAGGAGAAGGACTGCTGTAGACCCCAGATTCCACATCAGAGAGCAGCAGGACTTCTATGAGACTGTGCTGATGGACAAGAAACCAATAGTTGCAGATACCAGATACGTTGACTGGAAATACATTGACAGTGAAGAGCACAGAGACTTCTTTCCCCATGTGCATGAAAGCTTTACTGCATGTGGAGTTGCTGAGTTTGTGGGTCAGAAACTGACAGATTGGAACGATGAGATGATTATGCAATTCTATGCCACTGCTCATTTCTATCCTGACGGGAAGATCACCTGGATGACTGAAGGTCAAAGGTTTTCTTCTTCTGTTGAAGAATGGGCAGAACTTCTGAATGCTCCAGTACAGCGAGAGGATGACATTGATGTCTATGGGATTCCAAAGAAGAACCATGATTCCATGAAGAACATGTACAAGGAGATCCCCGCAGCAGATTTGGAAGGGTGGAAGCTCGGCTCAGTCTACTATCTCCAGGCAGGTCTACCTACCACTAACACTATTCTGAGGCATACCTTGATGCCCAAGTCTGGAGATCATCGCATGATCAGAGGCTATTCTATCAACATGCTGCATATACTTGATGAGAAGGCACCTTTCAAGGTGATGGACTTAATGGTAGAGACCATTAAGAGGACTGCAGCTGACCAGAAGAGGTCATGTGGATTTGCCCCGCAGATTCAGATGCTTATCAATGCCAAGTTTGGCACGGGCAAATTCTTGTTGGATAGGAAGCACTTACCCCTGCAGCCAGAGCATGAAGACAATATTGTTGTGATGGATGAGGAGGATCCGACATCGGTTGAAGGTCAAGCCAAGATTGAAGCTGCTAAGAAAGCCAAATCTGATAAAGAGGCAGCAGCAGCAGCAGCTAAACCAAAGAGCTTCGGAGAGCAGATTCTTGAAGCTACCCAAAGGATTGAACAACGCCTGGCCAGCATTGAACAATCTCAGGAGAGCTTAGAGAGGATTGTTGACGAGAAGATCCACGCTCTGGACGTGAAGCTGACTGAAATTCAGGTGACCGTCAACAAGCTTGAGGCAGACATGGAGGAAGCAAAGCAGGACAGGGCAGAGCTCATGCAGGATGACTTAGTCCAGGATTCTCAGCGACAGACTGCTCAGGTTCCCAGAGGATCCCGATCAGCTGCTATTCCAGTGACTGACACCAGGACTACCGCTTCAGCACCTCCCACAGCTCCAGCAGTCACTCCAGCCACAGCTCCAGTATCCACTCCTCCAGCGCAGACATCAGCTGAAGTCTTCGCCGATGCCGTCATATCTACTCCGACATCTACCCAGACGGGAGCCGCCAGCAGAGCCCACAGTGACGTTTAGATCTATGCTTTTTCAAACTTTTTGGTAACTTGTTGCCAAAGGGGGAGAAATTGTATAGATCATAGGGCTTCGAGAGAGAGAGTGCTCTTTCGTTCCTTTGCGGTTTCTTTGAGATACTTTTGGTTTTCGATACTTTCCGTGTGCTTGATACTACGTTTGATGCTACCTTAATGAGTGCTTGGTCGTACTATGCTTTAATGTGTGCTTAATGCTTATCATATGCTATTCCTATCTTGTATGATCATTTACTCATGTCTTGGTGATTGGGTGCATGTTATTCATTCTTATCATTTTGTGCGCTCCACCAAGATGTATGTGACATGGAAGAGTGACCCATGATCCTAATCGATTGTGCATATTTAGGGGGAGCTCTTGCTTATCACATACTTCTCAAAGCGACGATAATATGCATTGATTATATCTCTTGTCGAAGCTTTGATCTATATGTTGTCATCAATTACCAAAAAGGGGGAGATTGAAAGTGCAACTAATCCCCGGGTGGTTTTGGTAATTAATAACAACATATATATCATTGAACTAATAGTTACTTGAGAATCATTTCAGAGAAGTTCAGTGATATGGGTATGGCAATGACTGAAGAAGTGGACCCCTCAAAATGCTAAGGCAGGCATTGGCAAAAGCTCAAGACTCCATTTTTGGTTTAGTGATCCAAGATCACATTGAGTCCATAGGAAAAGCCAATACTATTAAAAGGGGATGAGGTTGTGTTGATGATCTGGTTGCTCAAGTGCTTAGTGATACATCTCCTTCAACTATCAGCAACTTTCACTACAATACACTCATAAGTAATCTCGGACCAACCGATTTTCCAAACTCAGTCACACCGAGATGAACCACCTCAGCCATAAGCCAAACCCTAGAAAAATCGGACATTCCGAGTTTGAGATCGGTCTCACCAAAACATGGGCTGCCAAGCTTCTGTAACCATCTGTCATCATATCGGAATAACCGAGATGATATTTTCGGTCTCACCGAAACTGGCAAGCTCCTGTGTTTACTCAAATCGGAATGACCGAGATGGTATTTTCGGTCCCACCGAAAACCCCAACGTTCACATTATTTGAACTTTCGGTCTGACCGAGTTGTCCACTTCGGTCTCACCGAGTTTGCTCAATTATGTCTGTAACGGTTGGATTTTTGTGTGGAGGCTATATATACCCCTCCACCCCCTCTTCATTCGTGGAGAGAGCCATCAGAAAGAACTACCACTCCTACCTTACACTTTTTGAGAAGAGAACTACCTACCCTTGTGTTGAGATCAAGTTGCTCCACTCCCACCATATGAAACTTGATTTCTAACCTTCCCAAGTTGCTTTCCACTCAATCCTTTCTTCCACCACAGCCAAATCAGTGAGGAGAGTTGAGTGTTGGGGAGATTATCATTTGAAGCACAAGAGCAAGGAGTTCATCATCATCTACAACATCTATTACCTTTTGGAGGGTGGTGCCTCCTAGATTGGTTAGGTGTCGCTTGGGAGCCTCCGTCATCGAGATGTGGAGTTGAACCAAGAAGTTTGTAAGGGCAAGGAGATCGCCTACTTCGTGAAGATCTACCCCGAGTAAGGCTAGCCCTCCGTGGGCGTAGGCCATGATGGAATAGACAAGGTTGCTTCTTCGTGGACCCTTCGTGGGTGGAGCCCTCCGTGGACTCGCGCAGCCGTTACCCTTTGTGGGTTGAAGTCTCCATCAACGTGGATGTACGATAGCATCACCTATCGGAACCACGGGAAAAATCACCGCGTCTCCAAATTGCGTTTGCTCTTCTCCACCTCCCTTTACTACATGTGCAATTTACTTTCCGCTGCTTATACTCTAGAATTGCATGTGTAGGGTGATGTTTGACTTGATCATAATTGTGAAACTACCAAAAACTGTTCTTTGTCTAAAGGCAGAATTTTTATATTTACAAGTAGTCTAATCACCCCCCCCTCTAGACATACTTTCGATCCTACAACTTCCACTATTCATTTTCTGAGAGAGAACCACCTGCTCATGTGTTGAGGCCAAGATATTCCAATCCTACCATATGAATCTTGATCTCTGGCCTTCCCCAAGTTGCTTTCTACTCAAATCTTCTTTCCACCATATCCAAATCTGTGAGAGAGAGTTGAGTGTTGGGGAGACTATCACTTGAAGCACAAGAGCAAGGAGTTCATCATCAACACACCATCTATTACCTTTTGGAGAGTGGTGTTGTAGCGACCCGACCCGAATGGATCAAGTCTCTGTGCTTAAGTGTCATCCCTGGATTGGTATGCTGACACACACAGTACTCGAGGATTTATAACAGAGGTAAATCACATGTATAAAGTAACGTATATACTATTACCTCAATCAATCATAGCGGAAGCAACAAAGGTTGTGGATTCCCATCAACACCAACGGTAAAGTTGAGTGTAGACAGCACAACCCTAACGTAACACTTACTCGTCGAATAAAATCCTGCAACATGAGACGTTGCAGCCATGTAGGTCAGTACATTGAATGTACTGGCAATTTCACATTGTAATGATAGTGATGAACAAAGCCTACAACTACATGCATCTTTGGCTGGTGGAGGCTGTAAGGTTAAAGTTTTTGCATAAAGCCAATTTTTCCCTACAACAAAGGAATAAACTTTTATTTTAACTATCATGGTGGTTGTTCAACATTGAGAAGATAGACATCCTCTCAATCCCAATTAATCATCATCATTAAAACCCAACAATATTAATTAAAGTAACATGATGAGATTCACATGATAATCCAAGTACTAGATACTCAAGACGTCCATAACCGGGGACACGACTAATCATGATTAGTGTGTACACTCTGCAGAGGTTTGTGCACTTTTCCCCAGAAGACCCGATCTCCTCCGTTGGGATTCTCGCACGTTGTGTTGTTTGAGAAACGGATGACCGAGACATAGTCTTTCAGAAGCGCTAGCACGTTACGATCGGGTGGACCGTACCAACCTACATCCCCTACATCTGCTAGTCCACCACTGTAAGAGTTCGCGCGACTTAGTCAACTATGCTAGAGCCCATAATAGCTTGTGGCTGCACACGGAAGTTTCTAGTATGAATAATCTCATGATCCCTTTGAACCTGGGTGGCGGTCCACAAAGAAAAACAGGCAATCGCTGGAATACCCAGGTGCCTAAACAAGCAATCGCTGGAATACCCAGGTGCCTCAATCCACCCAGATGTGTGTTAAAGTTGCCACCTTAAGTATACCGTTAATTAACAATCTCACATCTGTCATGAATACTCTCAAACCCAATCCAGGTCTACGAGCATAGCATGGCAATATAAGCATAACGTAATAGTAACTCCCAAGGGTTTGAATGCAGGGCAATAGGTTCCTACCTCATCAACTACTTCCCTATACCCACATGTTATCAATCCTACTCATGCAATGTTTGAGGGTTGAAACTAATGCATAAAACTGGGTATGAAAAGGATATGATCAAAGTGTGAACTTGCCTTGTACTGCCGATGTAGAAGATTCGCACTCAGAACTCGTGATAGATCTATTCGTCACACTCTGATCAATCTATCGTAAGCAAACAATAGTAATCACACATAAGCAATCACTCAGAAGATCGGACAGGGCGAATAAAACACTTCGGAAAACTTCGAAAACAAACGAATTACTCTTGAAACAGAAAACAATTTCTAACAGTATCAAAATTATGTGAATTTGGTCTTATCAGAAAGTTTAGGTCAAGAGCTTCGATTTGCAAAAAGAATCAACTCAAACGGAGTTACGGTTAAAAAGATATGATCAAAAAACGTTTGAATATGAATTTGAACAAATTTTGAAATTTGAAAAGTTGTAAAAGTTTATTTGATAGATTCACTGGATAGGTGGAGTCAAAACGAAACCGTGGGCGCTGGTTTCATCTAATTTGGACGAACGAATAGAAAGTTATGGCTATTTGAAAAATCAGGGCCAAGCTGTTTTACGGAAGAAAAATAGCTACGGCTAAACAAATTCTAGGTCTATTGTATAAATACATAGACTAATTTATAAATCTAATTATTCTACCATACTAGTCTAGAAATAATAAGCTACGGGAGTATATAAATAAAAACGAAGAAAGATATCTTTATAAGGTAGAGAAAAGATGACTTCGGAGAGAGGAGACGACTTTCAGAATTTTCGTCGGAGAGAAGAAATATTTTTCTTTTATGAATCTAGTCAAACCAAAATATTGATTTAACCCGAATCGGATGATTTTTGGAGGCTCTATGGGTATATATTTATAGATGTAAAAGAGGCTTAAAAGTTTATAGCTAGGCAATATGGAATTAAACGTTGACGAAATTTAACGAAATATAGTAAACCGCATAGGCTAAAAAGCGACGGCGCACGTCTCGTACGCGCAGGTTTTTTTTAATCGGCCGGAAAAAGAAACGGAAAAGAGAAAAAAAACTTACTGGGCCTGGCCCATTAGGAGGAAGGAAAAAAACGTGGCGCCCGCTGATACTAAGGATCAGTTCTTTTGCTGGCTTTTAATATAAGCTGAAATAAGCTGCCCCCTACCCAGCTTATTCTAGAAGTCTAACCAAATTAATTTTTTAGAAGCCTACTAATTAAGACTGGGCTAGTAGGCTTCTAAAAAAATTAATTTGATTGGCCTTCTAGAATAAGCTGGGTAGGAGGCAGCTTATTCTAGAAGCCCAAAAAAGCTACCAAAAGAACTGACCCTAATCTGCGCACGTGGGCGACACATAAACAAAGGTGCACGCGTAGTTTTTCTTTTTTTTAATAGAAACAGAAAAGAAAAATAAAATAACGAAAATAAAGGAAACATTTATATAGGCATATTATATATCAAAATTTTCAGAAAAGGAATATCTACAAGATGACATTTTTCTACAGTCAAATAAAATCCTCACGAATTCTAATAAATCAAAAGGTGCCACTGTTGTAATAAAATCCAATAGAAATCATTTTAAAAATACCAAAAAGACTTAAAATTTATTTATCTCCAATTTTCTGCTGTAGGGAATCATGTTACCCTATTTTCCATATATTGTATTTTTGGAGAAAAATAATTTGAATAAAACCCAAATAACTCAAATTTTGTAAATGAGTTATAGAAAATTTTAGAAAAACTTCCAACTCATATTTCCTATAATTTGAAGAAGTCATTTTATCTTCTCTCGGGAAAATCGTTGAGTTGCATAAAGTTTCTGAATTTGAAATATTTCGAGAATGAAATTCAAAATCCTTTCAAAGCCCTTTATCATTTAAAATGAATGGAAGAAGTCATATTATCTTCACTCTAGGGTTTTGTGATGAAAAGAATTTGAATTCCCGGAGATCAAAATGCAAAGTGAAAGTTTTGGGAAAGTCATTTTATTCCCTCTCATTTAACTTTCAAAAGTTTCAAATTCACTCAATTTCACACAGCACATCAAACAAGCAATCAAATCTATCTATTTATATAACATTCCAAAATTTAGAATTTTGGGATGTTACAAACCTACCACACTTAAAATGAATCTCGTCCTCGAGATTCGGAGAAGCTAGCAAGAAATATGTTAGGGTTTGGGGTCTTCTAGCAAATCCATTGATTGTATGCTCTGGGGTGCTACCACGCTTGGAAACATGGTTACGGTTCCTTCAAAACTCAAGTACTACATCCTTATTGCTGACAGGGTTGGTCTCCTCAAATCTTCAGGGTAATTACTTCTCGGGGCTCCTTCGGTAGGGGTCTAACCTTTGTCCTCAATTCTTGTGTCATTCATCCTGGTAAGGTTCTTTCTGTGACTAGCTCTTCTTAGCTGACAAGTCTGGCGCCAATACTAAACAAATATCGTTCTCTCATGGTGGTCATCAAACAGTTCAACTAGGTTCCTGCAGAAAACGGGTCTGGGCTTCATAATCACCGTATATCCTACGGTTGGCAACACCTGCCATGTACAAGGGAAAATTTTCTATACCATTCTAAGGTTTAAACAAAGTTTTGACATCGTCGTCTATCTACTATAGGTAAGTCACTCAGATTTACCATCCCGTATAACAGAGGCGAATAATAAGAGTAAGTCGGTATGGTGATCAATCCATCCCGCACCCAAATCATTACCTTGTATATGGTTTAGTGAATCTCGCATTCTAACACTCGGTCATCCTCACAAGCATTGCAGAATTTCTCTTGTCAACGAACTAAGTTCGGATACAATCCATTGATTCTGCAAGCTGAACAACCATCTATCATTTCTTCACAACCCTTGGGTTTTGCGTAAACACCTATAAGATCGTCGGTTGACAGAGTCGTAACTTCTTCCAGGGGTTTTCCTTCAGCAAGAGTGAGCTTGCTTTCTTGACAGGTCCTGGGGCCTGTGGATTATGGCACATCTCCAACTTGTCACTAGTAACACTTGGTCTCATCATCGGTTTGTCACTGATCATACTTCCAACATCCAACTTCCTGGGCGCTCTTAAATCCATCCAATTTGTTTGGTATCCCTTTCTTCTTTGGGTACACAACCGAGTGTAATTACTCACACTCATCCTAGGTAGTCCTTTCCAAGTCTGACGTATCTAACCACTAGCTAGCGTATTCGGGTAATGGTGTTGGATTCTATTACACTTCAAATGAAAAATACTAGTTTCTTCAAAATCTCCTTCCATGCATCATGTCTTCACTCATCACCTTTATAGTACCAACTTATAATATCCAAAATCAATACCATGATGCAAACTGTATTGATTCTCAGCTTACTACGATCTACTGCACTTCCACTTTCTTGCTTCAACTCCAATACTTAGCACAAAACTCCTTCTTCTTGGGACAATGCACTAGCAAAGTGCTCTGCTTCACTACAGCAGGAACATATTACTTCTGACAAGTATCGTGGTTCCCTCATGGTTACGTAGCCTCCTTAGGTCCTCGGTTTATGGGTCCACTTCAGAACTTGTGTATCTTTAACTCATCCTTGGAGTCACTATTGCTCCATACTTCCAGCATTACACCCTCTTTAAATCCAATGGTACTTTATTTCCTTCATACCTTGGGGTAAGCTTCATATAAAAATAAATTCCAACTTATTTGGGCAAACTCCACTAATTGGGGCAGTAGTTTCCTTCCTATGGGTCCGGGGTTCACACAGTGAGGCTCCACTAAACAAAATGCACCGGTTCATCCATAATCCATATTCTCCTCATATCAAATCTTTTATTACCTCCTGAACCATTATTAAAAAATCTAAATTTCCAAGGGTGCATCACTACAAATGCTACTATCCACATAGGTCTGGTAGGGTCAAGCGTTCCTTTCATCCATATCCATTGGTCCTTGATGAGGATGCTTCAGTCCCACTGGAATTGTGCAATGTGATTCTAGAAATCCTCGATCTTTTGCTTCCTCCTATTGGTCGTGTGCGTCCTCTCCATCTCGGGAGATGAAAAAGTATTGACCCTTCGTTCACACGGTGGAGGTGTACCTCCATGTACCAAAGTTCAACTCCATTCTCCATGAAGGAATACCCTTGTAACTTCATCTCCTTCAAGGTGAATATGCTTCACCATTTCCTTCAGGATCTTTGGGTAATCCTGATCGCTAGTTAGGGTCATGATCATTTCCGGGCCCTTGAGAAAATACTCGTAAAGGGTTGTCATCTATGGGTATAAGACAGAAGGGGTTCTCAGGACAACATACGGACATCCTTGGGTAAAATGGGGTCGTTTATCCAAGAAAGGTTTGGGGTCAACTGGTCCATGGGTTCTAGGTTTTGGTCTGGGTGAGGGGCACTCACAATCATCCAGCCACTCATGACATTTCCTTCTTGGATTCCAAAAATATCAACTTCTATTTCTTCACCAGTCTTTACAATGTCATTCCATAACTCAACTCAACATCGTAATAAAAATGTATTCCACATGCTTCATTTCAATATCAAAATCTCAACTACTCTGTTCAACATTTCCTCTGGTCTGAACCTTCTCTTGGCAAAATGCCCTACTTCCTTGCAGCGTCAACTAATGGCATAAGACCAATCTAAGGACTTCATAGTGGCTGTCCTGGTTCACTGGGTTCTTCGCTTCCTGGTTGGGCACTTGCTAGCATAATGACCTAAATCCTTGCACCGGTAACATGTTATGTGACTCAGGTCCTTTTTCACTGAAATTGGGTTGTTCTGGGGATACATGCTCTTTCTCTTCTTCGTTTTCTTCGTTCCTATCAATTCTTCTATCTTTTGTGGATCAAACTCACTTCTTCTGTCGGGAAGTCTCCCAGATTCTCATGGCTTTCCTTCGTCCAATGCTGTGAAAAGTGTCCTTCTTCTCCACATGAATAGCAAGCACAGGAGTAAATATGTTTAGGCATTCTCCATCAGGGTCGTCAATATCTTCCTCCATCACGGATTCCTTTAAGGTTTCCTCGAGGACTTCTTTCATTGCTTCTTTCTTCTGCTGGACAGTTCGTTGTACCATGGGGTAAATATTACACTGGGCGGGGTAGTGGGTAGTCCCTTCACACAAGAAACAAGTAATCTGCCTAGTTGGGCATTCTTCAGCTGGATGACTTCCTTCACAATTAGGGCATTCATCCTTGTGCTCCTCCTGGGTGTGTCCTATTTCTCCACAAATCCTACAGGCACAACGTCTCTTCTTCGGGTTGCCACCATGCTCTCGGATGAGACGGGATCTTAACAGAGTCTTCTTGAATTCCTCCCAAATTCCAGCTCCATTACATCCTTGTTTGGCTTGATGCATCTTCCACCATGTGGCAGCACTTTTTGTAAGGTACCGAAGAGCGTATTGAACCTCATACTTCCTTGCAACCAAATTGTTCCTGAAGTGATCCTCCATGTTTTGTATCCATAGTTCTGCCTTCGGTTGGGTCATCGTTCCAGAGAATACAAGTCTATCTTCATTCATCCTCTATTGGGTCCAAGGGTTTTGGGATGAGATTCGGGAGATGGAGAGAGATACACTCAATACAAACAATGGTTTTAAAAAGACGGGTTTTGTTTTGTGGCCATCGGAAAACATCAAACAAATGACGGCTCACAATCGTCGTATCTAACGTAAGTACATAACAGGGGTTTGGTCTTCTAAAGGTCATCATCTCTTCAAAGTTGTCAACTCTTCAAATCTTCGGAGTATCCACTATTGTAGCTTCAACACTTCCAATGAATGGTAAAATCCTCTTTACTCCGAAGTGGTCCAAATAAGAAAAGGGTATTGTCTAACTTTTTAAGGTAAGAGGGAAGATTTGACAAAACTCTGAAAAGAAGAGAGGTAAAGAATCTTTTTGAATAAGAAGGTTTTAGAGAAATCCTTTCCTATGGGATGTCCAGTTTCTAGGGTCACGTCCTACAGTCAACATGTGCTCTGATACCATCTTGTAGCGACCCAAAACGAATGGATCAAGTCTCTGTGCTTAAGTGTCATCCCTGGATCGGTATGCTGACACACACAGTACTTGAGGATTTATAACAGAGGTAAATCACATGTATAAAGTAACGTAAATACTATTACCTCAATCAATCATAGTGGAAGCAACAAAGGTTGTGGATTCCCATCAACACCAACGGCAAAGTTGAGTGTAGACAGCGCAACCCTAACGTAACACTTACTCGTCGAATAAAATCCTGCAACATGAGACGTTGCAACCATGTAGGTCAGTACATTGAATGTACTAGCAATTTCACACTGTAATGATAATGACGAACAAAGCCTACAACTACATGCATATTTGGCTGGTGGAGGCTGTAAGGTTAAAGTTTTTGCGTAAAGCCAATTTTTCCCTACAACAAAGGAATAAATTTTTATTTTAACTATCATGGTGGTTGTTCAACATTGAGAAGATAGACATCCTCTCAATCCCAATTAATCATCATCATTAAAACCCAGAAATATTAATTAAAGTAACATGATGAGATTCACATGATAATCCAAGTACTAGATACTCAAGATGTCCATAACCGGGGACACGGCTAATCATGATTAGTTTGTACACTCTGCAGAGGTTTGCGCACTTTTCCCCACAAGAGCCGATCTCTTTCGTTGGGATTCTCGCACGTCATGTTGTTTGAGAAACAGATGACCGAGACATAGTCTTTCAGAAGCGCTAGCACGTTACGATCGGGTGGACCATACCAACCTACATCCCCTACATCTGCCAGTCCACCACTGTAAGAGTTCGCACGACTTAGTCAACTATGCTAGATCCCATAATAGCTTGTGGCTGCACACGGAAGTTTCTAGTATGAATAATCTTATGATCCCTTTGAGCCTGGGTGGCGGTCCATAAAGAAAAACAGGCAATCGCTGGAATACCCAGGTGCCTAAACAGGCAATCGCTGGAATACCCAGGTGCCTCAATCCACCCAGATGTGTGTTAAAGTTGCCACCTTAAGTACACCATTAATTAACAATCTCACATCTGTCATGAATACTCTCAAACCCAATCCACGTCTACGAGCATAGCATGGCAATATAAGCATAACGTAATAGTAACTCCCAAGGGTTTGAATGCAGGGCAATAGGTTCCTACCTCATCAACTACTTCCCGATACCCACATGTTATCAATCCTACTCATGCAATGTTTGAGGGTTGAAACTAATGCATAAAACTGGGTATGAAAAGGATATGATCAAAGTGTGAACTTGCCTTGTACTGACGATGTAGAAGATTCGCACTCAGAACTCGTGGTAGATCTATTCGTCACACTCCGATCAATCTATCGTAAGCAAACAATAGTAATCACACATAAGCAATCACTCAAAAGATTGGACAGGGCGAATAAAACACTTCGGAAAACTTCGAAAACAAATGAATGACTCTTGAAACAGAAAACAATTTCTAACAATACCAAAATTATGTGAATTTGGTCTTATCAGAAAGTTTAGGTCAAGAGCTTGCAAAAAGAATCAACTCAAACGGAGTTACGGTTAAAAAGATATGATCAAAAGAAGTTTGAATATGAATTTGAACAAATTTCGAAATTTGAAAAGTTGTAAAAGTTTATTTGATAGATTCACTGGATATGTGGAGTCAAAACGAAACTGTGGGTGTTGGTTTCATCTAATTTGGACGAACGAGTAAAAAGTTATAGCTATTTGAAAAATCAGGGCCAAGCTGTTTTACGAAAGAAAAATAGATACGGCTAAAAGAATTCTAGGTCTAATGTATAAATACATAGACTAATTTATAAATCTAATTATTCTACCGTACTAGTCTAGAAATAATAAGCTACGGGAGTATATAAATAAAAACAAAGAAAGATACCTTTATAAGGTAGAGAAAAAATGACTTCGGAGAGAAGAGACGACTTCCAGAATTTTCGCCGGAGAGAAGAATTTTTTTTTATGAATCTAGTCAAACCAAAATATTGATTTCACCCGAATCGGATGATTTTTGGAGGCTCTGTGGGTCTATATTTATAGGTGGAAAAGAGGCTTCAAAGTCTGTAGCTAGGCAATGTGGGATTAAACGTAGACGAAATTTAACGAAACATAGTAAACCGCATAGGCTAAAAAGCTACGACGCATGTACGCGCAGGTTTTTTTTTAATCGGCCGGAAAAAGAAACGGAAAAGAGAAAAAAAAAACTTACTGGGCCTGGCCTATTAAAATGAAGGAAAAAAAATGTGGCGCCCGCTGATACTAATCTGCGCACGCGGGCGACACATAAGCAAAGGTGCACGTGCAATTTTTCTTTTTTTAATAGAAACAGAAAAGGAAAATTAAATAATGAAAATAAAGGAAACATTTATATAGGCATATTATATATCGAAATTTTCAGAAAAAGAATATATACAAGATGAACATTTTTCTACAGTCAAATAAAATCCTCACGAATTCTAATAAATCAAAAGGTACTACTGTTGTAATAAAATCCAATAGAAATCATTTTAAAATACCAAAACACTTAAAATGTATTTATCTCCAATTTTCCGATGTAGGGAACATGTTACCCTATTTTCCATAGATTGTATTTTTGGAGAAAAATAATTTGAATAAAACCCAAATAACTCAAATTTTGAAAATGAGTTATAGAAAATTTCAGAAAAACTTCCAACTCATATTTCCTATAATTTGAAGAAGTCATTTTATCTTCTCTCGGGAAAATCATTGAGTTGCATAAAGTTTCTGAATTTGAAATATTTTGAAAATGAAATTCAAAATCCTTTCAAAGCCCTTTATCATTTAAAATGAATGGAAGAAGTCATATTATCTTCACTCTAGGGTTTTGTAATGAAAAGAATTTGAATTCCCGGAGATCAAAATGCAAAGTGAAAGTTTTGGGAAAGTCATTTTATTCCCTCTCATTTAACTTTCAAAGGTTTCAAATTCACTCAATTTCACACAGCACATCAAACAAGCAATCAAATCTATCTATTTATATAACATTCCAAAATTTAGAATTTTGGGATGTTACAGGTGTCTCCTAGATTGGTTAGGTGTCACTTGGGAACCTCCGACAAGATTGTGGAGTTGAACCAAGGAGTTTGTAAGGGCAAGGAGATCGCCTACTTCGTGAAGACCTACCCTAGTGAGGCAAGTCCTTCGTGGGCGATGGCCATGGTGGGATATACAAGGTTGCTTCGTTGTGGACCCTTCGTGGGTGGAGCCCTCCATGGACTCGCGCGGCCGTTACCCTTTGTGGGTTGAAGTCTCCATCAACGTGGATGTACGATAGCACCACCTATCGGAACCACGCCAAAAACATCTGTGTCTCCAATTGTATTTGCACACTCCAATCCCATCTTTTTACTTTCTTGCAACCTGCATGCTTTACTTTCCGCTGATCATATACTCTTGCCATGCTTGCTTGAAATGTATTGTGTATGTTTGAAATTGTGCTAAAAAATCCACCTCAACTTAAAGAACTTAAAAACTGCTACTTTTCTTGTTGAGTGTCTAATCACCCCCCCCTAGACACCTCTTCTTTGATCCTCTCAATTGGTATCAGAGAGTTGGTCTCCATTGCTTTGGTTTAACCACCATTGGAGGAAGATGGATGAGTCTATGATCGGGAGTATTAGACGTAGAGTGCCTATGCTAGACGGAGAATTTTATAAGGAATGGAAAAATGACATGCTTGAGATCTTCAATGAATATCATTTGAACAAGTATATTGTTAGTCCCTATATGCCCCCCATTGACCCTTTGAATCCAACTTCTGATGAACATCTTGACATGGTTCACAATCTTAGAACTATTAATCTTATTACTACAGGATTGCCTAGAAATTTGCTTGTTTGCTTACCAACTTTCAAATGTGCTTACACCATATGGAAATTCCTTGAGGTACGATTTCTGGACTACTCTTTGAAAAATCCAGATGTGATCCTTCAAAAGTCCACTGCTTTAAATAAGATAAACGCTAGTGATCCCAAATTTAATGAATGTTTATTTGAGCTTCGTGACCTTATGCATGCCAAAGGAGATGTAGGAATCATTAGTAATATCATCTCGAAAGTCATTAGAATTATAAAGATGAACATTGTCATGATCACATAACTAATGAATCACTCTCTCTCTCTACGTGTTGATCAATCACAAGACAATGTTGAACATGGTTATGATGATGAGGATGATGATAGTGACTTTGAACTTGATGAACAAATGAGACATTTTGGTCTTATGGCTAATCTTCGTGGTTACGCAGCCGGAGGAAACGAATGGGTGCTTGATTGTCACGCCCAAGATGCGATTCTATCCCGATCACGTGATGATTCGTGATTGGGGCACAACTGCATTTCAGGCGCTTATCAAGATGGATAGCATTACATCATACCATTACATAAATAGATGGGGATACATACACGTCATACAAACTTCCACATGAATACAACAATTCGTACACAAGACATCCGACTACGGATGCAAACACATGAAAAGCACAACGACATCCATCCTGCTATCCCAGGCTACCGACCAGGAACCTATCCCAAGACTGACGAAGAAGAAGAAGAAGAAAGAACTCCAACACAAGGAAACTCGCTCTCACGTCAAGTCATCGGAAACCTGCAACTGTTGTTGTAGTATCTGTGAGCCATGAGGACTCAGCAATCCCATAACCATGGGTATCAAGACTAGCAAAGCTTAATGGCTATGGAGAGGTTAAGTGGTGAGGTTGCAGCAGCGGCTAAGCATTATATGGTGGCTAACTTACGAGTACAAGAATAAGATGAGCATCTGCGCAAACGGCCGCAATCTAGTAATGATCGCTATGTGATCTTGAACTACCTACGAATCAAACATTACCCTATCGTGTTCTCTTCTTAGCATGAAAAGAGACGGTCACGGTTACTCACGCGGTTGGTGTATTTTATTTCGGATCCTTTGTCAAGTTTTCTACAACCGGAAATTAACAAATTCCAATCTATCACATAACCGCAGGCACGGCTTTCGAAAGAGCATAACCCTGCGGGGTGTCCCAACTTAGCCCATCACAAGCTCTCACGATCAGCAGAGGTAAAAAAACCTTATCTGAGGGACAACCCGATCAGACTCTGAATCCCGGTGCACAAGACATTTCGACAATGGTAAAACAACTCCAGCAAGACCTCCCGGTGTGCCGACACCCTGATAGTAGCCGCGCGTATCTCGTCTCAGGCCACAACCGGATGAACACTCCATACAACTAAAACCAATCCTCGAGTTTCCCCGTGGTGGCGCTGCAAGGGGCTCTAGTTTGGGACCAACACCATCAGCACTGGCCCCCCTGCTATGTGGAATTAAGTACCCGAGGATGCGACCCCCTATGCAAATTAATTAATTAATTAATTAATTAATTAAGTATTTTATTATGAGGCAAATTAAAATGAAAGTTGGGCCTTGCTGGAGGAGTTTTATTCAAAGCGAACTATCAAGGGGGTCCCATACCCCCAACCATGTTAGGAACACAAACTCAATGAACATAACGCCGGTTTATCGGTTCTTAAGGCAGCATGAGTGGAACAAAACACCGAGCAAAAGGCCAACCCTTCCACCCATTGCCAAGTATATAGGAGTGTTAATTATAGTAAGAGATATTGTGATATTCCAAACATCCAAGTTCCGACATGGAGCAGTCTTCATCTTCACATGCAACTAACAACACTATAAGAGGGGCTGAGCAAGCGGTAACATAGCCAAACAACGGTTTGCTGGGATGGTCTCAAACGCTAGAGGGTGTATCATGGCAACAATGAGAGGCTGACAACAAATAGATAGGTAGCACGACATATAGCGATAGCATCGAGACAACTAGCATAGCAATGATAGTAATGAGATCCAAGGTGAGGGTCATCTTGCCTGAGATCCCGCAAGGAAGAAGAACGAGTCCATGAAGAATAAGAGGCCACGAAGACGAACCAAGTGTAGTCGAACAAATCCTCACGATCGCAATGAAAAAGGAACTAACGAGAAGAAGCAAACAACATGGTAAACACACAACACATAACCAAGACATGATGCTCAAGCAAGTATGATGCATGACAAGGCTACATGATTCTAATCATGGCAAGATATGATGCAAACAAGAACATCACACAAAACAAGTTAAATGGGGCCGGAAACAACATATAACAATTTCGGTAAGTCCTCATATGCAAATTTCAAAATTGGTCCAGATCTGAACAAACCTTATGTTAAAGTTGTTAAATAGCAAGTTAACATGCACCATGATGATCTACACAAAATTCTAGTCAAGTTACATATAAAGTTCATTTAACTCGGAGCTACGGCCTAGAAGATATGAGCAAAACAAGTCAAGAATGGCATTGATGCAAAATGCATTCAAACATCAAGCAAACACTCTCAAAACATGTATGCAACATGACATGATGCATCTACATGCAAAACCAAACAAGTTTCATATAGAACACACTCCAAACGGAGCAACGGTTCAACACATACACACGGAACAAGTTTAAAGGACAAGCTGTCCACAACAGCAACTAGGCATCTTGCGAGCAACTAAACAACAAGCTATAAGTACAAGATAGGAACAAGCATGGCATGAATTCAAAGTACAGATAGCATGCTTCCAATATCAACAAGTATCAGGGCCATAGGCATCAATACAAATCCAGCATGATCAAGGCAACAAGCAACTTTATATCACAGATTATGACTTAGTGGAAAATAGAGCATATACATGAGCAGAGTTAATATGTTGACATATTGGAGGCAATAAATAATTAAGCTACAACACAAGAACATGGCAAGCAAAATCATGGAATGCTAGAACATAACATGTAGCTCAAGGAACACAACATGGCATATACATAGTATCAACAAGTTCATGGCATTCATCAAAACAAGATGCAAAAATAATAACAGATTCTCAGACTTAGTGAAAATCTGGGAGTGCAACAACAACATCATGAGGCTGACTTTGGAGTCATATAACAACAAGCATATAAAGTGTAATAAGCAAGCAAAGGTCATGAACATGTATTAGGCATGGCATACTCCAAATAACTCCATTGGTACAACTCCATAATATGCATAGATTGATTACAACAAGCTTTGCCAAATTGAACATGCTGATGACAAGCTGACAAATACATCATGATGACAACTTGAGAGCAAGAAAGAGACATGCTACAAAAACTTATAATTGCAAACAAGGGCATGGATGGATAGATCATAACAAGGGCTTCAAGACATGGTCACTGAACATTCCAAAACATGCATGGATGTGACTGTAGCATCAAGCAAACATGCCATCACAATATAACAGATTCAGACTTGGCAGTTTTCAACAAGTCTCAGAAATCAGCAAACAACGAGTAGGCCACTTTGTAATCTTGTTGCACTCACCACAAGGTATATCATGAAAAGTGGATTGCACCACAGCAAAGATGACATGACATAGCTCCTAACAGATGTTGACATGATGCTCAAACAAAAATCACACAAAAAGATATGAAAAAGACAAATAGGCAAGGTATATCAAGTTTCAGCAGTTAACAACACTTAGACTTTTGCAACAGAGATTAACATGGCAATATGGATCCTAACATGCATGCAAATGCAACCAACATGTGGAGCACATAGAGACGGACATTTTGATATATCATATGCTCCATTTGGACAATCATGCACAAAGTTATTGCTACCCAAAGTATGCAACATGCTCACAGTTTTTAGGGACTTAGCAGAAAATTAGACCTCGGGGAAAGTGGACGGAGAGGTTCAGCGGGACGAAGCAGTACGGTGCGTCGAGGCGTTTGGTTGGTGGGATCGGGATGGATCTGGACGAGGCCGTCTCGCGCGATGGTGGAGGCAGAGGATGTCGTCGGCGGCACTCTGACGAGGGCGAGGCCGACAAGGTGCCGGGGATGACCGGATTGGGGGCCGGGGAGGCGAAGGAGAGGCGGATCCGACCGGTCAGAGCCCAAATCTAGAGACGAGGCGAGCTCCGCCGGCCAGACTTGCGGGCGGCGGCGAGGTCCTGGTCCGATGGCGACAGGGGAAGGCGGCGGTGCTCGGGCTCGGGATGCGGCGAGTGGCGAAGGGGCGGCGAGCTCGGGGTCGCACAACCCGGCGGCAGGGCCGGCAGTCG